>CM029940.1:6559105-7196784 GCA_017639245.1 Myiopsitta monachus
ATAATCCTACAGCAAATAAATCCTAATAAAAGAATACTACACTTGTTTTAAGCTCTACATTAACAAAAACACACATATCATGTCCATTCCATTTCTGTAGCTAGAAACAGAAATGAGAATAAAAGCAGAAGTTGCATGCTTAAAAACTCTGACCAATGCATTCAGTTTCAGCCTCTTACTAGAACAACTCAAAACACTCAACTTATTATCAGATCATTTCAGCCACTTCAAGGCTTCCTCTACACTTCACCAGCAACACATCTCTGCTGCTATTGAGAGACGGGACATAGCTTGATGCTGTTATAAATTGAGACCACAACAGACTAGAATCCAATTGGAATTTATTAATTATAGCAAGTAGAATATGAGCAAAAGCAGCGCTGGACGGCAGGGGAGTCTGCGCTCCGCCAACTGCCGTACTAAGCAGTTTAAACAGTCCCCTTTTATACATCTTTCCTTCTGTGTTCTTTGAAGTAGTGGAGGTACTTTGCGCATGCTTCAGTTGTTGCTAGGGGGTCGTTTTCTGCTTCCTGGGGGCCGTTTGAGTAAGAAGTCCTTCTCCCTTGACCTCTCACTCATATTTCCTTTACTTGTCATGTTTCTGCCGGTTCCTGGAACATCTGGCGCTTATCTTATCTTGCACAAGTGGTGTTTTATGGCTGTTTTAGCTTGCATGTGCAATTTTCCTTATCTTACAAGTGGTGTTTTATGGCTGTTTTAGCTTGCATATGCGATTTCCTTATCCTATCTTGCACTAGTGGTGTTTTATGGCTGTTTTAGCTTGCATATGCGATTTATCTTGCACAAATGGTTCGACCTTTACATAAATCTTAATAAACAATACCCTAGTCCATAGTTTCTCACAATCCCCCCTTTTTCTTTCATTCTATTATTGTTTATTAGATGCTGCTTTCATTCTCGGCACTGCAAGTAAACCTTTTTCCACAATCCCAACATTTATCATAACACTCACAGGGTAATATTTCACAATTACAATCATAGTTCCTACGCGGCATAACGCATTTACAACAATCTTCATCTTTATTAACAGATACACTCTCATACTTTGCCCTAGTCATCGTAGTTAAAATAAGTAATTCAGCCATGTTAAATCGTTTTCTAATAAAGCGCAAAATATAGCGTAATATACAAGGCCCAAATGTAAGTCCCAGAATTAACAGAATAAGTGGTCCCGCTAAAGCAGACAACAAAGTGGTTAGCCAAGGTGAAACATTAAGCCAATTTTCATACCATGACCTGCCCGCCTCACGATCCTTTTTACGTTGATCCAACCTTTTTCGGAGTTCAGCCATGGTGTCCTGGACTACTCCCGTATGATCAGCAAAAGAACAACATTCCTCATTGAGAGCTACACATAACCCTCCTTCCTTTAAGAACAATAGATCTAATCCTCTTCTATTTTGCAGCACTACTTCTGATAAAGACTTTACTGAAGTGGCTAAATTTTGAATAGATTGTTCTATTTTTGTTAAACCCTCATCTACAGCCATTTGCAAATTTTTTAATTCCTGACCTTTTACTAGGGAGGCTATGCCTGTACCTGCTCCAACTCCACCTGCTATCAGCAGTGTAGCTAGGGTTACTACTGTAATTGGCTCTCGTTTTTGTCTATTCAGGTCTCCTTCAAAGTGGCGTAATATCTCCTCAGAGGTGTGATAGATCAGATGGGGAACAATAATCACCTGTACACAAAACTGAGATTGATTAACCAGGTTTAGGGATAGGCAAGGCGTTACTCCAATGTCTGAACAAACCCATTTGGCTCCTGGTGTCGGGATAGCCCATTTGTAAGATTGATTCTTGTGTTTTTCTATGTTGGCTTTAGTGACTGTTCGGTTACACAAAGGCTGATACTTTTTCGGGCACGGTACCTATACATAACAGTTACCCAAACCTTATTGTATCAGCCTTGCTTCAGTTGCACAGTTAACATTGCTCTCAGCAAATTTACAATGTTGGTTTTTATTACAATTCCCCCCTTTTTCTTTTCAATCCCAAATTTGCTGATTTTAATTTTAAAACTGCTTCCCTGGCTGCAGATAAAATTGCAGTGCCTTCTAATTCATCCATGGGATATTCTTCCTCCTGTTTGGTTAAACCTGTATATTGTTGTCTTAAAATCATGAGTTGTACTGTTTCTATTCTGCTTTCTGTAGTTTCGATATAAGTTCCTTGTTCCATGGTCTTATTCTTTCCTAATTCACCTGTTATAATTTTGTTTGGACCCAATGCTTGAGGTATCTGTTTAACTTCTTTTCTAATCAATATTAAACCACCTCTATCTGTTCCAGGTTCACGTATCATCACCTCCCAAGTCTTTCCTATAGTCCAAGCCATACTTTCTGGCTGTAATATTTCCAGGGTTAAATTTTGACAGGTTCCGACATCATTTTACCCCTCCAGCATAGTCGTATGTGGGAGTTCTACAACCCTTGGGGGCTCACTGGACCTTAAGAAACTGGTCTGGATTAGATATTGACCAGGCAGTAGCTATGGTTTTGCAGCCTCAATATGCACAATAAAATATCCAGGATAATTACAATAGGATTTTCCTGGGTTGGAACTTGGACACCAATAAATGGCCTTGCCATTAGTTGCTCCCCAACTCCAGAGATCGTGCTGTCCACAAACAGATCCCAGGATGAGGCTTAAGAGCTCACAATTCGTGACATTAAATTTGGGAGCTCCCGATGTGATAGTTGCATGTATCGTCTGGGCATCTTCTAATCTGACCAATGTCCAGTTAAAAGGTTGGTGGTTTTGATTTCCCAATATATTCTTAACGAGGATTAAGATCAAGAAAACTGGAGTCTGACTCATTGTATAGATGTTCATTCAATCAAATGATAGTAGCTGTTGGCTAATCGCCTGATATCAGAAAATTATGCCTCCACAATAGTATCTCTCTGCCTTCCTTTGTCTACTCCTTTGCAGGGAGCAACAAGGTATTGGTTCTTCTCGGCAGCAGTGATATTCTTCAGGAGCTTCAGGCGTTCTCTACCACACTTATTTTGGCATAACATCTACCATGAGTCTTTATTCCAGATCTTAATCTATCTATCAATTCTCAATACTTGATTAATTTTCCCAGTTATTTATAATTGAGGTCCTTTCCAGGTAAATTCTAAAGTACACTGTCCTAAAAGCTTTGTATGATATTAATCTGTCTCATATATTTTCTAATTTTCGGGCGCTGACAATCCCCATCTGCAAAATAACTCCCCTAAAGTCTAGACCCTATTGGTGTTTCAACCCAGTCAAATTACCACATTCAATTCTTATTAATTCTCCTGATTGTTCTATCCGATCCCAGTCGAACCAATTATTTCTACATGTATCGCACCAAAAATCTTGTCCTGACCTTATAATTACTTCATGATTACAAAGATAACATATAAAAGTAAAATATGGATTACATTCAATACTACAATGGATAGGACACCAATAATTTATAACAGTAATATCTGGACTTATATTAAATGACATAAGTTTTGATCCCTCATAATTAGAGTTCGTCAAGTTCTCCTTATCTTTAGTTTAAGGTCTCCCGGTTTCGAAGTTACAGTCCAGTTCGTGGACGGCGGTTTCACTGGTCCTTTCACTTGGGTTGCATGAGTCCATCGTTTTTCTTTAGTTCTTATCGCTGTTTTTTTTTGTTTTTTTTTTTTTTGTTCTGACGTTTTTCTGGTTCTGGCGCCTTCTGGATTATGGAGTAATGTATCCAAGCAGGCTGCTCCTTTATCTTCACTGCTGGAACTTCAGATGCCCATACTCCCAGATATACCTGATTAAGGATTTCTCCTATTTCAGGGAGGTTCTTCTGTTTACTTTTCTGTTGAATTAAAGATAAACTCAAAACTGCAATTAATTGATCATTTTTAACTCTTAATTCCAATTTGCCTTCTTTAAATGCACCCTAATAAAAATCGCACCCTAATAAAAATTTTGGAGAATTTGGCATGCATAAAAATTTATGCATTCCTATTTGTTTTCCCAGTGGCCAGTAGCTCCCACATCTGTAACAAATTCTTTTCCCTCTGATTTAACACCAAATAAGTTGCTCCTGTATCCACAAAAATTCCACTTTATTTCCTCTATTCCCTACTTTTAATTTAACTTTATCTGCTAGGGTAGATTCCCCAGGTCCATCACTGTGTCTGCCTAGTTCCAATTCAGCCAGGGGAGCCACCCCAGGGCACTCCCCCCCAGGGCAGTCTCACTTCTAACATCCTAACTCCCCAAAACACGTACACTTCCCCATAACACGTACACTGATCCGGTTCCACAGAAGAAGAGCCCACTCCCCCACCTCTGTCAGAGAGCCCTCCTCCACCTCTGTTTTACTTTTTTTTTCTTTTTTTTTTTTTTTTCTCACCATTGCTCCCCCCCCCCCCCCCCCATGCAGGGGCTGCAGATGCCTCTGCAACAGCACTCCTGTTTTAACCCTTCCTTAACTCCGAATGTGAATCTGCTGCTTGTTGCCAGTGACAGCAATCTCTTCCTCCTTATCAACATCAGACAGGACAGATGCAGAGGGTGCTCTTCTCGGAGGTACCTGTCATACAAAATTTTCCAACCTGTCTTCCTGATTACTGTTTTTTAACTCCAAGTATCTTTCTCCGATATCACCAGCTGAACAACTTCTCTCCATCTTAACTTTCAGTTTTTCCCTGTCCTTTTCCAAAGCCCAAAATTAAGGGATCTGGTGGAGCTACATTAATTTCGCATTCCGTCTGTTACTCCGGGTGGTTTCTTAAAGTGAAAAACATATCTGCATACATTACTTCATCCCATTTTCCTTGCCACCCCAGAAACAACAGTAATTGGAACAATGTATCATAGTTCAAAGTTCCATTTCTAGCCCATTTTTCCTAACATTCCAAATTATACAAAGGCCACCATTGGCTGCAATATTTTACCAACATTTTCTTAATTACTGAGCCCCCAGGAGATCCTCCCAGTTCTTTCCAATGTGCTAAAATGCACCTTAAAGGACTCTTTTTCAAGATCTCTCCACTCTGCTGATTTTCCATTGTCAATCTCACACACACACACACACACACACACACACGGGATCCCACAGGCACACTCCACAATTACAACACTTGAGACAGAGACTACAATTCTATCAAACAAACAACTAATAACACAGTCAATAACTAATAACACAGTCTGTCACCAATATCAAATCACAGGACCAAAATTATCATTGTAAGAAGCCACAACATAAGTCAAATACCAGTAAAATCCAAAGGCTTTTTCCTTAAGATGCCCACTGCGTCTTCTGAGTGTATACCAAACGGACGCTAGCAGCCGGGTATACGCCTTTACCCACGAGATTTCCTATCTCAATTTACGGAAGGCTTCCTCACCATGCGTACGCTTACCAAACCAATTTACCAAACCAAGATGCCCCCTGCATCTTACAGATTATGTAAAAGAAAAGAATACCTTTTATGAAGATGGTCCTTGCCTGCTCCCCAAATTTTAATACAATAATGAACCATTTTTTTTTACGCTTTTTCCTTCTTTTTTCTTTTGTTTAGTTTTTTATTTCATTCAGCAGGTAAAGTCTAGCTCCCGGTCTTTCTAGCCACACTTCCGCATATTGACTTTCCTCCGGGTTAAGGGGGTTTTTATTATTAACCCAGAAGTTTAACTGCTGTTTTACCCAGTCTTCTTCTGACCCGTATACCGGCCAAAAGACATTTTTAGAAATCTTCTTCCCATATCTTAGTACAATATTTTATCATCTTCTGCTTATCTTTCCCTAGGGTTCCAGGGAAATATCTCCAATTGTCTAAGATATATGCCAGAGGGGTATTCTTAGGTACAGTGGGTACCCTCCCCATGGGAGTGGAAGGCTTGCTGCCCTTCGCCCCCATCTTCTGGAATATCCACAAACACACACTCACACGCTCCCCTTGTTCCTGGCCCAGTCCCTCGTGGGAGATGGGAAACGCAGTACTTAAGGGTCCACAATCGCTTGGTTCAGTATGTTATAAATTGAGACCACAACAGACTAGAATCCAATTGGAATTTATTAATTATAGCAAGTAGAATATGAGCAAAAGCAGCGCTGGACGACAGGGGAGTCTGCGCTCCCCCAACTGCTGTACTAAGCAGTTTAAACAGTCCCCTTTTATACATTTTTATGCTTCAGTTGTTGCTAGGGGGTCGTTTTCTGCTTCCTGGGGGCCGTTTGAGTAAGAAGTCCTCCTCCCTTGTCCCATAGTTGACCTCTCACTCGTATTTCCTTTGTTTGTCATGTTTCTGCCAGTTCCTGGAACACCTGGGGGTTATCTTATCTTGTTACAAGTGGTGTTTGATGGCTGTTTTAGTTTGCATATGCGATTTCCTTCTCTTATCTTGTCACAAGTGGTGTTTGATGGCTGTTTTAGATTGCATATGCAATTTCCTTCTCTTATCTGGCACAAATGGTCCGACCTTTACATTGGGCTTAACATAAATCTTAATAAACAATACCCTAGTCCATAGTTTCTCACAATCCCCCCTTTTTCTTTTTATTCTATTATTGTTTATTAGATGCTGCTTTCATTCTCGGCACTGCAAGTAAACCTTTTTCCACAATCCCAACATTTATCATAACACTCACAGGGTAATATTTCACAATTACAATCATAGTTCCTACGCGGCATAACGCATTTACAACAATCTTCATCTTTATTAACAGATACACTCTTATACTTTGCCCTAGTCATCGTAGTTAAAATAAGTAATTCAGCCATGTCAAATCGTTTTCTAATAAAGCGTAAAATATAGCGTAATATACAAGGCCCAAATGTAAGTCCCAGAATCAACAGAATAAGTGGTCCCGCTAAAGCAGACAACAAAGTGGTTAGCCAAGGTGAAACATTAAACCAGTTTTCGTACCATGACCTGCCCGCCTCACGATCCTTTTTACGTTGATCCAACCTTTTTCGGAGTTCAGCCATGGTGTCCTGGACTACTCCCGTATGATCAGCAAAAGAACAACATTCCTCATTGAGAGCTACACATAACCCTCCTTCCTTTAAGAACAATAGATCTAATCCTCTTCTATTCTGCAGCACTACTTCTGATAAAGACTTTACTGAAGTGGCTAAATTTTGAATAGATTGTTCTATTTCTGTTAAATCCTCATCTACAGCCATTTGCAAATTTTTTAATTCCTGACCTTTTACTAGGGAGGCTATGCCTGTACCTGCTCCAACTCCACCTGCTATCAGCAGTGTAGCTAGGGTTACTACTGTAATTGGCTCTCGTTTTTGTCTATTCAGGTTTCCTTCAAAGTGGCGTAATATCTCCTCAGAGGTGTGATAGATCAGACGGGGAACAATAATCACCTGTACACAAAACTGAGATTGATTAACCAGGTTTAGGGATAGGCAAGGCGTTACTCCAATGTCTGAACAAACCCATTTGGCGTTTCCAGAGGGTATTATCCATTTATAACTCTGGTTCCTGTGTATTTGTATAGTATAGTTTTTAATAGTTTCATTACACAGTGGTTGATACATGAGCGGAACAGTCCCGATACATCGTCCCTTTCCAGTTACCATTTGCATAGTTATCCCTTGAGTAGGGTTTGGGGGTTTTTGTTCGGCCCATTTACATTCTTTTGGATTTACTTCGTTAGACCAACGAACCTTACTAGGGTTTCCTATAGCCTTGAAATATGGTGGTCTTACGTTGTAGCATAACCAACAACCATCAGTTAAGTTGGGTCTAGTTTTGTTTAAGGCTTCATAGGACTTCTGCATCATGTTCCAGAGTGGATCTCTTGGTTCCTGCTCAAGTGGTATAATTGCAACAGGTAGTGTGGTATTTGGAATTTGTATATTATTCCTTATTCGATTTCAAATCTGGTAGAGGAGCTATAGGACGAGAAATCTCATTTAGGACTGGATTAGGGCCTACTGCTAGAGGGGGTGACTGAGGTCGTTGTTTCTTTATTAGGATAAGATTTCCCCTATCAGTTCCTGGTTTCCCAGTATCTAACTCCCCAGGTTTTTCCTAACAGCCATCCTGGGTTATCTGGTTGTTTTACTTTAAGGATTAAATGGTGGCAATTACCAACTTCTATATTTCCCCCTGTTGAGTCAACTCGGGGAGGTGTACAACCCAGTGGTCCCCAGGTCGTTTCTAAAAACTCGTCTTGGGCGGGAGGGTCCGAGGCGGAAGCAATAGTCTCACAACCCAATATGCACAGTAATACTGATTAGGAGAATTACAATATCCCTTTCCTGGGTTAGATGCCAGACAAAAATAATAAGGTTCCCGGTTTAGACAAGGTTCTATGGGTGCTAATTGGCACAATGCAGCAGAGAAGCTAGGAGGTCCAGCTGTAAGATCATACCCAACCTTTTTGCTGGTCATCCCATCTTACAAGAATCCATTCAAACGGCTCGTGTGGGTTTCCTGCTTTTGTTGGTAAAATTAGTAAGCATAAAGTGTACAGGAAAAAGAGTGTTTTTGGAGGGTATTGTGTTTGTTCTATATTTGAGTTTTACCAGTCCTGTGGAAGTTTAGCCAAGGCTGCTTGCACGTCCCAAGTCGCAGGCCTCTTTCCTCTGGTGGGTTTTCCTCCTCTGCCTCGCCCGTCGACTGGGTTGCGGCCAGACACGGGGGTTGCCATCTTCTCGGCAGCAAGAGTCTCTGGTAGGAATATGCCTTTGCAACTGGTTAGACGGTTATGCGGGTTAAGGTTTGGCTTTCACCATATACCTGTTACACCTTATGGCTACTACTTCCAGTCTACGCAGGGACTGCAACGGTGCCTGAATCGTTTAAGAGCCCAATTCGTAAATCACACTCACTCTTGTAGCAAATACTACAAACCCCTCGGGGAGAGTTCCCTCCTTGTAATGTTGCCACTATTTCTCTCGACACTTTATGCACTTAAAACATTCAAACAGATAAGTTTCCCACACTTGATTCGTGCCGTTAGAGGTGTAGTTTGCGACGTATAATTAACACATCCCATATAGCTAGCACACCCCTCTTCCACACTTAACTATTTTCTACAAATAATATTAAATCAAAGAAACGATTAATGCATACCAAAAGGTAGATCTACTAAATACGTAAAAACAGTTTGTATCATTACTTATCGTTTTAACACAAGCCTGGTGTCTCCGGGTGAGCTGACAACCTTCCCTGTGGAGGATTTACTGGTCATTTAACACGACTGGCATGTGTCCATCCGCCGCTCTGCAGTGCGAATAGCTGTCTCTGTGGTGAGTAGTGATTCAACAAAGTCTCTATCATCACTTATCTCCTCAAGATTACTTTGGTGTCACCTGGAGCGTTGACCTACTTTCCAGTGTGGTGGGGTTACTGGTCCTTTAATGCGGCTGGCATGAGTCCATCCACGTTCAGCAGTCCCAACAGCTGTCTCTGTTGTAAGCCAAAACAAGATAAGGTCCCTCCCAAACTGGGTTTTAGGGTTTCTTCTTTTCACGTTTTAACCAATATCCAGTCCCAGGTTTAAGATTGTGAATCTTTAAGTCCACGGGGGTCGTTGCACAATCAGTCCCCGTTCCCAAAGCTTGTTACGATGTTCTGCTAATGTGAAACATACTCATTAATTACACGGTCTCGAATATTAAAACATTTGTTTTGTGGACTTTTCAATTTATAGGGCATTCCATACACCATTTCAAATGCCGATATTCCCACATCTGCTCGGGGTCTGGTTCTAAGAATTAATAGGGCCATAAGGCAGGCACTTAATCCATGATAATTAGTTTCTATCATTAATTTAGTCAGATATTTTTGATTTCTCCATTCATCCTTTCAACCTTTCCCGAACTTTGTGGATGCCATGGTGTATGGTATTCCCACTTAATTACCCAAACTTTCTGTTAGATCTCTAACAATTTTTGACACAAAATGTGTTTCCTCTGTCTGAGTCAATTACTTCAGGTACTCCATATCGAGGTATAATGTGTTCTAATAACGCTTTGGTAACTTGATTAGCAGTTGCCCGGGAGGTAGAAAAGCCTCGACATAATGTGTTAAATGATCCACCATTACCAATAAATATTTGTAACGCCCTACCCTAGGTAGTTCAGTAAAATCTACTTGTATGTGTGAAAAAGGTCTATATGCTGGTGAACGTCCTCCAAGAGGTTTTTGTCTCATGTTGTTTCGATTAACCTTTTGACAGGTCTCGCAGGCTGCCGTGACTGCTTTTGCTATGTTATATACGCCTATACAGGCCAAACTGTTGATTGAATGATCAACTAACGCCTGGGTTCCCCAGTGTGTTTTACTGTGTATTTTTGAAATATTTCGAGTGCTATGCCCTTAGGCAAGACTTCTCTCCCATCTGATAATATGTATTTACCATCCTGTTCCTTAGCTCCCATTTGTTCTAGTTTTTCCTTTTCTACAGACTCAAAACTTAAATTTTTATTAACAGGTATTTGTTGTAGAGTCAATATCGTACTATGATTGCCTGCCACTCGTTTTGCTTCTGTATCAGCTGCATTATTTCCCCTAACTTGATAGCTTGTACCTCGCTGGTGTCCCCTTTATATGTACAACTGCTATTTTATTCGGCATTTTCAATGCCCTCAGGACTCGCCGTATTAGTTCCGGGTGTTTCAGTTCTTTTCCCTGTGAGTTAACGAACCCTCTTTCCTCCCATATTTTTCCAAAAGTGTGTACTACTCCGTACGCATAGCGTGGAGTCTGTATATATAGTTCCATTCTTTCCCTTTCAGTGACACTAATGCTTTCCACAATGCATACAGTTCACAGGCTTGAGCCGACCAGCTGGCGCTCAGGGGACCTGATTCTGTTGTCTTAAATTCTCCTTTTTCCAACTTAATAATGGCATATCCGGACAGTCGTTTACCTTCCACTATTCGTGATGACCCATCTATAAATAATACTTCTCCACATTGTAGTTCTTCTTCTTCTAAGTCTGGCCTAATGCGGGTCTGCTGTTCAATTGTTTGAAAACAATTGTGCAATAGTTTCATCACCTTCTCCAGGGTACAAAAATTCAGCGGGGTTAACTGCTCCAATAGTTCTCAAAGATAGTTTAGGGGATTCTATAAGTATTCCCTCATACTTTAATAATCGGCTATCTGTAAGCATTTTTCTGCTTTTTGTTGTAACACTCCCCTGATGTTATGAGGCGCATATAAGACAACTTCTCCATTAAAGGTAATGCGATTCGTTTCCTCAAGTAATAAGGCAGCAGCAACAATGATTTGTAAACAACTTGGCCAACCCCTGCTTACAGGGTCTAACAGCTTTTGATAGGTATGCCACCGGTTTCTTTTGTCCGGCCCATTCCTGAGTTAATACTCCGAATGCCGTTCCTTCATGTATGTTTAACAAATAAATGGAATGGCCGCTTTAAATCTGGTAGGCTTAAAACCGGTGCTGACTCAACTCTCTTTTGAGATTGGTAAACTGCTCTTGATCTTGATGAGTCCGCTTGGGTATTTTGTCTTTAGACAGTTGTTCATATAGGAATTTGACTTTAAAGCTGTAGTTTTCTATCCATTGCCTACAATACCCAAATAGCCCTAATGCCTGCCGAATTTGCCTCTAGTGACAGGCATAGGTAATTCCAGAATTCCTTTAATGCGCTCTGGGTCCAATATCTTCTTACCGTTAAACAAATAATGCCCCAAATATTTTACCTTTTCTTCCACAAATTGTAACTTTTCCTGTGATACCCGTAGTCCCTTTTGTGCAAGTAAGTTTAAGAGTTGAATGCTCTCTTTCCTCACATCCTCCTTATTGTTCCCTGCTATGAGCAGATCATCTACATACTGTAACAGCACGTTCCCCGTTTGTACCTGGTATCTTTTAAGAGCTCCTCTAGGGCTTGTCCAAACAGATTAGGGGACTCAGTAAACCCCTTGGGGGAGTACGGTCCACCTTAATTGTTGTCTACGGCCTGTCTCTATGTCTTCCCATTCAAAGGCGAAATAATCACGGCATTCTTCTGCCAGCGGACAGGCCCAAAAGGCATCCTTTAAATCAACCACACTATACCAGGAATTATGAGGTCCTAACTTGCTTAACAGTGTGTATGGATTTGCTACTACAGGGAACCGGGTGACAGTTCTTTTGTTTATTTCCCTTAAATCATGTACGAGCCGATATTTCCCATTTGGTTTCTTTATGGGCAGAAATGGGGGTGTTAAAGGGCGACATACAAGGCTCTAAGTTTCCTTGTGCTAATAATCGATCAATTTCTGGTTTCAATCCTCTCCGTCCTTCTAGGGATATTGGATATTGCCTTACCCTTACAGGTATGTAGGGTTTCGGAAATTTGGACTTTAATCGGTGGGATTTTCAGTCTACTAATTGTATCCAGAGAGTACCAGACATCGGGGTTAATTTGTTTTTGATCATCCACAGTCAAAGGATAAGCAGACACTGTTAGCTCTTGATTTTTCACTTTAATTTCGAATTGCAATTCAACAATTAAATCTCGTCCTAGCAGATTAAATTCTGCTTCAGGGACGAGCAAGAGTTCACCTATTCCAAATTTATTTTCAGTTTCGAATACCACATTCTTGATTTTGCCGACTTTAAAGGGTTCCCCTTTTGCTCCAATTACTTGTACTTTTTCAGGGGAAACCTTACATCCCTCAGGTATTTGCCTAATAGTTGATTTCTCAGCCCCAGGGTCTACTAAAAAGGTGAACTCTTGTTTATGGGGACCTATTTTTAATTTATCAAGGGCTCATGGTGACTCCGATCCCCTAAGATATAGAGCCCCTGACTCTCCTATTCCGTTTTCAATACTTCCTCATCCCTGATCCTCTCTCTGCAATTCTTCTTTATATGTCCCTTCTTCCACAGTAAAAACCACATCCCTGTTCTTTCTTTACTACTACATTCCCTTGTTTCATTACAACAGATCTGTGTTCACCAGTCCGTCCTTTGCGATCTTCTCTGACTGCTGCTACCATCATTTTTACCTGCCGCTTGCTGCTCTCCTCTTCTCGCCTCACGTAGACTTTCTGAGCTTCCCTTAACAATTCATCCAAGCCTCTATCTTGCCAGTCTTCTAACTTTTCAATTTTCTTTCTGACGTCTTCCCATGATTTTGCTACAAACTGAGTTTTAAGGAGTGCCTGCCCTAAAGGGTTGTCAGGATTTACTCCAGAATACAGTTGAAGAGCCTTCCTCAACCGTTCCAACCACGCAGTAGGGCTCTCATCTTTCTTCTGCATTTCGTTAAATGCCTTGTTAATATTCTGGCCACGAGGTACTGCTTCTCTAATTCCCTGAATTACTATTGTTCTTAGGTCTTGCATATGGGTTCTATGCAGCGGATCCTGATTATCCCAATTAGGTCTTTGGAGTGGCCATTTAATATCTGCTTGGGGTCCCTGGGCATATTGAGCATCCCACAGTCTCATTCCTGCTCGCCTAATCATTCTCTCTCCTCGGTAGTAAATAATTGACCCAGGATAGATTGCATCTCATCCCAGGTGTAAAGATTTGGTCCCAGAAATTGATCTAACCTTTCCGCCACTCCGAGTGGGTCCTCAATTAAGTTCCCCATCTCGGTTCTTTTAAAATCTCGTAGGTCAGTCGAATTTAAGGGCACAGAAATATATCCGATCACGGGTTGAGGTCCCCCCATGGGCATTTCCCTTAGGGGGTACATCTGAGCTGCCCCTTTTTGACTTCTAGTCACACGTCTAGGAGTAGGAGGGAGGGAAGATTCTTGTTTTGACTCTGAGGGAGGAGAAGGTGCTCTGGGGACCTCTGGAGAGGCTGCGGGAGCAGGAGGAGGAGCATAAGGGGGGGGAATTAGAAGGGTTTCGTCTAATTCTTCCTTCTTTTTCTTTTGTTTAGTTTTTATTTCATTCAGCGGGTAAAGTCTAGCTCCCGGTCTTTCTAGCCACACTTCCGCATATTGACTTTCCTCCGGGTTAAGGGGGTTTTATTATTAACCCAGAAGTTTAACTGCTGTTTTACCCAATCTTCTTCTGACCCGTATACCGGCCAAAAGACATTTTTAGAAATCTTCTTCCCTCCCCATATCTTAGTACAATATTTTATCATCTTCTGCTTATCTTTCCCTAGGGTTCCAGGGAAATATCTCCAATTGTCTAAGATATATGCCAGAGGGTATTCTTAGGTACCGTGGGTACCCTCCCCATGGGAGTCGAAGGCTTGCTGCCCTTCGCCCCCATCTTCTGGAATATCCACAAACACACACTCACTCGTTCCCCTTGTTCCTGGCCCAGTCCCTCGTGGGAGATGGGAAACGCAGTACTTAAGGGTCCACAATCGCTTGGTTCAGTATGTCGAACCTCTCATTCGCTATATTCCAGGAAACCCAATCCCGCCCGAACGGTAAACCCGCGAATAAATTTGCAATATACTTACGCGTCCTGCGTCTTCGTCCGGACTTCCGTGCACAGAATCTTTATGGGATTTTACCGGTTCCTTTTGCTCAATGTTCTAGAAGTTAGGTTCGTCGCGGGCTATCGCGGGGCGCCTCCCCGGAGGACCAAAGCTCACTGTTCCTTATCCGAGTCACGGCACCAAGATTGTTATAAATTGAGACCACAACAGACTAGAATCCAATTGGAATTTATTATTATAGCAAGTAGAATATGAGCAAAAGCAGCGCTGGACGGCAGGGGAGTCTGCGCTCCGCCAACTGCCGTACTAAGCCGTTTAAACAGTCCCCTTTTATACATCTTTCCTTCTGTGTTCTTTGAAGTAGTGGAGGTACTTTGCGCATGCTTCAGTTGTTGCTAGGGGGGTCGTTTTCTGCTTCCTGGGGGCCGTTTGAGTAAGAAGTCCTTCTCCCTTGACCTCTCACTCATATTTCCTTTACTTGTCATGTTTCTGCCGGTTCCTGGAACATCTGGCGCTTATCTTATCTTGCACAAGTGGTGTTTTATGGCTGTTTTAGCTTGCATGTGTAATTTTCCTTATCTTACAAGTGGTGTTTTATGGCTGTTTTAGCTTGCATATGCGATTTCCTTATCCTATCTTGCACTAGTGGTGTTTTATGGCTGTTTTAGCTTGCATATGCGATTTATCTTGCACAAATGGTCCGATCTTTACATAAATCTTAATAAACAATACCCTAGTCCATAGTTTCTCACAATGCAAGCCAAAGTGTCTGTTTATTAACAGTCTTCATGCA
Source organism: Myiopsitta monachus (assembly GCA_017639245.1). Lineage (NCBI taxonomy): Eukaryota > Metazoa > Chordata > Aves > Psittaciformes > Psittacidae > Myiopsitta > Myiopsitta monachus. The sequence goes on from CM029940.1 coordinate 6,574,278, forward strand.
CTTATATATGTTCCTTTTAACACAGTGATTGGATATTTCAAAAGGCGCGCTACTGATACAATGGTTTCTGCTTGGCTCCCAGCTAATACAAAAGCCTTCTGGGACTTTCCACAAACAGTGGGTCTGTGTTGCGCAATCAGGAGATTTCCATCCATGCGGCCTGTAAGTCTCCACCCAGCACTGCCTGCTCCCCTGACTCAGACACACCCCTTCTGGTTTCCATAACAACCACCATGGCTCAAGGGTCTGCGGTTTCATGTTTCCTTGTTTCTTCTCCCAAGGCCTGTAACCCAGGAGTTCCAGCACATCCCCTTTATCATTTGAACAGTACTCTGCCCTTGGGGCCTGGCCCTTCATCTCCCCCTTCCTGTTGCACAAAAAGGACCTTCGCCACTGATTGGGTCAGCATCTTTCTTAAACATTGTAAAAGACAAGGCACAAGTAGTAAAAGAAACAGGAAGGCAACTACAGCATGTATAATTGTCATTACCAAACTTCTTAACCATCCAGATAAACCCCAACCGCTAAACAACTTGTCCAACCAATCCCAGGTATCATCCTGCCAGAGCCTAGAAACCCCACCCTTGAGTTGTTGGATGCTGGCATGAATCGATTCTGAATGATCTGAGAGATTCATGCAACACATTCCCTCAAAATCCTCACAGCCATGGCCTTGTGCTAAAGCAAAAAAAATCTATAGCAGCTCTATTTTGTAATGTGGCATGGCAGAGTACTATCAACGTCTAACAGAAGACCAGACAGGGCACTGCTAGTTTTTAGAATGGCACCGTCTTCTGAGAATTTCCTGTCGTCCTCTCAGTCTCCTGTAGTCCCAAGAGATTCAGAATCTTGTTGATCAAGGAGATGATCAGGATCACCGCCAGACACTTGTGGTAGGGATTCATGGAAGGGCCGCACGTTTTTCAATGGGATCCACCTGGGGCCTTTTTCTGTGGAGACACAAGCATAACCTGTTCCCCAAGTAACAAGAGGATATGGTCCCATGATCTTACCCGTTTCTGGATTGCGAACCAGTACTGGTGCTTTAAACTCGTGTCTCGAGTGAGGCATTCGCATTAAAAATGCCGAACTATTGGTAGATTATTATCTATTACAGAACAATTAAAAAAAATTAAAACGTACAAAGCTTTCTGTAAATGTTCTTCAGGAGTGGCCTTCCCCATTCCCCCTTTTTGTTGTTGTAAAAGACGTTTTAAAGATTGATGAGACTGCTCAATAAGGGATTGACCGGTAGGGGAATGAGGAATACCAGTCACATGGTGTCGTGGTTTAAGCCCCCCACCCACGCAGTTTTACTCACTCACTCACTCACTCCCCCTCTTTCTTCCCCCAGTCCTGGGGGGATGGGGAGGAGAATTAAAAGAATGCAACTTGCACAGGTTGAGATAAGAACAGTTTAGCAACTAAAGTATAACACAAACCACTGCTGCTACCACCAGTAATAATACAAGAGAAATACAAAGAAAGAGAATACAACTGCTCACCAAGCCCGACCCAGCCAGTGCACCCCCCAGCAGCAAACCCCCCAATACCAAAAAATCTGACCATGCCGTGCACCCCCAGTCCACTCCCCACTCCCTTCCGGGTCTCTGCTCTCCGTGTTCACATCCTGGACATGACGTGCTGTGGTATGGAATAACCTCTTTGGTCAGTTTGGGTCAGGTGTCCTGTCTCTGCCTCCTCCCAGCTTCCTCTCCTCCCTGGCATAGCATGAGGCTCAGAAAAGTCCTTGGTCAAACCAAAACATTGCCAAGCAGTAGCTATAAACACTGGTGTTATCAGCGCTGCTCCCAGGCCCAAAATCAAAAACACAGTGCTGCACCAGCTACCAAGAAGGAGAAAAATGACTGCTACTGCTGAACCCATGACACATGGGTTATACCCCATAGAGTAAAAAAGGTTTTTTATAGAAGTTGAAGTATAAGCTGGGCCATTATCTGTTTTTATTTTGGAGGGAATACCTAGGGTGGCAAAAGCACGCATTAAATGTCTACAGACGTCTCGCGCCTCTCTCCTGTATGACAAGAGGCAAACAGGGCACCTGAAAAAGTATCAGTGGAAGAGTGGATATATTTAAGTTTACCGAATTCTGAATAGTGTGTAACGTCTGTCTGCCATAATTGTAGGCTCTGTAGTCCTCTAGGGTTAACTCCTGCAGCACCTGATGTAAAGGAACGTCTTTGGCAATCAGGACATACAGCAATGATACTAGATGCTTGTTGAGAGGTAAGTTCAAATTGTCGCTTAAGAGCACCAGCATTCTGGTGGAAAAAGGAGTGGCTAAGTTTGGCCTGTGCGATGCGGTCTGGCAATACCTGAGCTGGCAACGTCAGTAGATCGGCTTGCCGATTACCTTCTGCAATAAAGCCAGGTAGTGAAGTGTGAGACCTAACGTGCACAACAAAATAAGGGCGAGGGTGAGAGTCCAGAAGAAAAATAAGTTCCTGTAATAAAGTAAAAAGGTCTGAATTTGAGACATTACGCAAGACAGATGCTTCAGCTCGTTCAACAATACCTGCAACATAGGCTGAATCAGTATGAGGTTAATTGGTATAGTCCATTTTCGAAAAACACAAACGACTGCATTTAATTCTACTATTTGAGGAGAACCAGGGACTGTCTCTATGTCTGAGTCCCATCGTCCATGCTGATTGTCCCACCATAAAATAACCAATTTATGTGATTTTGCAGACCCATCTGTAAACACTGTAAGTGCTTGTAAGGGCTGGTCGCTTCTCTTTGGTTTCGGTATCAATCGAAAATCAGCACTAAGCAGTTTATGTGAAGGTGGGTGGGACGTGAGTTGGCCCGTGTAATCAGCAAGTGCCATAGCAAAGGCATGGGATTGCTGATAAAGCCATTGTAAATATACAGATGTTAATGGTAGGCAAATACAGATAAAATCTTTACCTGATAAGGACAATAGACGCGATCTAGCTTTAACAATGAGAGAAGCAAACATCTCATGCTGTGTTGAAATAGTCTTTGTAGACTGATTGGGTAAGAAGACCCATTCAGTGATTAATAGGGGGTCTGAGTTTTGAGGATCCCACTGAAATATCAAAGCATGAGGCTGTCGGGCAGGGTTTAAAACAATCAGGTAAAAGGGCAATTCAGGAGCCCATCGATGGGCTTGTCGAGAAGCAATAGCTGTGGCAACCTTTCGTAAAGATACATTGGCTTCTGGGCTAAGACTACGCCGGGAACAGAGATCAGTATCCCCTTTGAGTAGTTCAAAGGGAGGACTTAGGTCCGCATTAGAAATTCCTAGCAATGGGCGGACCCAATTTATTGTTCCCAATAATTTTTGTGCATCACGTAAATTTTTCACATCAATATTAATTCGTGTTGAGGGGCGATAGTTTGGGCCCGTATACGCCAGCCTAGATATTTCCATGGGGGAAATTTTTGAACTTTCTCCGGTGCAATACAAAGGCCTGCTGAATTAACAGCAGTTGTGACAAGGGCTACAGCTTTCTCCATGACCTCGTGATGTTGTGCAGCCACTAGGATGTCATCCATATAATGATACAATAACACATTAGGCATTGCATTTCGAACAGGACTAAGTATTTTTGCAACATACCATTGACAAATCGTAGGACTATTTTTCATGCCTTGTGGCAGCACAACCCACTGGTATCTCTGCAACGGGGCTTGCATATTGATGCTTGGAATTGAAAAAGCAAATTTTGGGGCATCATCTGAATGTAACGGGATATTGAAAAAACAATCTTTAAGATCAATAACAGTCAAATGCCAATTTCGAGGGATCATAGTGGGGGACGGGAGTCTGGGTTAGAGGGCTCCCATATCTTCCATAGCGTCATTAATTTTTCTGAGGTCATGGAGCAAGTGCCACTTGCCAGTTTGCTTTTTAATAACAAAGACAGGTGAATTCCAGGGGCTAGTGGAAGGCACAATATGGCCTTTTGTTAGTTGCTCCGTGACCAAATCCTGGAGGACGCGAAGCTTTTCCAGTGGGAGGGGCCATGGATTCACCCAAATGGGAGCATCAGTTTTCCAGATTAATTTCAGGGTGTCGCGCATTTCAATGGCCCCAGCTAAAAATGGGTTCGGATAGACGTTCCCCACTGTGACAGTGCATCGCGCCCCCATAAAATCATAGGGACTGGTAACACAAAAGGTTTAACAGAAGCCACATGCCCTTCTGGACTTAGAATTTGAATCATTTCTAAACTTTGGTGGCTGTTGCCGGTTCCCCCAATCCCAGCCAGTGCCTGAGAAATGTTAGCCAGTGGCCACTGTGGGGGCCACTTGGCTTGAGAAATCACTGTAACATCAGCTCCGGTATCAATAATTCCATTTAGCACAATTTTTTGACCATTGCGAATAAGTGTACATTGCCACATTGGTCGTTGTGAAGAGATAGATTGTACCCACAAAATGTGGGGGGGTCCCGTGGATCCAAATCCTCCCTTCCTTTGAGGGGGACAGCCCGAGGCAGGGGAACCTACCCCTGCTGGGATTAGAATTAATTGTGCTATTCGGCTACCTTGAGGCACTGTACAAGGTGGGAATGGGATCCGTGCCATAATTTTGATTTCCTCAGCACTGTCAGAGTCAATAACACCCAGTAAGACAAAAAGACCTGACAGTGTTGTGGAAGACCTGCCAATTAATAAGGCTTGTGTATTGGGGGGTAATGGTCCTTTAACATTTGTCAACAATAAATGAACCGAGGAATCAAGCAAGGTTACTGTGTGGGAGGTTGCCAGGTCCAATCCGGCGCTACCGACGGTTGCTGGACAAAGGCTTGAGACATCGGTGCTTCTCTTGAAGTGGAGATGTCGGCTGCGGCATTTGTATCTGCGCGCGTCGCTGCCCCGTGCTCCACAGTCAGTTTCCCTGTATCTGTTGTCCCTGGAAATCGTACTTAGACTGACACTGGTTAGCATAGTGACGCCCTTTTCGACATCGTGGACACAGCCCAGGGTTTTGATTTTTATTCCCCACACCCCGAGCCAAACAGTTTTTCTTTAAATGACCGGGCTTACCACAATTATAACAATTTCCCGGGTTTGATGGACCACGCATCGCTGCAAAAGCAGCAGCCATAGCTTCATATTTATGATTGACAGCACCAATTCGGTTACATGCTTCCACCATTTCAATTAAGGTGGGGTTAGGATTAGGGAGAGATTTCAATAATTTTTTACAATCAGCATTAGTATTTTCAACAGCTAGTTTCAACAATAATATCTCCCGAGCATCCACATTGTCTATTTGGCGCTCTAAAGCCTGTTTAAGCCTATCTATGAATTGCATATAAGGTTCCCGTGACTCCCGAGTAATGGTGGTAAAAGCTTTTTGCGGCTTCTGGGAGTCAGGGGCACGGAGGAAAGCTTTCTTTGCTTCCTCCCGAATTGCCACGAGGGCCTCACGAGGGCCTCACGAGGGCACTCTCGGGCCTGTGCGACAGGATCAGTATGCGCACCAGTGCCCGTAAGGTGTTCTATTGTTAGCTGATTCGGAGAAAACTCCAGGAACAAACTTGCCAACAAAGTTTTCTAGTTGACAAGCAGGTATTCTTATTACGGGCGCCGGGAGGCACGGGGATAGCTCCTCCTAACGTGTGTCCACCTATTGCTACACAAGCAGTCCTTATATAGCTACAGAGCATACATACATATTCATGAGGCTACGTATGGATGATCTCATTTTCTAGAAAGCTCCCCGCATGCGTTCAAAAATGTGGTGGTGGTCTCTGAGGGTCGTTTACTTCTTCCAACAATCTTCATCACTGCTGGCAGCCTTTGAAGCACGCGCAGTAGATGCTTATACCAGCTTAATCGGTTCGTTAACACCACAGACATAATAATCATCCCGTCCTCCTGCTTATCAGTTAGTTTACCTGCAGCCTATCCTGGGCCCCTGCCTTTCCAGATACTCCCTATCTTTATGTCCTGTTCTTCTAGCCTGTTTTTCTTACACTCGTTTTGTACTAAGGTCATAAAGGCCTAAACTACGTCAACTACAGCAGTTTATCTTATACAAGGATTCTCAGCATGTTCTCTAGCTGTACTCTGTATTTTTTATAACTTTCCATTACTACTGTTACAAAGCCATCACACTTAGCATTACTTAAAATTGATTCTAAAGGTTTACATATTTCATTTTGTAATTTTGTACCCCCCTCGTCTCATAGCGCAGCTAACACCGCGTTATTACGACCCGCATATGTATTAAGAAGCGCCTGAAGGCCTCTTTTACACTGCGATTCCCACAACGAGTACTGAGTTGGAGTTAATAACAGTTGTGCTAAAGATTTCAAATCATGGGGGGTCATAAACATAAGTATCAAACACAGAGGCTAACAAACTCGCAAAATAGGGAGAAGACAGACCATGTTTCGTAACCGTGCGACGCAATTGCTTAATAACCGAAAAAGACAGAGCTTCCCAGTGCGCTCCCCGGCCCTGGTAAATAACTGGGACCACAATAGTTTTAGCAACCTCCAAATCCCCCTCCTTTACGCTTGCCGTTTTATGTTAGCCCACACATCATGCGGATCGGGAGGGTATAAATCGGGTTCTTCTTCAGAATCTATCGGTCCTGGGTCAAAAGGGTTCCCCTCCGGGGGACGCCCCGCAGTGCTCGCACCCAGAAGTCCGGAACGCCGCAGCTTGGGGGGTGACAAAGGAGGAGCCGAGGGAGCCTGCAGTTCCCCCTCTTCTCCATCCTCCGACCCGCCTTCCTGCGCTTTCAGAGTTTCAAAAATAACCCTCCACAATGGGAGCATGCGCTGGGATTCAACATTGCCTTTTGTCGCGGAGTCCCATAATTTTATCACCCCAAAGTTCCCACGTAAAAATGCTAGATACAGTCACCGTGGGTATTTTTACTTGCACCCACTTAAGCATTGTATTAAGGTCATGCCCAGAAATATCTTTTCCATGTTTCTTAAGGAGACCTTTCATGAGTTCATAAACGTCTCTTTCAGGGGAGGAAACTTGACTCCCCATCTTTCCCACAGCTCACCTCTCAACTCTGGAGGGATTTCAGGCCTGCCAGCTCCTGCTTCCTTTCAGCAGCTCATTCAACGTTCTGTGGGAGTCGCAGCAAGTCGCTCAGCTAGGAGATTGAAAAGCTCCTCAAACAGGGCACCAATTTGCTGCGATTGAGAGACGGGACATAGCTTGATGCAAGCAAAGTGTCTGTTTATTAACAGTCTTCATGCACTTATATATGTTCCTTTTAACACAGTGATTGGATATTTCAAAAGGCGCGCTACTGATACAATGGTTTCTGCTTGGCTCCCAGCTAATACAAAAAGCCTTCTGGGACTTTCCACAAACAGTGGGTCTGTGTTGCGCAATCAGGGGATTTCCATCCATGCGGCCTGTAAGTCTCCACCCAGCACTGTCCACTCCCCTGACTCAGACACACCCCTTCTGGTTTCCATAACAACCACCATGGCTCAAGGGTCTGCGGTTTCATATTTCCTTGTTTCTTCTCCCAAGGCCTGTAACCCAGGAGTTCCAGCACATCCCCCTTTACCATTTGAACAGTACTCGGGCTTCTGCCCTTGGGGCCTGGCCCTTCACATCTCTGACATATTTCTATTTTAATAAAACCTCTTTCCTACTGTTTCTATAGGTATTACTGTTTTCCTTCTTTTGTTGAAAACTCCTCCTCATTCAAGTATACTGTAGAAAACTACAAGACTTAAGTGTTGTCTTATGTAGCCCAGTGAGAGTCAGGAGACCTTCGGTTCTGTGCTCCACCTGTTCATCGACACCTCCAATGCTGATCTTAAAGGGCTACTTTCTTCCTAACACAAGTGCCTAAAGAGGTTTCGTATCACTTTTCTTATTTGAAATGTGTATTTTACATAGCACACTTGAAAGCCCAATTCACAAATCTCCAAAATCTCAGCCCCCAGATTCACAAGCTGGCCTCAGCCTAGCATGATATGAACTTCTGTTCTCTCAACAGACAGTGCAACAAACTTTCACCAAAACCTAAATTGGTTACTGCTAGCAATCCCCTAAAAAAATACTTTCAAATTTTCTTAATGAAAACATGATTTAGTAAAGCAATACTTTTTCAGTTAGCTAAGATTTAAAATATTCTCCTTTCACACTGCCTATTCCATGACAGACCTCATTTTAGTACTATCATTATGGTTTTATCAGTTAACTTGTGGCTGCCATTGTGGCAAGCAGGCAATCAAACTACAGGTGTATGTGTTTGATGAAGCACCGGTGGAAGCTGTTTCAGAAATCAGCATTTTGATACCCTAACTGCAGGTTTACTCAATTTACATCAGTAGTATCCAGCTGCCAGGGAAACTTTAAGTACATATCATCCTGAGAGTAAAACATCCCACCTTCCTAGAGATTTCCAACTGACCAAGTAGATTACTTGGACAATTAATCAACAATCAGATTTTTATTTATAGCTGTTAATCACAATATGAAAGGTTTGTATTCAGAATTTCAGCATTTCTTTCTGATCCATACTTTTGGATGCAATTGCTCCCACACACAGGATGAGAAGAATTAAATTCTACCCTAATCTAAAAGGGTTTATAATCATACCCTGTTTTATATCTGCCTCTGATAGACCATGAGAGAAACCGTCTGCTTCCATGTACTTATTTTGCATCTGCAGTGTTTCACATCTGCAGGTGTACAACATAGCTGCTCTTTGCAGGAGTTCCAGTGTATATTCCAGTACAAACCAACCTACAAACTGCCAGTCAACAGCGTGACAAAACAAGCAGAGCTCCCCATTTGAACTGTATGGGAGCCTATGACTTTGAATATATTCAGAGATAAAACAACCTGAGCTTACCCTGTCCTGGTTTCAGCAGTAGCAGTAATTTTTCTCCTTCTTAGTAACTGGTGCAGTGCTGTGTTTTTGACTTTAGTCTGGGAACAACGCTGATAACACCGATGTTTTCAGTTGTTGCTAAGTAATGTTTACCACGACCAAGAACTTTCTCAGTCTCATGCTCTGCCAGGGAGGAGGGGCATGGGAAGCCGGGAGAAAGCAGAGACAGGACACCTGACCCAAACTAGCCAAAGGGGTAGTCCATATCACAGCACATCATGCCCAGTATATAAACTGGGGGGAGTTACCCAGAAGGCCCAGAGCGCTGCTTGGGTCAGGATAGGTATCGATCGGCAGGCGGAGAGGAACTGTGTTCTCTCCCCTTGTTATTTCCCTTATCATTATTATTATTGGTGGTAATAGTAGTAGTTCTGTATTATACCCTAGTTACTGGATTGTTCTTATCTCAAGCTGTGGGGGTTACATTCTTTCAGTTCTCCTCCCCATCCCCCTGGGAGCAGGCAGAAGAAGAAGAAGGGGCAGGGGAGCGAGCGAATGGCTGCGTAGTTCTGAGTTACTGGCTGAGCTTAAACCACGACACTTCTTTCTTGGCACGCACCATGGGGCTGGAAGGGTTGAGTAAACGACAGATCTGACCAGAGTGTGTTTAATCATATTTGAATCCTAGAATCATAGAATAGTTAGGGTTGGAAAGGACCTTAAGACCATCACGTTCCAACCCCCCTGCCATGGGCAGGGACACCTCACACTAAACCGTGTCACACGAGGCTCTGTCCAACCCGGCCTTGAACACCATCAGGGACGGAGCATTCACAACTTCCTTGGGCAAACCCATTCCAGTGCCTCACCACCATTACAGTAAAGAATTTCTTCCTCATATCCAATCTAAACTTCCCCTGTTTAAGTTTGAGCCCGTTACCCCTTGTCCTCTCACTACAGTCCCTCATGAAGAGTCCCTCCCCAGCATCCCTAAAGGCCCCCTTCAGATACTGGAAGGCTGCTATGAGGTCTCCACGCAGCTTTCTCTTCTCCAGGCTGAACAGCCCCAACTTTCTCAGCCTATCTTCATATGGGAGGTGCTCCAGTCCCCAGATCATCCTCGTGGCCCTCCTCTGGACTTGTTCCAACAGTTCCATGTACTTTTTATGTTGAGGACACCAGAACTGCACGCGGTACTCCGAGTGAGGTCTCACAAGAGCAGAGTAGAGGGGCAGGATCACCACCTGCTGGTCACGATCCTTTTGATGCAGTCCGGGATCTGCTTGGCTTTCTGAGCTGCGAACGCACACTGCCACCTCGTGTTAAGTTTCTCATCGACCAACACCCCCAAGTCCTTCTCCGCAGGGCTGCTCTGAATCTCTCCTCTGCCCAACCTGTAGCTGTGCCTGGGATTGCTCCCACCCAGCTGTAGGACCTTGCACTTGTCATGGTTAAACTTCATCAGGTTGGCATCAGCCCACCTCACAAGCATATCAAGGTCCCTCTGGATGTCATTCCTTCCCTCCAGCGTATCAACCAAAGCACAGAGTTTGGTGTCATTGGCAAAGTTGTTGAGGGCAAACTCAATCCCACTGTCCATGTCACCGACAAAGTTGTTGAACAAGACCGGTCCCAACACCGATCCCTGAGGGACATCACTCGTTACTGGTCTCCAGCTGGACATGGAGCCATTGAGCACAACTCTTTGTGCGGCTATCCAGCCAATTCTTTATCCACCGAGTGATCCATCTATCAAATTGATGTCTCTCCAAATTAGAGACAAGGATGTCATGTGGGACAGTGTCGAACGTTTTGCACAAGTCCAGGTAGATGTCGTCAACTGTTCTGCCCCATCCATCAGTTCCGTAGCCTCATCATAGAAGGCCACCAGATTGGTCTGTCAGGATTTCCCCTTAGTGAAGCCATGTTGGCTGTCACCAACAACCTTGTTGTTTTTCAAGTGCCTTAGTATGCCTTCCAGGAGAATCTGCTCCAAGATTTTGCCAGGCACAGACGTGAGACTGACCTGCAGTATCTTTTAGACATTGCACGCAAGTCCCTTGTTTCTTCTGTTTTCACTAATATAATCCTATGAGCTGCTTTTTGGCTTCATTTTATTCTGAAGTCTTCTGCAGTCTTCAACATTCTCTTCCTTTCCCCACAAAAGAGGGTTATCTAGTATTCATCCTTCTGCATCCTTCATGACATCTTCCTCTGCCACAGCTGATCTGTGTATGTACTGGAGGTACTGCTCTTCAGACCTAGGGGGTTTGGGTCTGGGCTGTCTTAACAGATTACCTCTTGTAAGATTCTACTGCAGATGGTGAGGCAGATCAGTTTTTATCTAAAACAATTTTTTAAATTTGGCTTCACTGGATCCACATGCAGTACTGGTGTTGTGGAGCCCTGGACATGGGTAGTGAGCTGTGTGTTGCTAGCTATCAATGCGTAGAGGTAGCTCAAAGGCTGTGCATTGTAACATGGTGCATCACAAACTGCAGGAATGGAAAACAAGCTGGTAGGCACACACTTTTTTTTTCTTTATTCTGGGAGCTGTTATATGCCCTTATCTTCAGCTTTCTTCTTTTCTTCTTACCTCTGAGTGTGCCTCTTCAGGAGGAGGAGCAGTTGATCTGATCTATTCAAAGGAGGAAGACTTGCTGTGCAAAAATTGCTACATAACTATTAAGCAACTTAAATATTGCAGAGTCCTGGTAGTGTCTATTCTGTTGTTTAAAAAACCCCAACAAACCAACAAAAAACCAAAAGCAACCCCCCCTAAAAAAACAAACCCCAAACCCAACAAGCCAAAACAAAAAAATGACCAAATGAGCAACACCTTTTGAAACATACATGTTTTTTAAATCTATCATCCAGACCTTAAAGGAATGCCCTAGGGGCCTGGAAAGGATTATGCTGATGACTGAACTGCTGGGGGGTACTTGTCTTGCTGTAATATAGTGAGTCTGGTGTCTGTTGCTTTCCTTTTTCTCCCCAAACTACTTCTGATAGCCACTAACAAACATTTCTCAAGAAATTACCTCTATCTTGAATGCTTGAGAGGCTGTGTGCCCATCTGTATGTATAAAATTATAAATGGATGAATAAAAACCTTGCTTTATAGTGCAAAGTGCTCTATAGCAATATTAAATGCAACACTTCAGCTAAGTTGCCAACAAAATTTTGTGGATGTGCTATGTATCTTATTCTCCACTTCAGCAGAAATATGGAGTGCCAGAGAGGTAAATCAGTAGTGTGAACTGTAATTTGTAGCAAGATCTGTGTGCTAGGTTTTTTGGAATGAAGAGTCTTTCCCATCTACAATTAAAAATACTTCATATAATTAACTGAAATGCCAAGAAGGTTGGGTTAGATGAAGTGAGACCTTATCTGCACATCCTCTCCTCCTCTCCCAGCTGTAGAATGCTTTTTTCATACAAAAATACTTGGTGAGACCTATTAAATTTTCTTCCAGAGTACTAAACCACTGAAGCAAAGGAATTGAACCTGTTAAAGAAAATATCTGCAGGCGAAAACCACTAGAGGGCAATGTTGTAAAAAGAATGACGAGACGTGTATTAGGAGTGTGGGTACCCAATCTGCTGTTGACCAGGTGGGAATGCAAGACACTGATCTCGCATAGCTCTCTTAAACCTCCCAGTCAGAAAGGCTGTATGTTTTTAACTATCAAGGCTTTTATGTGATTTTTTTTTTTTGCTGTTGTGAATTGAATGTTTAATCTCTTACCTAGTGCTTACTTTCCAGATTAATTTCTGTTGCTGTTGTTGCTGCTGTTGCTGCTGTGTAACAAGTGCCTGTTGGCTGTGCTTGGGCATCTGCAGCACTAGGTTATGGAGGTTGGTTGTAGAGGCAGACTGGGTTTTTTGTGTGCCTCCACTCTGTCAAGCTCTTGGGTAAAACTTTGAAACTGTTTTTGCTGTTGTGTCAAATACGACTCCAAAAGGGTACAAAGTACTTCTAAAATGAGCGTCAAGCTCATTTTAATGAAAGGTAAGGTCAATGACTTGATAGAGGATCCTATTGGGAGACCTTTGAGGAAATATATAGTGCCTCTAAACTGTGGTTACTTTGAAACTTATATATATATATATACACACACATATTTTGCTTTACAGGAAATGTGATGGTAGCACTGTGGGGGGAGTTCAGAACAATGCTGGAGATTGTAAGTTGGTGGGTTTTTTTGTTGGTTTTTTTTTATAGTGAATGTTTTGAACTGCAGTGTACTCTTTAAATGTGCAAGAGGAAAACATTCTTGAAGTGCAGTTGAAAGTCTTCATGAATTTAGAGTTGCTGTCTTTAGAAGATGATTCTTAAAAAATTGGAAACTAAGAACTTTAGGTCTACCATTGAAAGCAGTAGATTTAAGGTAATTTAAATTTTAAATTTCACTCCCTTACAGTGCAGTAAGGAAATTAATTGCTCTTTAATATATGGAGATATGGTACGGCTAGATAACACCATTAGGAAGCTAAATTCTTCAAATGAAATAATTACATCAGAAGGAAATTGTTTTATTTATAAGTTTATGCATGTTGCTCTAGAAAACTCTAGAAGTAATGAATCCTTGAAAGCAGAATTTCTGACTGAAAGCTATTTCCTGTATCTGTCATGCAGTTCTGTGGTAAGCAGAAGTGATCTTGGATTGAAAAAATACTTTTCAGTCATCTACTGAGTGTATGAAAGTCTACTTAAAGGCTGTCATAGTAAATGCTACTTTATTACATCCTGGATTCTGTAGCTTCTGTCAAGCCAAAATTGTTGCTTTCTGATAAACTTATTCTAGATTATCTATCAAAAATGTCTTGGATAAACAGCAAATATTTATAAGATTTATCTGGTTAAATTCCTAGGCCCTGCTGTGATGGGAAATTATTATTCTAAACAGATCCTTTGAGAAGCCTACATAAGACTGAGTACTCTCAGCTGCACATTTGCTCTTCACTAAGACTGTGCTTTAGGATCTTAACTCCTGAGTCCTGGCATCATTTTTGCCTCTGTAGCTATCTGCTTCTGGTTCCTGATCCATCCTGGAGTTGCCTTCCTAGACTTGGGCCATTTTATTTAAACTTTCCAGAGCTTGTGTTGACTCTCCTTCCCTCTGTCAGATTCCACCTTATTCTAAGTATATTAGAATACTGTAATATCTTGGCTTGTATCTTTTTCACTTTGGCTTGTTCTGGGATGATTGCTGTCTGCACTGCTGGCGTCAGATTGCATCTGGATAAGCTTAAATCCTCTGGCAAAATAAATGTTATCACTGAGCACTGCTTGCTTGTTTGAGTGTTTTTACTCAAGCTGGTCATGTTTTATGAAGTGTGTATTTTGATAAGAGGGAGTCCTTTTGGGGTGACAGTCACTTGCAGATCAATAGTTTGTATTTAGGACTCTTCTGGTGTCTAACATATAAGGATATTAGGTGATTCTTTAAGTGAGGTCTGTCCAGGGTTCAGCCATAGCAGTCATTTTTCTCCTTCTTAGTAGCTGGTGCAGTGCTGTGTTTGTGACTTTCAGCCTGGGAACAATGCTGATAACACCGATGTTTTTAGTTGTTGCTAAATAATGTTTACTACAATCAAGGACTTTCCCATCTCATGCCCTGCTAGGGAGGAGGGGAAGCCAAGAGGAAGCAGAGGCAGGACACCTGACCCAAACTAGCCAAAGGGGTATTCCATACCACAGCACGTCATGCCCAGTATATAAACTAGGGGGAGTTACCCGGAAGGCCCAGATCGCTGCTTGGGTCGGGCTGGGTATTGGTCAGCGGGTGGTGAGCACTTGTATTCTCTCCCCTTGTTATTTCCCTTATCATTATTATTATGATTAGTGGTGGAGGTAGTAGTAGTAGTTTTGTATTATACCTTAGTTACTGGACTGTTCTTATCTCAACCCGTGGGATTTACATTCTTTTGATTCTCCTCCCTATTCCTCTGGGAGTGTGTGTGGGGGGGGGGAATAAGGGGGGGGAGCGAGCGAGCGGCTGTGTGGTTCTGAGTTGCCGGCTGGGCTTAAACCACAACAATTGGGTACTGATTGTCCCATAAAAATCAAAGCAAATTGTTGTTCTGCCTCAGTTTCCAGTTTTAAATTTGCATATTTTCTAGCAGTCTCCTTTAATTCTTCCAGGAACACAAAAGGAGATTAATTATTATCTTGCTTCTCCTCATATAATTTAGACTAATTTAAAGCTCTTGGCTTGCATTCTTTACTCCATACAGCACCCATTTTTCTATATCGATTTAACCTTCTTCTATGTCCTATGTTATTTGGATTCCATTGGGGATCTCCCAAAGGAAAATTCTGCTTCAAATTTCCAGGAAGAGTTTCATTCATATGTGCTGCCTCTGCCTGTGCTTTTGCAACTTTAATACCATCTGCTTCTTAGCACTATCCAATAAATTATCCAATATTACTTTTAGATCATTCCAATCAGGATCCTGAGTTCTAATAATTGTCTCTACCACTCTTCCTACCCTCTCTGGATCTTCTCTGTATGCCCCTGCTGCTTGTTTCCACACCATCAAGTCCATGATGGAAAATGGCACCTTTACATGTACTGGCCCGTTCTGTCCTACTCCCTGCCTCAAAGGGGCTAACAATTGGGATTGTTGTCTAGTTCTTCGAGACACTGGAGTATGAACTACTACTTCTTCTATTTCATCCCCCATTCCACTACTATCTGGTTCTGCTTCAACACTTCTTTCCCTTACATGTGAAGGAAGGAAATTCTGTCCCTCCTGTGGGGGTGCTACTTCTAGTTCTAATTCCATTTCATCCTCTCTTGGTATTGTACACTTAATATACCTCTTTCCAATATCACAAGCCGAACAACAACTCTTTGTTTTCTTATTTTCCAAAGTTAACGCCATCACCAAATTATCTCGACTGATTAACTTGCATTCATTCTGCCAATCCATTTGTTGTCTCAAAAAAAAAAGAACAAATCTACGTATGGCACTTCATTTCATTTACCTTCTCCTACAGAACATTAACCACAAAATAATATTATAACTCAAAGTTCCGTTCTTTGGCCATTTTTCTGATCCTCCAAAACATACGAAGGCCACCAGTGGTTGCAATATTCAATCATCTGGCTTTTACATAAATCATCATGCAAATCACAAACATCCCAACGCCAATGTTTTTGGTATCCTTTCATCCGTTGTCAGATTTCCAGAAATCTTACAAATCCTGATGCCATTATGACAAAATACTCAAAAGGTAATTACCAAAACAAACCAACCAAAGTCCAGCCCTGCAATAGCTTTCACTTATGACTTACAGGCAGATGCCTAGGCTTCCAAATGCAGGTGGGTACCCTCTTAGCCCCAGCCCTGTGTAGCTTTTGCTGCGCCTTACAGGCAGGCTTTCCAAACCAAATTCTGAAAGTGCCTTACCCTTTTCTCCAAGGAATGTTGTGAGGAGCTTTATGAGTTGAGAGCAATGTTCCTTCCCAAGAATTCCTTGGTGCTGGCTGGAGTTTGATCAGCACTCAATCTCTTCCAGTCTCATTCACAAGGTCCCATCTGGGTCGCCAAAAACTGTCACCAGAAGTCGGGAGAATAAAACTCCTTAACAGCAGTGTAGCATTAAGAAGCAGGCACTTCTTTATTGCAGCGCTGGGTGTTAGGTGGAATTTCCACAAATCAAGCACACCACATGCTGACTTCGTTGTTACATTTATATACAAAAATTGCAAGGTAGTACACTCCTGGTTACAATGATTGGTTAGTAATTTGCATATAATTATAATATCTGCTGTGTCATTCTTTTCTGTTACCATGCTTGTGCAGAGGAAGGGTCTTCACCTGGGCAAGTGTTGTCTTGATCTGTGAGTGTGTTTTTTAGTATTATAATGAGAGTATAATGATGATAGTTCACCTAAAGGACACCCTAATCATGTTTTGCTGCCAAGTTGGCCGGCTAGATATCTTATCTTGCCAGGTTGCCAAATAAATCATCCTATATACAACAGACCCTAGGTGCTCTGGTTATGGTCCAAAGAGTAAGGACTAAGGTTAATATGTTCCAGAGAATAGGGACTTCAAGCAATGCAGCATAGGACTTCAAGCAGCACAGCAACCCATACATCATTGGTTAATAAATGCTAACATAAAGGCTAACTTCTTAAATCAAGATGTTCCTATAGTTAACTGTTTCACAAACACAAAATATAGAAAGGTTCGGTAAAACTTAAGATAATCTGCAACAGCCAGACCTGCTCTGCTCTTCTTTCTGATTCCCATGGACTGTATATACCCTTTGCTGGTGAGGATACTGTCCTGTGCCTGCCTTCCTGACATGCTTGTCTTCTCTTTTGGGACAGCTTGTTCCTACTGTTTGCTAACTCATGGGTTCTCAAGTCTGCAGCAGGGAGGCTGCAGTGCAAAGAAATAACAGCAGCTCAAATTGTGTTAGATAAGTAATGGCAAGGAGGAGAACAACCACCCTAACCTTGGGAGATTTTTTTATTGGCCTCAACAGCAGCTAGGCAGAATGGAAACTCCCAGAATACAGGTAATAGAAACTCATTTTCTCTATTTTACAGGGCTTTTAAATGCTTTGTCAAGCCTCACCTTAGCAGATGAATAAATTCTACAGACCTTGAGAGGAATGGAGAGATACGCCTGAGTCAACTAGCAAGTTCAGTCAGGGGAGGTGTTAATAGATACTGGACTAGTTTAAATGGCAGGTATTAATCAGCAGAGGTTTCTGACACTGTCCGAAGAGCACTGAAGCATTAATGTAAAGTGGATTCAAATCAGGTATTATTTCACAATCTCCTCATACAGCTGCTTTTGTGGTTTTGTCAGGGCAATGTTGACCACAGTTTTAGACAAGGCAAATGTGGAATACCTTGAAATTGTTTTGGATTTGCAATCTGTCTGTTCCTGTCATTGGTTAGGCAGCTTTTTGGAGGAAGAGAATTTCCTAGAAGAGGATTTCTTAGCAGAGGTGTAATTTGCACAGAATCACAGAATGGTTTGGGTTGGAAGGGGCCTTTTAAAGATTATGTAGTCCAATATTTAGTGCTGTATGTTTAACCTTGTCGTGGTTTAAGCCTCTAAAACTCACTCAGTTTTCTCACTCACTCACTGCCCCTCTTTCTTCCCCCGGTCCGGGGGGGATGGGGAGGAGAATTGAAAAAAAATACAGCTCGCACAGGTTGAGATAAGAACAGTTTAGTAACTAAGGTATAACACAAATCACTACAGCTACCATCAATAATAATACAAGAGAAATACAAGGAGAAAGAATACAACTGCTCACCAAGCCCGACCCAGCCAGTGCACCCCCCAGCAGCGAACCCCCCAATCCACCACCGCACCCTTCCAGGTCTCTGCTCTCCGTGTTCCCATCCTGGACATGACGTGCTGTGGTATGGAATAACCTCTTTGGTCAGTTTGGGTCAGGTGTCCTGTCTCTGCTTCCTCCCGGCTTCCCTCCTCCCTGGCATAGCATGAGACTCAGAAAGTCCTTGGCCAGACAAAACACTACCCAGCAGTAACTGAACACACTGGTGTTATCAGCGCTGTTCCCAGGCCCAAAATCAAAAACACAGAGCTGCACCAGCTACCAAGAAGGAGAAAAAACGACTGCTACTGCTGAACCCATGGCAAACCTCCTTGGACATCCAAAATAGTACTGCTGCAAAATGTGTTGTTTTTTTTTTTAAACATGCTGCATACTGTTCTTTCAATATCCTGTTTAGTGCAGTGCATATATTAACTTGTAGTATTGTGGTGTAGAAAAATTGTTCCATCCCACTTTAAGGGAGTCTATGCTGCAACTGTGTCGTAATGCTATTATGATGCAGAATTATCATGCCAGAGGGATTTAAAGAGAGAACAGACTCTAATGTGATTCCTGTACCACACCATTAGTAGTTCATATTACCGTGCCAAAACTATTTCAGCCCACCTGCATGGGGTGTGGAACTTGTGTTGCCATTTTGATACATTGCAATTTGAATTAGCAGTTCTAAAATGACGTCAATATAATTTTCTGATCAACTAATTATAGTGTCTTTTCAATTATTAAGATGCGTTCAGTGACAAGTAGACTTAATTCAAGCATTGATGCCATTCTAATGCAAGTATGTGGAAAGCATGTTGTGGTAATACCACAATTTCTGATTTGGATGATGACATAAATCATAATAGAAAAGTAAAAACAATTTCTAATTTATTAGTAGCCCTAAGGAGTCAGAGTGCCAAATAAGGGTAAATGTCGGTGGGATTTTTTTCTTTTTAATCTTAAACTTGGTTTAGGAATCTACAACTTAATGGATTCCACTTGGGCTGTAGGAATGATCATTACGTTTATTGTACCTTTTTTCTTTATCATGTATTAAAATGTTTATTTTAAAATAGCAGCTAACTAGTTCTAAGTTTGTTTTTTTTGGGCGGGGGTTTGGGGTGTTCTTTTTTTTGGTGGTGGTGGTGGGGTTTTGGTTTTTTTTTTTTTGTTTTTTTTCTTCATCCTCCTCTCCAGGCAGACAGCTAACATGGAGAACTAACAAGGAACTGTAAGTCATTGAGTTGGTCACTTGAGAAAGGGTCAGATAATTTCCACATAAAGATTTCTCTATGCTAAAGGGGATCAGACCAAGATCAGAAATGGACATTGTCAAGGAGGATTTGTTAGTGATCAAAGAGGAAGCACTGCAAAATGGAGATACAAATCTAAACTAAGCAGAAAAGGCCTTGGGCTTCTGTGCATTGCAGTTTAAATAACTTTGCAAGAAAATTGCAGTAGATCAAAAGATAGACTTGAGAGGAAAAATTTCATGTAGTTTTGTTCATTCTATAAGATTTTAAGATTTTTCTCTGGTTTAAGATTTTTCTCTGGTCAAGGACTTAGTAGTTCTTGTATTTTTTTAATTAAAATATTGACTCTTTAATGGAAGACTCTCCAAAATCCTAAGACATACCATTTTGTAAAAATAAGTCAGAATTTAAGGTATTTCTCTGCATACTTGCATAAATATATTTGAGAGAGTATGCAGTTTTGAAAACGTGGTTTTGAACTGATTTCTTAAGATGTTTGTTTCCTGCTTTCAGAAAGTAGTGTTGAAGAAAGAACTAATTCTGTCTCTTATTCTACCCCTAAAAACTGATCCTGTGTTGTGAGGGTGTTCCTCAAAATGTCTCTCAGGACTGATGTTTTCTTTCCTCCATGTGACTTCTGTCTGTTATCATACTTCTTTTTTTCCTTAAGCAGTTTTGCTGTTCCAAGCCTTTCTTGCATTGTCATCTTTATGCAATATCATCATGTTCTGCTGGTTTTGGTCTTCTACGGTACTGCTTGTTTGACTGCTCTGTTCAAAGTCTAGGATGACTGAGAAAAAATTTAGATGTGGTTTAGGCTTTAGAAAATTTTCCCATCCTGATAACAGCAGGAAAATTAGCATTATTTGTTTAATGACCCTAGTCTCTTCTGGAGCATCCAGCACTTAACTATGTGATACGCTTTGATTCTTGGGTATCATGGTTTAAGCCCAGCCGGCAACTCAGAACCACGCAGCTGCTCACTCACTCCCACCCCCCCTTCCTCCCCCCGCTCCCAGAGGGATGGGGAGGAGAATCAGAAGAACGTAACTCCCACGGGTTGAGATAAGAACAGTCCAGTAACTAAGGTATAACACAAAACCACCACTGCTGCCACCAATAATAATAATGATAAGGGAAATAACAAAGGAAGAGAATACAACCGCTCACCACCTGCCAGCCGATACCCAGCCCAACCTGAGCAGTGATCTAGCCCTTCCGGGTAACTGCACTCAGTTTATATACTGGGCATGACCTGCTGTGGTATGGAATACCCCTTTGGCTAGTGTCATGGGTTAGAGTGAGTGAGCAAACTGCGTGAGAGGCTTAGAGGCTTAAAGCACAACAGTTCTTTTTGGCGCCCAACATGGGGCACAAAGGGTTGAGATAACAACAGGATTAATAGTCACTCGTCACAATGCTGATTTATTGGCTCTCAGCATTGTTGCTCATGATTCTCTTGAGTTCACGGTTTCAGCCTGTTGTACCTTACTTACCGCCGCTATTTGCTATCTTAGCATTTATCAGATGTGGGGCTTGGGCTAAGGTTCTTGTTTCATTGTACTTTATGATAATGACTTGTAATACGGGCAAGCTCCGGAAGCAGGGGGGGACGGACGTGGCCGTGGACTTGTACCTGGCCGTCTGGCTGCTCTTCGCTGTCCTGGCCCTCGTCCTCGCCTCCGTCTTCGTAAGGCTGTGGGGAGCCGAGGGGGGGTGCCCACGGGATCCGCCGGCGACCAAACTGGCCCAGGAGCACAGCCCCGGGGACCAGGAGGACAGGAAGAAGGAGGAAGAGGAGCTGAGCCCCGCCGCTGTGTTGTTTTTCATGTGCCTTAGCATGCCTTCCAGGAGAATCTGCTCCAAGATTTTGCCAGGCACAGAGGTGAGGCTGACTGATCTGTAGTTCCCCGGCTCATCCATTTTCCCCCTCTTGAAAATAGGGGTTATATTTCCCTTTTTCCAATCGTCGAGAACTTCACCTGACTGCCATGATTATTCAAATATGATGGACAGTGGCTTAGCAACTTCATTTGCCAGCTCCTTCACGACCCGTGGATGGATTTCATCAAGTCCCATGGACTTGTGCATGTCCAGGTTCTTAAGATGGTCTCGAACCAGATCCTCTCCTACAGTGGGCCCAGGGTCTTCATTCTCACAGTCCCCTATCTGCCTTCCAAGATTTGGGTGGTGCGGCATCTGTAAGGAAAGAGGCTAAACACACACACACACGCACACACGCACATCATGCTTCCACAACTAGTTCCGGTTCAGTTCCACTTCTTCTTTATTCACTACAGCTCTGTAATATATTGCATACAGATACGGGTCTGAGCTACGAAGCGTTAAAGGGTGGTGTGGTCAGAGCATTTGCCAGTGAAGACTGTGTGTTAGTGACAATAGATAATGGTCCGTGGTGAAACACACAAAAATAGAAAAGTACTGTTTGGCACGGGTTGTGGGAACATAACCTTGAAAATGGGGGAGTTAACACCGCTGTTAGCAAAAGGTAGTCTTATACCAGTAAACATCTGCTCACATGCTGGCCACGTGTGCACTGATGTTGCAACAGGTAATTTTCCACTCCAACCCAAGGGGGGATATAAGGACCTGTGCAGGGACAGACGGGTGAGAAGGCCAGATGCGTATCTTGATTCGGGGGACGCCCTGATGACGCAATGCCTACCACCCCTCCGACCGGGCAACATGTTCCATCTCCTTCTCCTGCTCGGCAGTATCCCATTCAACCAGGGATGGGTACATATGTAACCTGCTTCACATTAATATGCATATATATTACCTTTGCACTAATACCTCAACAAATAGACTAGAGCTTTTGATTGTTTACATTATGGTTGGTGTCCAGATTTGTACATGGGAATCCTACGAACCTGGAACAGACTGAGGCAAAGAAGTCATTAAGAACCTCAGCCTTCTAGAAATCCAGGGTACACAGCTCTCCTGATGGCTTCTGGAGACTGCCCACATTGTCCCTACTATGTCTTTTATTTCCTAAATACCTATAGAACCCCTTCCCGTTCTTTTTCACATCCCTTGCCAAGTTTAACTGGGCCTTAGCTTTCATAACATGGTCCCTAGCTTCCTGGACAACATCCCTGTATTCTTCCCAAGCTTGTCCTTGCTTCCGCCTTTTATAAGCCTCTTTTTTCCTTCAAATTTTCCTCAGCAGGTCCTTATCCATCCAAGGAGGTCTTCTGGCCCTCCTGCTGCACTTCCTTCTAGTCGGCAAGCAACACTCCTGAGCTTGCAGCAGGTGATACTGGAATATCAACCAACAGTCTTGGGCCCCCCTGCCCTCTAGGGCTAAATCCCATGGAACCTTACTAAGCAGGTTCCTGAAGAGGCCAAAGTCTGCTCTCTTCAAGTCCAGGGCAGTGAGCTTGCTGCACGCTCTTCTCACTGTCCTGAGGCTCTCGAAATCTACCATCTCATGATCGCTACAACCAAGGCTGCCCTGGAGCATCACATTTCCAACCATATCCTCCCTGTTGGTGAGCATGAGGTCAAGCATGGCACCTCTCCTTGTCAGCTCCTCTATTACTTGCAGGAGGATGTTGGCTTTCACACAAATGAGGAACCTCCTGGATTGCTTGTGCTGGGCCGTACCATCCCTCCAACAGATATCAGGATGGTTGAAGTCTCCCATGAGGACAAGGGCCTGTGAGCGTGAGGCTGTTCTTATCTGTCTATAGAGCGCTTCATCCACAGAGTCCTCTTGGTCAGGAGGTCTGTAACAGATCCTCACAATAATGTCCCCCGTAGCTGTTCTCCCTCTGACCCTGACCCACAAACTCTCTGTTAACTCATCACTCGTCCCCAGACAGAGGTCCATACTCTCCAGCCTATCACTGACATAAATAGCAATTCCCCCTCCCCCCCTGCCGGGCCTGTCTTTTCTAAAGAGCCTGTGACCTTCCATTCCAGCACACTAGTCATAGGAGCCATCCCACCATGTTTCTGTGATACCAGTTATGTCATACCCCCGTAGACGTGCACACATTTCCAATTCCTCTTGTTTGTTCCCCATACAATGGGCATTTTATAGGGGCATCTGAGCCGTGCTCCAGATGAAGCTGTCTCACTGTATGGAGCGGCTGAAATATCTCTACATCACTCTGCACATTTATTATAGGTGCTGGGAACTGACTGGGTGTGTTGGGATGGAATGATGCCCCCCTCCCCCAACACATCTAGTTTAAAGCATCCTTGACCAGTCTGGCAAGCCTCCTACCAAATCCACTCTTCCCCTTCTTTGTCAGACCAGCTCCACCAGCCTCCAGTAGACCTGGTCTCCCAAATTGACTCCCATGTTCTAAATATCCAAACCCCCGACTATGGCACCACCATTCTAACCAGTTATTAATCTGCCAAATCCGCCTAGCCTTTTTAAGGTCCTCCCCTTTATCCTGTAAAATTGATGAAAAGACAATCTGAGCTCCAGAGCCCCTAACCACCTCTCCCAGAGCTCTGTAGTCCTTCTTAATATTCTCTTGGCTACTGCTATCTATATCGCTAGCACCTACATGGATGGCTGGAAGTCGGTAGTAGTGGGATTTACCCGACGAGGCAGCCTCTCTGCAAGCAACATTCCTGATCCGAGCCCCTGGTAGGTAACACACCTCCCTTGAGACTGGGTCAGGCCGACAGATGGGTGCCTCCGTGCCTTTCAAAGTAGAGTCCCCTAGTACTGTGACCCACCACTTTTTCCTGGTGATGCAAGTAGTGATCCTCTTTACCAGTGCATCAGACAGTTGTTTATTTGGCGAGGGGTGTGTTTTCTCATTAGCCCACTGCAGAACTGCAAAGCGGTTCTAGGTAGGTTCATCAGATTTAGGAGGAAGCCCCTTGCTTTTAATTGTCCTCTTCCTCCTTTTTTTTTTTTTTTTGTTTTGTTTTGTTATTAGTTCCTAGCTTCCTGGGTTAATGCCCTCCTACTTTCCTGTATGCGCTATGATGGATGCTTGAAGCCCCTGCATAATTTGGGCCCCAGGGCAAGCATTCCAGCTTCCTCTCAGCTTACCTGACATCTTGTAGCTTACTGACAGTCTCCTGCAGGTCATCCACCTGCTGCAGGAGGACCTTCACCAGGGTGCACCGAGTGCAGCCCTGTCCATTGTGCACCCTTGCTTCAAGAGACCTGTCGAAGCACTTTCTACTCTCCGAGGTCTCTGCCGCAACCTCCCATCTCATAGACTCGGTTTGGGTGCCTACGCTGGCCACTGCTGGGGCAGCCAGAGCAGAGCTCCCAGACCGGGAGCCGGTCATGAGGCGAGTGCTCACCATCCCACCTGCCTGCCCGAACTGCTCTTGGAGTTGTTGCGCTTGATCTCAGAGTATCAGCGTATCACACCTTACTTAGACAGTAATTGCTGTTGTAACATTTATCGGATTTGGGGCCTGGGCTAAGGTTCTTGTTTTGCTGTACTTCATAGTAATGAATTGTAATACAATAGACTCAGTGATCATAGAATCATAGAACTGTTAGGGTTGGAAAGGACCTTAAGATCATCTACTTCCAAGCCCCATGCCATGGGCAGGGACACCTCACACTAAACCATGCCACCCAAGGCTCTGTCCAACCCGGCCTTGAACACCGTCAGCGATGGAGCATTCACAACTTCCCTGGGCAACCCATTCCAGTGCCTCACCACCATTACAGTAAAGAATTTCTTCCTCATATCCAATCTAAACTTCCCCTGTTTAAGTTTGAACCCGTTACCCCTTGTCCTATCACTACAGTCCCTAACGAAGAGGCCCTCCCCAGCATCCCTATAGGCCCCCTTCAGATACTGGAAGGCTGCAATGAGGTCTCCACGCAGCCTTCTCTGCTGTTCCAACAGTTCCATGTCCTTTTTATGTTGAGGACACCAGAAATGCACACAATACTCCAAGTGAAGTCTCATGAGAGCAGAGGAGAGGGGCAGGATCACCTCCTTTGAGCTGCTGGTCACTCTCCTTTTGATGCAGCACAGGAGACGGTTGGCTTTCTGGGCTGCAAGTGCACATTGCCGGCTCATGTTCATTTTCTCATCGACCAACACCCCCAAGTCCTTCTCCACAGGCTGCTCTGAATCTCTCCTCTGCCCAACCTGTAGCTGTGCCTGGGATTGCTCTGACCCAGCTGTAGGACCTTGCACTTGTCATGGTTAAACTTCATCAGGTTGGCATCAGCCCACCTCACAAGCATGTCAAGGTCCCTCTGGATAGCATCCCTTCCCTCCAGTGTGTCAACCGTACCACACAGCTTGGTGTCATCGGCAAACTTGCTGAGGGCACACTCAATCCCACTGTCCATGGCACCAACAAAGACCTTGAACAAGACCGGTCCCAACACCAGTCCCTGAGGGACACCACTCGTTACTGGTCTCCAGCTGGACATTGAGCTATTGAGCACAATTCTCTGCATGCGGCCATCCAGCCAATTCTTTATCCACTGAGTGGTCCATCTATCAAATTGATGTCTCTCCAAATTAGAGACAAGGATGTCATGTGGGACAGTGTCAAACGCTTTGCACAAGTCCAGGAGGATGTCATCAACTGCTCTACCCCTGTCCCTCAGTTATGTAGCCTCATCATAGAGGGTCACCAAATGGGTCAGGAAGTATTTGCCCTTAGTGAAGCCATGTTGGCTGTCACCAAGCACCTTGTTGTTTTTCAAGTGCCTTAGCATGCCTTCCAGGAGAATCTGCTCCAAGATTTTGCCAGGCACAGAGGTGAGTCTGACTGGTCTGTAGTTCCCCGAGTCATCCTTTTTCCCCTTCTTGAAAATGGGGGTTATATTTCCCTTTTTCCAGTCGTTGGGAACTTCACCTGTCTGCCATGATTTTTCAAATATGATGGACAGTGGCTTAGCAACTTCATTTGCCAGCTCCTTCACGACCCGCAGATAGATTTCATCAGGTCCCATGGACTTGTGTATGTTCAGGTTCCTAAGATGGTCTTGAACCAGATCCTCTCCTACAGTGGGCCCAGGGTCTTCATTCTCACAGTCCCTGCATCTGCCTTCCAGGACTTGGGTGGGGTGGTAAGAGCAGTTGCCGGTGAAGACTGAGGCAAAGAAGTCATTAAGAACCTCAGCCTTCTCCAAATCCAGGGTAGCTAGTTCTCCCGATAGCTTCTGGAGGGGGCCCACGTTGTTCCTAGTCTGTCTTTTATTCACTATGTACCTATAGAATCCCTTCCTGTTATCTTTCACATCCCTAGCCAAGTTTAAGTCTAAGTGAGCCTTAGCTTTCCTAAGCTGGTCCCTAGCTTCCTGGACAACATCCCTGTATTCTTCCCAGGCTGCCTGTCCTTGATTCCACCTTTTATAAGCCTCTTTTTTCCTTCGAATTTTCCTCAGCAGGTCCTTATCCATCCAAGGAGGTCTCCTGGCCCTCCTGCTGCACTTCCTTCGAGTTGGGATGTATCACTCCTGAGCTTGCAGCAGGTGATCCTTGAATATCAACCAACAGTCTTGGGCGCCCCCCTGCCCTCTAGGGCTATATCCCATGGAACCTTACTGTCGTGGTTTAAGCCTCTAAAACTCACAAAGTTTTGCTCCCTCACTCCCCTCTGCCAACTCCTTCGTGGCGTCCCGGTCCCGGGGGCAGCTCTCCCGGGCTTTTTCGGCCCCCAGCGGCTCCCGGGGCTGCCCCCCCTCGGCTTCCCCTCCTCCCTTCTGGAGGTCGCCTGTATTACAAGCCATTTCAATAGAGTACAATGTAACAAGAACCTTAACCCAAAACCCAGATGTGGAAAACTTTAAAATAAAAAATACCGGCTGTAAGTAAAGTATCATACACTGAACCTGTGAGAACCAGAGCAACAACTTTGAGAGCCAATAAATCAGCATTGTGACGAGTGGCTATTAATCCTTGCCGTTATCTCAACTCTTTGTGCGCCACGTTGGGCGCCAAAAAGAACTGTCGTGGTTTAAGCCTCTAACCCCCCCACACGCTGTTTTCTCACTCACTTCCCTCTCTTTCTTCCCCCAGCTCCCGGGGGTATGGGGAGGAGAATCGAAAGAATGCAACTCCCACAAGTTGAGATAAGAACAGATTAGTAACTAAGGTATAACACAAATCACTACTGCTACCACCAGTAATAATACAAGGGAAATACAAGGAAAGCGAATACAACTGCTCACCAAGCCCGACCCAGCCAGTGCACCCCCCAGCAGCAAACCCCCCAATCCCAAAAACCTGACTATGCCGTGCACCCCCAGTCCACCACCACACCCTTCCGGGTCTCTGCTCTCCGTGTTCACATCCTGGACATGACGTGTTGTCGTCCAGGAAAGTGGACCACAGTAGAGAGAGGCATCCAATCCCTGACAGAATCAGCCATTCTAGAGATGATCTGTCATAGGCTGGATGCCAGGAATGAACCTGTAGATCCAGATGAAGTCGAATGTATACGACCCATGTAGTGGAAATTTCCACAGAGTGCGCCATCATCATATGTGCACTCAAAGGCAGCAATGACCTGGAGTGAGGTAGCACCATCAACAGTGGATGAAGTGACTCGTCAACTCCGAGAGCTCGAAGACAATGTCACCCCTTCCATCATTTCAGCTGTGGAAAAATTGACCAAGGAGGCCAAACAATTGAAAGACGATCTATCCAGATCCCACGTGTACCAACCCCTGTCTCAGCTATTAACAGAAGGCTCCCTATTGACCAAGAGAGAAGATATAGGAGGTACACGCCATGGGCCACCCTATGGTTTTACCTGCAGGATCACAGAGAAGAAATGAGAAAGTGAGATGGAAAACTGTCGTGGTTTAAATCCAGTCAGCCACTCAGTTTGCTCACTCACTCCCCCCTCTTTCTTCCCCCCTCTCCTGGAGAGATGGGAAGGAGGATCGAAAGAATGCAACTCCCACAGGTTGAGATAAGAACAGTTCAGTAACTAAGGTATAATACAAACCACTACTGCTACCACCAATAATAATAATGACAAGAGAAATACAAAAGAAGAGAATACAACTTCTCACCACCCAATACCAAGCCTGACCCAGCAGTGCACACACACACACCCCCCCCCCAGGTCTCTGCCCTCCGTTTTTACATCCTGGGCATGACGTGCTGTGGTATGGAATAATCTCTTTGGTCAGTTTGGGTCAGGTGTCCTGTCTCTGCTCTCTCCCGGCTTTCCCTCTTCCCTGGCAGAGCATGAGACTCAGAAAGTCCTTGGTCAGACTAAATATTCCAGCAGTAACTAAAAACATTGGTGTTATCAGCGCGGTTCCCAGGCTGAAAGTCAAAAACACAGCACTGCACCAGCTACCAAGAAGGAGAAAAATGACTGCTACTGCTGAACCCATGACAAAAACCTACCTCATCTCTGGAGGAACAGGTGCATGAGTTGAAGAGGAAAACAACAGTCAAGGATGATCCTCCCAAGGAAGTTGCTGCTCCAGTCTTTGGTGAGCAGTTTCCCAGATGGAGTAGAAGAGCTGATTTTACTCATGCTCCTATGATAAGGGATTCTGATCTTTTTCTACATGATGTAAGTGGAGCATCTTATGATCACTATTAGAGAAGCCTTGCCTCTAGCCAGGTGAAGGAGAGAGACAACCAGGTTTACTGGACTGTGTGGGTCAGATGGCCTGGCACATAAGTCCCACAGGAGTATAAGGCTCTAGTAAATACCGGCGCACAGTGTATCCTGATGCCATCAAGCTCTCAAGGGGTGGAACCCATTTCTATTTCTGGAGTGAAAGGAGGATCCCAGAAGTTGACTGTACTGCAGGCTGAAATCAGTCTAATTGGGACGGAGTGACAAGAGCACCTTATTGCAACTGGTCCAGAGGCTCCATGTCCCCTTGGCATTGACTGCCTCAGGAGAGGGTACTTCAAAGACCCAAAAGGAGGGTCCCGATGGGCTTTTGGTATAGCAACCTCGGAGATGGAGGAAATTAACAGCTGTCCACCTTGCCTGATCTCTCAGAGGATGCTTCTGTTGTGGGGTTGCTGAAGATACGCCATGTAGATGATTATGTACCCAAGATTCAGGCCACTGAGGAACACCAGAACAACCAACAAGTGGATAAAGCTGCTAAGACTGAAGTGGCTCAGATGGATTTAGATTGGCAACATATGGGTGAAATATTTTTAGCCAGTGGGCCCATGACACCTGTCATGGGTTCAGCAGTAGCAGTCATTTTTCTCCTTCTTGGTAGCTGGTGCAGTGCTGTGTTATTGACTTGCGGCCTGGAAGCAGCGCTTGATAACACCAGTGTTTTCAGTTACTGCTTGGTAATGTTTTGGTCTGACCAAAGACTTTCTGAGTCTCATGCTCTGCCAGGGAGGAGGGGAAGCTGGGAGGAAGCAGAGACAGGACACCTGACCTCAACTGACCAAAGAGCTATTCCATACCACAGCACGTCGTGCCCAGGATGTGAAAATGGAGAGCAGAGACCCGGAAGGGTGTGGTGGTGGACTGGGGGGTTCACTTCTGGGGGGTGCACGGTGTAGTCGGGCTTTTGGTATCGGCGGGTGAGCAGTTGTATTCTTTCCTTGTGTTTCTCTTGTATTATTACTGGTGGTAGCAGTAGTGATTTGTGTTATACCTTAGTTACTAAACTGTTCTTATCTCAACCTGTGTGAGTTGCATTCTTTTGATTCTCCTCCCCATACCCCTGGAACTGGGGGAAGAAAAAGGGGGAGGGAGTGAGTGAGAGACTGCGTGAGTTATTGAGGGGCTTAAACCACAACACCTCAGGCCATCAGGGCAGAGATGCAACATACAGATGGACTTATGATCGAGGGGTGGACTTAGCAGTGGACACTATTGCCCAGGTTACTCATAGCTGTGAAATGTGCCGCAATTAAGAAAGCCAAGTGGTTAAAGCCTCTTTGGTATGGAGGACAATGGCTGAAGTACAAATACAGTCAGGCCTGGTAGATTGACTATATCACAATCCCAGTGACCTGCCAAGGCAAGCGCCATGTGCTTATCACGGTGGAAGCAACTACTGGATGGCTGGAAACATATGCTGTGCCCTATGCCACTTCCCGGAATACTATCCTTGGCCTTAAGAAACAAGTCTTATGGTGATATGAAACCCCCAAAAGAATTGAGACAGACAATGGGACTAATTTCAGGAACAACCTTATAGAAACTTGGGCCAAAGAGCATGGAACTGACTGAGTATATCACATCCCCTCCCATGCCCCAACTTCTGGGAAAATCAAATGGTACAATTGATGACCCAGGGAACTACAGATCAGTCAGTCTCAACTCTGTGCCTGGCAAAATCTTGGAGCAGATTCTCCTGGAAGGCATGCTAAGGCACATAAAAAACAAAAATGTGGTTGGTGACAGCCAACATGGCTTCACCAAGGGGAAATCCTGACTGACCAATTTGGTGGCCTTCTATGATGGGCCTATGGAATTGATGGACAGGGGTAGAGCAGTTGATGTCATCCTCCTGGACTTGTGCAAAATGTTCAACACTGTCCCACACGACATCCTTGTCTCTAAATTGGGGAGACATCAATTTGATAGATGGACCACTCAGTGGATAAAAAATTGGCTGGATGGCCGCACAAAGAGCTGTGGTCAGCGGCTCAATGTCCAGTTGGAAAACAGTAACGAGTGATGTCCCTCAGGGATCAGTGTTGGGACCGGTCTTGTTCAACATCTTTGTCGGAGCCATGGACAGTGGGATTGAGTGTGCCCTCAGCAGCTTTGCCGATGACACCAAGCTGTGTGGTACGGTTGATACGCCGGAGAGAAGGGATGCCGTCTAGAGGGACCTTGACACACTTGACAGGTGGGCCTATGCCAACCTGATGAAGTTCAACCAAGACAAGTGCAAGGTCCTACAGCTGGGTCAGAGCAATCCCAGGCACAGCTACAGGTTGGGCAGAGGAGAGATTCAGAGCAGCCTGTGGAGAAGGACTTGGGGGTGTTGGTCGATGAGAAAATGAACATGAGCCAGCAGTGTGTGCTCGCAGCTCAGAAAGCCAACTGTATCTTGTGCTGCATCAAAAGGAGTGTGACCAGCAGCTCAAAGGAGGTGATCCTGCCCCTCTCCTCTGCTCTCATGAGACCTCACTTGGAGTATTTTGTGCATTTCTGGTGTCCTCAACATAAAAAGGACATGGAATTGTCGGAACAAGTCCAGAGGAGGGCCATGAGGATGATCAGGGGACTGAAGCACCTCCCGTATGAAGATAGGTTGAGAAAGTTGGGGCTGTTCAGCCCGGAGAAGAGAAAGCTGTGTGGAGACCTCATAACAGCCTTCCAGTATCTGAAGGGGGTCTTTAGGGATGCTGGGGAGAGACTATTCATTAGGGTCTGTAGTGATAGGACAAGGGGTAACAGATTAAAACTTATATCTAACCTAAACTTCCCGTTTTTAAGGAAGTTCTTTACTGTAATGGTGGTGAGGCACTGGTATGGGTTGCCCAAGGAAGTTGTGAATGCTCCATCCCTGGTGGTTTTCAAGGCTGGGTTGGACAGAGCTTTGGGTGACATGGTTTAATGTGAGGTGTCCCTGCCCATGGCAGGGGAGTTGGAACTTGACGGTCTTCGAATCCTTTCCAGTCCTAATTATTCTATGATTCTATGATTGCAATGGGTTGTTAAAAACTACACTTAGATCAATGGGTGGTGGGAATTACAAACATTGGGATACACGTTCACCAAAAGTCTCTTGTTTGGTCAACACTAGGGGATCTGCTGACAGGGCTGGCTTAGCCCAATCAGAACTTTTACGTACCAGAAAGGGTTATAAAGTTCCTGTAGTGCACATAAAGAATTTGCTGGGGAAGACAGTCTGGGTAATTTCTGCTTCATTTAAAAGTAAACACAGTTGTGGGATTACTTTTGCTCAGGGTCCGAGACATACTTGGTGAGTAACGCGGGAAGATGGGGAATTCTGATGTGTACCTCAAAGGGATTTAATTGTGGGGGAAAACAGCCAATGAACTCAGTTATATGCTGTTGCCTGCTATATAACACTTCTACAGCCCATCAGGTAGATGCCCATCTCCAACACTCTGGGCTTTGAAAAGAAGATATGTGCTGGCATGATCATCAGCGGAGAATAAAGTCATGGGAAAATCCAGCGGCAGCAGCAGAACTGTCCTCATGTCACCATCGACTGATCACTTCCCTCATCACCTTAACAAAGAATGAACTTTGATTAAACGAGATGAGCTCATTAGTGACCAGATGATTTCGGCAGTGTTGTCAGCAGGCAACAATCCAACACTGCACACAGCCTCCCCTGCCCTGAAAAACTGTTGCAAGAGATGGAACCTGACTGGAGTAATTCAGCAACTGTATAGGGATTTGTCCATGGACTAAGGAATGATATCTCTCTGTGTGTTTGTGTGTATATATATACACACGACACAATAAGCGATGGTACCTTTTAAAAAAATGGGATCTGAGCATGACGTGAATGGTATGGAATAAGGGGTGGATACTGTCCTGGGTTCAGCTGTAGCATTCATTTTTCTCCGTCTTAGTAACTGGTACACTGCTGTGGTTTTGGCTTTTAGCTTTAGAACAGTGTTGACCTCACACTGCTGTTTTGAGTTTTTGCTAAGTATTGTTTACTCTGATCAAGGACTTTCTCAGTCTTATGGTCTGCTTTTGAGGAGGGGCATAAGAAACCGGGAGGAAGCAGAGACAGTACACCTGACCCAAACTAGCCTAAGGGGTATTCCATACCACAGCACGTCATGCCCAGTATATAAACTGGGGGGAGTGTCATGGTTTAAGCTGTAAATCACGCAGCCCGCTCACTCACTCCCCCCTCTTTCTTCCCCCCCCACTCCGAGGGGGGGGGGGAAATGGGGAGAAGAATCGAAATAATGTAACTCTCACGGGTTGAGATAACAACAGTCCAGTAACTAAGGTATAACACAAATCACTACTGCTACCACCAATAATAATAATGACGAGGGAAATACAAGGGAAGAGGATACAACTGCTCACCACTCGATGACCGAGCCATGAACTGAACTCTTCCAGGTTCCTGCCCCCAGTTTTTACATCCTGGGCATGACGTGCTGTGGTATGGAATAGCTCCTTGGTCAGTTGGGGTCAGGTATCCTGTTTCTGCTTCCTCCTGGCTTCCCCTCCTCCCTGGCAGAGCATGAGACTCAGAACGTCCTTGGTCAGACCAAAACATTCTAAGCCGTAACTATAAACATCGGTGTTATCAGTGCTGTTCCCAGGCCGAAAGTCGAAAACACAGTACTGCACCAGCTACTACGAAGGAGAAAAATGACTGCTGCTGCTGAACCCATGACAGGGAGTTACCCAGAAGACCTAGATCGCTGCTCAGGTTGGGTTGAGTATCGGTCAGCAGGTGGTGAGGAATTGTATTCTGTCCCCTTGTTATTTTCCTTATCATTATTATTATTGGTGGTGGTAGTAGTGGTTTTGTAGTATACCTTAGTTACTGGACTGTTCTTATGCTGCGGGGGTTATATTCTTTCAATTCTCTTCCCCATCCCTTCAGGAGCAGGGGGAGGAAAAAGGAGGGGCGTGAGCGAGTGGCTGCGTGGTTCTGAATTACCGGCTGGGCTTAAAGCACACAGGCTGAATTATTTTTAGCCCAGTGGGCCCATGACACCTCAGGCCATCAAGGCAGAGACTGAATATATAGATGGGCTTGTGATTGAGGGGTGGACTTAACTATAGGTTAATGGTTTTATATTCTCTCCCCTTGTGTGGAATAATTAGGAAATGTGGAATTAAACTTATATTTGAAATGCAGCATTGTCCACACATAAGGGAAAAAGGGACTTTCAGGGCCTCTCGGGGCGAGATGCAGCCACACCTGGTATGCCAGGAATAGGCACTCCACAGTGGTTCCTGTGGCAACACAGATGGAGGTTAGAGCGAGGTGGAGATCTCGCAGTTACGCTTTGTCCTAGCCTCAGCACAAGATGGGAACTAGGTGGTGCAAGAAACTGATAAGCTGCATACTTGCTACCCTGAACCAGCAGCCTGTCATCTTTTGACAGAATGCCATCCTCAGTGTGAACTTTGCTTCATTATGTTATTCTAATGCATTTACATGCTAAAATACACTCCCATCTCCAATGCGACCCCCCTCCAAAATGAGACCACCCCCCTCTGAGCATGCACTCTGAATTTTTGGTGTCATATACCTTTAAAGTGAAGCGAGAGAGATTTGCACCAATAATAATAAAGGTATGTATGACTAGAGTCACTCAAGCTCCACCTTGAAGGTGAAAATAGTATAAAATGACCCAAGAGAAAGGGGGATATTGGGGAAGATACCATCACGGACGAGTCAAGGAAGATAACATCAACAGACTCCTGGGACTGGTAGACGGGCTGGACTTCTCTTCCCCCCCCATAGGGACACCTGTGGGTAAGACTTGCACTGTATCCAGTGCTTCCCTGGGAAAACTTAGAATCTCTATAGAGTTACTTTTACTACCACCTGTATATTTTTAACTTTATCAAGCGCTTATATTCATGTAACTATTATTCACACGTGCTTTTGTAGACAGTATTTATCACCGGCAATCCATAAAGAACCTGTACCTGTTGCATCAATAATCGGTCACAAATCACAATAAACTGCACTGTTTTTGGTAACTGATCGTAATTTACTCACTGAACGCGACCCCATCTCTCGGTGTGGCCGTGAGAGTTCATGAGCACGACTCGACCGGCAGTGTGGTGCACTATCAGTGACTCTGGGGCAGTGAGGTTCGAAATAGCGAACACGGCCAGATTGATAGTTGCCTTTGATTGTATTAGACAGTGTGATACACTGTCAGTGACTCCGGTGCAGTGAGGTTTGAAATAGCGAACATGGCCGGGCTGATAACTGCCGCTGATTTTTCCCCTCTTTTATGCAACACCTTGTTATTTCCCTTATAATGATTATTATTGGTGGTAGTAGTGGTAGTTTTGTGTGGTGCCTTAGTTACTGGACTGTTCTTATGTCAACCTGTGGGATTTACATTCTTTTGATTCTCCTTCTCATCCCTCTGGGAGTGGTAAGGAAGAAGTGGGGAGAGTGAGTGAGTGCCTGTGTGGTTCTGAGATACCAGCTGGGCTTAAACCACAACAGGAGGTTGGGGAACAGATATTAATGTGGTCTCTTTTGAAAACCACTAGGACAGGAAAGAAGAAAAAAAAAAAACAATCAAAACAACCAAACAGGCAAACAGGTATTTTAATTTTCTGAAGTTGTTCTGAATTATTAGATAGAGATAGGGAAGTTAGAAAAGAAGCAGGGTCCCTAGGGATGGCTAAAAGAAGAAAGTACAGAAACTACCATAAGTCTTCACAGTGGACTTTCTAAACAACCTGGAACCACTATTAAACTTTTAGCCATGAAGAAAAAGAGGAAGGTGCTGTAAACCTAAAATATTCAAATAGCTCACCTTAAGGCTTGTCTTCAGAAGTAATAGCTATTTAGAAATCCTGAAATCAATTAATGTACTACAATATATAATTAAGCATATAAGATACCCAGGAAGTTTAATACTGGTTAAAATGACAAACTCTTTTGTTAATTAGCATCCTAAATATGAAAGCAACAGGTTGGAGGGAACTGAAATATATCCTTAGTTCCCTGTTAGCAAACTACAGTAGGAAGACTTAGGATGGGATTTCTCATTACCTCTGTGCATACAGTCCTCCCAGGCACAGTATCCAAGTGTAGGTAACTTGGTCTGGGAGTTCTCTTGTACTCCTGATTTAGTCCTTAAGTCAACTCAGCAAGAGTTATGTAACTTCCCCTCTAAAGAGCTTTCTCTATTTATATGCCAATACAGATAGAACTGCATGCAAGCCCCTTCAGTGATGCTAATTGCAAACATGCTAGAAACTGCCTCCTCCAGCTTTCTGCTGTGGTCTTCTGCTACAGGGAACTTTGTAGATCAAAAAGTTTAAAAAACGTTACCTCAGAGCATGATATAAACGTGAAGTGTCTTGTAAACTGCTACTTCTAAATATTGGTCTTGAAATCAATACTTGGCATTTAATGCACTTTGTATGATTTTAAAAGCAAAGGGAAAGACTTATAGTTAACTTCATAGGAATCCATTTCCCCTGTTAACATATTAAAGTGCTCTACTTGAAAACGGCTTCATGTGGTGTGTCTGAGATTGCACTTGCCCTGTCTGGTGTTCACCTTTATTTACCTTGGAAAGGCAGGCTTTTTGCTCTCCCTGCTAGTACTTGGGCTTCAATGCAACATCTGGCAATGCCATCCATAGGTCAACTCAGTAATCGAGATGCTAACCATAGAGGCTCTCCCTGGAGAGAGACTTCGCTCACAAGCTGTATCTTGGGTGGAGGCCTTACACGAACCCCAAGTTTTATTGTAATAAAGGGAACGTCCGCAACAGGAGCCCTCTTTTTCCTCCTCCCATGAGGCGGCGAGGCCGGCTCTACCCTGCAATGCCATACCCCGCGGCGCTGGGCCGACCACAGCGCTGCTCCAGAGGAAACCGCCGATAGCGACTGCGCCAGCGCAAGGCGGAAACGTGCCTGACTTCCCGGCTTCCCTTTACCAGGGAGAGTCCCGGCTTTCCCTGCTGCTCCAGCTAGTGGCACCGCGGCGGCCTTTCCTTAGCGGCGGCCTCTCCTTAGCGGCGGCCTAGGCCTGGTCTCCGCCGGAGCCTCCAGAGTAAACGCAGCCGGGATTGGTTTCTGCCGGCGTAGGGGACCATATTGGATTGGATCGGCTCGGCTGGTCCCGCAGCGTGCACACATTACTTCATCAGCTTCACTTAAGGTTGCCCCCTCCCGCGGGGGCTGTGGTAGAAGGTGAAAGTGTCTCGGGAAGTAAATCTGCATACTCCCGTTTCCCCTGCCCGACTGCCATACACACTTCTCATTGCGCACGCCCCTTTTCCTGCTTGGGTCTTTATTCCGTCCTCCCCTTCCTCCCATCACTTGCGGCCCCATTCTGCCGCTCGCTCGCTCGCTCCCTCCCCTTCCCCCCCCCCCTCCTTCCCCCCCCCTCCTTCCCCCCCCTCCCTCCCCCCCTCCTCCCTCCCCCCCCCCCTCCCTCCCCCCCCCCTCCCTCCCCCCCTCCTCCCTCCCCCCCCCCCTCCCTCCCCCCCTCCTCCCTCCCCCCCCCCCTCCCTCCCCCCCTCCCCCGCCCGAGGCGCCGCCGTGTTAGCGTACGGCGGCGGCTAATCACCGTGGGGGGGACAGATATGTAAATGCACCCTCCAGCCCTTGCCTGTGGGTGCTCTGGGGTTGTGGTGTGGTGTGAGTGAAACTTCGTCCGGGGCTTGCCCTGTCTCGCAGCGCAGTGGGCGGTGGGGGAGGAGAGTTCGGCACGGCACGGCACACCGCCCTCGCCCGCGACGACACCGCCCACCTCTCCTGGCCTGCACCAGCCATTCGGTAAGTGCCGTCCTCGGCCAGCGGCTCCCTAGGCGCGGGGGGGGTGGGGAAGCCACCGTCGTTGACCTCAGAGCCGCCACGTCAGGCAGGGGAGCTGTCAGGCGCTGGGCATCTCCTCCTCCTTCTCACCGCTCCGTCCCCCCCCCCGCGCGCGTGCCTCCTGCTGGGCAGCGGCGGCGGTTCCAGGCGTTGCTGCCGCTGCGTAATGGCGAACACGGCGGTGAGTACGTGTGGAGGGATGGGTTGCTCCCCCCCACCCCCGGAGCAGGCCGCGGTTCAGGTGCCGGAGACACTAGTTAGCCTTGGCGCCCCGTCATTCCTCCGCCGCCCCTCCTCCCTCCGGGGCACGGCGCGGCCTGCTCGCCGCACGGGCTCCTCCACCTGCTTCCGCCCCTTGCCGACACCGGCGGTGGAGCCGGCGGGTGCTGGGCTGCTCGTTGGCCCATTCGCACTCCTCCGGTGAAGGCGGGAGGAGGAAGGGTGAGGATGGGAGGCGGCGGTGAGGCGAATTTTTCTGGGCCGGTAGGGGTGCAGTGGGACGGGTGGGGGTTCTCTGCGATGCGGTCCCCGGCCCCGCAGTGGGGCTGAGGCGGAAGGGCGAGTGGGGCAAAGTTTGGAGGGGAAGAATTGGGCTTTCCCCAGGTAGCGGGAAGGGGGAGAGGCTGGATATCGTGCCCCGGGACGCCTTCAGGTAAGAAGATGGTAGGGAGAAGGGAAGAGGGCTGGTTTCCTTCTTGGGGAAGTCAGAGGTCCCTCTGTCTTCCAGCGAGGAGGTGGTGGTGGGAGGAAAGGTTTGGGTGGAGGAGGTAGAGCAAGAATAACCTCAGCTACCTTGTACCCTTTAGGAAGGGGGCTGCATGGCAGGGAGGGGGAGGTGGCCCCCTCACAGGCAGGAAAGTGGGAATGTTAGACCTGGTTTCTCACTATGCAAGATAGTAGAGGTGGACAGAGAGAGGAGTTTTTTAATTTTCCAGGTCAAGTGAAGCAGAAGGAAGAAGAGGAGCCGAGTTTGGCAGCCCACTGGCTTGAATCCATGACAAAGGAAAATGTGGGAGCTGGGTACAAGAATATAGAAGGGGAGGATTGACACTGGGTGAGGTGTGTCCAGGAGAGATGGATGGGCATTGCAGTCTGCTGTCCTTCTGGGCTGGAAGATTTTTGGGGTGAGGAGAACTGATGGCACATGGCTGCAGATTGCTGCTGCATGTGTGGAGGCTTACAAAGGGACTTGGCTGTGAAAGTGCAAGGTGGGAATTTATAGACTGGCCTTTTCCAGATAAGGGGCAACAAGCTGACTTTCTGTGGGGATGACAAGGAGCCAATTTTGAAGCTAGCTTGGTACTGTATGTGTCTGCCAGTGGGTGGATAGGTGGCATGCGTCTTTATTTTAGTGAGATGGAGAAATTATGCTTTTTCCTGCTGAGGCTTAAAACAGTGAAATGGTAAAACCTCTTAATTCCCTCTTCACACACAAACTTTTGTGAACAGGTATAGAAACCAGGCTAAGAGACTCCAGAATTCTTTTGTGTGGCTTCATAGCTTTGACATCTGGGTTGATGCACACACTTTCAGTTCATAAGAGATAGTTTGCACTCCTTGCTGTCTTTGTAACATAACTGCCTTGAATCTTTAGCAACTACAAACTTCCTTCAGTCTATGAAAGTTGTTTAACTTCTTCAATGTGAGAAAATACAGCTCAGTCTCTGTCACTTATGTAGAAGAGATCTGAACCCTTTAGTGTTATTTAGCGTCCTGCTTGTGTGAGACAAAATAAGAGTGTGTAAAGGAATAAGGTTCCTAGCTCTCTTCTTGTGTGTCTTTTGAGGCTTTTTAAGAAGTACCAGTAAAAAGTAATCCTCTTCTCTCAGGAAACCTAGGCCCATCAGTCCTAAGAGCAATCTGTATCTGTTTTTAAACCTATGTCATTAAACACCATGGAGTGAGTTCCCAGTTGGCAGGTGTGACGTAAAATAATTATTTCACCTTGTTTTGCATGTAACTGTTTATATGCAAGTGTAAATAATTAGAATTCAAGACTGAATATGAACATTCAGTCATCTTTGAGCAATATCTTGACTTTTAGCCTGGCTCCAAGTTTTAATTTATTGGTGCATAAATCAACTTTTTGCTAGTTTATTTCACAAGGTGAATATTTTAAAATTAATGCATTGTTATTCCTATCTTACACTTTGTTAGCTGTTAAAGAAAGGTAGCAATTGATATCTTTTGGTTTTACCTACTCACAAAGTTTTCTTATGCACCCCCAAACCCTTACACCAACAACTGATAACTGAACTTTTTCATTGTTCCTGCATCTGGTAGATGAGGCTTCCAAAGTGTCACAGGCTTCAGTGTCCAGCTTTTGTAAACCAAAGATCAAAACATTAATACAGATGTTCTCAAAAGTTACCAATTCTGGGATCCCTGTGCCAGGCCCTATGTATAAATCAAGGGTAAGCAGAGACATTAGTGGGATGTGAATCAGTAGGATGCGAACTTCAGGTATCAACAACTCTGTGATTACTGCCCTTTGTTAACTCTTTAACCTTAAAGTAAATATGAAGTAGCTTTCTCTTTTTATTCCTCCATTGGTGAGTAAGCTACTTCAATTTACTTTGCATTTATAAGATGATAAGGGCAGGCATGTAAGTAGTTACAAGGCCTCTGCACTGGTTTGCATTGTGGTAACTTACCTGTTTCTGTTTAACCAAGTAGTTCCAATTCTAAGAATTTATGTTGCTCTTCATGATGAAGATGTATTAACTTATTTCAGTCTGAGTAAAGCTGTCTTTTTTACTGTAAAAAGAAGTGGAATTGTAAGTCTTGCAATTTTTTAAGAATTTTGAGGAATCTTGGCACCTACTCATTTCACATGAGCTGCTGGTGCTAAATGCTTCTAAAAATTAGTCCAGTAATTCAGTCATGGAGAAATGTTGATGAAAGCAGTATGCTTTTAAAAAGTATTTTCAGTGATGTTATCTAAAAGATGTATGACATGAACCACTAAGAGACTATAGAGGCCCTAAACCAGGCATTCTCTCATAAAAGGAAGCAAATGAGCAGATTAAAACAAAAAGATTGTCATGCTGCTTGAAAATTGCTTTGATTGTGCAACCCATAAAGTAAATGGATACGCTTTCATTCTTCCTTGCTTTATAGGGCTAGTTGTTAGAATATATTTTTTGGTGTATGTTAATTTTACAATACAAATTTTCTCTATAATTAGAGTATATGTATCCTTCAAACACTTCAGAAATACAGGTAAGCTGGACAATTATATATTTTATGGGTCAGGATTCCTTAAAGTGCATTTTTATTTTTCTTTTATGTCAGCCCTGTAGAAATAGGCTTCCAAACACTACATCATTGTCTGTCTTTGATACTTTTCATACAGTTTGGGATGAAGGTAAGTTGGAGCTGATGGGTTGAGATAATAACAGTTCAGTAACGAAGGTACAATACAAAACTACTACTGATAATAATGATAAGGGAAATAACAAGGGGAGAGAATATAAAATTAAAAAGGGAAGGGAAAAAACCCAAACAACCTAATAAGCACAAGTGATGCGCAGTACAATTGTTCACCACCCACCAACTGATACCCAGCCTGACCCAAGCAGCTATCTGCCCTTCCAGGTGACTCCCCCCGAGTTTATATACTGGGCATGATGTGCTGTGGTATGGAATACCCCTTTGGCTAGTTTGGGTCAGGTGTCCTGTCTCTGCTTCCTCCCGGCTTCCTGTGCCCCTCCTCCCTGGCAGAGCATGAGACTGAAAAGTCCTTGATCAGAGTAAACATTACTTGGCAACAACTAAACCATTGGTGTGTTATCAGCATTATTCTCAGGCTAAAGCCGAAACAGCACTGCACCAGCTACTAGGAAGGAGAAAAATAACCATTACAGCTGAACCCAGGACACTGGCCAGAAGTCAAACAGGCTGAACATGTGACTTTTTTTACTTGGTGCAGGGAGGAGAGATCTTTCTTTAAGCAGTATATTTATTTACCCCCCCCCCCAAGTATTACATGAAAAAAATATGAAGTGGTTTGCAGTGACCATGTTTTTGAGCAACTGCAGTGTTGGAAACTTGCAGAAGACCAACTCTAAATCAATCACTTTTAACAATGTGGTTAGCGGAGCTACAGATTGACTTCAGAAACAGCATCTTAGTAATACTTCCAAAACATATATCTAGTGGTATTTAGGTGGATACACAGCTACTTCTTAGAATGAACTTTAGTGACCAAATAAAAATCTGCTTTTGGCAGCACCTTTGAACCAAGTTGCTCTTTCAGTGCTGCCTTTACACTTACTAAGCTGTAACAAACAAGTTACAAGGCAGGAAGCATATATATATAAAAAAAAAAATTTATTTTTTTTAACTTGGAATTCAGCAGAAATATATTGGTATGATATGGCATCTGTCAGGGAGCAAATGTGTTGAGATCTTTATACAGATTATCAGAGATACCAAATATCAATGTCTTTAGGCCGCCAGTATACATGCATCTTTCTTTAAGATACATGTTTTTGTTTTAATCTTAAATCAACAGTTCAAATTTGTAGGAAGATGGAAAAATGTTCCTTTTTTTTTTTTTTTTTTCCCTCTCTGAAGACATAGTGATTTTGTTTTTGTTCTTTATCTGAGTCATGTTAGAAAATGTAGTAACTCTGGTTACCAAATTATTTCCTTCTGCAATGCATTCTTGTGTGCTTTTCCTTGTGTTGCATGAGCAGTATTAAAAGGTTGGTTCACTCCTTTATGTTGGTCACTAAAATTATAGAATCATAGAATACTGATTCGGGAAATTCAGTCATTCCTTCAAAATTTATTGTGCAAAGGGCTTTTGAAAAGTAAATGATTCTACTACATTTGATACTTAATGACCTAATGAAGAAGTTTCAGAAAGGTTATATCCATATAATGGCATGAAAATCAACCCATCTGATAATCCATATGTTAGAAGAAATCAGAATTAAGTAGGGTATGTTTTTGTTTTCATTTACCCTCTAGTAAAGCCATTGTAGTTAGAGGCTTCCATGGACACTGTGAACAGTGTTCGGTAAGACAAGGGGGCTGATTCCATATAGTATGATGTCGCTCATTTCAGCATGTAGTTTTTGAGTGTTTTTTTGCTGTTTGCTTGGTTTTGCTCATTTTCAGAAGCTAAGCTAAAATTTAGCTTCAGAGCCAGATTTTTAGGGAAGTTTCCAAGATACCTAATTCATAGATGCCTTGAGGGACAGATGAGTATTGTCTGTTTGGCTGGGCAAGTTTTTAAAAATCTACTTTATTAACCTCTTGTAGCAGAGTATTGATGTCACAGTAGAAGTTATCTGGAGTCTCTGCCTGTTACAGGTGAATGCTGGAGCAGTGTCCTGAGTGTGCTAGAAAACATGAAATGAGACTGGAAATGTCATTTTGCTTGTGTTATTATCAATTTTAATTGATTTCCTGATTTAAGAAGAGTATATTGAACAAATCAGACTCTGAGTATTTTGCTTAATGTGCTTGGTAGGAAAGTTTTGGAGGAACTTTGATGTCAAATCTCCTTACAGTAGATATTCTATTTTTTTTTTTTTTTTTTTATTAACTGAGAAAAAATTGTCTGCACCTCTGAAAGGTATAGATTTCTGTTACAGGTGAAATGCCTTGTGACAGGTAATTACTATGGAGTGGGAAGGCTGAACCTGCTCTGTTCAGTAGAGTGCCATCCTGGTATCCTAATCTGATTGTGTGAAGACTCGAAGTTGTAGTACTTTCTGTATCGCTCTAG
Source organism: Myiopsitta monachus (assembly GCA_017639245.1). NCBI lineage: Eukaryota > Metazoa > Chordata > Aves > Psittaciformes > Psittacidae > Myiopsitta > Myiopsitta monachus. The sequence continues at coordinate 6,617,823 of CM029940.1, forward strand.
TTGGTACTTACAGATTATAAATTTGCAGTAGTTCACAAAGATGCTTATCAGACTACAACATGAGAATTATTGAAAGTTAGTGTATTATCTCATTGTGAATTGAAAGAGGTTTATGCTGTGAAGTTTTTTGTTTTGGATGTTTTGTAATGAACTCTTGGTTTATGCTACATGTGAAAATGAGGTGGCTTTTTTCTAGTTTCCCATGCAGATAGAATCATAGAATAGTTAGGGTTGGAAAGGACCTGAAGACCATCAAGTTCCAACCCCTCTGCCATGGGCAGGGACACCTCACATAAAACCATGTCACCCAAGGCTCTGTCCAACCCGGCCTTGAACACCACCTGGGATGGAGCATTCACAACTTCCTTGGGCAACCCATTCCAGTGCCTCACCACCAGTGAAGAAAACCAGTGAAGAAAACTTTTCCAACACTGCAGTTGCTCAAAAACATGGTCAGTTCCAGTAAAGAACTTCCTTAAAAACGGGAAGTTTAGGTTAGATATAAGTTTTAATCTGTTACCCCTTGTCCTATCACTACAGACCCTAATGAATAGTCTCTCCCCAGCATCCCTAAAGGCCCCCTTCAGATACTGGAAGGCTGCTATGAATTTTCCACACAGCCTTCTCTTCTCCAGGCTGAACAGCCCCAACTTGCTCAGCCTATCTTCATATGGGAGGTGCTCCAGCCCCCTGATCATCCCCATGGCCCTCCTCTGGACTTGTTCCAACAGTTCCATGTCTTTTTTATGTAGAGGACACCAGAACTGCCCACAATACTCCAAGTGAGGTCTCATGAGAGCAGAGGAGAGGGGCAGGATCACCTCCTTTGACCTGCTGGTCACTCTCCTTTTGATGCAGCCCAGGATACAGTTGGCTTTCTGAGCTGCGAGCACACACTGCTGGCGCATGTTCATTTTCTCCATAGTGCTGCTCTGAATCTCTCCTCTGCCCAACCTGTAGCTGTGCTTGGGATTGCTCTGACCCATGTGTAGGACCTTGCACTTGTCTTGGTTGAGCTTCATAAAGTTAGCATCAGCCCACCTCTCAAGCATGTCAAGGTCCCTCTGGATGGCATTCCTTCCCTCCAGCATATCAACTGAACCACACAGCTTGGTGTCATTGGCAAAGTTGCTGAAGGTGTACGCAATCCCACTGTCCATCTAACTGAGAAAAATGTAAAACAAGGTTGGACCTGACATTGATCTCTGAAAGACACCACTCGTTACTGGTCTCCAACTGGACATTGAGGCATTTACCTCCGCAACTCTGTGTGCAGACATCCAGGCAATTCTTTATCCACCGAGTGGTCCATCTGTCAAATTGATGTCTCCCCTATTTAGAGACAAGGATGTCATGTGGGACAGTGTTGAACGTTTTGCACAAGTCCAGGAGGATGACATCAACTGCTCTACCCCTGTCCCTCAGTTATGTAGCCTCATCATAGAGGGTCACCAAATGGGTCAGGAAGTATTTGCCCTTAGTGAAGCCATGTTGGCTGTCACCAAGCACCTTGTTGTTTTTCAAGTGCCTTAGCATGCCTTCCAGGAGAATCTGCTCCAAGATTTTGCCAGGCACAGAGGAGAGGCTGTCCGGACTGTAATTCTCTGGCTCATCCATTTTCCCCTTCTTGAAAATGGGGGTTATATTTCCCTTTTTCCAGTCGTTGGGAACTTCACCTGTCTGCCATGATTTTTCAAATATGATAGACAGTGGCTCAGCAAGTTCATTTGCCAGCTCCTTCAGGACCCATGGATGGATTTCATCAGGTCCCATGGACTTGTATACATTCAGGTTCCTAAGATGGTCTTGAACCAGATCCTCTCCTACAGTGGGCCCAGGGTCTTCATTCTCACAGTCCCTGCGTCTGCCTTCCAAGACTTGGGTGGGGTGGTCAGAACATTTGTCGGTGAAGACTGAGGCAAAGAAGTCATTAAGAACCTCAGCCTTCTCCAAATCCAGGGTAGCTAGTTCTCCCGATAGCTTCCGGAGGGGGCCCACGTTGTTCCTAGTCTGTCTTTTATTCACTATGTACCTATAGAATCCCTTCCTGTTATCCTTAACATCCCTAGCCAAGTTTAATTCTAAATGGGCCTTAGCTTCCCTTACCTGGTCCCTAGCTTCCTGGACAACATCCCTGTATTCTTCCCAGGCTGCCTGTCCTTGATTCCACCTTTTATAAGCCTCTTTTTTCCTTCGAATTTTCCTCAGCAGGTCCTTATCCATCCAAGGAGGTCTCCTGGCCCTCCTGCTGCACTTCCTTCGAGTTGGGATGTATCACTCCTGAGCTTGCAGCAGGTGATCCTTGAATATCAACCAACAGTCTTGGGCGCCCCCCTGCCCTCTAGGGCTAAATCCCATGGAACCTTACTAAGCAGGTTCCTGAAGAGGCCAAAGTCTGCTTTCTTGAAGTCCAGGGCAGTGAGCTTGCTGCACGCTCTTCTCACTGTCCTGAGGTTCTCGAAATCTACCATCTCATGATCGCTACAACCAAGGCTGCCCTGGAGCATCACATTTCCAACCATATCCTCCCTGTTGGTGAGCATGAGGTCAAGCATGGCACCTCTCCTTGCAGGCTCCTCTATTAGTTGCAGATTTGTCCTGGGTTCAGCAGTAGCAGTCATTTTTCTCCTTCTTAGTAGCTGGTTCAGTGCTGTGTTTTTGACTTTCAGCCTGGGAACGCTTCTGGTAACGCTGATGTTTTTAGTTGTTGCTCAGTAAGGTTTACTCTTAACCATGGAGTTTCTGAGTCTCATGCTCTGCCAGGGAGGAGGGGAAGCCGGGAGGAAGCAGAGGCAGGACACCTGACCCAAACTAACCAAAGATGTATTCCATACCACAGCACATCATACCCAGTATATAAACTGGGGGCAGTTACCTGGAAGGGCTAGATCACTTCTTGGTCAGGCTGGGTATTGGTTGGTGGGTGGTGAGTGGTCGTATTCTCTTCCCTTGTTATTTCCCTTATTGCTAGTATTGGTGGCAGCAGTAGTGGTTTTTTGTTATACCTTTAGTTACTATACTGTTCTTATCTCAACCCGTTGGACTTACATTCTTCTGATTCTCCTCCCCATCCTTTTGGGAGCGGGAGGAGTGAAGTGAGCACGGCGTGTGGTTCTTGGTTGCTGGCTGGGCTTAAACCACAACAAGAAGGAAGTTGTCTTCCACACAATCAACGAACCTCCTAGATTGCTTGTGGCGGGCTATACCGTCCCTCCAACAGTTATCAGGATGGGTGAAATCTCCGTGAGGACAGGGGCCTGAGGGCGTGAGGCTGTTCATGTCTGTCTATAGAGCGCTTGTCATGGGTTCAGCTTTTCCGAGTCTCATGCTATGACGGGGAGGAGGGGGAACTGGGAGGAGGCGGAGACAGGGTGCCTGACCCAAGCTGACCAAAGAGCTATTCCATGCCACAGCACATCATGCCCGGGATGTAAAATAGTGGGGGCAGGAACCCGGAAGTGGGCGGGCTCTTGTGCACTCGCTCGCTCTCTCGGCTCGGTCGTGCAGTGAGCGGTTGTATCCTTTTCCCTTGTATTTGCCTTGTTTACTGTAGCAGTAGTGATTTGTATTATATCTTAGTTACTGGACTGTTCTTATCTCAACTTGTGGGAGTTACATTCTTTCGGTTCTTCTCCCCATTTCCCCCCCATCGGAGTGGGGGGTGGGGAAAGGGAGGGAGAGGTGAAATTAACGGCTTAAACCACGACAGTTCTTTTTGGCGCCCAACGTGGGGCACGAAGGGTTGAGATAAACGGCAAGGATTAATAGTCACTCATCACAATGCTGATTTATTGGCTCTCAAAGTTGTTGCTCTGGTTCTCACTGGTTCAGCGTGTGGTGCTTTACTTACAGCTGGTGTTTCTTATCTTGACGTTTTTCAGATCTGGGTTTTGGGTTAAGGTTCTTGTTACATTGTACTCTATTGCACTGATTTTTAATGGAATAGACTCAGTGATCATGAAACTGACCCGGTTTGTGTTTCCAGTGTGGCCACCAACTCTATACTTTGGGAGGTATATAATGGAAGTTCTTAGCAATTACACGTCTCTTTTCACCTCCTTGGGTGGTCAGCCTGTGGAGGAGACATTCTTTTGTGCTCCCAGCGCCCCCACCAGACCATTTACAGCACTATTTGAGAATTCTGAAGGTTTTGAATGGCCTTTAGATACCCTTGAGATCTGCCTGCTGGTGGTGAAGGGAATTATCATGTTGGCACACATACTGAATATGTTTTACTCACAACGATTTTGTCTGGTCCGGAGAGTTAAGCAGAGTGGGGTGTGGGCCATGTCTGGGGTTAGACTACAATCCAGGATGGCCGAGAGATTTTCCCCGAGGCTGGACAGTCATGAGTGGCAGGGTGTGGGGGATAGTATGGGCAAGTATCTAGGCCAGTGGGCCCCTCCAGTGCTTTGGAACTTCACCAATGAACAAATGCAAAATCCAGAAAAATTAGTAAAACATTTAAAGGAGGTGTGTGATCATTCTGGTCACACCAGAGATGGACAAATCATGGCAACGTGCTGGGGCTTGGCCTATGCTTACAGAGCCTTGTTTAACACTGTCCAGCATCTTCAAAAGGAGAAAAACATCTCTGGATCTGAGGGAGGAGTAATGGACAGCGCAGCTACTCCAGTTCCAAGTACAGCAGCTACACCACCACCAGCGACAGGTACAGCCACGACTCAAACCCCAGTGACAAGTACAGTGGCTACCCAAACCACAGTAATAATCACTGCAGCTAAACCAGAGGACCAACTCATACCAATATCGGTTGCCACTGTACGCCAGAGGAAAAGCAAAGAAGAGGCAAGAAAGATGAAACAAGACGAAGAAACGTCACCACCTGGGACAGCATCTGACCAGGAGTCATTATCACATGATGAAGAAGAAGAAGAAAAGGAAGAGGTGACTTCTCGATCTCGGACCTCAACCGAGCTACAGAATATGCGAAAAGACTTTACCTGTCAGCCAGGGGAGCACATCATCACCTGGCTGCTCCGATGCTGGGACAATGGGGCCGACGGTCATGAACTAGAAGGTAGTGAAGCCAAACAGCTGGGATCACTTGCCAGGGAAGGGGGAATTGACAAAGCGTTTGCAAGAGAGAAACACTCCCTCAGCCTTTGGAAGTGGCTCTTGGCAGCTGTGAAAGACAGGTTTCCATACAAGGATGATGTTATGAGTCGTTTGGCCAAGTGGACTACTCTAGAGAAAGGCATCCAGTCTCTGAGGGAATCAGCCATTGTAGAGATGATCTATACTACCAAGGCGAATGTTGGGAATATACCCATAGATCCAGATGAAGTCGAATGTACACGACCCATGTGACGGAAATTTACACGGAATGCACCCCAATCATATGCCCATTCATTGACAACAATAACCTGGAGTGACATAAGACCACCAACAGTGGATGAAATGATTTATAAACTCCGAGAGTTTGAAGATAATCTCACCCCTTCCATCATCTCAGCTGTGGAAAAACTGTCCCAGAACCTCCAACAATTGAGAGACGATCTATCCAGCTCCTCACGTGTACCAACACACGTCTCAGCTATTAACAGAAGGTGTCCTACTGTTCGAGGGAGAAGATATAGGGTGGCCCGTGGCGTATAACTTCTATGGTTTTACCTGTGGGATCACAGAGAAGATATGATGGAGTGGGATGGAAAGCCTACTTCAGTTTTTGAGGAGAGGGTGCGAGAACTGAAAAGGAGAGCAAAGGTCAAGTCTGATCCCCCCATGAAGGCTGTGGCTTCAGGCTCTGGTGAGCAGGTTTCCAGACGGAGTGGAAGAGCTGATTTTAGTTTAGCTCCTGTGATAAAGAAGAATAATCCATTTCTATAAGACGTGAGTGACCAATGTGATGACTACTAGAGGGGCCCTGCCTCCAGCCAGGTGGAGGGAGGGGACAATCAGATTTACTGGACTGCATGGATCAGATGGCCTGGCACATCAGTCCCACAGAAATATAAGGCTCTAGTAGATACCAGTGCACAGTGTACTCTGATGCCATCAAGCTGTCAAGGGGTGGAACCTATTTCTATTTCTGGAGTGACAGGAGGATCCCAAGAGTTGACTGTCCTGGAGGCTGAAATCAGCCTGACTGGGAGGGAATGGCAAAAGCACCCCATTGTGACTGGTCCAGAGGCTCCATGCATCCTTGGCATAGACTGTCTCAGGAGAGGGTACTTCAAAGACCCAAAAGGGTACCGATGGGCTTTTGGGATTGCTGCTTTGGAGACAGAAGAAATGGAGCAGCTGTCCACCTTGCCTGGTCTCTCAGAGGATCCTTCTGCTGTGGGGTTGCTGAAGGTCGAAGTACAACAAGTGCCAATTGCGACCACAACAGTGCACCGGCGGCAATATCGCACCAACCGAGACTCCCTGATTCCCATCCATAAGTTGATCCGTAGATTGGAGAGTCAAGGAGTGATCAGTAGGACCCACTCACCCTTTAATAGCCCCATATGGCCAGTGCGAAAGTCTAATGGAGAGTGGAGACTAACAGTAGGCTATCGTGGCCTGAACGAAGTTACCCCATCCTTGAGTGCTGCCGTACCGGTCATGCTAGAGCTTCAGTATGAACTGGAGTCAAAGGCAGCCAAGTGGTATGCCACGATTGATATTGCCAATGTTTTTTTCTCAATCCCTTTGGCAGCAGAGTTCAGGCCACAGTTTGCTTTTCCTTGGAGGGGCGTCCAGTACACTTGGAACCGACTGCCCCAGGGGTGGAAACACAGCGCTACCATCTGCCATGGACTGATCCGGACTGCACTGGAACAGGGGCAAGCTCCAGAACACCTGCAATACATTGATGACATTATTGTGTGGGGTGATACAGTGGAAGAAGTCTTTGAGAAAGGGAGGATAATAATCCAAATCCTGCTGACAGCCAGTTTTGCCATAAAACGGAGTAAGGTCAAAGGACCTGCACAGGAGATTCAATTTTTGGGAATAAGATGGCAAGATGGATGTCGCCAGATCCCCACAGATGTGATCAACAAGATAACATCAATGTCGCCACCAACTAATAAGAAAGAAACACAAGCTTTCTTGGGTGCTGTGGGGTTCTGGAGGATGCACATCCCAAATTACAGTTTGATTGTAAGCCCTCTCTATTATGTGACCCGGAAGAAAAATGATTTTAATATGGGGCCCTGAGCAACACCGAGCCTTTGAGTAGATTAAACGCGAGGTAGTTCATGCGGTAGCCCTCGGAGCAGTTCGGACTGGGTCAGATGTTAAAAATGTACTGTACACTGCAGCTGGGGAGAATGGTCCTACCTGGAGCCTCTGGCAGAAAGCTCCAGGGGAGACTCGAGGTCGACCCCTCGGCTTTTGGAGTCGGGGATACAAAGGATCTGAGGCCAGCTACACCCCAACTGAAAAAGAGATACTGGCAGCCTATGAAGGGGTTCGAGCTGCTTCAGAAGTGATTGGCAACTGAAGCACAGCTCCTCCTGGCACCCCGGTTGCCCGTGCTGGGCACGATGTTCAAAGGCAGGGTCTCCTCTACACATCATGAAACTGATGCTACTTGGAGTAAGTGGGCCACATTAATTACACAACGAGCTAGAGTAGGAAATCCCAGTCGCCCGGGAATTCTAGAAGTCATCATGGACTGGCCAGAGGGCAAAGATTTTGGAAGGTCACCAGAGGAGGAAGGAGTGATGCGTGCTGAACAGGCCCCACCATATAATGAACTGTCAGAAAGTGAAAAGCAATATGCCTCGTTTACTGATGGGTCCTATCGCTTTGTGGGAAAGCACCGTAGATGGAAGGCAGCAGTATGGAGTCCTCAACGACAAGTTGCAGAAACTGCTGAAGGGGAGGGTGAATCGAGTCAGTTTGCAGAAGTGAAAGCCATCCAGCTGGCCCTGGACATTGCTGAATGAGAAAAGTGGCCAGTACTTTATCTCTATACTGACTCATGGATGGTGGTGAATGCCCTGTGGGGGTGGTTGCAGCAATGGAAGCAGAGCAACTGGCAACGCAGAGGTAAACCCATCTGGGCTGCTGCACTGTGGCAAGACTTCGCTGCCTGAGTGCAAAACCTGGTGGTCAAAGTACGCCACGTAGATGCTCATGTACCCAAGAGTCGGGCTACTGAGAAACACCAGAACAACCAACAAGTGGATCAAGCTGCAAAAATTGAAGTGGCTCAGATGAACTTAGATTGGCAACATAAGGGTGAATTATTTTTGGTCCGGTGGGCCCACGACACTTCAGGCCATCAGGGCAGAGATGCAACATATAGATGGGCTCGTGATCGAGGGGTGGACTTAACAATGGACACAATTGCCCAGGTTATTCATGACTGTGAAACATGCTGCAATTAAGCAGGCTAAATGGTTAAAGCCTCTTTGGTATGGAGGACGATGGCTGAAGTACAAATATGGGGAGGCTTGGTAGATTGATTATATCACACTCCCACCAACCCACCAAGGCAAGCGTCATGTGCTTACCATGGTGGAAGCAACCACCGGATGGTTGGAAACATACGCTGTGCCCCACACCACTGCCCGGAACACTATCCTGGGCCTTGAGAAACAGATTTTGTGGCGACACGGCACACCAGAGAGAATTGAGTCAGACACTGGGACTCATTTCCGGAACAGCTTGATAGATACTTGGGCCAAAGAGCATGGCACTGAATGGGTATATCACATCCCCTACCATGCACCAGCCTCTGGGAAAATCGAACGGTACAATGGGCTATTAAAAACTACACTGAGAGCAATGGGTGGTGGGACTTTCAAACATTGGGATACACATTTACCAAAGGCCACCTGGTTGGTCAACACCAGAGGATCTGCCAACAGGGCTGGTCCAGCCCAGTCAGAACTTCTACATACTGTATTGGGGGACAGTGTTCCTGTGGTGCACATAAAGAATTTGCTGGGGAAGACAGTCTGGGTTATTCCTGCTTCAGGTAAAGGCAAACCCACTCGTTGGATTGCTTTTGCTCAGGGACCCGGATATACTTGGCGGGTAATGCAGGAAGATGGGGAATTCCAATGTGTACCTCAAGGAGATCTGATTTTAGGAGAAAACAGCCAATGAACTCAATTGCATGCTGTTGCCTGCTATGTAATATTTTTTATAGCCCCTCAACTAGATGTCTTCAGGTCATCAGTGACTGGCCCTCAGACCATCATCCCAGCAAAGAACGAACTTTGATGAAACCCGACGAGTTCTGCAATAAAGGCACAATCAGCATCAGCAGGCAACGATCCAACACTGCACACAGCCTCCCCTGCTCTGAAAGACTGTTACAAAAGATGGAGCCTGACATCACGGACTGGATGGACTTAGCAGCTTTATAGGGATTGGTCCATGCACTAAGGGATTATATCTCTCCATCTGTGTGTGTGTGTGTATGTACGTATTTATGTATATGATGGTATGTTGAAAATGTGGGATCTGAGCATGATGTGAATAGTATGGAATAAGGGGTGGATTGTCATGGGTTCGGCTTTTCCTAGTCTCATGCTATGCCGGGGAGGAGGGGAACTGGGAGGAGGTGGAGAAGGGGCACCTGACCCAAGCTGACCAAAGAGCTATTCCATGCCACAGCACATCATGCCCAGGATGTAAAATACTGGGGGTGGGAACCTGGAAGTGGGCGGGCTCTTGTGCACTATCTCACTCTCTCGGCTCGGTCGCGCAGTGAGCGGTTGTATCCTTTTCCCTTGTATTTGCCTTGTCATTGTTATTATTATTGGTAGTAGCAGTAGTGATTTGTATTATATCTTAGTTACTGGACTGTTCTTATCTCAACCTGTGGGAGTTACATTCTTTCGGTTCTTCTCCCCATTTCCCCCCCATCGGAGTGGGGGGTGGGGAGAGGGAGGGAGAGGTGAAATTTACGGCTTAAACCGCAACAGCGCTTCATCCACAGAGTCCTCTTGATCAGGAGGTCTGTAACATCCCCACAATAATGTCCCCCTTTACTGTTCTCTCTTTGACCCTTTCCCACAAACTCTCTGTTACCTGATCACCTGTCCCCACACAGAGTTACATACTCTCCAGCCTATCCATACCATTAATAGCATCTCCCCCTCCCCATCTGCCAGGCCTGTCTTTTCTAAAGAGCCTGTAACCTTCCATTCTAGCAGTCCAGCCATAGGAGCCATCCCACCATGTTTCTTTGATACTATTTATATCATATTCCTGTAGTTGCGCACACTTCTCTATTTCCACATGTTTATTCCCCATACTATGGACATTTGTATAGAGACATTTGAGATGAGCTCCAAATGAAGCTGTCTCATTGCCTGGAGAGGCTGAAATATCTCTACATCACTCTGCACATTTATTATAGGTGCTGGGAACTGACTGGGTGTGTTGGGATGGAATGATTCCTCCCTCCTCCAACACATCTATGTTAACGCTTTCTTGACCAGCCTGTCAAGCCTCCTACCAAATCCACTCTTCCCCTTCTTTGTCAGACCAGCTCCACCAGCCTCCAGTAGACCTAGTCTCTTAAATTGACTTCCATGTTCTAAATACCCAAACCCTTGACGATGGCACCACCATTCTAACCAGTTATTAATCTGCCAAATCCACCTAGCTTTTTAAGGTCCTTCCCTTTAACCTGGAGAACTGATGAAAAGACAATCTGAGTTCCAGAGCCCCTAACCACCTCTCCCAGAGCTCTGTAGTCCTTCTTAATGTTCTCTTGACTACTGCTGTCTATATCGCTATCACCTACATGGAGAACTAGAAGTGGGTAATAGTCAGTGGGATTTACTAGACCAGGCAGGTTCTCTGCAACTTAGAATTATAGATTAGTTAGGGTTGGAAAGGACCTTAAGACCATAATGTTCCAATCCCCTTGCTATGGGCAGGCACCCCTCACACTAAACCATGTCACCCAAGACTTCATCCAACCTGGCCAACACTGCCAGGGATGGAGCATTCACAACTTCCCTGGCAACCCTTTCCAGTGCCTCACCACCCTTATAGTAAAGAACTTCTTACTTATATGTAGTCTAAACTTCCCCTGTTTAATTTTAACTTGTTACCCCTTGTCCTATCTCTACAGTCCCTAATGAAGAGTTCCTCCCCAGCATCCTTATAGTCCCTGTTCTGGTACTGGAAGGCTGCTGAGGTCTCCACGCAGCCTTCTCTTCTTCAGGCTGAACAGTCCCAACTTTCTCAGCCTGTCTTCATAGAGGTGGTTCTCTGGCCTCCTGATTATCATTGTGGCCCTCTGGACTTGTTCCAACTGTTCCATGTGCCTTTTATGTTGAGATCATCAGAACTGCAGGCAGTACTCCAAGTGATGTCTCTGGAGAGCAGAGTAGAGGGGCAGGATCACCTCCTTCAACCTGCTGGTCTCGCTCTTTTTGATGCATCCCTGATCTGAGCCCCTGGTAGGCAACGCACCTCCCTTGAGATTGGTGGAGACCAATAGATGGGTACCTCTGTGCCTTTCAGAGTAGAGTCCCCTACTACTGTGACCTATTGCTTTTTACTGGTGATGCCAGTAGTTACCCTTTCTGCTGGTGCATCAGTTCATGTGTTGGGGTGTGTGTTTCCTCATTATTTCCTTGCAGAACTTCAAAGTGGTTCTGGGTGGGGACTTCAGGTTTAGGAGGAAGCCCCTTGCTTTTAATTGCCCTTTTTCTCCTTTTTCTCTTTTTTTTTTTTGTTTGTTGGTTGGTTGGTTTGTTTAATGCCCTTCTTTCCTGTATGAGCTACGATGGATGCTTGAGGCCCCTGCACAGTTTGGGCCTGGGTCAAGCAGTCCAGTAGTCTCTCGGCTTCCCTGACATCTTTTGGCTTATTGATATTGTCCTGCAGTTCAGCCACCTGTTGCAGGAGGCCTTCCACTAGAGGAAACCGAGTGCAGCCCTACCCATTGTGCACCTCTGCCTCATGAGACCAGTCGAGACGCTTTCTGTACTCCGAGGTCTGTGCTGTGACCTCCTCTCATCTTCTCTGTCTGGGTGCTGCGCTGGCTGCCGCCGGGGCAGGCAGAGCAGAGCTCCCAGACCGGGCCTTGATCATGTGCTCACCATCCCGCTCGCTGCCCTCTCGCCCTGCCTGCGCTAACTGTCGCGCTCCTAGTCGCTCGCGCTCCCTGGGGCGGGTTTTTACCCAGTCAGCATTGCCGTCGTCCTTCCTGGCCCCGCCCCCTGTCAGTCAGCTGCTCGCGTCAGTTGAGCTGCCGGCTCCTGGGCAAGTCCTGTCGAGGACTTGGGGCTCCCTCGGTGGCTCTTGCCGCTCTGAATTGAGGCTCCTGGACGCTGAGCTTCCCCCTTCTCCGGTGCTGAAGGCGTCCTCTCTGTAGCTTCTCACCCCAGCAATTCACATAATCTTTTGCATGTTTAGCCTGGTGTCTGTGAACTCTAGCAGAATAGAATTCTAAACAAAAATGGTATGTAGGGTTATGGTTTTTCTAAAGGGATGGCTCATTTACTCAAAAATAATCAGAAATGCATGCTAATAAAAAGCAACTTTAAAATATCAATGCATATTTACATATTTAATGTATATGTGGTTTTTTTTTGTTTAATGAAACAGGTTATCCAAACAAGTTTTCTCTTAATGATACCATAAGAGCAAACGCATCTTTTCAATCCGTATTTAATTACAGATACCATGGTGACATGGTCTAGTGTGAGGCATCCCTGCCTATGGCAAGTGGTTGGAACTAGATGATCTTTAGGTCCTTTTCAACTCTAACCATTCTATGATTCTATGGCACTCTTGTACGTAGATTTACTCCTTTCTGTTAGGGAATAAAAGTTAATATCTTCTGAATGTCTCAATGTTCTTTTTTTAATCTTCTACTTTTCTTGGACTTTGAGGAAATTGTGCTGTCCCTCTGTGCATTTTAAATTTAACATGTGCATTGATCTTTATAATAGAATATCATTTATATTGGCACATCAGTGGGAAGTAACTTCTGTATTATTTAATTTACTGTATCTTTTTTTAACTGTGCCAAAGCTTTACTTATAATTAAATCTGGCAAATAATTTTAGTGTAGTTGTCTTTCATTTTTAGTATTGGTGAAGGAATGTTTCTATCATTTCTGAATATTATGCAGAAGTGATCAGTTTTTTGAGTATCTTTTTTTTAACGTGCTGTATTGAGTGCTACCTCTAGAGTATTCTGTCTGCTAGTAGATGGGCAAATCATACAAAGCCACAAACCTATCATGCTGTTGTATGCTACATAGAACTTAGCAAGTGTACTGATTCTTTTCAGTCTCTTTGGGAGATCTCTTGTTCAGAAGCAAGTCTGTTATGCCTGGGTGCATTGCTTTCCTAACAAAACAAAAAATAAAACACCAGAAGACCCAAATACTTTGCATTCAATGCAAAACTCTTCCCTAGCTATGAGTATCTGTGTTTACCCCTTCTGTGTCCTTTACCTGTAGTCTTGATTTCTGTTATGTCATGCTTTTATGACTTCACTTTTAATTCCTTCTGTTTACTGACTTGTCCTTAACTTCCTTCTAGTTTCTATTATTTGCCTGCCATTGTTTCAACTTCTTTTGTCTAAAATGGCCATCAAAGTCACTGACTTCCTCTTATCTACAATACTGTCACACATCAGTCATGTGAAGCAGTGATACTCAGTCTATCAAAGTGTAAAAGTGTGGGTATCATGGTAGTGTGCTGAATCCTTACCTGTTTTACTTGCTTATAACCAGAGTAGCTTGGTTTTTGTTGTCACTTCATCAAAAGTAATAATGCAATTAATGAAATAAAGCCCATCAGTAGTTTTCATTATATTCTATTTTACTGCTAATTCCACTTAATTTTTTTTTTTAAAGCCAAATTTAATGATTTTTTTCCCATTCTATTTTCTTGTGTTCATTCTTTTTTGGTGTATTCTGTAAAATAAATCTGTCTTTCCTTTTCTCTGGTCTTTAAATCTTTTACCATTCTCCTCATTTCTGCTCTTGCTTGTGTCTGTAACTATAGCTTGTCTTTTTTTACAACTTAGATCTACTGCATGCTAATGTAGGGGATCATCTCTTTGAGATTTTTAGGCTGTCTGTTTCTTCTGGGTATTTCTTAATAAAAGGTTATTAAACTCCCATAAACAATGAAAATGCAGAAAGTTTCCTTATTGTGGTGGTTTTTGTTTGGTTTTGTGGTTTACTGTGTTTTGGTTTTTCTTGTTTGTTTGGTTTTGTTTTTTTTTTTCTTTCCTTGAACTGTAACTTGAAAGCTCAGTTTCCTAACTGTCGTGGTTTAAGCTGTAAATCTCACGCAGCCCATTCACTCACTTCTACCTCTTTCTTCCCCCCTACTCTGATGGGGGGGGGGGGAATGGGGAGAACAATCGAAAGAATGTAACTCTCACGGGTTGAGATAAGAACAGTCCAGTAACTGAGGTATAATACAAATCACTACTGCTACCACCAATAATAATAATGACCAGGGAAATACAAGGGAAGAGGATACAACCGCTCACCACCCGACCGAGCCGAGAGAGAGAGGGACTTCTGGGTTCCTGCCCCCAATTTTTTCCATCCTGGGCATGACGTGCTGTGGCATGGAATAGCTCTTTGGTCAGTTTGGGTCAGGTGTCCTGTCTCTGCTTCCTCCCGGCTTCCCCTCCTCCCCGGCAGAGCATGAGACTCAGAACGTCCTTGGTCAGACCAAAACATTACCAAGCAGTAACTGAAAACACTGGTGTTATCAGCGCTGCTCCCAGGCCGCAAGTCAAAAACACAGCGCTGCACCAGCTACCAAGGAGAAAAATGACTGCTACTGCTGAACCCAGGACACTAACCTATCTCAGGTGTTGATTTATTTTTCTTGCCATGCTTAAGAAAAGAATCAAACTGGGATGAGTGCAGCCAATTTAATTTCGAAGTGGTTTTGAATATAATAAGTAAAATTTCAAAAATATCTTAATTTGAGAACTTAAAATTACAGTAGTAGTATGTGTAAGCTGCTTTTGCAGATTAAGAGGAACAAGAATAATGCATTGATTTATATTCTGTTTGTAATTGAAAATATAGTTGTAGACCATAGAACGTACAATGTTGTTTTTAAATTAAAAACATGGGTTGAGTAGAAATTAGTATTTTTTCATTCACTTGGGCTTGTAAGATCTATTTTAATACCATTTCTCTTGTTCTAACACTTTGGTTTAAATTTTTAGTCTAAAATAGATGTCTTAAGGTTAAGAACTAGTAGATTAAAGAGAGTAGAGGTGTTCAGTTGACCAGATGAAAAAAATCCAAGAGCTGGAAGATGTTTCTATTCTGATTCAAATATGTTTGCAGAGTCACTTAATACTTGGAGAAAATGCTGTGTTTTGTGCAACCAGATTCCCCATTCTGATTAAGATGCTGCTCCAGTGGGAGCTTATCTTCCATGAGAAATATTTTGGAACTGGTACAGCAAAACACTGGCTGACATTGCATTGTTAAACTTGTAGCTGTCAAGTCATATAGATGAAAATCTTCCAAATGTTTACTTCCTTGAATGGTTTTCTGACATCTGAAGGTAAAAGCATGTCCAGAGTTCAAATTGGTGTGACAGATCTTTTTGGAGAAGAAGGCTGGATAAAAGTGTGTTAAAATATAATTGCAGCTGCCATAATTTTCTGTGTAAGTGGGAGTAAAGACATGGAAAAGAGAATCACTTACAGAAAGCATGTAAAGATTCCAAGTCCGAACTGTTTTCTTTTGTTTCATTAAGTTGGCTTAGAGATGGTAGGTTTTGTGTTTGTTTTGTTGTTGGTTGGATGTGTGTGTATTGGTTTTGGTTTTGTTTTTTGTTTGTTTTTTTAAGGAAGGGACAGGGAAATATTAAGTGTGTGCCAATTAAGTTGAGAAATGCATCACAATTTGCCTTCATAAGCCTTCACAGTTTGCAAGCTGAGGATCTAATGTCTTCATATAGAAGTACAGAAGAAAAATAAAAAAGCACAATTGCTCAATAAATTTGGAAAATGGCTTTGTGTGAAAGGCTAGTTTCTCCAAATCAAATATCCTGAAAAAATGTGATGGATTTTGTAGATGCTAGAGTAAAAGTCTAGGGTTAAAAGTACTTCTCTGTTCAAAAAAGCAAGGTGTCTTTGCAACAGTTGTGTTCAGGCTATCTGCAGCTGTATCCTTTCCAGAAGAAGTTTGGGTTGTTTAAGCTTTCTTCTTAACAAATCTATGTTGGTCTAATTGCAAGGTTTCGCATGTATCTAGCCTTCATATTTCTTAGTTTGGAAGTTCATCTGTGCTGTCCATCTTGCTTGGATCCTTGAAGTGAAGCTGAGATCTTCAGGTTATATTTCCTTTTTATACCTACTAAGTTTTGTTTGTTTTCATTGAGTCATAGAATAGTTAGGGTTGGAAAGGACCTTAACATCGTAGAGTTCCAACCCCCCTGCCATGGGCAGGGACACCTCACACTAAACCATATCACCCAAGGCTCTGTCCAACCTATTTATAAAGCCTTTGCTTTTTAAAGAGAGTTTGTATTTCCTTCCTTTTTTTTTTTTTTTCTTCTTATGCTGAAAGCAGCTATGGAAAAATAAAGATGAAAAGTGTTTCTTGGGTTTTGAGTAAAGCAGCAAATTCCTGTGAGGCAAGTTCAGAGTTACAGTGCCACGACTGCAGTGATGCCAGCTGTTTAATGCGCTTTTTCCCATTTTTTACTTTTTTTTCCCCCTCATTTTTTACTGTAGAGGTACACAGCCAATCAGATATGAAGTGTGATACAGGATCCATCTGTCCTTTTTCTGTGTAGCCCAGAAGTTTTATATACCCAAACCCTCAACAAGGTTTATTAGTTTAGTTTAGGCTTCATTCTGACTATGGTCACAGCACCTTCTGTGGACTAGGAGTATGAGCAGAACAGGTTTTCATCACCTTGTTAAAGACTACTTTGTATTTAATAGGTTCAACATGAAAAGAACCTATCTTTCTGGAAAGATCCCATATTCATTCTTAGGAGAATTCATTAATAAAGAATTGCAATTGAAATGGGGGGGAAGTGCATGAAGATGAGCTTCAGTAATAGGGTCGGGATTTAAATGCTGTGGCCATTTACTTCTTATAAAAATTGGATATATGTATTGACAGGATAAAGGAATGATTATTCCATGAAGATGCTAATTTAAAGTGATTGCTGCTCTATTTGAGAAGTTTACTAGTTACTTGGAGAGGTAAATTATCACAGAGACACGTTTTCATTCATTTCCCATTCTGTTTGATTACACTATGAATGTGCAAGTTCTTAAGCTCAAGTTAAACTAACCATCCTTTTCAGCTCCTCTTGCCTGAAATCCCTGAATGCAAACTAATTCATTGGTGATTGCTCTGTGATGCTATGATTAAATAAAAAAAGGAAAACAACTTGTTTTTCAAAAATAGGTAAGTGTGTAAACTCTGGTGTTGAAACAAAGGTAGTTCTTTTCCTGTGTTTTTTCTTTGACTTTATTACTGTATTCATCCTCTTGTCTTGACTTTAGTTCTATTTTGTCTCTAAGTGAGGTAAAATATAGTTTTTCAGAATCTGTCATGGGTTCAGCAGCAGCAGTCATTTTTCTCCTTCTTGGTAGCTGGTGCAGCGCTGTGTTTTTGATTTTGGGCCTGGGAGTAGCGCTGATAACACCAGTGTTTTCAGTTACTGCTTGGTAATGTTTTGGTCTGACCAAGGACTTTCTAAGTCTCATGCTATGGCAGGGAGGAGGGGAGCCGGGAGGAAGCAGAGAGAGGACACCTGACCCAAACTGACCAAAGAGCTATTCCATACCACAGCACGTCATGCCCAGGATGTGAAAACGGAGAGCAGAGACCCGGAAGGGTGTGGTGGTGCACTGGGGGGTGCACAGCGTGGTCAGGTTTTTGGTACTGGGGGGTTTGCTGCTGGGGGGTGCACTGGCTGGGTCGGGCTTGCTGAGCAGTTGTATTCTTTTTCTTTGTATTTCTCTTGTATTATTATTGATGGTAGCAGTAGTGATTTGTGTTATACTTTAGTTACTAAACTGTTCTTATCTCAACCTGTGCGAGTTGCTTTTTTTTTTTTTCGATTCTCCTCCCCATCCCCCCGGGACTGGGGGAAGAAAAAGAGGGGAGTGAGTAAGTAAAACTTCATGAGTTTTAGAGGCTTAAACCACGACAGAATCTTACTTAATTGAACTTAAATAGAAGAAATTGAGTATCTCAGCATTTCCTATTGAACTCAAGGCAGTTTTGTTTCTAAATTTAGTTTGTAACCTTGTTTAGTTTCTTGTTTAAACATACAGAATTGTATACATTTTGTGTACACAATGTATGGTATGTATGTTTTCTTCCTACAAACACTTTTTAATTCTGGTTTGCTGAAACCACAATTCTGTTACAATTTGGTAGTTTTAATGAAAATGGCAAAGGAAACTCTAAAACTTGGGTAACAGCAAACTGAATGAAAAACATGAAACCATTACATTTAAAATATTAACTATCACTTTAGCTATGTAAGGCACAAAAAGGATACATACTGCACAGGGCATCAAGTATAAGCAAAAATAACTTGATTTGTGGTTTAACTAAACTAATGTTATGAACAAAATATCAAACATCTGGAAAAGTATTGGGAAGGGGAAGGAGCAATGAAGCAAGCCATGAAAGTAATTTTTCTCTTTTTTCTCTCTCTTCCCCCCCCCCGATGCTTTAACACTTCGACGTGAACATTTCATCACTAATGGATGTTGGCATGCTTTGGATAAGGTGGTGACCACTGGATATCATTTGTTTCTGTTCACTGCAAAGCACCAAAATTGACTCCATTTGGAGCTGAGAGAAAAAACATTACAGACTTATCAAGATGACTGATCCTATGATGGATATTTTTGATGATGCCAGTCTTTTTAGTGAGACCTTAGAAGGTTTGTCAGATGATGCCTTTGTTCAACCTGGGCCTGTTTCGCTTGTTGATGAATTGAATTTGGGTGCAGAATTTGAACCTTTGCACATAGACTCATTGAACAATGTGCAAGATGCTCAAAATCAACAAAAGATGAGTGAGTTTGATCAGCTGAATCGGTATGATTCACTGAAACTTCACTCAGTAAATCAGTCTTTCAATAGCCCAGCTGACAGTGTCTTATCACCACAGTCTCAATTCAGTTGTTCACCAGTTCATCACCAAAACCAGTCTAATGGGATGTTTCCAGATGTGGCTGATGGTAGTCCTATGTGGGGTCATCAAACTGCCACAACTCTTTCAAATCAGAATGGGTCCTCTTTTCACCAAAAAAGCTTTGTAGCACACCATGACTTTGCCTTATTTCAGGCTAACGAACCACCGCATCAGTGTGCCTCTCTACGGTCGCAACAAAGCAGAAGCAACACGGGACAAGATGCTCTGAGTCGGACAAAAGACTTCATGGAAGTTAATGTATCTACTTCTCTTGGAGTCAGTGTTAACTGCCCATCTCCAGTTTCTAATCCATCAACTTCACAGCAGCCTCTGTCTGTTCAACAGTTTTCTCGAACTGCAAGTAATTCAATACATTTTTGTGGAAATCAAGAAGGAAATTTTGATGGACAGTCCCCAACTATTACTCCATGTTCTGTCAATAATAACCAACAATTTTCATCTCCTTTTTCTTACTCTAATAACCACATTTCTCCTACCAGCCTTCTTCAGTCTACAACAGCTCTTTCTACTAGCCAGCAGACACATTCTGTCTCTGACTTCACTGGAAGCAATGCCTTTACATCTCAAATAGGGACCAAGCAAGAAGCAACCGATCACATGCTGAATCCTAATATACCTCTGAACTCAAATGCTTTTCAAATGTTGCATTCTGCGCATCCTCAGGGCAACTTTAGTAGTTCAAAACTCTCTCCTGTGAATATTAGTTTTTCAGCTTCTACTGATTCTGCGTCTCAGATAAGCCATTTCACTGACCCGATTGAAAGCAACGGTTTTACGTCTTTAGATGAGAACTTACTTCATCAAGTCGACACTCATAATGAACCATTTACAGGACTTGACCCAGATGACCTCCTTCAGGAAGACCTTCTGCCACAGTTTGATGAGTCTGCATTTGTTCAGGATAGCACAAGCCATGTTTTGGAGCATGACCTAGAACACCATATAAGACCACAGCAAATAACACAGTCATCTGATCTTGTTCAGGCACAGTCTCACAGTCAGATCCATCCCTGGCATTCTTCAGTTTCTAATCAGTATCTACAAGACACAAGTCGTGTAACCTCACAAGGACAGGTATGTAAGGATTTGAGGGTGGGGGTTGAGCTCTTTGATTTGGTTGATCTGGTGAAATGAATAATAGTGACTGGTGCTTGTGCCAAAGCATGATAACTGAAGTCTCTGAGATGATGTTTTTTTGATCCTAAAGAAGTTCAAGTAACAGCTACTTCAGGGGAACAAAACCCAACCTGTTGATGCAGACCTTGTGTTCTCTTGTTCTTTTCTTACCATTGCAGAAAGCAAGATTTATATGATGTGAAATATTTATTTAGAGAAGATGGTGCTGGTCCTTCTGCTGCTTATATTTCCTAAGTACAGCAGAGAAAATTGGTTGTTTTATGGTTTTGATGTAAATACAGTGGCTTATTGTCTTTTAAAGTGCTTATAGCAACATATATTTAAGAGCTTTGATAAGGCTTGTGTAGCTGATTTCCTGCAAGAATTGCACTGGTTTTGTTGTTACTCAGTCCTTTGCTTGGTATCTTTGTGCTTACGCTCATTGGCTAAAAATGCAGACTTTTTGTTGTTGGTTTTTATGTGATTAGTAATAATAGAAAACATATAAAAGGCTATGCCTATGTTTGATTTTTGTTACTTTTGGCTAAACAAAAAAACCCTCTACAGTTGTTTGTGTAATGTGCACATGTACTGCAAGTATTAAGCCCTCCATGTGGAGGACAAGATAGCATAAAAATTATATAGTACCCTTTTAATGGTATGCAAGAGAAGCCAACTTTGCAGACAGTGCTTTTCAGATTATCTGGCAGAAATGACAATGGTGTGAACATAGAAAAGTTTGAAAGACAGTCCTTCAGCCTGTTTCTTAGGAGTGCTTTCTCATAACATTTCAACTTCTGCTTATGGTTATGGAGCGTGTAAGTGTTGATTCCTACCAGTGAAACTTTTCCTGTAAAAGTGATGTGACATTAATAGAAGATGTATACAGCTTATATATTTGAGATCAGTGTGATTAACTAAATGATGCAGTAGATGCAATCTATTGGTTTTGATAAAGATATCTTATTTTTTAGGTTGGGGAGGGAAGAACAGAGCACAGCCTGAGTAGCTACTCATCAGTTATCTCTGTAACCTAAAGACACATGGTATAGTAGCTACTAGTGAAATGTGATGTTGTTTATTACTGTGTGTACAGTAATGCAGAGGGAGCAGTGCCTGAGTTCACTGCCAGGAAGTGGAACAGCAGAAGTGCAAGCTGTGAACAGTACTGTTGAGGCTGTTAGTCTCCCATAAGCATGCTTGGGGTGAAGGATGAAGAGGAAGTAGATTCTGGGAAAGGTGGGGGATGGGATTGCTTGTGAGGAGCATGTGAGATAAAAGCCAGGTGGTAAAAACTGGGTATAATAAAATTCTCCAGTGCTGTGACTTATCTGTTGTACTCATCAGAACTATTTAAGACTTACTTCCATCTTGCTGAAATTAGTTGCAGTACTTTGTTCTGAAATAGGAATAGAGGGAAAGTTCTGAGACCTGTGGAGAGGGTTTAAGGTTCTTGGGATTTGGTTTTCATTGTGGTGTGAAAACAAAGTGATTTTGCAGTATTTAAACTTCTTTTTACATTTTTTTTTTCCCCTGGAACTTTGAAATGAAATGGACATTGTCGTGGCTTAAAGGCCAGCTGGTAACGCAGAACCACGCAGCTGCTCGCTCACTCCCACCACTTCCTCCCCCCACTCCCAGAGGGATGGGGAGGAGAATCGAAAGAATGTAACTCCCACAGGCTGAGAGAAGAACAGTCCAGTAACTAAGGTATAACAC
Organism: Myiopsitta monachus; assembly: GCA_017639245.1. NCBI lineage: Eukaryota > Metazoa > Chordata > Aves > Psittaciformes > Psittacidae > Myiopsitta > Myiopsitta monachus. The sequence goes on from CM029940.1 coordinate 6,639,782, forward strand.
AAACCACTGCTGCTACCACCAATAATAATAATGGTAAGGGAAATAACAAGGGAAGAGAATACAACGCTCACCACCTGTCGACCGAGACCCAGCCTGACTCAAGCACTGATCTAGCCCTTCCGGGTGACTGCCTCCAGTTATATACTGGGCATGATGTGCTGTGGTATGGAATACCTCTTTGGCTAGTTGGGGTCAGGTGTCCTGTCTCTGCTTCCTCCTGGCTTCCTGTGCCCCTCCTCCCTGGCAGAGCATAAGACTGAAAAGTCCTTTATAGGGGTAAGCATTACTTAGCAAGAACTAAAAACATTGCTCAGGGCCCCATTTAAAATCATTCTTCTTCTGGGGCACATGATAGAGAGGGCTTACAATCAAACTGTAATTTGGGACGTGCATTCTTCAGAATCCCACAACACCCAAGAAAGCTTGTGTTTCTTTCTTATTAGTTGGTGGAGACATTGCTGTTATCTTGTTGATCACATCTGTGGGGATCTGGCGACATCCATCTTGCCATCTTATTCCCAAAAATTGAATCTCCTGTGCAGGTCCTTTGACCTTACTCGGTTTTATGGCAAAACCGTCTGTCAGCAGGATTTGGATTATTATCCTCCCTTTCTCAAAGACTTCTTCTGCTATATCACCCCACACAGTAATGTCATCAATGTATTGCAGGTGTTCTGGAGCTTTCCCCTGTTCCAGTGCAGTCCGGATCAGTCCATGGCAGATGGTAGGGCTGTGTTTCCACCCCTGGGGCAGTCGGTTCCAAGTGTACTGGGCCCCCCTAGAAGTCAAAACGAAATGTGGCCTGAACTCTGCTGCCAAAGGGATTGAGAAAAATGCTTTGGCAATATCCATTGTGGCATACCACTTGGCTGCCTTTGACTCCAGTTCATACTGAAGCTCTAGCATGACCGGTACAGCAGCACTCAAGGATGGGGTAACTTCGTTCAGGCCACGATAGTCTACTGTTAGTCTCCACTCTCCATTAGACTTTCGCACTGGCCATATGGGGCTATTAAAGGGTGAGTGGGTCCTACTGATCACTCCTTGACTCTCCAGTCTTCGGATCAGCTTATGGATAGGAATCAGGGAGTCTCGGTTGGTGCGATGTAGCCGCCAGTACGCTGTTGTGGTCGCAATTGGCACTTGTTGTTCTTCGACCTTCAGCAACCCCACAGCAGAAGGATCTTCTGAGAGACCAGGCAAGGTGGACAGCTGCTCAATTTCCTCTGTCTCCAAAGCAGCAATCCCAAAAGCCCATCGGTACCCTTTTGGGTCTTTGAAGTACCCTCTCCTGAGACAGTCTATGCCAAGGATGCATGGAGCCTCTGGACCAGTCACAATGGGGTGCTTTTGCCATTCCCTCCCAGTCAGGCTGATTTCAGCCTCCAGGACAGTCAACTTCTGGGATCCTCCTGTCACTCCAGAAATAGAAATAGGTTCCACCCCTTGACAGCTTGATGGCATCAGAGTACACTGTGCACTTGTATCTACTAGAGCCTTATACTTCTGTGGGACTGATGTGCCAGGCCATCTGATCCACACAGTCCAGTAAATCCAATTGTCTCTCACCTCCACCTGGCTGGAGGCAGGGCCCCTCTAATAGTGATCACAGCATTGGTCACTTAAGTCTTGTTGACAGGGATTAGTCTTTATCACAGGAGCTGGAGTAAAATCTGCTCTTCCACTCCATCTGGGAACCTGCTCACCAGAGACTGAAGCTGCACCTTTCATGGGACGATCATCCTTGACCTTTGTTCTCCTCTTCAATTCACGCACCCATTCCTCCAGAACTGAGGTAGGTTTTCCATCCCACTTCCTCATGTCTTCTTCGTGATCCCACAGGTAAAACTATAGGGTGGCCCGTGGCATATACCTCCTATATCTTCTCTCTCGAGCAGTTGGACGCCTTTTGTTAGTAGCTGAGACGTGGGAGCTGGATAGATCAGATAGATCATCTCACAGTTGTTTGAACTCCTGGGACATTTTCTCCCCAGCTGAAATGATGGAAGGGGTGAGATTGTCTTCAAACTCTCGGAATTTATGAATCATTTCATCCACTGTTGGTGGTACTATGTCATTCCAGGTTACTGTTGCCAGTGAGTGGGCATATGATGGGGGTGCCTTCTGTGTAAATTTCCGCCACATGGGTCATGTGCTTTCGACTTCATCTGGATCTATGGGTGCGTCCCCATTGTTCGGCTTGATGTGATAGATTATCTCTAGAATGGCTGATTCCCTCAGAGACTGGATGCCTTTCTCTAGAGTAGTCCACTTGGCCGAACAACTTATAACGTCATCCTTGTATGGAAACCTTTCTTTCACTGCTACCCAGAGCTGCCTCTAAAGGCTGAGGGAGTGTTTCTCTCTTGCAATTGCTTTGTCAATTCCCCCTTCCCTGGCAAGTGATCCCAGCTGTTTGGCTTCACTACCTTGTAGTTCATGACCGTCAGCCCCATTGTCCCAGCATCGGAGCAACCAGGTGATGATGTGTTCCCCTGGTTGATGGGTGAAGTCTTTTCGCATATTCCGTAGCTCGGTTGAGGTCCGAGATCGAGAAGTCACCTCTTCTTTTTCTTCTGATTCATGTGATGATGACTCCTGATCAGATGCTGTCCTGGGTAATAAGTGTGTTGCCATTGCTTCTTCATCTTGTTCCTCCATCTTTCTTTTTTTTTTGCTTTTCTCCTTGCTTACGGGTGCAACCGATATTGGTACGAATTGGTCCTCTGGTTTAGCTGCAGTGTTTATCACTGTGGTTGGAGTGGCTGCAGTATCTGTTGTTGGGGTTTGGGTAGCTGCTGTACCTGTCCCTTGGTTTGGCGTAACTGCTGTGCTTGGAATTGGAATAGCTGCACTGTCTGTTGTGATCGGAGTTTGACTAGCTACTGTACTTGTTGCTGGGGCTGGTGTAGCTGCTGTGCTTGGAGCTGGAATAGCTGCATTGTCTGTTGCTTTGCCTTCTTATCCAGGGACATTTTATTCCTTTTGAAGGTGCTGGATGGTGTTGAACAGGGCTCTGTAAGCATAGGCCAAGCCCCAGGATGTTGCCATGGTTCGTCTGTCTCTGGTATGACCAGAATGACAGCACACCTCATTTAAGTGTTTTACTAATTTTTCTGGATTTTGCATTTGTTCATTGGTGAAGTTCCAAAGCACTGGAGGGGCCCACTGGCCTAGATACTTGCCCATACTATCCCACACACCCTGCCACTCCTGACTGTCCAGCCTCGGGGAAAATATCTTGGTCCTATATCATCCTCTAACCCTAGACAAGACCCAAACTCTACTCTGCTTAACTCTCGAGATCAGACGAAATGGTCGTGGGTAAAACACACTCTGTATCCGTGCCAATGTGGTGATCCCCATCACAATCAGCAGGCAGGTCTCAAGGGTTCCCAAAGGCCATTCAAAACCTTCAGAACTCTCCATGGATGCTATAAATAGGCTGGTGGGAGGGGCTGGGAATGTAAGGGAATGTCTTTTTCATAGGTTGACCACCCGAGGAGGGGAAAAAAAGATGTGTAATTGCTAAACACTTCTATTATATACCTCCCAAAGTATAGTGGTGGTGACCACACTGGGAATGCAAGCCAGATCAGTTTCATGATCAATGAGTCTATTGTATTACAAGTCATTACCGTAAAGTACAATGAAACCACAACCTTTAGCCCAAGGCCCTCTGCCAATAAACACTAACACAGCAAATACCGGCTGTAAGTAAGGTATGACATGCTGAAACTGTGAGCAGTTTCAAGAGCAACAACTTTGACAGCCAATAAATCAGCATTGTGACGAGTGACTATTAATCCGAAACAATGAATGCTTATCACAAATACGATTAAATACACTCCGGTCATATCTGTTGTTATCTCAACCCTTCGAGCCCCGCGTTGTGTGCCAAAAAGAACTGTCATGGTTTAAGACCAGTGGCAACTGAGCCATGCAGCCCTCTCTCACTCCCTGCCCCTTCCTCCCCCCGCTCCCAGAGGGATGGGGAGGAGAATCGAAAGAATGTAACTCCCATGGGTTGAGATAAGAACAGTCCAGTAACTAAGGTATAAGATGAACCTCTGCTGCTACTAGCAATAATAATAACGATAAGGGAAATAACAACAGAAGAGAATACAACCGCTCACCAGCCACTGACCGATACCCAGCCCGACCCAAGCACTGATCTAACCCTTCCAGGTAACTGCCCCCAGTTTATATACTGGGCATGATGTGCTGTGGTATGGAATACCCCTTTGGCTATTTTGGGTCAGGTGTCCTGTCTCTGCTTCCTCTTGGCTTCCTTTCCTCCCTGGCAGAGCATGAGACTGAGAAAGTCCTTGGTCAGAGTAAACATTACTGAACAGCAACTAAAACCATCGGTGTTATCAGTGCTGTTCCCAGGCTGAAAGTCAGAAACACAGCACTGCAGCAGCTACTAAGGAGAAATATGACTGCTACTGCTGAATCCAGGACAGGATGGGAATCAGGGAATCTTGGTTGTTGTGATATTGCCATTGGTGCACTGTTGTGGTTGCAGTTGGCACTTATTGTTCTTTGACCTTCAGCAGCCCCACATTGGGGACCACAAAATACTGTCCTGGTTTAAGCCCAGCCGGTAACTCAGAACCACGTAGTCGCTTGCTCACTCCTCCTCCACCCCCTGCCACTTTCCTTCCCCTGCTCCAGGAGGAATTGGGAGGAGGACTGAAATAATGTAACTCCCATGGGTTGAGATAACAACAGTCTAGTAACTAAGGTATAACACAAAGCCACTACTGCTACCACCAGGAATAATAATGATAAGGGAAATAAAAAAGGGAGAGAATACAGTCGCTCACTACCCGCCAACCGTTACCCAACCCGACCCAAGCTGCGATCTAGCCTTTCCGGGTAACTGCCCCCAGTTTATATACTGGGCATGATGCGCTGTGGTATGGAATACCCCTTTGGCTGTTTTGGGTCAGGTATCCTGCCTCTGCTTCTTCTTGGCTTCCCCTCCTCCGTGGCAGAGCATGAGAGTCAGAAAGTCCTTGATCAGAGTAAACATTACTTAGCAACAATTAAAACCTCAGTGTTATCAGCAGTGTTCCCAGGCTGAAAGTCAAAAACACAGCACTGCAGCAGCTACTAAGGAGAAAAATGACTGCTACTGCTGAACCCAGGAGGAGTGAAAATATATTTTTCCAAATCTTTAGTTTTTAAATACGTGGCTGCCTCACTGTTTTCTTCCTACCTTCTCCTATGTATTTGTCAGTTAAGAATTTCTTTCCTACTGCTGGTAGTGGAATATGTTTATAATGAGTTGATGAAAGGGTATGCTCCTTCAAAATGTTTGATCTGTGTCCCCTCTCAGTAAGGGGGAGGGGTATTTTTGGCTTGGGAAAAAATTTTGTTCTTTTTTTTGTTGTAGATGCTATTTAGCCTTTCATGTTGTTTTTGGTGTGCATAGCTGACTTTATTTTATAGCAACACATTTTTTGGAAGCATAAAATGATTATCAGAATGAAAGATCTTTGCTGAGTTATATGGTTTTTGTTGCTTTGGTTGCTAAATACATGCAGTTACTGTCTTCTGTAGTGGTTCTTCTGTTCTCAGACATTTGTGTTGTTTTCCAGTTTTGGTTTTTATTACAATGGTGACTTCCTTGAAGGTTTCATTACAGCTTTATTTAGCTTAGAATGGCTGGCTGATGCCTTCCTGTACCATTTCCATATGGTTAGAAATGTGAGAGCAAAATTAAAAAAAAAAAAAGAAAATTCTTGGTTTTCTAACATAGCTTATTGTTTGTACAGTGGAGGAGACAATTTAAAAATTGAAGCAATAGTGCAGATTAAGAAGCAGAGGGTCAGCCTGAGAAATTAAAACACAGAGTAGCTTTGTCCAGCATACTTGCAATTCCATAGTAAGGAAGCAATAATTGTGGAAGAATAACTTGGGAGGCAGCTTTGAGCTCTGTAGTGTAAGGAACTTTGCTTTAAGGAAATAAAATATTTAGGTAGATTATTGCAAAAGAGTTATGAAAAAGCCACAGTTACTGTATTGCCCACTTAATTATTAGGTGGAGGGTTTTTTGTTTGTTTCTGTACCAGGAATGTTCAAGGACGTACTAATTTCTTTTAAAAATCCCCAAGTCATGCTGGCATTACTAGTGTTTGACTTAGAGCTGACATTATACGAAGAGTACATTAGGGATATTTTGTTGGTTAGCTGATCTCAAAATGCAAATTAGTATGTGATTTAGCACTTTTACTAAGTTATGAAATAATAACCTTAAAAGATAAATCACTGCAGTGTGTTATAGATGCTATGATGGAGCAGTATATTGGCTAGAGTTCTCTAAAGTAAAATGAAAATTTAATAATTGTCCTTATGATTAATATGCATGTTTACAGAAAGATCTTTGAGTTTAAATGGTATTGATAAGAAAATCCATTTAATATATTGGTACCACTACTGTTTTCAATGGATAATGAGCTTCATTTTGAAATTAATCTTAAGTAGAAATGAAGTTCTGATTAAGATTAAGATTAGGCCTTACACTTAAAATTCTTGCAGTAATTTAAAATTTCTATGGAAAACCAGATATTTATCACAAAAGTATAAGTATGTATTAAGCAAAACAAATCAAATCCTGATCTTCATTCTTCTTTAATGGGTTACAGAGACTAAAGGGTGTTGCTAGGATGGAGTGATGCTGTCAAAACCTTCTTGTTTTTTAATAAACTTTCAAGAAACCTGGTCATATCTCTCTTTGTTTTATTTAATATGTTGACAGTACATATTTAAAGACTTGTCTGATCTTTGAAAATAACACTTGAAACCAGCCTTGCGATGGAGAGGAGTTTATCATCCAGACATGTCTGAGGTCTTCACCACAAAGCTTCCATGGGCCTTAGGCAGAGGGGTAAAGCCAAGCTAGATTATAATAATGAGATTCTTCTTAGTAGCTGGTGCAGTGCTGTGTTTTGGCTTTAGTCTGAGAACAATGTTGATAACACACCGATGTTTTAGTTGTTGCTAAGTAATGCTTACTCCCATCAAGGACTTTTCAGTTTCATGCTCTGCCAGGGAGGAGGGGAAGCCGGGAGGAAGCAGAGACAGGACACCTGACCCAAACTAGCTAAAGGTGTATTCCATACCACAGCACGTCATGCTGGGGGGAGTCACCCGGAAGGGCAGATCATTGTTTGGGTCGGGCTGGGTATCGGTCGGCAGGTGGTGAGCATCACTGGAGTTATTGTGCATCATCACTTGTGGGTTGTTTTGTCGTTTTTTTTTTCCCTTCCCTTTTCAGTTTTATATTCTCTCCCCTTGTTATTTCCCTTATTAATAGTAGTTGTAGTAGTGGTTTTGTATTATACCTTAGTTACTGGACTGTTCTTATCTCAATCCGTGGGAGTTACATTCTTTCGATTCTGCTCCCCATCTCACCGGGGGGGCGGGGGAAGGATGGGGGGAGTGAGGGAGTGGCTGAGTGGTTCTGAGTTACTGGCTGGGCTTAAACCCACGACAGGGTTAAACTGCAGAGCCTAATGGAATAATAACGGGTAGCACCATCTGCTGGCCTTGTTCTGCAGAAGGAGTCAGTATTTTTAACGATATCTCTAATATTCGTGCTGATGCATTTTGATGCATGCATTTCTTCCCTTGCTTTGTTGGAACCTGGCTCCGTGGTTCTGGTGGGTGTCGAGCCCTGCTGTGGCAGCAGGTAGCCCTCCCCACCTGAGGCAGCTGGCTCTGGCACCCGTGGATCTGTGTTTACCCAGGGAGGAATATGTTGGTAAATCACAGTGTGTATTTGTGGAGGGTTGTGCATTTCATGGCTGCAGCTCGCTAAATAGGCCGTTTAGCAATCTTCTCTCAATGCTTTTCTCTTGAGCACTGCCTGGGGTGCTGAAAAAGCAGAGGGCAAGCCTCTGTTTGATGCCAAATATGTCTTCAATGAAGAGGCCAAGAGGAAGGGTAAGTGGAAGCCAATATGTGTGGGAGGAGGAGGGGTTCTTTGGGCTAAAAGGCTAATGGGATTGAATAACCTTCCTTATTACTGGCTGCTGCTGTGGGAGCTATGCCGCATCGCCATCTTGAGCTGGCTGCTGTTCTGCGGGTTCAGCGGTGGCAGCATCCGCAGACCGTGTGCTGCTGTCCACCGGGGGGACCCGCGCCCGCTGCCAGGCCCTGCTGCGGTACTTACAGGAGACGCACCCGCCGAGGGTCTCTGAACTTGGCCACAAAATGGCTTTGGAAATCCCCGGTAGCTTTTCTTCATTCTGTAGGCAGAGGCATGTGTACGGGTGAGGACATAACTGTTACCTGCTGGGTTTTGTCTGTGTAAGAAATTGTTCCCAATCCTTGAAAGGGAAGGGGAGGGAAGCAAAAACATGTCTCCTAGCAGGGTTAGAGAGAGGCTGATAATCCGAATGTTGCGTTTGTGGTGTTTAACAACGCTGCGTTGATGAAGTGCATGGTGATTAAAAACCAGCTAATAAAGACAAGTTATATTTTCTAAGGCACTGACCATACATTGATCTAAATGAAAGAAATATTGCTTTCTGATCTTCTTATGAGTATAGAGGCATGTAATTTTAGGTTTGGTTTTATCTTGTTTGCTTTTTAATTTTGATTCTGTTCTAGCATCTGTTCAGCACTAAGTCTTGTAGCTGTTCCATCTGCTTTAAGGTAACTGTGGTCCTGATATCTTACCACCAAAGGCAAAATACTGGTGATGTTACCTTTGGGAGTCCTTTGCTTTGTCAGATATTTGAGAAGAACTTTTACTGGAGGTGTATGTCAAATATATGGGAATGCTGGGAAGGTTAAGATCGGTTTCTCTAACTACAGAAAGAAGGCTGAGAGAATTTTAGAATGATATTTTGTATTGATTTTCAGTATGTGTCTTGGTTGTTGAATACCCACAGTTGATTTAGTTATTCTGAAACCTGTGCCATTCTGTTGGATCAGCAGAATTCCTTTTTTGTGTCTCTGTGAGTCCCTGCCAGTTTAATGTGGTTGGGTTTGGGTTTTTTTTGTTTGTTTGTGGGGGTTTTTTAATGCATATCTAGACTGAAAACATTTGCACTTTTTATTTCAGAAATTGTTTATATTCTTATAATAAGGTGATTTTATTTCCTCTTGTCTCCTGCTACAGCCTCCTTTGTCCAAGAAGACTGATGGTTTGGGAGCATATACTAAGTTGCAGAATACTCAGGTGAAGGCAATGTCAGAAAAGCAGCGGAAGAAAAAACTAGATTTGGAAAGTAAACAAGAGAAGGCAAATCGCATAATATCTGAAGCGATTGCAAAAGCAAAAGAGAGAGGAGAGAGAAACATTCCACGAGTAATGAGTCCTGAAAACTTCCCCAGTGTTTCAGCTGAAGGAAAAGAGGAAAAGAAGGGTAGAAAAGTAAAATCCAAACCAAAGGACAAGGAAAGCAAAGAAACAAAAACTGGTTCCTTATCCAAGATTAAAGAGAAAGCAAAAATTGGGTAAGTAGTTTAAAATGTCATCTTGCTTCCTTTCAGACTGTAAATCCTCGATTAAAATGAAAACTACTTAAAGATAATTAAATGTTCTCCTCCACTGCCTAAACAGAATTCTTTCTTATTAAGTCCATGTGTGGACTCTCTCATTCAGGAACATTAAGAATGCTCTGTTTTCTCCTTAGATAAAATTCTTTTAGGACGGTCCTTCTGAAAGGAATTATTTTAAATTAATATCCTAAAATATTCTGTACTTACTTTGAAGCATAGACAAGACCACAGTATCTTTCATCTAGTGTTGTGATTGGTTCTGACTCCAAATTAACTTAATCTATACAATATGTGCTGTCTTTATCAATTTTGCCATGTATCTTCAGTGGAGTGTGCATGATAAACTGCATATGGAGGAACTGGAAGCTAAATGAACTTGTTAGTAAGTGAATATTCTTATAGGTATCACAGGAATCAAAAGTAAAGTGCATATTGGAAAATATGTATTATAAACACTTTGTCTTTGCTCATATCAATTTAATCTGCCCTCTTAAAAATTTTGCAGACTCATCTGGGTCAAGCTGGGCGGATACTGTGGGGTAAGAAGCTTTGGAAAGGCATTAGGCACTAGAATGCTCCAAGGGATTGAGTACGTGGCACATCTTCAGTCTCTAAAGAGAACCTAATTCTCCTGTGTACTTTTAAAGGAGTGTCTAATTTCCACTGTTAAGTATGTCAGAACTTGAAATGGAAATCTTAGCTAGTCTGATTTTTGCTTTTTACAAGCTATATTTTTTTTTTGTGGTAACAGAAATATTAACTGGCATAGCTCTCCAAATTTAAATCTCATATACATATGTATATTCTCATGCATATGGAGCAGAAATGAATGCTCTTTTAATCAGCCCATTTATGTGTGGGGTTTTTTTTTATTTTTTCTTTTCTCCCCCCCATCAGTGCTTTTCTTACATGTTTGAAGTAAATAACTTCCTTGAAGTTATCCTATAGAATAAAGGCTACTGCTCATCACAATGCTGATTTATTGGCTCTCAAAGTTGTTGCTCTTGATCTCGGAGTTTCAGCATGTTGTACCTTACTTACAGCCGGTATTTGCTGTTTTAGTGTTTATCGGTTGGGGGGCCTGGGTTAAGGTTCTTGTTTCACTGTACTTTATGGTGTCAGAGTGTTCGGACAGCATCGCAGTGTGGAGTGGTGAAACACTGCCAGCAGAATGTCTGTAACAAGAGAGAGAAGGAGATTGTACATGAAATGTAGGTGGCTTCTGTGATATCTGCAAGATGGTGGTAGCTTATGCAGACAAAGAACTAGAGAGGATTTGCCATCAGGGCTGGCCCAGCCCAGTCAGAAATTTTACATACTGTAGAAGGGGATAAAGTTCCTGTGGTGCACATATAGAATTTGCTGGAGAAGACAGTCCAGGTTATTCCTGCTTCAGGTAAATCCCACTCATGGGATTGCTTTTGTTCAGGGACCCGGACATACTTGGTGGGTAATGCGGGAAGATGGGGAAGTCCGATGTGTACCTCAAGGGGATTTGATTTTAGGGGAAAACAGCCAATGAACTCAATTATATGATGTTGCCTGTTATGTAATACTTTTATAGCCCACCAACTAGATACCTCCAGGTCACCAGCGACTGGCCCTGACTTCCCTCTGACCATCATCCCAACAAAGAAATACTGTCCTGGGTTCAGCAGTAGCAGTCATTTTTCTCAATCTTAGTAGCTGGTGCAGTGCTGTGTTTATGACTTTCAACCTGGGAACAACGCTGGTAACACCGATGTTTTTAGGTGTTGCTAAGTAAAGTTCACTCTGACCAAGGATTTTCTGAGTCTCATGCCCTGCCAGGGAAGAGGGGAAGCCAGGAGGAAGCAGACAGGACACCTGACCCAAACTAGCCAAAGAGGTATTCCATACCACAGCACATCATGCCCAGTATATAAACTGGGGGCAGTTACCCGGAAAGGCTAGATTGCTGCTTGGGTCGGGCTGGGTATTGGTCGGTAGGTGGTGAGCAGTTGTATTCTCTTCTATTGTTATTTCCCTTATTGTTATTGTTATTGGTGGTAGCAGTAGTGGTTTTGTGTTATACCTTAGTTACTAGACTGCTGTTATCTCAACCCATGGGAGTTACATTCTTTCAGTTCTTCTATCCATCCCTCTGGGAGAGGGGGAAGGAAGGGGGGGGAGTGACCAAGCAGCTGTGTGGTTCTGGGTTGCCGGTTGGGCTTAAACCACAACATAACCCAACACTGCCCTCCCAAAACAAACACAGCAAATGCCCACAGCCCAAGTGTCTATAAGGTTGTTCCGGAAATGAGTCCCATTTTCTGACTCAGTTCTCTCTGGGGTGCTGTGTCGCCACAAAATCTGTTTCTCAAGGCCCAGGATAGTGTTCTGGGCACTGGTGTGGGGCACAGCGTATGTTTCCAGCCATCTGGTGGTTGCTTCCACCATGGTAAGTACTTGGGCTGAAGAACATGGCATTGAGTGGGTATATCACATCCCCTACCATGCACCAGCCTCTGGGAATATGGAACGGTACAATGGGCTGTTAAAAACTACACTGAAAGCAATGGGTGGTGGAACTTTCAAACATTGGGATACACATTTACCAAAGGCCACCTGGTTGGTCAACACCAGAACAACCAACAAGTGGATGAAGCTGCTAAGATTGAAGTGGCTCAGATGGACTTAGATTGGCACAAATGAAACATATAGATGGGCTCGTGATTGAGGGGTGTATTTAACAATGGACACTATTGCCCAGGTTATTCACAACTGTGAAATGTTTGCTGCAATTAAGCAAGCTAAGTGGTTAAAGCCTCTTTGTTATGGAGGACAATGGCTAAAGTACAAATATGGAGACGCCTGGCAGATTGACTATATCACACTTCCACCAACCTGCCAAGGCAAGTGCCAGGTACCTGAGTCAGGCCACTGAGGAACACCAGCTAAATCCAATAGTCCAGCTGTAGTCAGAATAAAGGTGGGGAATTTTTCCTGCCTCTTGTGAAGCAGCTCTTGAGTCATCCCAATAACAATGTATTCAGACAGGAAGCGGCTTGCTAAGGAGTCACTGCTGCCTCTTAGCTGTGGGCATTTGCTGTGTTTGTTTTGGGAGGGCAGTGTTGGGTTATGTTGTGGTTTAAGCCCAACTGGCAACCCAGAACCACGCAGCTGCTTGGTCACTCCCCCCCCTTCCTCCCCCCACTCCCAGAGGGATGGGGAAGAGAATCGAAAGAATGTAACTCCCACGGGTTGAGATAAGAACAGTCCAATAACTAAGGTATAACACAAAACCACTGCTGCTACCACCAATAATAATAATGAGAAGGGAAATAATAAGGGAAGAGAATACAACTGCTCACCACCCGCTGACCAAGACCCAGCCTGACCTGAGCAGCGATATAGCCCTTCCGGGTAACTGCCCCCAGTTTATATACTAGGCATGATGTGCTGTGGTATGGAATACCTCTTTGGCTAGTTTGGGTCAGGTGTCCTGTCTGCTTCCTCCTGGCTTCCCCTCTTCCCTGGCAGAGCATGAGACTCAGAAAGTCCTTGGTCAGAGTGAACATTATTTAGCAACAACTAAAAACGTTGGTGTTACCAGCGTTGTTTCCAGGCTGAAAGTCAAAAACACAGCAGTGCACCAGCTACTAAGACTGAGAAAAATGACTGCTACTGCTGAACCCAAGACACTGCTCTAAACTCAGTATGTAACGCGAAGTTTCATGGCCTTAATTTCTGTCTCTTCTGCTATGGGTTGGCATATGAATGCTGCTCACTGCTGAATTCCTTATCATTTTTTCCCCTCCCATTTTGTTTCAAGTGGGATTTTGGATGTGCACTTCCAAAGTTGATTTCACTTGCATGTTTCTGAATTTGTTTACTTTCTGTAACAGAGTGGGTCTGTCTAATCAGAAAACTTACCCACAGTTGTTTAGCTTGGTTCAGTTTCTCGAAGCATCATGTGAATTGCCCTTAATGTGCTTCCTATGCCTTCTTTTGGATAATTGACAAAACCTGCCAAAACACCATCCTTATGATATAAGACATAGTTCCCATAATATTTTTACTTGTTTTAATCAGAAAAAATAAATAAATTGTTACCTTTGATTTGTACTTAAGCGTTTTTTTCTGTCTCATGAAATGCTTACCTGTGCACATGGGTTAGGATCAGTCTCCAAGCTTTCATGGCACAGCATCAAGAGATGTTTCTCAGACTACGTTTTAAACTATGATATTTGTGCTTGATCCAAAATACAGTGAAGCTGGTATAGGGACTCATTTAATTATGGTCAACATGTCATAATTTTGCTTTGAGCTGTGAAGGTTTGCCTCCCCTTTATTTACTGGTTTAATCAGCTAATGTCCCAGTAGCACTTTTCATAGAATCATAGAATCAACTAGGTTGGAAAAGACCTTTAAAATCATCAGTCCAACCACTACCCTAGCACTGTCAAGACTACCACTAAACCATATCACTGAGGACCTCATCTCCACAGTTTTTGAACACTTCCAGGGACAGTGATTCTACCACTTTCTTGAGAAGCCTGTTCCAATACCTGATCACCCTCTCTGTGAAGGAATTTTTCCTAATATCCAAACTTTTTTTTAGTTAATTATGCTGCCAGGTATTGCTTTAACTATGTGGGACACATACCTAAAGATTTGGCAGTCAGATCTTGTTAAAAGAGCAGTGGAGGGAGTATTCTAGAGCCACATATTACAGATTTTACGGAATTTTCTATGTTTTGATGGACAGAAGTAAATCAAATACTTTGAGGCATCTACATACTTCATTTTTGTATCCAAACAGCTTCACAGTGTTATGTTGTTAGCACTAATTTATATTATTTCACAAATACATAAAATATTGACTGTCTAGAAAAAAAATACGCTACAGTGGTTTTGAACAGCAATAATTGCAAGAAGGCCTTGATTTTTAAAAAAGAATAATCTTACCAGGCTGTTTTCTATGCAGATGTAACTATTGATCTTATACAAGAAGAATATTTACTAGAAAATGGCTATACTTGTATTCTCAAAGGTAGTTTAAAAGAATTGTGTGATTAATAAAATCTGTATTATTTAGAGAAGGACAAAATGAAATCCAGTAACTAATAAGGAGTTTGAAGGCTAAACAACTCTTCTAAAGGTCTTTTCCCTATTTAAATTCCTAAGAAAATATTTCTGAATGAATCTTAGCATATCATGGAAATTATGATGGCAAAATAGGATTGTGGTTTTAAATGTGTGGATTGCTAGATTGGTTTATTCATTTATATTAAAACTAGTTCAGACTCAATCTTGGGGAAAAAAAATGCTACCACGCTAAAATAATACCTTTAAGGGCTTTTATTGGGCAAGAAGTGGAAGGGAAGACCTCAATTCTATGAAAAGTCTTGATTTATCTTGGAAATAAGGGGGTTTGAGATATGTTTAAAATTGAAAGAGAAAAATTACTATTTATTTTTCTTTTTTACTCAAAAAGGAGAAAAACTCGGAAAAAATAGCAAAGTTGCATATATAACATTGCTTGCATTTCATAGAATCAGAGAATCATAGAATAGTTAGGGTTGGAAAGGACCTTAAGATCATCTAGTTCCAAACCCCCTGCCATGGGCAGGGACACCTCACTCTAAACCATGCCACACAACGCTCTGTCCAACCCGGCCTTGAACACTACCAAGGATGGAGCATTCACAGCTTCCTTGGGCAACCCATTCCAGTGCCTCACCACCCTTACAGTAAAGAACTTCCTCCTTATATCTAATCTAAACTTCCCCTGTTTAAAATTGAACCTGTTACCCCTTGTCCTATCACTCCAGTCCCTAATGAATAGTCCCTCCCCAGCATCCTTTTAGGCCCCCTTCAGATACTGGAAGGCTGCCATGAGGTCTCCACACAGCCTTCTCTTCTCCAGGCTGAGCAGCCCCAACTTTCTCAGCCTGTCTTCATACAGGAGGTGCTCCAGTCCCCTGATCATCCTGGTGGCCCTCCTCTGGACTGGTTCCAACAGCTCCATATCCTTCTTATGTTGAGGACACCAGAACTGCACACAATACTCCAAGTGAGGTCTCACAAGAGCAGAATAGAGGGGGCAGGATCACCTCCTTCAACCTGCTGGTCACTCTCCTTTTGATGCAGTCCGGGATCTGCTTGGCTTTCTGGGCTGCGGGCACACACTGCTGGCTCATGTTAAGTTTCTCATCGACCCCCAAGTCCTTCTCCACAGGGCTGCTCTGAATCTCTTCTCTGCCCAAATCTGTAGCTGTGCCTGGGATTGTTCCAACCCAGCTGTAGGACCTTGCACTTGTCATGGTTAAACTTCATCAGGTTGGCATCAGCCCACCTCAGAAGCATATCAAGGTCCCTCTGGATGGCATTCATTCCCTCCAGCGTATCAACCGAACCACACAACTTGGTGTCATAGGCAAACTTGCTGAGGGCACACTCAATCCCACTGTCCATGTCACCGACAAAGATTTTGAACAAGACCGGTCCCAACACCGATCCCTGAGGGACACCACTCATTACTAGTCTCCAATTGGATATTGAGCCATTGAGCACAACTCTTTGCGTGCGGCCATCCAGCCAGTTCTTTATCCACCGAGTGGTCCACCTATCAAATTGATGTCTCTCCAAATTAGAGACAAGGATGTCATGTTGGATGGTGTCGAACGTTTTGCACAAGTCCAGGAGGATGACATCAACTGCTCTGCCCCTGTCCATCAGTTCCGTAGTCCCATCATAGAAGGCCGTCAAATGGGTCAGGCAGGATTTCCCCTTAGTGAAGCCATGTTGGCTGTCACCAAGGACCTCATTTTTTTTCAAGTGCCTTAGCATACCTTCCAGGAGAATCTGCTCCAAGATTTTGCCAGGCACAGTGGTGAGACTGACTAAACTAAACTAAAAAGTCTGCTTCTTTACACTTGATGTGAAGTCTATAAGAATTATGAATTTGTGAACATTCTGTTTTTCAGAAAAGTAGATAGGCATTTGGGTTTTATAGCTCTCAATGTATTCCCACCTACTCAAGCATAAGTTTAAATATCATGGTCCTGATGAAAAGCAGCAGGTCTGCACTGATGATGTAGACGACAGTAGTAGTAGCCTACATTTTGGTTTTGTTTTTATTTATTTTTTTTAATCATGTAGTTTAAATAAATCCCACAAATCCTAAGAATTTGATATTCAGGAGTTCAGGGTAGTCCTTATCTTCTAAATTGTTTCCTGTTATCAGAAATGACTGTATTGTTTCATTTGCTAGAAGAACAGTGGTGGATTTTTTTTTTTTTTTTTAACAGCCCTTAAATTATGTAATAATGAATACAGCAAGTTGTGTGGGATCCTGTTTACTACTCAAATGTGTAAATGTCCTTGTTGCCTTGGAGTAGGTCTCACATTTACTGTTTACAAGAGCATTTTCAGGTCCCAAGACCGTGACAGAAAGGTCCGGGGGGAGGAAGTGATTAGCTTGTTCTACTGATCTTATAGCATTTCAGTTTATATGCCTAGAACTTGAAGTGAATTTCGTGTAAGGCAAGACACTGTGAGTTGTCTTCTGTGTTTCCTGTAGGTTGGGCAAATGACGGCTAATAGATCTATGCTCAAAGGGAAGAGATGCTCATTGAATCTTTTTGATCTGTTAGATCAAAAATTTCAGTCATGATTGGAAATGGCACATAAATTCCAAATTTTATCATCCTTCTGGGAAAGAAGTTGTTCCCTGTGAGGGTGGTGAGGCCCTGGCACAGATTGCCCAGAGAAGCTGTATCTACCCCATCCCTGGCAGTTTTCAAGGCCAGGATGGATGGGGCTTGGAGCAACCTGGTCTAGCAGGTGTCCCTGCTCATGGCACGGGGTTGGAACTGGATGAGCTTTAAGGTCCCTTCTTGGTGATGTTTTCTCTACTCCCAGATTCTAGTTTTGATGCATAAGTTAGGTCTCAAGTGGCATAATTTTAAGCTACTACTGCAAAATATATGAATGAAAAATAGTGTGGTCTAATCAAATAAATAATTGTTTGTTCTCTTGCATTATTATTCCAGTGTTGTATGAGCTTGAAATGGCTCTTCGTTCCATTAAGACTCAAGGAGTGTTTTAAAAATCTGTGCACAATCCCAACAGTTACTAATTTTAAATATAACTGGAGGAGACCGTGGCTAATATTAGCGTTAGTATTATTTATTAAACATATGCTAAAAGGGTAAGAGCAACTGTTTTTATACCACTATTTTAACTCATTCCAAGAGCATCATAGAATCATAGAATAGTTAGGGTTAAAAAGGACCTTAAGATCATCTAGTTCCAACCCCCCTGCCGTGGGCAGGGACACCTCACACTAAACCATGTCACCCAGGGCTCTGTCCAACCTGGCCTTGAACACCGCCAGGGATGGAGCATTCACACATTCTCTGGGCAACCCATTCAAGTGCCTCACCACCCTCATGGTAAAGAACTTCTTCCTTATATCCAATCTAAACTTCCCCTGTTTAAAATTGAACCCGTTACCCTTGTCCTCTCACTACAGTCCCTAATGAAGAGTCTCTCCCCAGCATCCCTATAGCCCCCCTTCAGATTCTGGAAGGCTGCTTTGAGGTCTCCACGCAGCCTTCTTTTCTCTAGGCTGAACAGCCCCGACTTGCTCAGCCTGTCTTCATACAGGAGGTGCTCCAGCCCCCTGATCATCCTCGTGGCCCTCCTCTGGACTTGTTCCAACAGTTCCATGTCCTTTTTATGTAGAGGACACCAGAACTGCCCACAATACTCCAAGTGAGTTCTCACGAGTGCAGAGGAGAGGGGCAGGATCACCTCCTTTGACCTGCTGGTCACTCTCCTTTTGATGCAGCCCAAGATATGGTTGGCTTTCTGGGCTGCGAGCACACACTGCTGGCTCATGTTCATTTTCTCATCAACCAACACCCCCAAGTCCTTCTCCACAGGGCTGCTCTGAATCTCTTCTCTGCCCAACCTAACATACACTGTCTTCTTGTCATGGGTTCAGCAGTAGCAGTCATTTTTCTCCTTCTTGGTAGCTGGTGCAGCGCTGTGGTTTTGATTTTGGGCCTGGGAACAGTGCTGATAACACCAGTGTTTTCAGTTACTGCTTGGTAATGTTTTGGTCTGACCAAGGACTTTCTGAGTCTCATGCTAAGCCAGGGAGGAGGGGAAGCCGGGAGGAAGCAGAGACAGGACACCTGACCCAAACTGACCAAAGAGGTTATTCCATACCACAGCATGTCATGCCCACAATGGAAAAACAGAGGGCAGATACCCGGAAGGGTGATGGTGCACTGCTGGGTCAGGCTTGGTATCGGGTGGTGAGCAGTTGTATTCTCTTTCTTTGTACTTCTCCTGTCATTATTATTATTGGTGATAGCAGTAGTGATTTGTGTTATACCTTAGTTACTGGACTGTTCTTATCTCAACCTGTGGAAGTTACATTCTTTCGATTCTCCTCCCCATCCCCCCGGGAGCTGGGGGGAAGAAAGAGGGGGGAATGAGTGAGCGGGCTACGTGATTTACGGTTTAAGCACGACAGTTCTTTTTGGCGCCCAACGTGGGGCACGAGGGGTTGAGATAATGACAGGATTAATAGCCACTCGTCAAAATACTGATTTATTGGCTTTCAAAGTTGTTGCTCTTGATTCTTTTGAGTTCATGGTTTCAGCCTGTTGTACCTTACTTACAGCCGGTATTTGTTATCTTAGCATTTTTCGGATATGGATTTTGGGTTAAGGTTCTTGTTTCATTGTACATTTTTGGAATGGCTTGTAATACGGGTGGGCTCCAGAAGCGGGGGGGTGGATGTGGACATGGACTTGTACCTGACCCCCTGGCTGCTCTTCACTGACCTGGCCCTCGTCCTTGCCTCTGTCGTTGTGAGGCTGTGGGAAGCAGAGAGGGGGTGGCCCCGGGATCCGCCTGTGATCAAACCGGCCCGGGAGCACAGCTCCCGCTGCTCGGCAGCCGCGGTGGAGAAGCCAAGCCCTGTGCCCCGTGGCTGCTGAGCAGTGAAAGGAGGTGGCAGAGAAGACGGGGCCCCGAGGCCACGCCCAGCCCCCCTGCTGCTGAGAGCATCCCCTGGCAGCCACCCGCAGTGCCCTGTGAGCCCGAGCCCCAGGAGGATGCAGGAGACCACGCAGCACTGCCCAGCAAGGCAGAGGAGAAAGATCTGGATTCAGACAAAGAGCAGCTGGTGGTGAGAGAGCCAGCAAGCAGAGTAGCTACACCAACCCTAGTGACAAGTACAGCAGCATCATTTGAGAGTTCTGAAGGTTTTGAATGGCCTTTGGGTACCCTTGAGACCTGCCTGCTGATTGTGATGGGGATCAGCATGTTGGCATGCATACAGAGTGTGTTTTACCCACAACCATTTCGTCTGGTCCCAAGAGTTAAGCAGAGTGGGGTGTGGGTCTTGTCTGTGGTTAGACTGCAATGTGGGATGACCAAGAGATTTTCCCCAAGGCTGGACAGTCATGAATGTCAGTGTGTGGGACTGTATGGGCAAGTATCTAGTCCACTGGGCCCCTCCAGTGCTTTGGAAGCATCGGAGATGGAAGGCAGCTGTATGGAGTCCCCAACAACAAGCTGCAGAAACTGCTGGAGGGGAGGGTGAATTATTTTGAGCCTGATGGGCCCATGACACTTCAGGCCATCAGGGCAGAGATGCAGCATACAGATGGACTCATGATCGAGGGGTGGACTTAGCAATGGACATTACTGCCCAGGTTATTCACGGGTGTGAAAAATGCACACAGCCTCTCCTGCTCTGAAAGACTGTTACAAAACATGGAGCCCAATATCATGGACTGGATGGACTCAGCAGCTTTATAGGGATTGGTCCATGCACTAAGGGATGATCTCCCTCCCTCTGTGTGTGTGTGTATGTATATATATACATGTGATGGTATATTGAAAATGTGGGATCCTTAAAATGACGTGTATGGTATGGAATAAGGGGTGGATACTGTCCTGGGTTCAGCAGCAGCAGTCATTTTTCTCCCTCTTGGTAGCTGGTGCAGCGCTAGGGTTTTGATTTTGGGCCTGGGAACAGCGCTGATAACACCAGTGTTTTCAGTTACTGCTTGGTAATGTTTTATCTGGCCAAGGACTTTCTGAGTCTCATGCTCTTCCAGGGAGGAGGGAAAGCCGGGAGGAAGCAGACACAGGACACCTGACCCAAACTGACCAAAGAGGTATTCCATACCACAGCACGTCATGCCCAGGATGGAAAAATGGAGGGCAGATATCCGGAAGGGTGGGGGTGCACTGCTGGGTCGGGCATGGTATCGGGTGGTGAGCAGTTGTATTCTCTTTCTTTGTACTTCTCTTGTCATTATTATTATTGGTGATAGCAATACTGATTTGTATTATACCTTAGTTACTGGACTGTTCTTATCTCAACCTGTGGAAGTTGCATTCTTTTAATTCTCCCCATCCCCCCGGGAGCTGGGGGGAAGAAAGAGGGGGGAGTGAGTGAGTGGGCTGCGTGATTTGCAGCTTAAACCACATCACTTGTCAAGGAAATATCTGCTTTGTGTAGTGCTAGTAGATAAGATTTTTACCTAAGTTTTTAGTGATAAAGAAATATTAATGCTGTTGATAACAGGAGTTTTATTGCTGGTAATATAACAAAGTGCTTTGACTACAAATTAAAATATCTAGAAGATGGCTTTGGACAGAAATAGTTCTTTGGTGATGCTGTGTTTTGGGAAAATTAAATTAAAATGATGTATTAAAGGCCAGCAATACTTATTATTTCTTACGTGCCTGATACGTATTTGCTGGTTTTCTCTTCCCCCCTCCCCCATGTTGACTAAGTGGAAGGCTTTGAAAAAAAACTGTTCTTCATAATTTTGAAGGTGTTTAAAGTGCTGACAGGTCTTCTGTTGCATTCTCTGCTGTTACTGATTCTTAATTTATAAGAGTGAAGTTGTGGTGTTCCTCACATAGAGATTCCTGGTGGCCTTGCTCATGCTTTCAAGTCTTTCAGTTTTGTGATCTAAACCATGTTAGGAGCCTTGTTCTAAGGATCAAAAGCACTAATGGCTCATAAGATGGCTTCTTCGTAACCTTTTCCATTGATTGTAGTCTCTCAGCATCTTTAGTTTGTGGTTACAGAAGAAGAAAATATATGTTGAAAAATCTACACTAATTAATTGTTAAAGTATTTCTAGGTAATATGGGGTATGATACATTTTAAATTTAAAAAGGCAAGAGAGTGAAATTGGAATAGAGTCTGATTATTTATTCTGTGTCTACAGTGTGCTGTTTCCTTTTCATAGAAGCAGAATAGATAATTTCTGTTCAGAACAGTTTGTTTTGGAGAGAAAAAAAGGATTTTAGCCAAGGATCTTTATGCTTTCATGTAGAAATTATAAACTGGCAAGAGAACTTGGTCTCTTGGTGAGAAATTTTCACAGGATTGATCCAGTTTACAAGCTTTTTCTGAAAATTGTTTTCACGTAGCAGATTTTTAGAGGTTTTTTGGCCAAAATATGAGGAGATTGTGGTTTTAATAATAGAAATACATGACTTTAGCACCATACTGCTATTCAGCAACTTTTGATAGTGTCGTGGTTTAAGCCTCACCCAGGCTAATAACTCACAAAGTTTTACTCACTCACTCACTCACTCCCCTCTTTTTCTTCCCCCAGTCCGGGGGAATGGGGAGGAGAATCGGAAAAAAATGCAACTTCCACAGGTTGAGATAAGAACAGTTTAGTAACTAAAGTATAACACAAATCACTACTGCTACCACCAATAATAATTCAAGAGAAATACAAGGAAAAAGAATACAACTGCTCACTAAGCCCGACCCAGCCAGTGCACCCCCCCAGCAGCGAACCCCCTAGTACCAAAAACCTGGCCATGCCGTGCACCCCCAGTCCACCACCACACCCTTCCAGGTCTCTGCTCTCCGTCTTCACATCCTGGACATGACGTGCTGTGGTATGGAATACCTCTTTGGTCAGTTTGGGTCAGGTGTCCTGTGTCTGCTTCCTCCCGGCTCCCCCTCCTCCCTGGCTTAGCATGAGACTCAGAAAGTCCTTGGCCAGACAAAACACTACCAAACAGTAACTGAAAACACTGGTGTTATCAACGCTGTTCCCAGGCCCAAAATCAAAAACACAGTGCTACACCAGCTACCAAGAAGGAGAAAAAATGACTGCTGCTGCTGAACCCATGACAGATAGCAAGGAGCATTGTGGTTCTGAGCACTGGATCAGAAAGAACTGAAACTGTTTTTATTCTTCTCACTGGCACCATATCTGTATAGAGGAGGAAATATTCTTATCTGTATCATCTAGAAAAGATGTTTAAGAAATTTCAGGGAGATGCTTGTGAAGAGAAGTATGGGGGATAGGGAATACAAGATGAAGATAAGGCACAAAAGCCAACAGGAATGGAATATTATGTGTAAGACTTCTGGGGCAAATCGAGAGGTGAACGCAGGGGGGGATTACAACTACAGAGAAGGAGAGGGGGAAAAAACGTGCAAAGCAAGATGTAGCTGGAGTAGTCTAATCACAAAATAAGCCCATGTTCTAAAACAGGTGATCCTTAAAATGCTCTGCTATTCAATGGATGCCACTACAACCCATAGTAAAAGTTATGGCCTTCCATAATACTGTGCTTCTTGAATCCAAAAGGAACCTGAGCCTAAAATATTAGGCAGTAGCACATGAAATGAGGATGAACTATGGTTGCACAGATACAAATGCTTAACATAGCACCATGAACTTATAAAGCATTTTAATCTACCATTACACAAAAGCGGATCAAAATTTGGAATAGGTTGCATAGGGAAGTGTCAGCCTTGGAGATAAGCAGAGCTTGACTGAACTGAGCAACATAAAAGAACTCTGAAGTTGGCATTGAGTAGGAAGCAGATGTCCTCCAGAGATCCCTTCCAGCTTGGCTTATATCTCAACACCTATTTAATGAAAGCATACTTTTTCTTTGGTGTTAGTAGTCATGTTCATTTAAAAATCAAAATGTGTATCACATTCACAGTCATCTCTACATGCCGTATATTTATCAGGCCTTTAATGTCTTTGCTCCAAATCAAAGAGAAGACTTGGATTCTCATTTATTGGTCAAAAAATAATAATTAAAAAATTAAATCATGCGAGTTCACTGGATTGAATATGCTTCCATGTCCAGTTATTTAAATTTAAAGATCAACAAAGGACAAGTACAGATCAGCCCAGCTTGTTGCCCTTAACATACGGACAAAGCTTAGAGTGCCTACCCAGTTGAGACCAGTTTTATCTGGCCTAGTGTCTTCTCTCCAGCATGGTCAGAAGCAATGGAAAGAATTTAAGAACAGGGAAATCATACATGATACCTCTTAATATTTTCCCAAATTACAGAGATACAAACCAGGAACTTTGTGGGATAGGTACCATCTCATGAACAGTCTTCCAAGAAATTCTCACTTGTAAGTTTATCAGGTTTGCCTTTAAATCCATGTTAAATTTTAGCATCCACAGTTCCATTTAACAGCAAGCTTGGAAGTTCAATCATAGCTTGCATTGTCTGCATCACTTGGGAATATGTTAGCTGATAAGTGCTAATATAACACTTTAATTCCTTGAAACAAAGTGAGGTAAAAATTGAAAAAGTGATTTATCCAAGTCCATCACCAGAAAGAGTCATATTGGAAAAATACCTGAGAATCCAATAGTCTAAAAAAACCCCAAACCAAAACAAAAAAACTAATCAGAGATTGAAAAGTGAGGGTGGAGAAAAAGCCCAAACTACTCTTGAAGACAGTAGGAAAACCAGTGTGTTAATTGTTGAAATTATTTCCTGCAGTTATGAAACATGTTTTCTAAGGAATAATTAAGCTGAGAACACCTAATGAAAAGCAAAGACTTGAGGATCAGAATTTACTTCTGAACAAGCAGCTCTGTGATTAAGCAGATCTGTGATTATGCTTATTGCAGCTTCATTTCAGTGTGCAGTTGTTAGTGCCATTCACTTTGTACTAGAAGTAAAAAATATGGGAGTGGACACTTTTGTTTTGGTTGTGGATTTTTTTGTGTGTGTTTTTGGTGGGGTTTTTTGTTGGGTTTTTTTTAAACCTTTCCACTGAATATACCTGGTGGTTAAATATTAAAAAACAAAGTGTTAATTGCTTCTCAAAATATGCATATAATCTTCTGTAAGCCATATTACTTAAAGTATCCATAGGTTTTTTGTAATTTAAGATTTTCCTTTTCTGTTTGAGCTGTTAGTTTGGGCGCAGTAAATATGTGATAGTTCTTTTATTTGGATGCTTGCAAAGAGAAGCAGATGAAATACAAGTGTGTTAACCACTACCTTCTCATCAGTGACTTTTTAGGTGACCAATATATTTGATGCTAATTTGGTGTAAAATAACTTGTATTGCCTGTATAAAGACTAAAGACTTGCCTTTAATTTGTTCCATAAAATGGCAGAAGAGGCTTGATTGCTGCACAGATCTGATGATTAGATACTGTATAAAATATATATTTATGGACAACACTTTATCTGTGATTTTATTGGGTAGTTTGTAATCATTCTGCAATTAGGCCACTGAAAACATATTTCAAGAAGAGTATTTGGCACATCTCAAATATGAAAAAAAAAATATACCCTTTAGTTAAAAACAAATCATTGGTATCATGATTTGCAGTATGGCCTTTAAATCTGAACAAAGAGATAATTGGTGCTTTTTCATTAGAATTTAACTATTTAGCACAATGTTGCTGCTTAGTGTTTTCTGAGAGGTTCTAAGATTTCTTAGAGATAAAACTATGGGGTTTTGAATACAGCCTCTCTTTTATTTTTTAATGTCTTAAAGGATTTGTGCAATTCCCTCATTTTTGCCATTGAATGAATGACTTAAACATGCAAGTTTTGCATGTCAGACAGCTTTGAATAATGTTTGCTTGTTGTCCATAGCTAATTGTTTTGAGTAAAAATAAGGTATATTTTGCAATGGCAAATTATTTGTGATAAATCATTTACTGTCCTCATCTGCAGATGATGTTCATGTTAACTTTGTATAGCTTACCATTGTCAGCTAAATACTGGATCTGGCATCTCTTTTATGCATTTATAGATTTTAAATGTGTATGATACAAAAGAGTTTGCAAGGGTAAGGTAATTGCTTGCCTGTAGAGAAACTCAGTAAGAATAGTAGAAAATACTGTCTACTGTAAACTTGTGACTTTTTGTTTTGAAATGCATTTTTCAGACAGTGGTGCTTCCTGAGTTTTATATTAAGAATAACAGAACTGCTAGTGGATGTGGTGTTATTTTTTAATCTTGAAGTTAAGTAGACTAGTATATGGCATTCACTTAGATGTTTTGTTTTTTTTTTCCTAACAGAAAGCTAATCATCACACTGGGTAAGAAAAGAAAGAATGAATCTTCAGATGAATTGTCTGATGCTAAGCAGACTCCACAGCATCCATTAAAAGATGAAGACTCGCAGGTAAGTACTCAGAATTTTTTGCATTTAAATTTGTATGTGGTGTTATTTCTACAGGTCTTTCCCCCCCCAAAAGAAAGTTATGCTCTTTGACACAGTGGCAGTTCCTCTCTTGCTGCTCTCTCTCTCTCATAGGTAGAACCTTACATTATAAGCAATAAGGTTAAAGTCAGAAAATCTTACAGGTTGGAGTCTCCTGTCTGTAATGGGACATCAGGGCCCTCCTTGTATATGTTTCATTTCAGTACAGAAGTCCATAGATTTGAGAATGTAAATACTCATCTGTTAAGCTGGCAGTTAGACCTGAGCCTTGCTTTGGCTGACTTTCTGGGGAGAATGCATAGATTGCCTAATAGAAGGAACATTTTTCAGTGAAACTAGCTCTTGAGAACATTTAAAAGGCTGGTTTCAAACTTTACTATTTTTTATGAGCTCTGCTTCCGTCGAAACATAAAGAATTGGTTTCTTGCAGTGTTGTATCACTTCAGTATCTTCAGTATCTGAAAGGAACAAAGTTCAATATGCTGATAAGCTCTAGTTGCTTGTGGAATACTTCTAAAGAAAGTGTTAGATCAAGAAACAAAGTGGTGGAGTCATTCCCTTGAGGAGTATCTCCCTTGTAACTTTCTTTCTGCATTTATTTCATACGTTGCCCTGATATAATAGTAGCATAACTGTGCACAATATGAGCTGTTTGTAAGAGATTATATCCTGTCTATGTGTATGTAACAGAATTATAATTTTCTTCCTTTAGGGCAAACTCCATTAAGAGTAAGGTTATATGCTGGAAATGCATAGGTTTTTATCCTGTGCCAATTTCATCCACAGAGATGAAATCAATAATCAAAACAAGGTGGTTTTGAGTAAAAAAATGATTGCATTATTTAACGATAATGTCAGAAAACAGTTATGAGATACCGAGTTGGCCTTTAGTATTTCATAGATGACAATGTGTGTGGGAAAAGGATCAGAAGCCATTTCCCAGATAGCTTGTCTTAGGTAAAGGTTACCTGGGAGGGTATGTGAATTTATTTATTTCTCAGGGAATTTGTCTTGGTATAGAAAGTCTGTTTAGTACACTGAAATTGGTGAAAGTAGGTTTGGTTTTTCTCAAGTGCTGTAACTTATCAGTACTGCTCTGCAATCAGGTATAAATTTGTAGGCCAACAAATACAATACAAAAGACTGAAGTATTTTTTGGTTCCTCATCACTTGTGGTGCTTGGGATATTTGATTTTTAGCATGACAAGGGTCATCTCTAATTCTACTGTGGATAGACAGGGAGTATCATCAAATTGAATAATTCTGGTGTGAAGGGAACAGAGGGTAGAGATAATAAGGTGTGGCATGGGATAGAAAAAGAATTATACTGCAGAATGTCACACCACTGCCCCATCTATCTTTGAAGGAGTTTGAGAGAAGCATAACAGGAAAGTTGTAAGTTGTTGTGTTTTATTAATTCATTCCCTCTAGTTTTCTAACATTTTCATTATTTTCTTTTCCTATGGCAAATAACTGTCTATTTCCATGCTCTGGGGGGCAATTTTAGGTCTCTCTTTCTCCCTAATTCATTTTGTATGCTTAGTTTTACATTAAGCATCTTCCTTAAATACATTGATTTATTTCTTGTGTGCTTTAGAGCATTTGTTTATGACCATGCTTCTCAGCTCAGGGAAATACAAAGGACTGTTTTTTCAAACAACTCGGGTTATGTATTAATATGTTGGAGAACATACATCTGTTGATGATTCATTAATCATTTCATACTTGAAGAAAAGTCATAGTGAGAAGGATTGAAAATGCCAGTTAATGCCTCATTAGGTTTAGAAAAATTCAATAAATAATGAATAAAACTTGAACCTGGTTCTTAATCCTTCTTTCGTAATTCATACATCATTTTGCATTGCTCCTCTTAGATGTCATTTAAAAAAAATAATCTATTGTCAGCAAGCTGTTGTTGATTTAACTGTAATATGATACACAATCACTTTTTATTGAAGAAGAGCTAATCTGGCTACATTATTATGGAAAGCTGGTTGAGTAGTTTCACATATTTGGATTCTCCAGAAGAATGGTGATACTAGTGTTTTTTAGTGTGTATGTAGTGTTACTACTCTACCTTAAAACATGTAGTTGTTAAAGTATAGCTAGTAAAGCTAGACCAAGGGCTGAATTTAACAGTCAAAAAGAAAGTTCCTCTGCTGCAATCTTACTGTTACTTAACATCTGCTCTGTAGAAGCTACTATGACCACAGGATTTTGTTTTTTGTACTTGTTGTGGTTTAAGCCTCTAAAACTCACGAAGTTTTACTTACTCACTCACTAACTCCCCTCTTTTTCTTCCCCCAGTCCCAGGGGGATGGGGAGGAGAATTGAAAGAATGCAACTTCCACAGGTTGAGATAAGAACAGTTTAGTAACTAAGGTATAACACAAATCACTACTGCTACCACCAGTAATAATAATGACAGAGAAGTACAAGAGAAATACAAGGAAAGAAAATACAACTGCTCACCAAGCCTGACCCAGCCAGTGCACCCCCCAGCAGCGAACCCCCCACTGCACCACCACACCCTTCTGGGTCTCTGCTCTCCGTTTTCACATCCTGAACATGACGTGCTGTGGTATGGAATAATCTCTTTGGTCAGTTTGGGTCAGGTGTCCTGTCTCTGCTTCCTCCCAGCTTCACTCCTCCCTGGCATAGCATGAGGCTCAGAAAGTCCTTGGCCAGACCAAAACACTACCCAGCAGTAACTGAAAACACTGGTGTTATCAGCACTGCTCCCGGGCACGAAATTAAAACCACAGCGCTGCACCAGCTACCAAGAAGGAGAAAAATGACTGCTACTGCTGAACCCATGACAGTAGTATTCACAACTTGGTTTTGTCCCAACTGATTACTACAGTACTGTAAATTACTAACCAGCAATGACTTCTTTTTTTTTTTTTTAACAAAAACATGCTTTTCTGTGTAACACAATAGAATTATTTTACTGACTGGTTTACTTTGCTGATTTTATTTTTGTAATGATAATTCTCTAAAGCAGATTGCAGTTTTTTTAAATGTTAGCTGACTAGTTTGATTCTGCTATCGTTATTTACCCAATAGACTTACAAATTAATCTTATGGTTAAATATATTGATACTGAGGAGTGGAAGTGCAGTATCTGAATAATCTAAGTTTTTGAAACTTAAAACAGTGAGTCAGGAGGAATTATTTTCTTAGACTAAACATTATTTCTCCATCTGGAACTTGTTGTCTTCAGATTCTTGCAGAAATAAGAGTGGAAGATTAGAGTGAGAAATGGCAAAGTAAGCCAAATACTGCTGTTAAACAAGCTTGATTAAGGTGGAAAAAGCAAATATATTAAGCAACAAACTTTATTAGCCATCAAATCAGCAATCTGATCAATATGATCTAATGAAAATCTTCATGTTTTTAATAGCACTGGTGTTTAGTAGAGACACTTCAGTATGTGTTGTCATTCACGCAGATAATTGGATTGTATGGTAGCACACTGCTGTTATACTGCATTATGAAATTGCTGTTGAAATACTGATGCTATGGGAGATCTGCTGTATATCAGCTTTGTTTTCATACTCTGAAAATATTGTTCCATGTTTGCTTTTGAACTCTAAATATATAAGTATCAAATGTTTATATGGAATGGGGGGGGAGGGGGAATTGATCACAAATAGTATATGGCTACTTCTATCCCTCTATGATTCACATACTTCATGTTTTCTACCAAATGTTGGCTTTTGGTTTTAGATACATCTAAAGTATTGCTTAGAGTGTCCCAAAACTTGCAATTCATGTTAGAAGAAGCTTTTGGTAAGACCTCAGTTGTTTTTTTTTTTTTTTCTTCTGCATGCAGAAGAGAAGATCAAATCGTCAAGTTAAAAGGAAAAAGTATGCTGAAGAAGGAGGAAAACAATCAGAAGCAGCAGCTAAAGTTTCTGTGAAAATCAAAAAGAATTCTGCCCCTTTACCTGCTGAACAGCCTTTACAATTATTTGTTGTAAGTAAAAACTGATTTGGTCTGTAGTGGGAGGTTTCCATTTGTCTCCAGTGGTTCAGTGAATAAAGGTCATAACTTTGAAGGAAAACATTATTACTAAGCCATGGTGTTCTTTTTTTTAATGTGGCATCTTGCTAAGATCTTGAAAACTGGAAGAAATTGCTTATATACTATTTTTTCTTTTCTGTTAGAAACATTTGTTGACATAACTGATGTTAAGGATAAGACTAGGTATATCTCAAATAGTGTGTTAGGCTGTGTAGGCATATGAAAAAGCTGTATGCCAATATTATCATGACTTTCAGAAGTATAAAATTAATTGAACCTATGGAGCCTCTGCTTACTGAGATATTTAAAAAGGAAACTTCTCCCTTTTTTTGCCCCCTTTGGGTTTACACTTCACTGTTCAGCTTGTTCCAGCTCTGGTAATCAAACTTACTGTTGAGCCATTCTAGGTAAATAAAGTGGCAGGAAAGAAATGGGGGGGGGGAAGTGTTCATGAGAATTTAGGAGGAGTGCCGAAGTTGTAAGGGAAGAAGAAAGATAGTATGGTTGGGAGCAAATCAGAAAAGAAGGAAGGTGACTCTTTACTGGAAGCAGCCTTTGAAGATTGGCTCTTTATCTCTGGAACCACAGGTTCAGTCTTGGTAATCCCTATCTGTGTCACACCTAAGCCATGCTGGAATTCTAAGGCATGACCTTCTCTGCCTGATTCTGCAGCATGTTTGTTATCTATGGTCAGAGTAAACCTATTAAATTGACACATGCTGGTTTTAATTTATTTTTTTAACCTGTCTGCTAGAGTTCTTATTCATAGAATCATAGAATAGTTAGGGTTGGAAAGGACCTTAAGATCATCTAGTTCCAACCCCCTTCCATGGGCAGGGGCACCTCACACTAAACCATGTCATCCAAGGACTCCATCCAACCTGGCCTTTAACACTGCCAGGGACGGAGCATTCGCAACTTCCTTTGGCAACCCATTCCAGTGCCTCACCACCCTCACAGTCCTTTTCCTGTCACTACAGTCCCTAATGAGGAGTCCCTCCCCAGCATCTCTGTAGGCCCCAAATGTGTATGTATGCTGAAATTCTGGTTATGTCCACTGCATCAGATCAGCTCACAGCAGGGCATTCACAGTGAGTCTGTGTCTGGAAAGCATCAATCACCATTGCTTGTACATTGTGTTTGGTAGGTGACCATTGCATCTGATGCTCTTTGGAAGTGCCAGACTTATTGTACTTCAGCATGCCTTTATCTTTGGATATAGACCTGGCTTTTAAATTTGACTCCCAGAATGTTAAAGAGAATGCTCCTGGTAGAGGTCAAATTTGCCTTTGTTGTTGATCTTCTAACAAGCCACTTGTGCTTGAAGGTTTTAAGCCTGATCAGTTTGAAGAGATGGCATTTACTGCAATTTCTGTTATTGTTTTCCTGCATTTATAGGAAAATCCAAGTGAAGAAGATGCAGCAATTGTAGACAAAATCTTATCCTCCAGGGTAATAAAGAAAGAAGTAAGTGATTGTTATGGGATAAAATTGCTTACTTGAAAAAGGAGTTTGTATTTGTCATTTAACATCTCCCCTGAATTTGTTTTCCTAGATATCTGCTGGGATGACAGTAGAAACAGAAGAGTTCTTTGTAAAATACAAAAACTAGTAAGTACTAAAAAGTTTCATTGAAGTGTGGACTGAAATGATAAGTACTGTATACATGTTCTAAAGTTTTGTATTGTTGAAGATTAATTTATAACTAGATTTTGTCATCTTTTGATAGTTTTATTTACAAATTTAATCTTAAAAATGCTAAGAATCTGCATTGTATTCTTAGTGATAACTTTAAAATTATCAGTATTGTGAAACCAGCACTGACCAATAGTCTGTCAGCCATTACTGCCAGAAGAATAGAATTTTTAGAGAAGACAAGTTTATCGAATTGTGCTTGAGGCTAATTTTAATTTCATTAATTTAAATATGAGCTATTTTGTGAACCTAGATTAGATTTAGTGTCATACATTTAGGAGAGGTTAATGTAGGAGTTGGTCTTACTGTTCAAAAAGAAAAAAAACCAAAACTTGTAGAAATAGAAATGATTTTGTGTCAGAAGCAGGAAAGAAAAAAGAATGAAGAAAAAACTTTTTCCTATGTTTTTGTATTTTAAATTTCATACCTATCTTGCTGTCACTACTCAATTCTTGATGTTGGAAATATAAGCAAATTTTAATTCTATGCATGTGAGTAATTTCATTAGATTCTTGCTAATAAATGTGATTTTTGTGAGACTCTGGATTCACATGTTTCTGGAGACCATTTAACTCTTGTTTTCTGAAAGGGTAAAGCCTGTCTTTTCATCTGAGAATGAATAATACCCAGCAATAGCTCTTCTTTATTTCTATCATATCTTTAGAAAGCTTAAAAAGGATGAAAACATATTAAAAAGGGGGTGTGAAGGAAGGATTATCTGTACTTCTGTCAAACCAATCCGACTTCAGAAAGGCTCGCTTGGGATGCAGTTAGATATGTTGGTACTGATGCTCATGCTTCCCTCTTTCCTTTGACTGTATTACTTTGTGCTTCTCTCCCAACTGAATCTGATGATCTGTTCCTTTTTTTTCCATGGGATCCTGATGCTCCTCACTGATTTTTTTAATGGGCACAACAATATAGTGCAGCAATACTTGTGAAGAGATGATCACATGTAGTACATGAAAAAGATCCAATATATTAAGTATATCTCTGGGCACTTTCTGATAGAGGTGTCAGATTTTAAAATTGATTTATTTAAGCTCACTTTAAATATACTTGTTTCTCTTCTTAGGACACATGCAAGAAATTTGTAAATCCATAGAGTTCTATGGATCCTAGCCCAAAAATGCTACCTTAACTAGATGCTCCAAAATGATTAAATGATAAATCATAGAATCATAGAATAGTTAGGGTTAGAAAGGACCTTAAGATCATCAAGTTCCAACCTCCCTGCCAAGGG
This sequence comes from Myiopsitta monachus, assembly GCA_017639245.1. NCBI lineage: Eukaryota > Metazoa > Chordata > Aves > Psittaciformes > Psittacidae > Myiopsitta > Myiopsitta monachus. The sequence continues at coordinate 6,672,746 of CM029940.1, forward strand.
AAGGGACACCTCACACTAAACCATGTCACCCAAGGTACCGTCCTTGAACACCGCCAGGGATGGAGCATTCACAACTTCCTTGGGCAACCCATTCCAGTGCCTCACCACCCTCATGGTAAAGAACTTCCTCCTTATATCCAATCTAAACTTCCCATGTTGAAGTTTTAACCTGTTACCCCTTGTCCTATCACTACAGTCCCTCATGAAGAGTCCCTCCCCAGCATCCCTATAGCACCCCTTCAGATACTGGAAGGCTGCTATGAGGTCTCTACGCAGCCTTCTCTTCTCCAGGCTGAACAGCCCCAACTTTCTCAGCCTATCTTCATATGGGAGGTGCTCCAGTCCCCTGTTCATCCTCATGGCCCTCCTCTGGACTTGCTCCAAGAGCTCCATGTCTTTTTTATGTTGAGGACACCAGAACTGCGCACGGTACTCCAAGTAAGGTCTCAGGAGAGCAGAGTAGAGAGGCAGGATCACCTCCTTTGACCTGCTGGTCACTCTCCTCTTGATGCAGGCCAGGATACGGTTGGCTTTCTGGGCTGCAAGTGCACAGTGCCGGCTCATGTTAAGTTTGTCATCGACCAACACCCCCAACTCCTTCTCCTCAGGGCTGCTCTCCTCTGCCCAACCTGTAGCTGTGCCTGGGATTGCTCTGACCCAGGTGTAGGACCTTGCACTTGTCATGGTTGAACTTCATGAGGTTGGCGTCGGCCCACCTCTCAAGCATGTCAAGGTCTCTCTGGATGGCATTCCTTCTCTCCAGCTGTCCTGGGTTCAGCAATAGCAGTCATTTTTCTCCTTAGTAGCTGGTGCAGTGCTGTGGTTTTGACTTTCAGCCTGGGAACAGCGCTGATAACACCACTGTTTTTAGTTGTTGCTAAGTAATGTTCACTCTGACCAAGGACTTTCTGATTCTCATGCTCTGCCACGGAGGAGGGGAAGCCAAGAGGAAGCAGAGACAGGACACCTGACTCAAACTAGCCAGAGGTATTCCATACCACAGCACGTCATGCCCAGTATATAAACTGGAGGCAGTTAGCTGGAAGGGCTAGATCAGTGCTCCGGTCGGGCTGGGTATCGGTCGGTGGCGGGTGAACGATTGTATTCCCTTCCCTTGTTATTCCCCTTATCATTATTATTATTGGTAGTAGCAGTAGTGGTTATGTGTTATACCTTAGTTACTGGACTGTTCTTATCTGAACCCATGGGAATTACATTCTTTCAGTTCTCTTCCCCATCCCTCTGGGAGCGGGGAGGGGAAGGGGGAGGAGTGACCAAGCATCTGTGTGGTTCGGGGTTCCTGGCTGGGCTTAAACCACGACAGTTCTTTTTGGTGCCTAACGTGGAGCACAAAGGGTGAGATAACAACAGATCTGACCGTGTCTAATTGTGTTTGTGATAAGCATTTATTGTTTCGGATTAATAGTCACTCATCACAATGCTGATTTATTGGCTCTCAAAGTTGTTGCTCTTGATCTCACAGTTTCACCATTTCATACCTGTCGTGGTTTAAGCCTCACCCAGGCTAATAACTCACGAAGTTGCTCGCTCACTCACTCACTCCCCTCTCTTTCTTCTCCCAGTCCCGGGGGGATGGGGAGGAGAATCAAAAGAATGCAACTCGCACAGGTTGAGATAAGAACAGTTTAGTAACTAAGGTATAACACAAATCACTACTGCTACCACCGGTAATAATACAAGAGAAATACAAGGAAAGAGAATACAACTGCTCACCAAGCCCGACCCAGCCAGTGCACCCCCCCAGCAGCGAACCCCCCAAAGCACCACCACACCCTTCCAGGTCCCTGCTCTCCGTGTTCACATCCTGGACATGATGTGCTGGGGTATGGAATAACCTCTTTGGTCAGTTTGGGTCAGGTGTCCTGTCTCTGCTTCCTCCCAGCTTCACTCCTCCCTGGCATAGCATGAGGCTCAGAAAGTCCTTGGCCAGACCAAAACACTACCCAGCAGTAACTGAAAACACTGGTGTTATCAGCGCTGTTCCCAGGCCCAAAAATCAAAACCACGGTGCTGCACCAGCTACCAAGAAGGAGAAAAATGACTGCTGCTGCTGAACCCAGGACAGTACCTTACTTGCAGCCAGTATTTGCTGTTTTAGTGTTCATCGCCTGGGGGCTTTGGGCTAAGGTTCTTGTTTCACTGTACTTTTTGGTAATGAATTGCAATACAATAGACTCATTGATCATGAAACTGATCTGGCTTGCTTTGCTAGTGTGGTCATCAGCTCTATAGTTTGGGAGGTATATAATAGAAGTGCTTAACAATTACACATCCTTTTTTTTCTTCCTCGGGTGGTCAACCCATTAAGGAGACATTCCCTTACCTTCCCAGCCCCCCCACCAGCCTATTTACAGCATCCTGTAAGAGTTCTGGGGGTTTTGAATGGCCTTTGGGAACCCTTGAGACCTGCCTGCTGATTGTGATGGGTGTCAGCATGTCGGCACGCATACAGACTGTGTTTTACCCACGACCATTTCGTCTGATCTCGAGAGTTAAGCAGAGTAGAGTTTGAGTCTTGTCTAGGGTTAGAGGACGATGTAGGAGGACCAAGAGATTTTCCCCAAGGCTGGACAGTCAGGAGTGGCAGGGTGTGTGGGATAGTATGGGCAAGTATCTAGGCCAGTGGGCCCCTCCAGTGCTTTGGAACTTCACCAATGAACAAATGCAAAATCCAGAAAAATTAGTAGAACACTTAAATGAGGTGTGCTGTCATTCTGGTCATACCAGAGACAGACGAATCATGGCAACGTGCTGGGGCTTGGCCTATGCTTACAGAGCCCTGTTCAACACCATCCAGCACCTTCAAATGGAAAAAAATGTGTCTGGATCTGATGACAAAGCAACAGAAAACGCAGCTACTCCAACTCCAAATGCAGCAGCTACACCAACCCTAGTGACAAGTACAGCAGGTTCAGTATCAACTGAACCACACAGCTTGGTGTCATGGGCAAACTAGCTGAGGGCGCACTCAATCTCACTGTCCATGTCACTGACAAGGATGTTGAACAAGACTGGTCCCAACACCGATCCCTGAGGGATACCACTCTTTACTGGTCTCCAACAGGACATTGCTCCTTTGACCACAACTCTTTGCATGCGTCCATCCAGCCAATTCTTTATCCATGTATCTTTGATTTTTTCAGTGAATTCTGTCTTAAATGATAAAATGTTCTATTTTTGAGTGAAATTCTGCTTTATAAAATAGATTCTTTTTACCTGTATATTAAAAAATGATAGTAATCTTTTGTTTTCACTAATACGTTAATCTTTATTTTAGCTCTTATCTTCACTGTGAGTGGGCCACAGAACAACAGCTTTTAAAGGATAAAAGAATCCAGCAGAAAATAAAACGATTCAAACAAAGACAAGCACAAAGAGCTCACTTTTTTGCAGATGTGAGTATGAAATAGACAACTAAATAAGCTTTTTTCCTTGTAAAATTGTAATTAAGAGCTTGCTTTCAAGTGGAACAGCTGCATGTTGAGCAGTAAAAATTAGCCATTGGGGTTGGGGTTTTGGTTGCCACAAGTTGGTGGGGTTTTTTGTTGTTTTTTTTTTTATTTGTTTGTTTGTTTAACATAATTGTAAGAGCAAATTTTCTGGAGGCACTGGACTATTCTGACATGCATGGTTTAAAATTGGGACTGTTTGGGTAACTACTTTTAAAGTGGTAAGGAGCGGAAGATTATGTCAGTATGTCTAGTTTCTCTTCTCTAACACTTTCCCAATACCGCACTTAATCCCTAAATGACTGTATTTTCTATTCTAATCTCAGATCTCTCTTCAGTGCCCATTGCCAAAAGAAAACCGGGGGGAGGGGACGGGGGGAATGTGTTTTAAGGTGTGTGCAAAAGCCTTAGTAGTTTCCAATTGCCAGACTCATTTTGTGTATGATGAGACTCTGCCATATACCAAGTGTTTGTTTTCTTTTTGTCTCTACTGATTTTATTAATCTTGCATTGCAGATGGAAGAAGAACCTTTTAATCCTGACTATGTTGAAGTAGATCGGGTATTAGAAGTATCTCTTTGTGAAGATAAGGATACTGGTGAGGTAAATACATCTTGAATCAAGTCAAGAAGATACACCTCCAAGTAGTGATTGATAATAGTGATTTTTAGAAGATTTCAGAGTAACACCTTAATGATTTTGAGCTTCCATAATATTTTCTAATGAGTCATAATCTTGTCTTTTCTTATGCTAACCATGTATTTTGAAATAGAAATCAGAGTTCATTGGCTTATATTTTTATTGGTATTAATAGGTAATATTATTCAAAGCTCGGGTAGTTACTAACATAATAGTGATGTCTGAGAATTGCCTTGTGAGTTCTGACAAAAGGCAATCCCATGCGCTGTCCTGTCTGATAGTGACAGGGGTCACTGAAAAAAGCACCAGGGAAGAGGTGGTTCCCTGATCACTATTACAAAACAGAAAACAGAAAGGCAAATCAATTGCCAAAAATTCAGAAAGAGTCTGAAGCAAACAGAGAACAAATACTGACAGTTGTTGATTAAGTCTATTGGAATAGTTACGATGCTTATTTTGTTCTAGGCAGCAAGACAAGCAGATTTTTATCCAGTGATTTCTGCATTAATCTTCCTAAAGCAGGGTAGAGGGTTGAAATTATTTTTCATTGTATGTGGCAGATTTGCTATTATTACACTTTTCCTAAATTCCAGCTGACCTGTAAAGCTTTCTCTTTTGTTGAGAAGACTTCTGTGTTAGGAACTTTCTCAAGTTCTTTGTTTTAGGCTTAGGTAGCCTGATTTGGAGAGTAGAGGAAATGTTCTGGGTGGCACCTCTCTAGTCCAGTAAATTCTAGTTTGTGAAAATGGGGCAAACATCACAAATGTAGTAATTTATCTTTTCCTAAGAATTAGATTTACTTGTGGGTATGTGGGATTTTAAAGTACTCCAGGGGTCTACAACAAGTGGCAAGAGTATGAGAAGCCAAGTTTAAGTAGATAACAAGAATATATACCCAGTATTTTAAATAGTATCAGAAATGTGCTTCTGTTCCCAGCTCTCATGCAAGGTAGCTACTCAAATACTAAGGCATACTAACAGTGTGTATACTAAATTAAAAGCTGATAACATTCAGAATTTTCTTCTGCAGCCTATTATTTACTACTTAGTAAAATGGTGTTCATTGCCATATGAAGACAGTACATGGGAGCTGAAAGAAGATGTAGATCAAGCAAAAATAGAAGAATTTGAACAATTGCAAGCTTCCAGGCCTGACTCCAGGAGATTGGTAAAATTATAACTAATTTACTTGTCTGTCTTGGCAAATTGGATGTGGCTTTCCCAACTTTAAGCTTTTGTGTTAAAACATAAGGCTTATTGGCATTCTGTGTAAAGGATTTCTGTGCCTTGCCTAGGAATAACCATATTTTCAGGTAGGTATAAATAAAATTCTCATCTAATTTGTTACTCTGTTAAAAAAAAAGTTTATGAAAAAATATCAAGTGCTAAACTTTGAGTGAAACTGGCTATCATAGAATCTAAACAGTTCTAAGACAAGGAGAAAACAGAATAAAGTACAAACATCCTTTAGAGAACAGGGTTAGGTCTTGTGCTTTGACACTGAAGGAAATTGACAAACAAGATCTGTCAAGCAGATTCTGTAATTAATTCCTGCTTTTATTTTTCTTCTTGTCATAAAGGGCTAGCTGAAAGGAATAAAAATGCACCTAATAAGGAAATGTGTTTTATCTTTAAATTATCAGTTTTCTGTCTTATAGAGCAGGAGAAAACAAAATAGTTCTATTTGAAGCCCTGCATGTCATTGTCAGAGTGAGACGTGTCTTGTGTGGTGTAGTACCACACTTATTCTGACTTATTTATTTTACATAACTGAATATGCACAGTGTTCTGATTTGTAGGCTTGTATTTTATTTTAATAGTTTTTTCCATCTATGGACAATTATGGTCACAATTAATGTCTTCATATTATATTTAATTCATTTTTCTAGTGTTTATTTTAAATCCTGCCATTTTGGCATGTGGGAAGAAGGGCTTTTATACCTCTCTGTTGCCATATTTGGCTTTGAGAGAAAAAAGATGACTAAAGTGCACGTGTACAGCTGACAGTCATTTTAGCATCAGCAACAAGTATTTTCTGTTCCAGGCTCCAGTAACTACAAGAAAGTGTTTGCTGACAGCAGCCCTGTGAGCAGGAGCCTGGCTGCTCCTGGTGTGGGGGAGTGGACAGATGGGTGCTTTGGTACAGGGGAGGAAGCCACAGATGCTGGGGAGGGACAGCTACTGCTGCTCAGAGATGGGTCTCAGGTGATGTTGACATTGGCAAGAAAGAGGTACAAAATTCACAGCTGGGCAGATAAGTCCACATGAGTCTAGAGTGAATGCAAGCTTTTATAAAACAGAAATGGAGGGGAGTGCAGCTGATCATAAAAGCTCGTAACTAAAAATGTGTTTGCTTGAATGTGTGGGTTTGCTCAAGGTACAAAGCAGAAGCAATCTGAAGAGAGTGTTTTCTGCTGGAACCCTACCTAGTATAAGTCAAGACCTTCATAATTTCTCTAAGTTCCCTGCTAAGCTCATGGCCAGCTAGTTGAGACTCCAGGCTTGGGAACTAGTATGTGTGTGTGTGTGCGCGTGTGTATTTATACGTAGCTTCTCAGCTTTCCTTTAGCTTGCTAGGGACATTATGATGACGTGCCTTGATACTGTTATGGTCTGTTTTGTCATGTTCTTTGCATCATGATATTGCCTATGCTTATACTGTATTTCATCTGATCCCTTGAGGAAATCGATTCAGGGAACTAAACTGCTCACAAGTCTACTTGTTTATGTTCCAGTTGTTGGCTTCCTGAATTGACTGTGAGATTGAGTGATCAGCAGTGACCAGGTCAAGTGCTGAAAGGAAAGGGCAAGATCATAGTAACTGTGTAGATTACCCAAACCGCTTCAGAAGGATAGTGTCAACATCCAGAGTTACTCAGACTTTGGGGATTTTGGTAGTCCCAAATACTTGGTTGGCTCTGGTTGTAGGACAGCTGTTCTTAGAGCTTACAAAGTGAAACTTCATATATTCTTGAAGCTTCTTGTGTAAGTGAATTAGTGTTTCAAATTACCAGTGCCAAGCTATTTGCATTCTTAGTTTTAGAAATTAGTTGCTTGATATTATTATAATAGGGTATTAAATTAATTTTCAAAGTATTACTTTAGAGAAATACAAATTTCAGGTTTCAACAAACTAGCAATTAGTAAGCAATGTTAACACTTTCCCAGTTTTAAGGTTGAATAATTTCATTGTAAGTCTAAGTTGTTACACTTTGGAAATAGTGGGTTAAAAAATTTTTGAAAAATAAAGCATGTACCAACTTGCACATGTATCAATCTTTCCCTTAAAGGACCGACCACCTCCAAACTCCTGGAAGAAGATAGAACAGTCCAGGGAATATAAAAATGGCAATCAGCTCAGGGAATATCAACTGGAAGGACTTAACTGGCTCCTATTCAACTGGTACAATAGGTATATCTATGGAATGTTTTTTAATGTAAACTTTAAACCATATGGAGTGAATCATTATTACTGGGGATGAATCAGTTTTAGTTAAATTTATCTTAATCTCTCTGCCTATAGCTAAAAGGGTGTAACTGGAAAAAAATCTATTCCTTTGGGTGTACAAATATGTTTTTATCAACGGGAATAACAAAGCAAATCTTAAAAGAATAAAACTAACCTAACTGAAAATAAATTTTCAAGACCTATGAGGAAATTAAAATAAAAGGCAACTTCCACCAAAGTACAAGCTTTCAGAATTTTTGGAACAACTAGGAAATATTTGCATATTTCAAAATGATTTCTAGGATTAGTTTGTATTCCAAATAAAGTTACTTTCTTCAAAAATAAGGCTAGTAAATAATTGTGTTTTCTATGTTGTAAGCTAATTTTTGTTAAATAATGCTATGATACATTAACAGGAATATAAAAGCTTTCAAGATTGTTTTTTTTCCCCAAAACAATGTATTTTCTCTGTATATAAATTGGATTTCTATTAATGAATCTTCCTGCTTGCTTTATTTCTAAATATCAGTTGCTTGCCCTTTATAGAGGTTATGTCAGTGAGCATACAATTTCACCATACAGTTTGTTTTAATTTTTAGTCAAGCACTACATAGCTGTGTGAGCATGTGTGCAAACAGCTTGAAGGGCTGGAATGTATGGCTGAGGGTGAGCACCTAGTGGTACTTCATGTAGTAATTTGATTATACGCATCTGTCTCAGTTCTGAAAACAGGAAGGGAAATTTGGCAGTGATGCTATAATGCACTCCTTTTACGTGAGTGTAGCTGGGATACTTTCCGTCTGTGACTTTTGAGGAATCTTCATTAATTTCTAGCAGTTTTGTCAAGGTGAGGGTACATGTAGGAAATCTGATCAATTTGAATTCCTTTAATTAGGGCAGATGTAGCTCCAAAAGAATACTTTTCAAATCTTTTTCTAGGAGAACCTCATAGAAGCTCCATTCTCAGGTTTTTGACAGTGCTAAACATGATTGAAAGCTTGTGGTTTTGTGTACTGAGTTCATTCTTTCACATAACCAGGGAACCTTTGCAAGCATCTTTTACAGTGCCCCAATTTTGACTATTTGACTTTGTTTTTATAAATTATCCATTTGAATAACAGCTTTAGTGTCTTTACTTTCTCTGATGCTAATCACAAATATATTTTGTTTTCAGGCAAAACTGTATTTTAGCAGATGAAATGGGTCTTGGCAAAACCATTCAGTCAATTACATTCCTCTATGAAATCCTCCTGGCTGGTATAAGAGGGCCTTTTCTGATCATAGCTCCTCTTTCCACCATAACAAACTGGGAAAGAGAATTTCGCACGTGGACTGACCTTAATGTTGTAGTGTATCATGGAAGCATAATCAGCAGGCAGATGATTCAGCAGTATGAAATGTACTTCAGGGACTCACAGGTAATGTAATGACACTTGTATGCTGTAACTTACCCAAAACCTGTTTCAGGTAGTAGTAATGAAAGCAAACATTACATTATCCGTACATAAGTCTTAGTGAAGGTCATTTTACATCCCATGATGTGTTTTTCAAACTTTTTACATATAAAAATCTTGAACATATCCTTACTGAACTAATTTTGTGGAAGTGGTTGCAGCAAGATATATATTATTTTGGTATGCTGAGTAATTTTGCAATTGAATAGCAGTGATGCTGTTACTCATTGTGGAGATGGAAGTGTACACAGATGGTTGCAGTTGAGTCCTGAATATGAAGAGCAATGAGAACAAAAATAAAGCCAATTAAGCTCTATGTTACTTTTATGTAGCTGTTGATTTCCTTTTTCTTAGCTTTGTCTGTGTACAGTTTGCTTTTCTGTCTGAAAAACTTCACATTAAATGGCATGAAATCTGTGTTTTTTCCCACATTCTATATATTCTGTATAAATAAACCTTTTTTTTTAACCATCACTATATTTCTACAGAATTGATAAGGCTGCAAACTTTTTTTTAAGTAGTGCTAAATATTAAAATGGCATTTGTTTCTCCAGTGACTTATTGTATACTGCCTTTTGAAGGCCTTTACGTATTCTCTTTGTCAGACGAACCGAGTTGAGTAAATTGGAGGAAAAGTGTTCATTTAGTCCTCAGGTGATACTTTCATTATTTACTGTATAAGTGATAAATGTATTACTGTCATATATTTTGATTGATAGGGTTTTTCCTGTCAGTCTTTCAGATTTTCCCAGGGTTAAAAATGTGATACTATCTATATACACCTTTTTGAAACAGTTCTATTAGATGGTCGTATCTGTAATTTAAAAGTGCTTAGCATTTTATTGTTGGTTACATAATATTGGATTTATGGCTATGGATAATTACTCGTTAGTATTAATTACAGAGTTATAGAGATGAAATAAATGTATATGGGATGACAAAACATCTTGATAAAATTTCAGCAACAAAAATCTTTAAATTGAATATATTCAAGGTAATGTAACAACTTCTATGTGTTGATGAATCTCTAGGGATGTATTATTCGTGGTACCTACAGATTCCAAGCCATTATCACAACTTTTGAAATGATTCTTGGTGGGTGTCCAGAGTTAAATGCCATTGAATGGCGATGTGTTATTATTGATGAAGCTCACAGACTGAAGAACAAAAACTGCAAACTCTTGGAAGGACTAAAATTAATGAACCTTGTGAGTAACCATATTTCACTTTTGGGGCTTAATTCCAGTTAAGTACAGTACAATAATAAATCACAAGTTTTATGTAATTTTTTGTGCAGTAATTAATGTTAAAAAACATGGAAAGTATTTTAAACAAGTTTTTTAACAATAAAAGCAAGTAGTAAAATATCAAACAGAATTATTATCTAGTCCTGTAGTTAAGGTTTTATTTGATGTAGTGAAAGATTTTTAAAAAACGGATACTACCATGAATCTTCAGGCTTTTGGTGCATTACTAGAAGATCCACCATGACGAGTTTTGCGTTGTTCATTTGATTTCATTCTTACTTTGATACACTTGTTGATACATGTTCTCAGTAGTCATCTTACTTGCTTTTTGATACATGCTTAGTGTGTATATTTTAAACACAATAGAGAGGATTATACATGTGTGACTGTTACAGGCAAATTTGAAATGTTCAGTCATTTCTTCATTACCGATGTAGGGAGACAGGATTTAACAAAAAAAGCTAGTAGAAAATACTTAACTGTTGTTCCTGATAAATCTGTTCAACTGTATTATCTGCGTACTTAGTGACATGCAGAACTGATATTTTCAGGTTCTGACACTCAGATTTAACACAGAAGTTTTTGCAAATGTGTGCGCATACGGTCATAGGAGTTTTGTTTCCTTTTGTTAGGAACATAAAGTGCTGTTAACAGGTACCCCTCTGCAGAACACAGTAGAGGAATTATTCAGCCTCCTTCATTTTCTTGAACCATTGCGTTTTCCTGCTGAATCTACATTCATGCAAGAATTCGGAGACCTTAAAACAGAGGAACAGGTATTGCATGTTGCATAAGTTCATTTTGAGCTTCAGTGTGCAAGAGTGACTCCCCTCAAAGGGAAAACTTTTGTTTTGGATAGTAACTGTTATTGCTCCCCACATACTGCCTATGAGTTCTTTTGTCCTGTGACTTCTCTGAACTTTGCAGGCAGTAGAAATCGGGTAAATGTGATATTTTATATAAAAGAATTAAATTTTGGGGTAGTTTTTTAGATTTGGCAACTAGTGAGAATAATAAAAAATTGAAGCCTTCTGGCTTTAGAATCATAGAATACCTAGGGTTAGAAAGGACCTTAAGATCAAGTTCTAACCTCCCTGCCATGGGCAGGGACACCTCACACTAAACCATGTCACCCAAGGCTGTGTCCAACCTGGCCTTGAACACCACCAGGGATGGAGCATTCACAGCTTCCCTGGGAAACCTATTCCAGTGCCTCACCACCCTTACAGTAAAGAACTTCTTCCTTATATCCAGTCTAAACTTGCCCTGTTTAAGTTTTAACCTGTTACCCCTTGTCCTATCACTGCAGTCCCTAAAGAAGAGTCCCTCCCCAGAATCCTTATAGGCCCCCTTCAGACACAGGAAAGCTGCTATGAAGTCTCAATGCAGCTTTCTCTTCTCCAGGATGAACAGCCCCAACTTTCTCAGCCTGTCTTCTTACGGGAGGTGCTCCAGCCCCCTGATCATCCTCATGGCCCTCCTCTGGACTTGTTCCAACAGTTCCATGTCCTTTTTATGCTGGTCATGCTCCTTTTGATGCAGCCCAGGATACAGTTGGCTTTCTGGGCTCCGAGCGCACACTGCCGTCGCATTTCCAACCAGCCCTTCTCTGTTGGTGAGCATGAGGTCAATCATGGCACCCCTCCTTGTCGGCTCCTCTAGTACTTGCAGGAGAAGTTGTCTTCCACACAATTGAGGAGCCTCCTGGATTGCTTGTGCCAGGCCGTTCCATCCCTCCAACAGATATCAGGGTGGATGAAGTCCCCCATGAGAACAAGGGCCTGTGAGCGTGAAGCTGTTCCTATTTGTCTATAGAGTGCTTCATCCAGAGTCCTCTTGGTCAGGCGGTCTGTAACAGATCCCCACAATAATGTCTCCCATCGCTGTTCTCCCTTTAACCCTGACCCACAAACTCTCTGTCGACTGCTCACCTGTCCCCAGACAGAGTTCCATACTCTCCAGCCTATCCCTGACATAAATAGCAACTCCCCCTCCCTGTCTGCTAGGCCTGTCTTTTCTAAAGAGCCTGTAACCTTCCATTCCAACACACCAGTCATAGGAGTCATCCCACTATGTTTCTGTGATGCCTATGATATCATACCCCCATAGACGTGCACACATCCTAATTCCTCGTTTGTTCCCCATACTATAGACATTTGTATAGGGGCATCTGAGCCGAGATCCAAATGAAGCTGGCTCATTGGCTGGAGCTGCTGGAATATCTCTACATTGCTCTGAGCATTTATTATAGGTGCTGGCAACTGACTGGGAGTGCTGGGATGGAATGATGCCCCCCTCCCCCAACACGTCTAGTTTAAAGCTTTCATGACCAGTCTGGCAAGCCTCCTACCAAATCCACTCTTCCCTTTCTTTGTCTGACCAGCTCCACCAGCCTCCAGTAGACCTGGCCTCCCATATTGAGTCCCATATTCTAGATTCCCAAACCCCTGATTATGGCTCCACTGTTCTAACCATTTATTAACCTGCCAAATCCTCCTAGCCTTTTTAATGTCTTCCCCTTTATCCTGGAGAATTGATGAAAAGACAATCTGAGCTCCAGAGCCCTTAACCACCTCTCCCAGGACTCTGTAGTCCTTCTTAATGTTCTCCAGGCTACTGCTATCTATATCACCTGCACCCACATGGACGACTTGAAGTGGGTAATAGTCAGTGGGACTTATTAGACCAGGCAGTCTCTATGCAACATTCCTGATCCGAGCCCCTGGTAGGCAACACACCTCCCTTGAGACTGGGTCAGGCTGACAGATGGGTGCCTCTGTTCCTTTCAGAGTAGAGTCCCCTACTACTATGACCTGCTGCTTTTTCCTGGCAGCACCAGTAGTGATCTTCTTTACCAGTGCATCAGCCAGTTGTTCATTTTGCAAGTGTGTTTCCTCGTTAGCCCCCTGCAGAACTGCAAAGTGATTCTGGGTGGGGACATCAGATTTAGGAGGAAGCCCCTTGCTTTTAATTGTCCTCTTCCTCCTTTTTTTTCTTAGTCTTTCCCAGCTTCCTGGGTTGATGCCTTCCTCTTTTCTGCACGATCTAGAATGGACGCTCTGCGGTGCAGCCTCCTCTCTCATCGGCTCTGTCTGGGTTTCTACGCTGGCCACAGCCAGAGCAGAGCTCCCAGACCAAGCCCTGGTCATGAAGCAAATGCTCGCCTATCCACACAAACTACCACACCAAGCTCCCTGTAGCGGGTTTTTAACCAGTCGGGGCTAATGCCATCCTTCCTGGCGCCGCCCCCTGTGAGTCTGCTGCTTGTGTCAGCTGAGCTGCCAGCTCCTGAGCAAGTGTCGAGGAGTTGAGGCTTCCTCTGTGACTTTTGCCGCTTTGAATTGAGGCTCCTGGGCGCTGAGCTTTCCCCCGCTCAGGTGTTGAAGGCGTTTTCTCTCGAGCTACTCACCTCAGCAATTCACAGCAGCAATTCTGCTTTGTTGGCAGTCTTTTCAGGCAAGTGTGTAAACGATACTCTTTTTTTGCTTTTGGAGTACGTAAAAAAAATCTTCAGTACTTTGGGGTTAAAAATAAGGCTATATACCATCTGGCAAATATATGTAAGTCTAGGGCAAAAAAATGATGTAGAGTACAAAAATTTTTCATTAAACTACATTATTATTTTTCATGTTTAAACCAACTGTTGTGTTTCATTTAGGTTCAGAAACTGCAAGCTATCCTGAAACCCATGATGCTCAGACGATTAAAGGAAGATGTAGAAAAAAAGCTGGCTCCGAAGGAAGAAACTATAATTGAAGTAGAACTAACTAATATTCAGAAGAAATATTATCGAGCGATTCTGGAGAAAAATTTTGCTTTCTTATCCAAAGGAGCAGGGCAAGCAAATGTACCCAATCTGGTTAACACCATGATGGAACTCAGAAAATGTTGTAATCACCCTTACCTCATCAAAGGTAAATACATGGTAAAGACTTGATTTTTTTTTTTTTTTTGCTATTACTTTTAGTCCTTTAAATATTTAAAATATATAAGAACTTTTGTAATTCTTAAATGTTTTCATCAGACTTTCCAAGGGACTGGATTAGGTGGAAGCATGTTTTTGATAGATATAAGGCAAAGTTGTGATGCATTTGCATATTTAAGGCCTGAAATGTAAACTTGCTTTGTAGGATTTTACAGAATATTTAGAAGCTATTATCTCATGGAAATGTTACATATCTTTAAAGGCAGTGTGAGGAGCAACTAGAGCTAACTTTTAATGCTTCTTACAAGTGATAAGTTCTGCGTCAGTCTTCATTGTTTTTCTCAGTTAATTATAACTGGTTTTGGTAGTTTTTTAAGCTCTTGAAGTTTTTGCTATGATTTTAATCATAGCGGGACTTAGAAAAAGTCTTCAGAATGCTGTTTCTTAAGATTCCTGTCCCATTGGAAATATCACAGAGATGCAAGGAGTTGTGGTTCTTCAGTTGTTGTGGTTTTTTGTTTGTTTTTTTTTTGGGGGGGGGTGTTTGGTTGGTTTGGGTTGTTTTTTTTTTTGTTTGGTTGTTTTTGTTTGTTTGGGGTTTTTTATGTGACATGAGAACAAGTATTTTTGGTTTTGCGGTTGGGTGATTTACCTTGTTCTAGGTGTTCTTTCTGTGGTACTCTGATTAAAAACTTCAGGCTGCTTTTCAAAGAGCCCAGAAATAAATGTTCGTGCTAGACTTTAGATCCATCTAGAACTTTGTTCTTTCTCCAGCAGTGACTAATGGAGGCATGTTTAGAGTACACACACCGATTATTTTATTTTTTTTATTTTTTTGTAACTTGGCCTTGTATGTACATGGAGTTACTTGTGTACAAGTATCTACACCTGTAGATACAGAAATAAATTCTTTGATAGGTGCTGAAGAGAAAATCCTTGGAGAGTTTAAAGAAACGTATAACCTAAGTGCTCCAGACTTCCATCTGCAAGCAATGATCCAGTCTGCTGGTAAATTGGTTCTTATTGATAAACTTCTTCCAAAAATGAAATCAGGAGGCCACAAAGTCCTTATCTTCTCTCAAATGGTGCGCTGCCTTGATATTTTGGAGGATTACCTTATACATAAAAGGTAAGATACTCCATATTCTGTCTCCTGTAGTATGTTGTTCTCTGTGGGCATATCTTTGAATATTAGTGCAGGATTAGTGATTACAACGCACAAGAGATAGGAGTTCTTTCTTTCTGGCTAATCAATGTGTAACTTGCTGTGGTGGCTTACCATTTATTCACCAACAAATGAAACCTTCAGAAAGGTTGTTACAATCAATTGTTGCTGTATCAACCTGAAAAAAAAATATTAAAAGGCATAGTTCTGGTTGTTTTAATAGTCTATTTGTTGGAATGTACGTTTTGCTTTGAAGTGTATATTTGTCAGTGTACTACATAGTAATATAGAGTTTGCATGTTAAAAATTAGTGAGAATGTCAAGCTTTCCTGCAGTGGATACTGGAATGTATATTGAAAGCCATTATTAGAATATATTCAAATCTCCTTTTGTGATAATTTTATATAACTTCTATTCTTCTATGGTTTTTGTTTCATAAAGCAGTCTATTTGAACTGCAAGCTCAACAGTTTGTATGTTTTATTTTAATAGACTAATTTTAACTTCATAGTAGTATCCAATATGGAAAATACTCCTTTTTCTGTAATGTTGTAACATCTAGACTAGTGCATCACATCTACAGGTAGAATTTCCTGAAATCCATAGGAGGTGAAACTTACTCATGCTACTCTTTGATTAGAAATTTTAGAGTGCATACATGATTAGACTTCATATTTAACAGAATTCATGACTGTAGGAGATGGCTGCCTGCCAAAATGGCTGTGGTCCTGTGGATTATCTGCTGTGCCATTTTATAGCTGATTAGTAGAAAAATGGTTTTGAGGCTCTTTGACTAACAGATACACATTCAGCACCTTCATCTACAATGTACAGAAGCATTTGCTCCCTCTTTAAGTGTTTCACTTGATTTCAGAATTTTCATTGGAGTTTTTGTAACTATCAAAGGTAACAAAAATGACAGCTCTAATTCAGGCTTTTGAATTTGCTGGTTTTAGTTTAGGAAGCCCTGGATTCATTGATGCCTTGATAAAGACTGTTAGAGGTGCTGTCCATGTCATTTTTGTTCTGTTTCTATTACTCTTGACAGAATTGATATGCAGTTTGTCCAATGATAGCTCACCAGGGACTGCTTTCTGCTGGTTACTTGGTTACCCCTAACATGTGCAGACAATTTGGTATATAATACGAAAGATCATTGTCCTGCTACTGTGACCCCAGGCAGGGATCTAAGCATAATAGCATGTGAAAAACTTGTAAGTGTCCACATGGGATTTCAGGTTCTGGTGTGTTTTAGTGCAGCAAAGTGCCATGGTAATACATGTTTCCTGGTATATATAACCAGGTACTTGCTTTAATGAAGCAAATTCAGATGAACTTCTCTTAAAATGCTCAGTGTTTGTATTTGCTGATGTGTGTTGGTACTACAGATATGTAAGTTCTGTTGTAATTCCTTGTTATGTTATCCTCTGATAATCAAAGTTAGTTGGTATCACTTCTATTCACCATAAAGAATGAATTCACAAGCAGGATATCTGTTCTAATCCCTCTTTGTGTGTGTGTATCCATGGCAATTTCCAGATACTTGTATGAACGAATTGATGGGCGAGTACGAGGCAATCTCAGACAAGCTGCCATTGACCGGTTCAGCAAGCCGGATTCCGACCGTTTTGTCTTCCTTCTGTGCACCAGAGCTGGTGGTTTGGGCATTAATTTGACTGCAGCAGATACATGTATAATTTTTGATTCTGATTGGAATCCTCAAAATGATCTTCAGGTAAATTCTTTTGAGCATAATAGTGAAATCTAAGAAGTCAAACCTGGCTGATAAAAATTTGGTCACTTATAATATTGTCTCCATTTTGAATATGCATCATTTTAAAATTTTCATTTTTTTTTAAGGCCCATATTTCATGTTTTTTGATTAATACTTTCTACTTGGATAGGAGAGGTCATCTGGGTTTGGATGGGTTCTAACTTTTCCTTTCAAATTGATTACACTTTGAAACCACAACTCAGGTAAACTAAGCCAATAAGTAGATAAAACACTAAAGGCTTTGACGCTTTGAAACCAGGGGTTAGATTTTGCATTTGCTGGCTAACACAATTTTTGGAAATAGAGTTGTTCAGCTAAAACGTAATATATAGAAAAGGAGTAATGTGTATTAAGACACAATGAATTAATCAAATCTAGGAATTGGTTCCTGAAATTGAATCCAGTCTTAAGTCGCAACTCTGTTACCATTTTGTCATGGTTTAAACCCAGCTGGTAACTCAGAACCATGCAGCTGCTCATTCCCTCCCTCCCCTCCCCCCCCCCCCTTCTTCCTCCCCCAGCTCCCGGAGGGATGGGGAGGAGAATCAAAAGAGTGTAAATCCCATGGGCTGAGATAAGAACAGTCCAGTAACTAAGGTATAATACAAAACTACTACTACTACCACCAATAATAATAATAATGATAAGGGAAATAACAAGGGGAGAGAATATAAAACTAAAAGGGGAAAAGGAAAAGAAAACAATAAGCACAAACGATGCACAATACAGTTGCTCACCACTCGCCAACCAATACCCAGCCTGACCCAAGCAGTGATCTGGGCCTTCTGGGTAACTTCCTCCAGTTTTTATACTGGGCATGACATGCTGTGGTATGGAATATCCCTTTGGCTAGTTTGGGTCAGGTGTCCTGTCTCTGCTTCCTCCCAGCTTCCTGTGCCCCTCCTCACTGGCAGAGCATGAGACTGAGAAGTCCTTGATCACAGTAAGCAATACTTAGCAACAACTCAAAACATCAGTGTGTTATCAGCACTGTTCTCAGGCAAAAGTTGAAAACAGCACTGCACCAGCTACTGAGAAGGAGAAAAATGACTGCTACAGCTTGTCGTGGTTTAAGCCCCCCACCCACGCAGTTTTACTCACTCACTCCCCTCTGTTTCTTCCCCCAGTCCCGGGGGAATGGGGAGGAGAATCAAAAGAATCCAACTCGCACAGGTTGAGATAAGAACAGTTTAGTAACTAAGGTATAACACAAATCACTACTGCTGCCATCAATAATAATACAAGAGAAATACAAGGAAAGAGAATACAACTGCTCACCAAGCCTGACCCAGCCAGTGCACCCCCCAGCAGCGAACCCCCCAATACCAAAAACCTGACCAAGCCGTGCACCCCCAGTCCACCACCACACCCTTCCAGGTCTCTGCCCTCCGGTTTCACATCCTGGACATGACGTGCTGTGGTATGGAATAATCTCTTTGGTCAGTTTGGGTCAGGTGTCCTGTCTCTGCTTCCTCCCAGCTTCCCCTCCTCCCTGGCATAGCATGAGGCTCAGGAAGTCCTTGATCAAACCAAAACATTGCCAAGCAGTAACTATAAACACTGGTGTTATCAGTGCTGTTCCCAGGCCCAAAATCAAAAACACAGTGCTGCACCAGCTACCAAGAAGGAGAAAAATGACTGCTACTGCTGAACCCATGACACAGCTGAACCCAGGACAGATGTGTACTTGGAGATCATATAACTTAGGTGCTAGCTTGTCTTTTTATGTAGCGTTACTGCAAGAGAAACACCATTCAGTAGCATTCAGCACAGATCATTCATCTTCATTTTACTTACTATGCTGTTTTTAGGAAACTTGGCAATGCAGAAAATGTCTGGTAGTTTCCATTTAGTTATATGTGAATTGACTTCCTTTTGAGTTCATGCTGTTGTTTTTCAGGCTGTGCTACAGCAGAAATAATTTCTTGAAAGAAGAGTATCTTATTCCTAGATAAGTAAATTTTTTCTGCTTTTCTTTTCTCCCGTCAAAAGGCTCAAGCCCGTTGTCACAGGATTGGTCAGAACAAAGCAGTGAAGGTCTACAGATTGATAACGCGGAACTCTTATGAGAGAGAGATGTTTGACAGAGCAAGTCTGAAACTGGGACTAGATAAGGCTGTCCTGCAGAGTATGAGTGGAAGAGAAAACACTGTTGGTGGTGTATGTAGAAATTTCTTGAAATAACTCCTTTTGCTTTGTTAATCACATGGGAACTATTTTAAATTACAGAAGCTACTATTTCTCTGTTGTTTGCATCTGGGTTATGTTTTCTGATGTGGACTAACAGTGTAATTGACATAATTTTAAATGTAGTCAGTTACTCTGATAAATCTCATTATTTCTTGCTTATTAAGGTCCAAGGTAGATAATGTCAAACAAGGAGATAAGTTCCCTTTGTTTCCTTGTATCTTCTCATATTTATATATGTGTTACTTTAATACTAGATGTAAATCTCATCTTAATAGGTAATTCTTTTAAGCTTATATTCGCCATGGTGTTGGAACAACCAAAACAAAACATGTACCCATAAAAATGTGCACTGTAACCACATAATAAATTATTTCAACTGATGGCCTGACTTTTCTCTTAGCTTTTAATAATCTAGAATTTAAAAATTATAAATTGTAAGGCACAGTTCAGTTGCACAAACATTTTTTTTTTCTTCCTCCCCCCCCAGATCCAACAACTCTCAAAAAAAGAAATAGAAGACTTGCTTCGAAGGGGTGCATATGGTGCCATTATGGATGAAGAAGATGAAGGCTCTAAATTCTGTGAGGAAGATATTGACCAAATTTTGCAGCGTCGTACTAAAACTATCATGATTGAATCAGAAGGAAGGGGCTCCACGTTTGCCAAGGTGTGGAAGCAGCAAGTTGTTCTTTGACAGTATAGAGCTGTAAATGTGACCAGTGCTGTAAAGCTTATGCTTTAAAAAGAAAAAAAAAGTTGTTTATTTTTATTTAATGTGTGTGTGTTAGGTACAGCTTTTGGGTTCCTACATCTATGTGTTTATACTAGCGTGCACATAGGAAAGTCAGTTTTGCGCATACACATTGTGTAAATGGCAGATGCAAAGAGCGTGCTTGAGCAAAGATGAGTAATAGGCGCATGCTGCTTTTGAAAAGGCTAGGATTTGTGTGAGATATAATGGACTGCATTAACCAAGAATAGTAAACCAGCTCTGTGTATAGATACTTTTGTATTCAGGTATATTAAGTAGGGAAAAATTTATACAAGACAGTTGTCAGGCTTATTTTAAAAATGCCTACATGTAGGATACAGCTTGAACCTTGAGCTTTGTTGGTAGGAGTTTGAAAAGCAAAATATGACAGCTTCTGAAATAGCAAGGGGTGGAGAGTGTATTGGGGGGGTGGGGGGGTTGAGAGTGTAAGGTCTTAGAAGGAATAGTCTAGAATAGAATTGGACTGACACTTTTTATAATTTTTGGTATGTAGGAGAAAAACAGCAATATAGCATCCATGGAAAATTGGATGAACAGAATAAAAAGTAAATTTGGACTCCTTAATTTCCAAAGTATGTGCAAATATGAATCTGAACAAATACAAATTCAGGTAAATTAAAAAAATGCATAAAGAAATAAATCAAGCAGTGTAACTGAGATTGGAATGTGGGTACTTGATGAATGCAGTTGTGACATAACCCCCCCCAAGGCAAAGCAAAGGGAAAACTTACAAGAATATAAATATATATTTATTATATTTAAGATAGTATTTATAAGTTATCTTATATTTTGCTTATTGTGTCTTATATAAGAAACAGACTTCTAAAGACAACCACTGTCTATCAGAAGAGGTAAAAATTTTTGGGTTTACTTTTTTCCCCAAAGCAGTATACTAGGGTTTTTAAAATGCCTTCTTGAAATTAAGCTTGCTCCATGCTCTCAAGCTTTGATTGTTAGTAGCTTAAACACTCCTTTGAAATTTCCCTCAAGCGAGTACTTTTGCATGAGATGAAATCCCTAAATGCTGATAAGCATCTTCAGAAGATTCTATTTTCTTCCATTCAAGTCATTTAGATTCAGACTTAGAAGAATCTTGCTGCTTAATGTTGTTCTCTCCTGATGGAGCATAAGAGTTCATTAGATTTTTCTTATATATTATGGATCTGATTTAAAAAATTAAGGGGGAAGAGAACTTTTGAGATTTTGGCACTGTAAGTAGCTTCTGAAGTCTTAACAGCTGCTTGGGAGGAGACTTGATGAAATAACCTTATGCAGTCTTCGCAGCGCTGAGGCATTCAAACTCGACCGACTTTTGATGTATGATGTTGGTAAGATTTAGTTTTATTTATTACAGGCTAGTTTTGTTGCATCTGGAAACAGGACTGATATTTCACTAGATGATCCCAACTTCTGGCAGAAATGGGCCAAAAAAGCAGAAATAGATATTGATACTATCAGTGGTAGAGTAAGTACTTTTTAATGCATATTTTCTCAAGTATGTGTTTGCTGTTGAATTCTGAAATAGCAGGTGTAAAATTTCTGGTGCTTTTTTGTATTACTATTTCAACAAATCAGACTTCTTGTGCTGGTTAATTTGTGCATGGGTAATCAGCCTGCTGATAGCTTTAGTATTTCCTAGCTACCTGCTGTCCCAAAAGAGCATGGGGGTCTTTCGTTTTTATTGAAGGCCTGGAAATGGTTGAAAATGTGTAAATGTTCCAATTGCCCTGTTTCTGTCTGTAAATCCTGGGCTGGAATCTGAAGAATAGCTGACTAATAATTCTATCAATTTCATAATACTGAAAGTTATGTCCTATACTTGAAGATATTTCCATGCTCTAAAAAGGTTTCAGTGCCCCATTTTACGCAGACTGCAGTGTGGTCTGTGTAAATATTCAGCTCAGATGAGGTGTTTACTGTGATTTCTTTACGAAATACCTATTATTGACATTAGATAGAAATTGTTTCTGAATTGAAGCCATCTATTTCAAAGCAGTTGGTAAGCTTTTCTTCTGTTAAAGTCTGTTTGAAATTTTGCAGAACAGCCTGGTTATTGATACCCCAAGAATTAGGAAACAAACACGGCCCTTCAGTGCTACAAAGGATGAGCTGGCTGAGTTGTCTGAGGTGGAGAGCGAGGGTGACGAAAAACCAAAACTCCGCAGGCCTTGTGACCGTTCCAGTGGATACGGTAGAACAGAGTGCTTTCGAGTGGAAAAAAACTTGCTGGTCTATGGGTATTGTATACATCCTTCTTCATTCTAGGAAGTTTTTAAAAAATACTGGTTTTAATGTACTAAATTGTATTTATGGACTGACTTTTAGCTATAGTGGCAATAACCTGGTATGTGTATATATATCATTTATTTAGAATATGAATTTATGTGAATTTATCATGTGTCCTGTATAGGTCTTTATGACAGTTTGCAATAGAAGAAACATGAAAGAAGGGAGGTAAAAACTTCTTCAAAGGAAATTGACATTTAAAATGGGCACTAGAGTAGTCTCTCTAAAAATAATTACAGTAAGTGCTGCAGGCAGGGTCAGAACTGTGAACAAATATCTGAAATAAAGGCTTGGTAGATGACTTGATATTCATAATTGCAGAACATCTTGTACTTCCATGAGGTGCAATTAGGAACTGAAAATCTAACCAGCTAGTATGCTTAAATTGAACATGTTGATTTGGAAGTGAAATCTTAGGTTTTCTCTCACTTACCTTGTGTTTGCTTATCAGTATGAGTTCCCATCAGTTTGGAGTCTTAGAAGCCTAAAACAATCATCCATATTTTTGTAAGCCAGCAAGTTTTGTTTAAACTTGTGGGGTTTTTTTAGACTGGTTTAAATCCAGTATCTGAAGGGGGCCTAAAAGGATGCTGGGGAGGGACTCTTCATGAGGAACTGTAGTGATAGGACAAGGGGTAACGGGTTCAAACTTAAACAGGGGAAGTTTAGGTTAGATATAAGGAAGGAGTTTTTTACTGTGAGGGTGGTGAGGCACTGGAATGGATTGCCCAAGGAAGTTGTGAATGCTCCATCCCTGGCAGTGTTTAAGGCCAGGTTGGATGGAGTCTTGGGTGACATGGTTTAGTGTGAGGTGTCCCTGCCCATGGCAGGGAGGTTGGAACTAGATGATCTTAAGGTCCTTTCCAACCCTAACTATTCTATAATTCTATGAAATAGATGGAGTTATGTTGCAAATGTTAATTTCATATTTCCACTCAGTAGCTTAAGGTGAAGGAAAAATGTGGAAAGCTAAATGTTTTACAGAGAAATTCCCTTTTGTAATGGAAATTACAGGCTACCCAAGCATTCTAGTTCAAAGTGCTGATTTGCGTTTCACTTTGGACTAGGTGGGGTCGATGGAGAGAAATTTTGTCACATGGCCGCTTCAAGAGACAGCTGAATGAACTGGATGTGGAGATAATCTGCCGAGCTCTATTAGCCTATTGTCTCGTTCACTACAGAGGGGATGAGAAAATAAAAAGTTTTATATGGGATCTCATTACCCCAACAGAGGATGGGCAAACAAGAGAGTTACAGAATCACCTTGGTAAGGCCTTCTGTGTTTCTGCAGTTAAATACCTTCATATAGTATGCCTGTGGTACTGGGATGAAAACAGCTAAAAATTATCTCTGCATCCTACTTGAATTAAATGAAATTTATTCCAGATATGCAATTCAACTGATGGGAAAATTTTCATTTCTGTTTTGCTTTCTATTTGATGGCTTACCCAAATGGATTGGTGTGCTCTGTGTAAGCTTTATTTCCATTTCAGTTCATAAGGACCTCTTCTGTTTCAGAGTAGGTGAGAGCACGCTCCTTTTCCCCCTCTCCTGCTTTGTCCTTAGCTGGTGAAATGTATTCCAGAAATGCTCTAAGAGATGAAAGAAAAAAAAAACCCCTCATATCCAGAGGCTATGATGCTAGTATTTTTTCTGCACTGCAGGTCCCAATACTGATACAGGAAATATAAGTATCATGGGGATCTATGCGTACGTGTTGCTGTTACTGTATAGTGTTTTAAATTATATAGGCTTATCAGCCCCTGTGCCTAGAGGAAGAAAAGGAAAAAAAGTGAAGACCCAGGCTAGCACTTTTGATATACACAAAGCAGAATGGCTTCGAAAGTACAATCCAGAACATCTATTGCAAGATGAAGGATACAAAAAGCACATAAAACACCATTGCAACAAGTAAGCAGTAGCTGAAGTGTGAATGGCTTTCGATGTCTGTGTAAAGATTCTTTTTTTTATCCTAATTGCTTATTGTCTTGAAAATACTTGTAGCACTATGAAGAAAAGTTTAATGGTATTAGCCTGATTAGAATAGTTAGGTTGCAGTATATTAGGAGGTGAATCAAGTATTTCACATTTAAAATAGTTATCTTATTTTTAAAGAAACTCTGTGTGTCTGTACAGAGAGAGATCTTGCTATGATGTTTGGGGAGTCTTGTAGCAGCCAAAGGACTAAAAAGTTTGGGACTGCTTAGCAAAGAAACATAAAGCAATAAAGCCATTACCCCTCAATCTTACATGCTGCTTACCTGGCCTGTTTTTTCTAGGCTTTTGGGAATCTGACCTACTAGCCCGTTTGGAAGCTCATTCATATCCATGAGCTTGTTTTAGATAAATCATTTTTCTGTAGCAAAACTTCTCATACTCTGCTTGAAAACTTCATACTGCTGTAGTAAAGAATTGAGAGAGAGCATTGAGAAGCCATTGGGGTAATGCATCAAGTTCTCAGTGAGAAGGAATGAAAAGGTGATGTGAAAGATGTCAGCCCATTCAGTTCTTTCAAAGGGAATCTTTTAAGCAGGAAAGGGAAATAGTTTGTTCTTAGCAGCGTTTTTATGAAGCAAGTGAGGAGTGTTCTGCTGGCCCAGGTCTTTCTCTAGGACTTGAAAGAATTTTTGCAATGAAACTGTTTGTAAAAGTGATCACAATAAAAGGTGTTAGAGTACCTGAATTGAGGGTTATCTCCTCTTACAAATGGAGAAAGTATATTTTAGGAAAGTGACTTTGAAGGCTTTGTGATATTACAAAACACAAAACAAAACCACCCACAACTATTGAAAGCATTTAGAGTGCTAATATTTGTATTTCTTTTTTTCTTTGTTTAGGGTCTTACTTCGAGTAAGAATGCTGTATTACTTAAAACAAGAAGTCATTGGTAATGAATTCCAAAAGGTGTTTAATGGAATTGATGCCAGGTGAACTATAGAGAGGTTTTTTACTTATTTATTTAAATGTAAACTATCAAAGGAAAACTCAGAAATCTTCCTGGACCTAAATAGGAAGTGTTAAACCCAAATATTTGTATCCTTAGGCTGTGAGAAAAATGCTTTTGTTTACTTTGTATTGACATGAGGAAGTCCTGATTCCTATTTATGAAAGTCTAGTTATATAAACTAAAATTAAGTTAAACAGACTGAAAAACTGAAAGAGAATTTTGTACCCTGCATTCTAATTAGCAGGGTTTTCCTGCCTATGTGCACACTTCTGGTTATGTGCTGCATATTCCATTAATTTTATTTTTTTTTTAATGGAAGTATTGCCATTTGGAAATCCTTGACCTCACTGCTACAGGAGCTTTTGGAGGATAGAAGGTTTTAATTTGATTCAGAAAGGTGTTACAAACATTCATGGAAGAATGGTCCATCTTGTGATGTTAAACACAAAAGCAGATAATCCTTGGTTTGCAAAGTTTTGCAAGCACAAACTGCAGTAGTTGCTGGAGTTTACTGGGAGGGGAAGAATACTGCATACTGGTTCTGCTTTCATATTCTTTCCCTGTTACTGGTCTCTGTCAAATACAAAATATCAAGCTGTCTGGGTGCTTTGTGGTGCTATTTTTAGGGTCTTACTGTATATGTGTGCTTAGAGAAGTTTAAAAATTCCCACATAAAGTAGAAATGTACAAAGAGAAAATAAAACTTTTTCTGTTCCCCTGAATATTATTGATGATATGCTGTTGGTGATTCTCCTTAGTGAAATTGATGTTTGGGTCCCCGAGCCAGATCAGTCTGAAGTTCCTACTGAGTGGTGGGATGCAGATGCAGATAAATCCCTTCTAATTGGAGTTTTTAAGCATGGTGAGTAACGTGGATGACTACATATGTACTTGCCCACCCCTCAATATCAACGCTTTACACTCAATGATTTTTATAGTTTAATCTGAAAGTTGAATTTTTGCCACTTTTTTTTTTTTTCCTTTATAGGTTATGAAAAATACAACACTATCAGAGCAGACCCAGCGCTGTGCTTCTTGGAAAGGGTTGGCAAGCCAGATGAAAAAGCAGTTGCTGCTGAGCAGAGAGCAAATGATTATGTTGATGGGTATGAGCACTTAAATTGGGCATGAATATTTCGGGTCCTTAAAGTTAACAAGACTGAATTTGTGTGTTGAACATTATTCTCTTCTTAACTGGTTTTATACAAGTTTGATGTTATTGTTATGAGGCATTCTAGTTTGATTTTACTCCCACAGAAGAGAGTTAGGAACAGTGTAACAGAACCATTGAAGTCTGGGATTTCATACTTAAATACAGCAACTAGTTGTTAACAAGGACTCTACCTTGTGTTGCTGTATCAGAAGTATTACTTAGACACTGAAATACAAAAGCCTTCAAAGGCACAGGGTACTACAGATCTATTTAACTTGATTTTAGGTCAGTCAGCTTGGTGTATTAGTCTTGTGTAGCTAACCAGTGACCCCAGTAGATCAATTTGAGTATCGCTGATAATTGCTGAAGGGGAGAACTGCTTTTCTTCATTGCTTCATCAGTGAGGTTAGTAGCTGTGGTCATAAAGAACATCTTTGAATGAAATTGTGAACTGGGGGGGGCCTCCGGGCAAGATTCAAGCCAAAGCTGCCATGAAATACTTTCCTCGTTTCAAATAGAAAATGAATTGCAGTCCATCTAACT
This sequence comes from Myiopsitta monachus, assembly GCA_017639245.1. Classification (NCBI taxonomy): domain Eukaryota; kingdom Metazoa; phylum Chordata; class Aves; order Psittaciformes; family Psittacidae; genus Myiopsitta; species Myiopsitta monachus. The sequence continues at coordinate 6,699,758 of CM029940.1, forward strand.
AAATTTAAATAAGTCTTGCTTAACTGATGAGAGTTTGAGGACTTCTAAAATATTGCTAAGATGGGTTCTTTTGTGTTAAAATTCTAACAGGGATGTAGAAGATCCAGAATATAAACCAGCACCAGCGATGTTTAAAGATGACATAGAGGTATAGTAGGCAGCTATTAATAGCTCTTTTTAACACTCTTTGAATATAATACTTCTACCTTTTAATTGAGAAAATTATTACCTTTTCTATATTTATCTAAATTTGTAAAACTTGTTCCATGTGTTTCCACAGTTTTGTGGGCAGGTTACATGGGAGGGAATTGCTGTATAATTCTTTTCTTTGCATTGTTAGCCATTTGTCCAAAATATCTGTTACTGTTATTCTTTGTCATATTCATAAATTGACTATAAGATGTAAGTTTAACCTATATCTCTGAAGAGGGCTACGTTTTAAGTTTTGCTTCACTTCTGTTTTCCTACAGGATGATGTTTCATCCCCAGGTGATTTAGTAATAGCTGATGGAGGTAAATACATAAAACTTCAAATCTGAGCTAATTCAATCTATTTTGAATTGTTTCATTCTCCTGACTTTAAACTAAACTGTGTTTAGATGTTGCTAGTGCCTATGGTTCTACACTAATTATTTTTCCTGTGTCTTTGTTTTAATATAGATGGGCAAATGATGGAAGGAGACAAAATCTATTGGCCCACTCAGTCTGCCTTAACAACACGTCTTCGCCGCCTGATAACAGCTTATCAGCGAACAAGTAAAAATAGGCAGGCCCAGCAGATCCAGCCAGCATTCCCAATACAACCTAGTATGATACAGCCTCCATATGACGAAGTTGCTCTAAACCCAAAGATGGCTGCTAAGATTGAAAGGCAGCAAAGGTATGTGCAGCATGCAAATACACATTTTTTAATACATCCTTTTATTAAAAATAGCAAATAACAGTTGCTAGCTGTGTGAAATAGTAAAGAAAATGACAGAACTTTCAAATTTATTTTTTTTTCTTGATGATCAAGATGGACTAGAAGAGAAGAAGCTGACTTCTATAGAGTTGTCTCCACATTTGGAGTCGTATTTGATCCAGAAAGGGGGCAATTTGATTGGACCAAATTTAGAGCAATGGCTAGACTACATAAGAAAACGGATGCAAGCTTAGAGAAGTACTTGTATGCATTTATGTCAATGTGCCGGAGAGTCTGTCGTCTCCCCTCAAAAGAAGGTAGATGTGTATATTTTTACTTTTAGTTTTATCTTTAGTTTCTGTTGCTAGGACTTATCTTCAGAAGGTTTTTCTTTCATGTGTCCCAATATTAAAAAGGGGGAGAAGGAAATAAGGAAATATGTTAAGTGCAAAATGGAAAGCTTATAACAGGGAGACATGTATTAACCAATTAAAGCCAACTCCTTCTAGAACTCATTTGTGGTGCAGTTATTTCTGCCAGATTCTCATCTTTGTTTTATTTTAATACAGGACTCGTAGACCCAAAAGTCTTTATCCAACCAATTACAGAGGAGCGTGCTTCTCGGACTTTGTATCGCATTGAACTCCTAAGGAAAGTGCGGGAACAGGCCCTTAGACACCCACAGTTGTTTGAACGACTAAAACTATGCCAGCCAAACCCAGACTTACCTGTCTGGTGGGAATGTGGGACTCACGACAGGGATTTACTTATTGGAGCTGCTAAGCATGGAGTTAGCAGGACATATTATCATATTCTCTGTGATCCTGAACTTTCATTTATGTCTGCCCAGAGGAACTATAATCAAAATAAAGTGGCACTCTCAAAGACTTCTACTCCACTCATGCATCAGTACCAGATGGCATTATCTGCTTCTCCTCTTGCACCTCAGTCAAGATTGTCAGATGCTAAAATGAATGCTTTTGAAGACACAAAAGCTAAGCATGAAAATCTGAAAGAGGACCCTCAGTTTTCTGAAGAGGAATCTATGTCTACAGAGGAGACACAGACAATAATGAAATCTGAACCTTTGAGTCCAGAAAACGGCATGCCAATACAAAATACAGATCACAAACCTAGTGTGAAGACTGAAACAGACAGGCGCATGGTGGCAGCAAGAACAGAGCCTCTAACTCCAAACCCAGCTTCCAAAACACAGAGAGTCAGCAAAAGGGGATCTGACTCTAGCTCTGATTCAGACTCTGACTCAGATAAATCATCCTGTTCTTCCAGGTCATCATCTTCATCCTCTTCATCTTCCTCATCTTGTTCACACTCTCAATCAGGCTCTAGCTCTTCATCATCATCATCATCATCATCTTGTTCCTCATCATCTTGTTCCTCATCATCATCATCTTCATCATCGTCATCTGAAGAGAGTGATAGTGATGAAGAGGAGGCACAGAAACGTGGTATGTGTGTAGTCTGCAGTATAACTCTTAAACTGAACAAGTTTATTCTTACTAGAAACAATGTCTAAAAAAGGATATTAAATCCCACAAAAATAAACTTAAATAAACATTTTTGCTTGATTTTTTTCAAGTGAATTGGAAGAATTTGAGGGATACAGCTTTTTTTTTTTTTTTTTGCTTCGTATCGGTGCATTGGATGAAGTATTTAGGATTTGTTGACTGATGCCCTAAGAAAGCTTACCGTGCATGTGGTTCACATGTGGGAGGAGAGTTGAGCAGCTGATGTTTTCTGGAAATGTATATTTATTCTGTGTGTATTCCCTACTACCATTTCTTTTTCTTCTTCTATATAGAGATTCTTTTGGTTTTCCCTCTTTGTTTTTTCTACTCTTGCTCACCTGTTTTTGTAGCTTGCTTATTGTGCTTTCATGTAATCTGTAAACTTCCTTCTGGCCAATATGGTGTAATGCAAGCCGCTTTCTCTTGTAAACTGGAGGTGGCCAAGCAGTGTACTTCCACTGAATGCTTTCAAACACTTAAAAATACATACCTGGTTAGAAAAGACTGAGGTGACTGTAGAGCATAGGACCAGATAACAGAGACACTTGTGAAAGCTTTAAAGTAGAAGCAGAAACCTCTGATCAGTGAAGTGATTTAAAATTTTTAATAAAGCAACCAATCATTTAATGCATTCCTTATTTTGATACTATGAAGTGTTTTCTTGCCCCCTTGAAACTCAGAATGTGGAAAGATCTCTCTACTGTGATAACAAACAGTAATACAAAAAGGAAGAGGATAAAGTTAAGCAGTTAAGATACAACATAAATTAATAACTTCCCCCCCTCCCCCAGTATCTCAGGGAAAAGGCATTGTGTTAATCAGATGCATTCTCTTGTCTGTGGAAATGACAAATGGAAACTGTAGGGTTAATTTACTGAGAAAATGATTGCTGGGAAAGTAAAATGCCACTGAAACAAAATTATTAAGATGCTGCTGCCTGTAGCAGTGGAAGGATGTTTTCAGAAGAAACAGTTGTATGCAAACATTAAAACAACAAGAGAAAAGGGATGCTTATACAACATAAATGTTTAGAACTAGGTGGTGGATACTGTAACATGTGCTATAAGTCCAAATAGGTTTGTTTTCTGCCAGATCAGTCTGTTCAGGCAAGTAATTGTGTCATCCTCAGATTGCAGTGTCTCATAAATCAGTCAGCCTTTCTTGTGGTTATTTTCCTGTAAGTTGGTGTTGAAGAGTTTGGTAAATGCTGAAAAATTCTCTTAACTTCATCTGCATTTTAATTTTAAGCCCAGGTTTTATGACAGCTCTGGTACAGTGACCATGTATATTTGGCATACTTCTCACACTTGAAGCATCTTTTAAGGGATGAGTCTTTCAGGTGACTCAATACATAGCTACTGTCCTCAGTAGTCTTACTCGTGACAATGTAGTATTTACCTTTTCAGGCAGCACCTGATTGTTTTCCTATGTCATAGTGAAACTTGCATTGTTATTTGGGTAGAGGCAAAAGTAAAATAATGATAAGTATAGCCAAGTCAGAGGACACACTGGAAAGATACTAAGAAGAAGTCCTCTGTCATTAAAATTTAAAAAATTACACGATACAGGCACATATGTCCAAGACATGGAACATCCAGCATTCCATCCAGAAAATGAAAAGGGCTGTTTTTTTTAAAGTACTATCCCAGTTGATTTGCCATTTCCTGGTGATAGATATCTTTCAGTTTAGTTCTACATTTTAGTTTATGTTAGCTTACAAAGGAAGTATGTTAAAATAAGTAAGGACTGTCTATCAAATTACTCTGAAGTATGTCTGTTTTCAGATAGCTATATGTTCAACATGTTTAGCTTTTGAAATATTACCAGGAGTATGTGTGGAATTTCCATGCCTAGGAAAGGCTCAGCAGTCATCCTGAAAAGCCTAACAGATCAGTTATTCAGTTTAACTTGTGTTTGGACTTTCTCTGAACATTGTGTTTTGTTCACCTGAACCTCTTAAAATGAGTGTTAACTTCCTTACGACATCAGATGATGATGATGTTTTTATTTAGCAGAAGGAACCTGTCATATAAAAGCATATGATGAAGAGAGTGTAGCCTCTCTGAGTACAACACAAGATGAGACGCAAGACAGTTTCCAGATGAACAATGGGACACCAAATTCCAGTTATCTCCTACAAGGTGGATACATGATGGCTGCATCCTACTGGCCAAAGGCAAGTTTATAATACTACTTTGAAAACCAAAGTTGGAGGGGCAGGTGGGCTGTGACGTTAGTATTCCATTAAATATGTTAAAACCATACCACTGAGGTGTAGGGAGATCTTGGAAAAAAAAAAGAATTTTCTTCATGGTAAATTAAAGTAAAATTATGACAAAGTGTTTTGTACATCGGTTGTACAGCTGCATGTGTAAAAGAGAACGTGCACATAGGAAACAAAACTGTAAAGGAAGTATGTTTGAAGTAATTTAAGATCAGGTATTTGGATGATCTTAAGTCTGTGAGAGGAATTGTTTAGAGTAATCAAGAAAAAAGTAAGAAAATAAACAGCAAGAAATCAGTTAAGCTAAATATTTTAAAACCTTTTTGAATAGTAGTAGGACTCCTTCAGCTACATGGCAAGATCCTAAGTCACATTAAAGAATAGGCTGGCTGAAGCACTGGTGTAATACAGCTTATATGTTAAAATGTAACTATATGATTCCATATGAGAATTCATGAAATCAGTGAAATTTTAAAGTATATTTTGAAAAGGTGGTAACACTAAGTGATGAGAACAATGGCATACTTGTTTACAGGTGGTGAAATTTAAGTACAGAGGTGACTTTCACAAACTTTTACAGGCAATTGGTACAAATCCAGGAATTTAGAAAATAAAATCTTTTAAGTCAGTCCAGTGATTAAAAATGTTGTCATTTCTCTTCCTTTTAGAATTAGAAGATAATAAATGTGATGTGTACAGTGTTGATAAGCATTACTCATGAAAATATTTTCTCTGGTTTTTAGGATCGAGTTATGATTAATCGGCTTGACAGTATTTGTCAAACACTTTTGAAAGGTAAATGGCCTTCATCAAGAAGAACCTATGACAGCAATACGGTGGCCTCTTTCTACACAACCAAGCTTCTGAATAGCCCAGGTGCATCTGCATATTACAGTGAGCCCAGTGTACCAACACCCCCTTTTGCAGGTGTTAAAGAAGAATATGATCAGTCACCACAGATGTCAAAGGTGAAGAAGCATGTACGAGAAAAGGAGTTTACAGTGAAAATCAATGACGTATGTTTATATTTATTGCTCTAGGACCTGATTGCGATTGCGGTGTGCAGCATGCTTTACCTGCAAGTGGCTGCCTGCTCTCACTCTCACTTCTTTCACATGCTTGTTTGTGGGTATTTGGATCTGCTGCTTCTGGGCATTGAGTGTTTGGGTTTTGGGTTTGCTTTGGGTTTTTTTTGGCAGGTAGTGGTGTTTTTTTTGGTTTGGGGTTTTTTGGTGAGATTTTTTTGTTGTTGTTGTTCGGTTTTTGGGGTTTTTTTCCTTTTCTGTTTGCATAAGCCACTGGAAGGAATTGTTGCTATTTCTTTCTCTGAGGTTTTGCCATTCTGATTTTTCTCCAGACAGACTATTTTATGCTGTTTCTAAGAAGTCTGGTTAGTAATAAAAGCTATTTCTTCTGTTTGGCTTTTTTAAAGACATTTCAGCATGTCCTATTCAGCATGTCCTATCCAGCAAGCCTGGCCTTTTAGAAGCTTGTATGTAAATTTCCCACTTTACATGCAGTCTAGAAGCTTCAAACATTTTTCTTACCTGTTGTTTGAGACCTGTTCATAGCACGTAAAAAAATGTATGAAAATTTCCTCTTGTAATTGAGTTTGGCACTTCTTTAAGACTGGATTATTGTGGCAGACAGCTGTTCAGTGTCTAGATTTTTCAGTTACAATAGTAGATAATTTAAAATTTATATTCATAGAAGCAATTCCATGGAATTTCTGTTCAGATTTGTTTTTTACATTGAGGAGAAGCCAGGCTTGTTTTAAGGTCTAATACAATGTTTTCATTCTTCCTCAATTCTTCTGAAGTAACTGTTGTTATGTGAGAATACTGATTATGAAGTAGCCATTTCTGCTTCAGAATAGACTCTTCTAACCCTGGCATTTATTTAACAGGAAGGTGGTTTGAAATTGACCTTTCAGAAGCAGGGACTGTCTCAGAAAAGGCCATTTGAAAGTGAGGAAGGTGCATTGGGACAACAGCACTACCTGGCTCAGCTACATGAACTCCAGAATGCCTCAGAAACCAGCCTTGTTAACTTCCCCAAATCACTTCCCAAATCAGGTATGTAAAATGTCAGAGAGCATAAAAGTTAGTTTTTGAATCTTATCTTCTGGGTTCTTCAAGTGATCTCCATGTACAGGCAGTGGAGGAGAGGTGTTTGCAGTGTTATTTGCTCTAAACTGTAGTCTGAAGGAATCCTCTTCAGTGTGTTAGGAAAACTGGGCACCTGAGTTCAGGCACAAGGTTGGACCACATGAGTACTCTCTCACAGTGTCAGTTACAGCAATGTTCATCTATTAGAATGATGCCTTTTCTGTATCATAATCACCCCCACAAGAAGATTTGAATATTAAAGTAGTGCATCACTGTACCCTGACAGTAATTGGTTTAACTCTGAACTCACTGTGACTTATTTGTAAGTACAGATGAAGAGTTAGAGATTTATGCCCATGTCAGTTTGCACTCTTCATATTCTTTCCTGTGTCTCACACAAAAAAAAAGTGGAGGATGATAGTCTAGAACCATTTTTTAGCTTATAGCCACCATTTATATCTCATTTTCATCAAAAATATTAGTAGGTATACACTGAAAATTGAAAATGAACATAAAGTAATCAGCTAAAATTTGGATTAAAATACTCAGAATTACTAGAGTTGGGTTACTGGAACTGTTGGAACAAGTCCAAAGGAGGGCCACAATGACAATCAGGGGGCTGGAGCACCTCCCATATGAAGTCAGGATGAGAAAGTTGGAGCTGTTCAGCCTGGAGAAGAGAAGGCTGAGTGGACACCTCATGGCAGCCTTCCAGTATCTGAAGGGGGCCTAAAAGGATGCTGGGGGGGACTCTTCATTAGGGACTGTAGTAGTAGGACAAGGGGTAATGGATTAAAACTTCAACAGGGGAAGTTTAGATTAGATAAAAGGAAGAAGTTTTTTACTGTGAGGGTGGTGAGGCACTGGAATGGATTGCCCAAGGAAGTTGTGAATGCTCCATCCCTGGCAGTGTTCAAGGCCAGGTTGGACAGAGCCCTGGGTGACATGGTTAAGTGTGAGGTGTCCCTGCCCATGGCAGGGAGGTTGAAACTAGATGATCTTAAGGTCCTTTCCAACCCTAACTATTCTATGATTCTATGATTCTACTTGATTTAGGCTGGCTTCTAATTAAAAGACTGCAATTTGTTGAGGTTGCATACATGCAAGGATGAGAACGTTTCCTTTAAACAAAAATACTACCCTTCACTTGAATTTTTTACTTTCTTGTTCTTTCACAATATACCATTAAGGTCTTGTTATAAATACGTATCTAGGTATGTCTGCCTCTGTGCATGTGTGATGTCAGCAGGTTTTAACAGCTCTCCTCCCTGTACAGATTTGTTTGGAAGGGGTAGGGGGACAGTAATAGGAAACTAATGTGGTAGAGTGGCTTTTCAGAGCCTGATACTAACAGTGTTTTAAACGGCTGTAAACAATAGGCAATTTCTGTTAGATATTACACGTAGAAATTATATGCACTTGAACTATTTCAAATAATTTTATTTCCTTTTTTTTTTATTCAGCCATTTTTTTTTATAAATAGCTCAAGCATCTGACACTGACTTTATTGCATCATTAATTAGGTACTTGCAGTCACTTAACAGTCAGTGCCAATGGAGTCATAGCTGACAGTCAGCCTGCAGTCAAAAAGAGAAGAGGAAGGAGGAAGAATGTGGAGGGAGTTGATGTTGCCTTTAAAAACAGAAATAAACAGCCTAATCATGTAAGTAAACTTGATTTTTGTATCCAAGAAAGAGGGGAAAGTGAGTGAGTGAGAGAGAAAACTGCGTGGGGTGGGTTAGAGGCTTAAACCACGACAAAGGTCCAAATTACTGTTAATACCTTAACTGCGCATAACCAGCTGTCAATATACAACAAAAATGTTATTATTCAAAAACTGTTGGCTTTGGGTTTTTTCTGAAATTCTTCACTGATGGCTTATGACTACACAAATGAGAACTGGTAGTTTTAGTAAATGTTACATATATGCAGTACTGGTAACTTTTTAAAAAGTAAGCTTAATTCTAGTTTTGATGAACTGTAATTAACGTGTTATTAAGAACTTGATATTTGAGCTAGCAACACCTTCTAACATCCTTTCCTGTAACATCTATCACAGGACCTGGTTATACAGTTACTTAAAGGGAGCTATCTGTGGTATGAGTAGTCTCACTTAGTCCTTGATGCATTATGCGTCTGCAGGACTGTGGCCTTCATTGTATCATACATGATATAGTTGTGATGGTTTGTTTTCTATGGAGAACTTAATCAAATGTCTTGAATTTCTCCAGGTTAATCCAGGTATTACCTCCAGTCAAGTTGCTGCAGGAATAAACCCAGCACTCACTCACACGCAGTTCCAAGGCATGCTTGATGCAGAGAGCCCAGTTCCTGTTATTAACCTAAAAGATGGAACAAGGCTTGCAGGTGATGATGCCCCCAAAAGAAAAGATTTGGAAAGGTGGCTTAAAGAACATCCTGGCTATGTTGAAGATTCAGGAGCTTGTATTTCTGTGAGTATTCCTTTCAGCTCTGCTTCAGCTAAATAGTAAAACATTTCTCACAAAATGTATTTGGATTTGTATTCTATGTTACATGGAATTATTCCTTCTTTGTTCTCCTATTTTGTTTAGGGAAAGGAAAATGTCCAGGGTCTTTGGTTGTTTTTTTTTTACGTAGTTTAAGCTCTGCAAGCCTTCCTTCTCTTTCACAAATGCAACTGCCAAGAAAAGCAAAGACATTTGATCTTTGTCTAATTTCACCTAAGATTAAAAAAATAATCTAGATAAGAAAACTCACGTTACCATGATACTGATGATGGGAGCTGAAAATGTATAACCATGTATTTAGTGATGTGCAAGAGGATTGAAGAATTTACTGTGGGATGTATCCCATACCTATATTACAGTGCTATGGTAGTGATGTTTGTGTGGGTATGATGTTCTCATCATGTTACTTCTGAATTTGAGATTTGGTAATATGTTGAACAGAATGTAGGAAAACAATATATACAACATCTGGAATAATAACCTTATTTCTCCATAAAGATGTTACAATATAAAACAGTAGCAACATTCCTGACAAAGCACTGTTGAAAACTAAAAATTATTAAAACGGAGCAATGGGTCGAGGCATCAGAGAGAGGCTTTAGTGCTGTTTACTTGGCTGCATATTCCATGATTGTGATTAGTAAATTAGTATGGCTATTAAAAAAGTTTTGAAATCGATAGTGACTTCAAATGAATGCCTGACTCAAGAATGCACGGGTATCTTAGCATTTTTAAAACAGTTATACCAGAAAGATATTGGGCTTTTTGATTCCTTTATAACAGAGGATGCAGCTGCATGATGGGAGGCCAAAACAAAAAAGGCACCGTTGTCGAAACCCTAATAAACTGGATATTAACAATTTGACTGGTGAAGAACGTGTTCAGCTCATAAATAGAAGAAACGCAAGAAAGGTATTTATCATACTGTTCCCATTCTAATGTTCTCCAAATGAAGTTACCTGAAATGAAGAACTCTATATACTGCACTTACTAAACAACCATGTACAGATTAAAGGCTTTTGTTGAAAAGCTTTCTCACAGAGCAAGAAAGTCAATGACAATCTTCTAGTAAATGTTTTGCAACTATGAAAATATTTTAAGGTACAGCTAGAAATTTACCCTGTTGTTTATGTTCAGATAGATAGAATTGAACACTTGGTCTATTGCAGAATTGTCATTGACTAATGCAGAGCCATGGCCACTAAAATACACATTGTTTTGATCAAAGCAGCAATGTTCTTGGAAGTTCTAAATTTTTTGTACATATTTCATTACTGCTTCTGCACATGCTTAAATTACATTGGTAGTGCATCCTACATAGAAAATTGTACACTGGAATTGCTTAAATCTTGGCATCGAAGAGGTTCCTTGATTGTGTGGAAGACAACTTCCTCTTGAAAGTAATAGAGGAGCCAACAAGGAGAGGTGCCATGTTTAGAATCATAGAATAGTTAGGGTTGGAAAGGACCTTAAGATCATCTAGTTTCAACCTCCCTGCCATGGGCAGGGACACCTCACACTAAACCATGTCACCCAGGGCTCTGTCCAACCTGGCCTTGAACACTGCCAGGGATGGAGCATTCACAACTTCCTTGGGCAATCCATTCCAGTGCCTCACCACCCTCACAGTAAAAAACTTCTTCCTTTTATCTAATCTAAACTTCCCCTGTTGAAGTTTTAATCCATTACCCCTTGTCCTACTACTACAGTCCCTAATGAAGAGTCCCCCCCAGCATCCTTTTAGGCCCCCTTCAGATACTGGAAGGCTGCCATGAGGTGTCCACTCAGCCTTCTCTTCTCCAGGCTGAACAGCTCCAACTTTCTCATCCTGACTTCATACGGGAGGTGCTCCAGCCCCCTGATTGTCATTGTGGCCCTCCTTTGGACTTGCTTCAGCAGTTCCATGTACTTTTTATGTTGAGGACACCAGAACTGTGCACAATACTCCAAGTGAGGTCTCAGGAGAGCAGAGAGGAGCTGGCAAGGTGAGGTGCCATGCTTGACCTCGTGCTCGCCAGCAGGGAAGGGTTGGTTGGAAATGTGACACTCCAGGGCAGCCTTGATTGTAGTGATCATGAGATGGTCGAGTTCGAGATCCTTAGGACAGTGAGAAGAGCGTGCAGCAAGCTCACTGCCCTGGACTTGAAGAGAGAAGACTTCGGCCTTTTCAGGAACCTGCTTAGTAAGGTTCCATGGGATAAAGCCCTAGAGGGCAGGGGGCCCCAGGGTGCTGGTTGATATTCAAGGATCACCTGCTATAAGCTCAGGAGTGTTGCGTCCCAACTAGAAGGAAGTGCAGCAGGAGAGCCAGGAGACTTTCTTGGATGGATAAGGACCTGCTGAGGAAAAACAAAAAAGAGGCTTATAGAAGGTGGAAGCAAGGACAGGCAGCCTGGGGAGAATACAGGGATGTAGTCCAGGAAGCTAGGGACCAGGTTAGGAAAGCTAAGGCCCAGTTAGAATTAAATCTGGCTAGGGATGTGAAAGGTAACATGAAGAGATTCTATAGGTATGTAGGAAATAAAAGACAGACTAGGACAACTTGGGCCCTCTCCAGAAGCTATCAGGAGAACTGGCTACCCGGCTACCCTGGATTTGGAGAAGGCTGAGGTTCTTGATGACTTCTTTGCCACAGTCTTCACCGGAAAATGCTCTGACCACACCACCCAAGTCTTGGAAGGCTGACGCAGGGACTGTGAGAATGAAGATCTTAGGCCCACTGTATGAAAGGATGAGGGTCGAGACCATCTTAAGAACGTGCACAAGTCCATGGGACCTGATGAAATCCATCCTCGGCTCCTGAAGGAGCTGGCAAGTAAAGTCTCTAAGCCACTGTCCAACATATCTGAAAAATCATGGCAGTCAGGTGAAGTTCCTGAGGTCTGGAAAAAGGGAAATATAACCCCCATTTTCAAGAAGGGGAAAATGGATGATCCAGGGAACTACAGAGCAGTCAGCCTCACCTCAGTGCCTGGCAAAATCTTGGAGCAGATTCTTCTGGAAGGCATGCTAAGGCACTTGAAAAACAACAAGGTGCTGGGTGACAGCCAACCTGGCTTCACTAAGGGCAAATCCTTTCTGACAGTTTGGTGGCCTTCTATGGTGGGGCTAAAGAACTGATGGACAGGGGTAGAGCAGTTGATGTCATCTACCTGGACTTGTGCAAAGCATTTGACACTGTCCCAGATGACATCCTTGTCTCTAAGTTGGAGAAAAATGAATTTGATAGGTGGACCACTCGGTGGATAAAGAATTGGCTGAATGGCCTCACACAGAGAGCTGTGGTAAATGCCTCAATGTCCAGTTGGAAAACAGTAACGAGTGGTTTCCCTCAGGGATTGGTGTTGGGACCGGTCTTGTTCAACATCTTTGTCGTTGCCGTGGACAGTGGGATTGAGTGTGCCCTCAGCAAGTTTGCCAATGACACCAAGCTGTGTGGTTCAGTTCGTACACTGGAGAGAAGGGATGTCATCCAGAGGGGCCTTGACATGCTTGTGAGGTGGGCCAATGCCAACCTGATGAAGTTCAACCAAGACAAGTGCAAGGTCCTACACCTTGGTCGGAGCAATCCCAGGCACATCTTACAGGTTGGGCAGAGGAGAGATTCAGAGCAGCCCTGCGAAGAAGGACTTGGGGGTGTTGGTTGATGAAAAACTTAACATGAACTGTCAGTGCGTGCTCCCAGCCCATAAAACCAACCATATCCTGGACTGCATCAAAAGTAGTGTGACCGGCAGTTAGGAGGTGATCCTGCCCCTCTATTCTGTTCTTGGGAGACTCCATTTAGAGTGTTTTGTGCAGTTCTGGTGTCCTCAGTATAAAAAGGACATGGAACTGTTGGAGCAAGTCCAGAGGAGGGCCACAAGGATAATAAGGGGGCTGGAGCACCTCCCATATGATGACAGGCTGAGAAAGTTGGGGCTGTTCAGCCTGGAGAAGAGAAGGCTGTGTGGAAAATTCATAGCAGCCTTCCAGTATCTGAAGGGGGCCTGCAAGGGTGCTGGGGAGGGACTTCCTCATTAGGGACTGTAGTGAGAGGACAAGGGGCAATGGTTTCAAACTTAAACAGGGGAAGTTTAGGTTAGGTATAAAGAAGAAGTTTTTTACTGTGAAGGTCGTGAGGCAGTGGAATGGATTACCCAGGCAAGTTGTGAATGCTCCATCCCTGGCGGTGTTCACGGCCAGGTTGGTTGGAGTCTTGGGTGACATGGTTTAGTGGGAGATGTCCCTGCCCATGGCAGGGAGGTTGGAACTAGATGATCTTAAGGTCCTTTCCAACCTTAACTATTCTATGGTTCGTTTAACTTTATTGTTCCCTCGTGCTTACCTGTTTTCAGTCACGTTTAGGTAGTGTAACAGGAACAAATGTAGAAGGGGAATTTTTGTGTAAAAGCACAAAAGCAGAAGATTGGAGTCCAGGTGTTGAGTTCAAATTTTTGAACAGGTGATCAAATCTTGGGAAAGGCGTAATGCATTAGAATAGTCCTTGGGGAAGCCTAAAAGGCAATTTTCAAGAAAAGCATGCAGAATATCTGTTTATTGGACATATTTGGACAGAGGTATGGGATGGCATCTTTGAATGTAGCTTTAGTACCAGAGCAGTAGTCCAGTGGGAGTCTTGGAGGTATTATGTTACTGTATGTAATGTTTTCTCTTGTGATACTGTGTACTTTTCTTTATGTTAGAGAGCAGGTGCAAGGAAAGCAGGAAATATTTTTATGCTGCTATATTAGGGTCAGAAGCTTTGTGCATCTGTAGAGGAGGGTCAGGCAGAATTTTGAGTCTCTTATCTCTTCAGTGCATTGAGACAGCAGCTCTGGAGTGGAACCTGTGTGGTACTAGTCTCTTGAAAAACAGCTCTGGACTGTATGCCATGCCCTGAGGAATCTTTTCAAAGTTGATGATCAAGGAGTAAGAGATTTGCTGTAAAAGTCTGTTTTCATGTTGGCTTTTTTTCTCTAATAAATTTCCATACCATAGTTGAGACTCTTCTAGTTTATTAATATCAGTTTTCCCATTTATAAGCTGTCTCATGCTTCTCTGCATCACCAAACTCAGTTTGACTCCTTTTCTCTTTCAGTTCAGTTCTGCATTTAGTAGTAGGTGGTGAGGGGACTTAAAGTAACCTAGAAAATGTGAATTTAAGTTGCAATTTATAGAGAAAGCTCTGTAGAAACTGGAATTCTTTTTCCTTTCTTCTTTCTACCATTTCTTCTTTCTTTCAGGGTATCAACAATATCTCTGATTAATTTGAAAGCTGACTTTCTTGCTTATGTTATCATTAGGACATGCTGTCTAGCAATCTTAGACTTCTTTGTATGGAAAAAAAATACAAGAAATAATTTTATAAGAGAAGCAGAGCCTCTTAATAGAAGTATTTTTACAAGTTGACTGAGATTATAGGACTCGTTTAGTGGATAAAGGAAAGGTTTACCAGGATTGTAGTTACAACCTTCTTGCTAAGACTTGGGCACTATTGTTCTCTATTAATGTGGTTGCTCTTCCATTTGTTGCTTGTTTTCATAATCTGTTATTAAATGTTATTCAGAATGTGAAGTATTAAAGTTGCAAAGTATAAGTTTAATAGATGAGTTTGAGTTTAGTAGGTTTAGAACAAATCAAGAGTATCTCACATATACCTTGAAGAATCACTGGAAAGCTATATCATACTCATTGATATTTTCAAGTGAGACTTTATTTGTATTGTTCTGTAATAAAAGGCCAAAAAAATTAAACGGTGTCGAGTATGAATACTCCCTTTTTTCTTATTGAATGACTGACTTCTGTCTTCTGCTTCCCAGGTTGGGGGTGCATTTGCTCCCCCTCTGAAGGATTTGTGCAAGTTCTTGAAAGAAAATCCAGAGTATGGAGTGGCTCCTGAGTGGGGAGAAGTTGTAAAACAGTCTGTGAGTATTTGCAGAACAAGATAACCATGGCATGAAATGTATCTTAAAAACCAACAAGGCAAACAGGAAAAAAGGCATGCCAAAAGGCATACTTTTAATTTCTGGTATTATATTAAGTGTGGAATGTGAGTCAGTGTTAGCTTTTTTCTGCCAGCTCAGTTCCCTAAACTGATTTATTTGGCACAGCTGGGAGTAGGAGGAAGGGAAGGACAGTGGCTGGTAACCGCAAATTAGAGATTTGGGTGGAGGCTCTATAATACTGTGACTTTCTCATCTTTTAAATGTAGCTTTTGAAGGTTTTTAGGAAAAATATTAGCCCACAGAATACTTTCTTATTCTTAAAGCTACAGTTGGGAAGATTAATATAATTTTAAATATTTATTTTACTTTTTAATTAATTAACTTTCATTGTGTACTTTTAAGAAATTACTATCCTCAATCAAAATTTTAATCAAGTATTAATACATTTATTTTCTACTACTATTATATAGCTGGTATCTCTTTTATTTTAAGTGTCATTGGCTCAAATGTGCTGTATGGTTCCGAGTTCATTCCCTGTTTGTCTTGAAGATAAGGACATATTTTGAATTTTAAAAAGTTGTGTTGTATAATGAATAGGGTTTCTGGGTAACCCAGTTACTCTTCCATTCCATGTGTCTAACAGGAGTGAAGATGGTTTTGTCAACATTTTTGCGAAGTCTATTTCCTCACCTACTATAATTCATCAGGAGTATATTTATGCTACACTTTCAGCCTCTGGCAAAGAAATGACCAAGTTAAATCTTTTTTCTAGTTCACTGTCAACAGAACCTGTAATCTTTCTGTGAAGTTCTAAATGCCAGTCTCTCCAGTACCCTTGTGGGACATTCTGGTAGAAAAATAGGTAACTAGGAACAGGATTGGACTGCAGTGAATAGAGGTATAAATAACAGCACAATTACTTTTAGAATTTAGTGGTTATGCACAGGGCAGAAAAACAGAGCATGAGCTCTGAATTCCTCTAGTTTCATTAGGTTAGTTTAAATTAGAGATATTTGCTAGGGGAAAAAAGAAGGCTCTACTGTAGTATCGAGGTAATAGCTGATCTTGTGATTGCCATTTATAAGAGGAATTTTTAAGACAGTGCGTTTCAAAGAGAATGTTAGTGTCCACTACAATTCTTTCTTCATCATTAGGTAGGAGGTCTTACAGAGGTGAAGTAATACTGTGCAAGTCCTAAAAAGAAGTGCTCTAAATCTCATTTTAATTGAACTTGAGTCTTCAGTGTTTATTCTTAAGTTTATGAATGAGGTGAAATAAGAGGATGTTAGACACTAGCAGTAATAAAAAGGACTCAGAGATTGTTGGTCTATGTGCAGTCACACATTTAACTTTAAATTGAGTAATTTTTTTAGTTAAGCTGACAACTGATTTAAATGTGGTAATACTGTAAAGCAGTGCTGGTTTAGATCTTGAATTGAGATTGCTCCTATAATTAGCTATATTTGGCTTGATCTGCAAGCAAGCCTCTAGGGATGAGTTAGCAGAGGGGCAGAGGGTCTGAAGAAGACACCTGTGTGTACCTCACTGGAAATGGGTGTTCAGTTGTTTGAGATGTGAAAGCACAAAGTCACCACAAATTCCAGTGAGTTGTCTGGAGATCAAGCTGCTGTGCTAATATACCAGCATAATCTTTGATACTGCTACTGTATGCTTGGGTCTTTTGTTTGCTTTTCCTTTTCTGTCTTTAAGCTTTCAAAATACTAACACTACCCAATATGTCTCTTGGAGGGGTTTCTTCCAGAAGGTATGTTTGACCGTATTCTCACTGGACCTGTTGTGCGGGAAGAAGTGAGTCGGCGAGGAAGGCGCCCCAAAAGTGAGATTTCTAAGGCTACAGCAGCTGTCCCTGCCACAGGCATATCGGTTAATCCTCTGCTAGCTAATGGACTGCTTCCCAGAGTGGATCTGCCCAGTCTTCAGGCCTTACAGCAAAACCTGCAGTCACTGCAAGTGACAGCAGGATTAATGGGAGTGCCGGCTGGTTTAACTGCTGGAGGAGAAGCTAAGAACATGGCTGCCATATTCCCCATGCTGCTGTCGGGGATGGTTGGATTACAAAACTTACTGGGCATGGGAGGACTTCTGACAAAGTCTACAGAATCCATTTCAGAGGAAAAAAAGGGAAGTGATTCAAAGGAGGCAGATACAAAGAAAGAAAGGACAGAAGACCAAAATATGGATGCTGGTGGTGAAAACTCTGTTTCAAGTTCTCCTTCAACATCCTCTGCTGCTGCAGCTGCCAGTCCCCTCTCTCTTAACCCTTTACTTTTGTCCAACATAATTTACCCAGGGATGCTTCTCACTCCAGGCCTTAATCTTCATATCCCAGCTTTGTCCCAGTCTAATATTTTTGATGTACAGAACAGTGAAAGCAATGACACAGGCTCAGCAAAGCTTACAGAGGAAAAGGAGGAAAATTCTAGGGTCAGAGATCAGGAAGACAAAGGGGGAACAGAACCAAGCTCTCACAATGAAAACAGCACAGATGAGGGTTCAGAGAAAGCAGATGCTTCATCTGGATCTGATAGTACATCATCTGAGGATTCAGATACTAGTGATGAAGACTGACCCCAGACTCTGCACTTAAATTATAAACTGATTTTGAATTTATCCTTTAATTATTTTATTGTAAATAACCTAGTGTTGAGTGCATCAATGATTTACTAATCGAGCATTTCAGTATTTGTTTAGAAGTGCAAACTGCTTTCAGAGACGTTTTGCATGTAATATTTCTTGAAGTTCATAAGTTTCCAAACTTGTATGTACTATCAAATACACAATGGTGTAAAATTACAACAAAAGGCATTATAAATTTGTTGGGGGGTTAATTTTATGAAAATGCTCAATTAAGAGCTGTATATTTAATATATTAGCAGTGAACACAGAATACTTTATGCATATTTGATTTAATTTGAATATAGTTTTACAGCCTCCTTGACACCTATAATTTACAGATCAAAACTCAGCAATAATTTGGGCAGCTAATGAATGTCATGAAAGCTGTAGAATCTACATCACCATCCATTGCTTTAATTACATGAAAATGCTCTAGTGTTGTGATGCACTACTGTTTCCAATTCAGGTACAAGTGTGTTTAAAAGAAGAAAAATTTTTCCAAATCAGCCAATTAAACTGGCTACCTGTTACCTCAGCTGAGTTAGTTTAGGAAGTTTACATTCGTTTCTATTACTTGTTTTCAGGTTTTGTTTTCTAAAGGCATCCTGTATATCATGTTAAAATCTGAGTTAAGACTGTTGGGTTTGTTTGGTTTCTTTTCCCTTTATTACAGCTGTTCTTTTTTGACAGCACTAAGGGGAAATTAAAGCAAAACCTGTTTTTTCTCATACTACTTGACACCATGTAGATCTATTTAGTTTACACCTTGCAAAATTTTGGACTCCCTCTGCAGAATTGCAAGTCTCAAAATGAGGAGTAGTTTCCCCAAGAATCAGAAGAGGCAGACTGTCATAAAGTGCCACTGAAAAGACCTTTCAGCACTGCATACTTCATGTAAAAATTGTTTGTTTGCTTTGTGTAGATTTCTATTTGTGTCTTTTTTCATAAAACCTCCTGGAGTTGCCAGTTTTGATAATGGTAAATAAAGTATAGATAGTTTTGAACTCCTTTTGAGTTTAAACTTCTCTGAAGATTTAAATCTGACTATTACACAAAATCATTATCAGTATATCACTTCATATATTATGCTGAGTTACCTACTGAAGAAAAAGCACTTTGAATAGTAAGGAAGACAAATAATTCCTAGAAACCACAGTAACAGGGCATAAGGCATCTAAGTCCAAATCCTTAGAACAATTATTATATAAAAATCTGTCTAAGATTTGATATGTGATATGATTCCTCCCACTTAAGCTGCTATTACTCTGTCACAGTCGAGGCCCAGATTCACATTTACCGAAGTTCAGAACTGACCAAAACTTCAGTTGACCTTGTCTAAGAATAGGCAAGTATTAAGAGAAAATAGATAGAGGTACTAGTAGAAGTCATTGATAAATGTTTACAAAGGGATAAATAAAAAAAGAAAACCACACAAAAAAAAAAAACCCACCCTGTATATTTTGATATAGTTCTGTTGCTTGCTTGTACAGTAAAACTGTGGGTTTTATTAAGAACTTTATCAATGAAATATAACTTTATGTGCAAAATAACTAGTCCCATGATTAGAAGCAGTATTACATGTAATTATGCAACTATACAAGTACCATTTGGATTGCGCTGGTTACATATTTTCCCAGGTAGTATTCTGATTTTTGGCCCTTTATGCAGTGTCTTAGCAATAGTGAAAATTAAAAACTGCCAAGAGAAGAGGGTAGCAGTTCTTCATCATGGGGAAAAAAATAAAAAATGTACTACTTCATATTTTGCTGTTTGTAATATAGCACTTTTATTTAACTAGGATGCATCTATGAAATAGCCAAAGTTTTACAAACAGTTATTAAATTAGTTTGCTGATGGAGTATGTCAACAATACCATCACTCCACATCCTTCCCCCTCAAAACAAATCCTAAATCTTGTGGCTAAAACCTAATTTATATAAGATTTCTGAAATAAAATATTTTCCTAATTATAGTCAAGTGAGTTTGGTTACCATTCTCGTGATTCTTTCTATGTCATAAGGCAATTGCAGTTTCAAGTAATGAAGGCTGGTGTAGATTGGACATAATATATTGGGTTTATTTTTAATCTGTTTGAACTAGAAGGGAAAAAAATGTCTCATTATCAGCTGAACTATACGCAAATATGGTTGTATAAAGTTAAGGGTTATAAGGAAGCCTCAGTAGAATTACACTGATACTGAAGTTAAAATTAAAAGGATATCCAAGGTGATGATAAAGCGTGTGTTGGTAGTTACTAAAAGAACCTTAGCTGTTATTGCCTTGTATTTCTATCTCTTGTTTCAGGCTTCATGATCCAAGTCTTAGTCCAGGTTTTTTTTGGACATTTGCAATATTTGCCAGTTGTGTTCTGTGTAGTCTGAATTTGCTTTCTGTAGTTGAACAAGCGTCTTAAAGTCATTTGTAATTTATTGAATTACTTTCTATGATGTTCTATAGAGCAAATAGAAGTTTAATTATTTTTTATTAAACATATTCTTTGACTACCCATGATGTCAGCCTCAATATGTGAAAATAATGCTGTTTGTGAAAGGATTAAACCTGTGGATTTCAGCAGCAAAAGTTAAGTTTTAGTGTTAAGCTCTAAAGTGGAATATTAAGACTTAAAAAAAATCAAACCAAGGATTTGTCCTGGGTTTAGCAGTAGCATTCATTTTTCTCTTAATAGCTGGTGCAGTGTTGTGTTTTCAAATTTTGCCTGAGAACAATGCTGATAATGCACCGATGTTTTGAGTTGTTGCTAAGTATTGGTTACTGTGATCGAGGACTTTTCAATCTCGTGCTCGACCAGTGAGGAAGGGCATGGGGATCTGGGAGGAAGCAGGGACAGGACACCTGACCCAAAGTAGCCAAAGGGGTGTTCCATACCACAGCACATCATGCCAGGTGTTATATAAACTGTGGGGAGTCACCTGGAAGGCCCAGATCACTGCTCGGTTCAGGCTGGGTATTGGTCGGCAGGTGGTAAGCGGTTGTATTATCTTCCCTTGTTATTTTCCTTCTCATCATTATTATTATTGGTGATAGCAGTAGTAGTTTTGTATTATATTTTAGTTACTGGACTGTTCTTAGCTCGACCTGTGGGCATGCTATGGCTGCTATGAATCCTTTCGATTCTCCTTCCCATCCCTCTGTGTGGTTTTGAGTTACTGGCTGGGCTTAAACCACGACAGGATGCTTCTCTGGGAATCAATTTCCTGTTAGTCTTTTGTCATACAAACAATGTAAGTTGTTCCAGCCTTACAGGAGTTAGGGTTAGAAAGGAGTATATAGTCTAGGTTCTGGTCTAAAAGTTGACTTAACTTGAAATGATGATGCACCTGATAGTCCAGGATGAGGATGTTGGCAGTGGAGTACCTTTTGAATCTTTCTTTTAAAAGTCTGCATTGCTAAATCTTTTAATTATGTACACAGCACTTACTATTGCTATTTTTCATCTATTTCGTACAGGGTACAGGCATTTCTCCTGAAAATGAGTTGTCTCCTGGTTGTCAGATGCTGCCTTGTTCCAACCTGTCATTGAACTTGAATGATTCAATGGTATCCTTCTTACTGCAGTCTGAATTTTGTTTTCAGATCATGATCATTCTGTCTGAGCTGCTGCTTTCTCAAATCTGTATGCACATGGTATAAATACACATACACATAGGAGCATTGTTCTCGTTCTCCTGGTTGGTTTTTTTTCCTTGGAAGTCCTGCAGGTTCCCTAATAGTATTTTTTAAATGGATTTTTAGCAGGTCTATTAGAAAACTCATAAAAACTCATAGATTAAAGGGGGGGGGGGTGAAGCAAAATAGTGTCTTCTAATTTTGCAATCCAATCCTCTCAGTCTGTAAATTAAAATATAACCAGATCTTTCAGTGAAACTCTTTCAAAGGAACAGATGATCAGATTATACAGTCCAGTAACACAGTATTGGTGTTCAGTTTCTTGCACTCCTTTTGATTATTATTTTTTTTTAAAAACAATATCTGGATGATTAGATGAGGTTATTGACAAAGCGTCCCAGGCAAATTCCTGTTCTGTTTGTTGTATCTTGTCTATGAGAAAATTATTTCTGCTGTGCTTAGTAATTTTAATTATCGTCAACATGAGAAGGCTGTATCAATGTAATAGGGGATTTGCACTGCTGTTAGTTGACCAACACTTCACATTTTACATCTACATTGCTGGGACATAGGGGTTATACTGGTGTCTCTGGAGGAGACTTGTACCAGTATAGCTATAGGAGTTTACAAAATCACTCTCCTGACTCATCTACATGTCCCTTATGTTCTATAGGTGGGCGGTACCATTCCTTTATCAACATTCACAGGAAAATAAGGAAATAATATCTTCCCAGAACTAAACAGTGAGGAAAACCTCAAGCACTTTGTTTTATTTATATTTCTAATCACATTTCTAAAATTACTTTTTTCTATTTAAAAAAAATACAGCAAGGACTTCTGATGGCTGAGTCTCTGATGACTTATGTAAACTATCAGTTAACAATTCCCTGAGGAAAACTATTCTTTTAGGAAAAAACTTTTCCTAACTTACTGTAATTAAGTACATGTGAGAGAGGTCTTTCAAAATATTGATCATATAGAATCATATCATCATAGAAAATATCATAGAATAGTTAGGGTTGGAAAGGACCTTAAGATCATTAGTTCCAACCTCCCTGCCATGGGCAGGGACACCTCACACTAAACCATGTCACCCAAGGCTCTGTCCAACCCAGCCTTGAACACTGCCATGGATGGAGCTTTCGCAACTTCCCTGGGCAACCCATTCCAGGGCCTCACCACCCTTACAGTAAAGAACTTCCTCTTTATATCCAATCTAAACATGCCCTGTTTAAGTTTGAACCTGTTACCCCTTGTCCTATCACTGCAGTCCCTCATGAAGAGTCCTTCCCCAGCATCCTTATAGGCCCCCTTCAGATACTGGAAGGCTGCCATGAGGTGTCCACTCAGCCTTCTCTTCTCCAGGCTGAACAGCCCCAACTTTCTCAGCCTGTCTTCATACAGGAGGTGCTCCAGTCCCCGATAGTCCTTGTGGCCCTCCTCTGGACTTGTTCCAACAGTTCCATGTCCTTCTTATGTTGAGGACGCCAGAACTACACACAATACTCCAAGTGAGGTCTCACAAGAGCAGAATAGAGGGGCAGGGTCACCTACTTCGACCTGTTGGTCACGCTCCTTTTGATGCAGTCCAGGATCCGGTTGGCTTTCTGAGCTGCGAGCGCACACTGCTGGCTCATATTAAGCTTGACCTCGTCCTCACCAACAGGGAAGGGCTGGTTGGAAATGTGACACTCCAGGGCAGCCCTGCTTGCAGATATCACAAGATGGTCGAAATCGAGATCCTCAGGACAGTGAGAAGAGCGTGCAGCAAGCTCACTGCCCTGGACTTGAAGAGAGCAGACTTTGGCCTCTTCAGAAACCTGCTTAGTAAGGTTCCATGGGATATAGCCCTAGAGGGCAGGAGGGCCCAAGACTTTGTTTGATATTCAAGGATCACCTGCTGCAAGCTCAGGAGCATTACATCCCAACTAGAAGGAAGTGCAGCAGGAGAGCCAGGAGACCTCCTTGGATGGATAAGGACCTGCTGAGGAAAAACAAAAAAGAGGCTTATAGAAGGTAGAAGCAAGGACAGGTGGCCTGGGAAGAATACAGGGATGTTGTCTGGGAAGCTAGGGACCAGTTTAGGAAAGCTAAGGCCCACTTAGAATGAAACTTGGCTAGGGATGTTAAGGATAACAGGAAGGGATTCTATAGGTACATTGCAAATAAAAGACAGACTAGAGACAATGTGGGCCCCCTCCGGAAGCTATCGGGAGAACTGGCTACCCTGGATTTGGAGAAGGCTGAGGTTCTTAATGACTTCTTTGCCTCAGTCTCCACCGGCAACTGCTCTGACCACCCCACCCAAGTCTTGGAAGGCAGACGCAGGGACAGCGACAATGAAGACCCTGGGCCCACTGTAGGAGAGGATCTGGTTCGAGACCATGTTAGGAACCTGAATGTATACAAGTCCATGGGACCTGATGAAATCCATCCACAGGTCCTGAAGGGCCCTTGCAAATGAAGTTGCTCAGCCACTGTCTATCATAGTTGAAAAATCATGGCAGACAGGTGAAGTTCCCAACGACTGGAAAAAGGGAAATATAACCCCCATTTTCAAGAAGGGGAAAAAGGATGACTCGGGGAACTACAGACCAGTCAGACTCACCTCTGTGCCTGGCAAAATCTTGGAGCGGATTCTCCTGGAAGGCATGCTAAGGCACATGAAAAACAACAAGGTGCTTGGTGATAGCCAGCATGGCTTCACTAAGGGGAAATCCTGCCAGACCAATTTGGTGGCCTTCTATGATGGGGCTATGGAACTGATGGACGGGGTAGAGCAGTTGATGTCATCTACCTGGACTTGTGAAAAGCGTTTGACAATGTCCCACCCGACATCCTTGTCTCTTAAGTTGGAGAGACATCAATTTGATAGGTGGACCACTCGGTGGATAAAGAACTGGCTGGATGGCCGCACGCAAAGAGTTGTGCTCAATGGCCCAATGTCCAGCTGGAGACCAGTAACGAGTGGTGTCCCTCAGGGATTGGTGTTGGGGCCGGTCTTGTTCAAGGTCTTCGTTGGTGCCATGGACAGTGGGATTGAGTGTGCCCTCAGCAACTTTGCCGATGACACCAAGCTGTGTGTTTCGGTTGACACGCTGGAGGGAAGGGATGCCATTCAGAGGGACCTTGACATGCTTGTGAGGTGGGCTGATGCCAACCTGATGAAGTTTAACCATGACAAGTGCAAGGTCCTACAGCTGGGTTGGAGCAATCCCAGGCACAGCTACAGGTTGGGCAGAGGAGAGACTCAGAGTAGCCCTGTGGAGAAGGACTTGGAGGTGCTGGTCGATGGAAAAATGAACATGAGCCAGCAGTGTGCGCTTGCAGCCCAGAAAGCCAACCGTCTCCTGGGCTGCATCAAAAGGAGCATGACCAGCAGCTCAAAGGAGGTGATCCTGCCCCTCTCCTCTGCTCTTGTGAGACCTCACTTGGAGTATTGTGGGCAGTTCTGGTGTCCTCTACATAAAAAGGGCATGGAACTGTTGGAACAAGTCCAGAGGAGGGCCATGGGGATGATCAGGGGGCTGGAGCGCCTCCCATATGAAGATAGGCTGAGCAAGTTGGGGCTGTTCAGCCTGGAGAAGAGAAGGCTGTGTGGAGACCTCATAGCAGCCTTCCAGTATCTGAAGGGGTGCTATAGGGATGCTGGGGAGGGACTCTTCATGAGGGACTGTAGTGATAGGACAAGGGGTAACGGGTTCAAACTTAAACAGGGGAAGTTTAGATTGGATATGAGGAAGAAATTCTTTGCTGTGAGGGTGGTGAGGTACTGGAATGGGTTACCCAGGGAAGTTGTGAATGCTCCATCGCTGACAGTGTTCAAGGCCAGGTTGGACAGAGCCTTGGGTGGCATGGTTTAGTGTGAGGTGTCCCTGCCCATGGCAGGGGGGTTGGAACTAGATGATCTTAAGGTCCTTTCTAACCCTAACTATTCCTTGATTCTATCAGTTTTGTTCTTAGGCAAAATTCGAAAACACAGCACTGCCCCAGCTACTATGAAGGAGAAAAATAATTGTTACAGCTGAACCCTTGACGGATGGCTTTATCTGATGAAAATGAATTTAAATGCTAATGTAGTGGACTTTTAATTTTTAGCATTAAACCTGCTGAAAGGAAACCCTTGGTCAGTACACTTTTCCTATGAGCTGCATCTACCTTTGTTATTTACAGGGTAGGAGGTTATTGCTGGGTGATTAGGGTTTTTTAGTTTGGCCTGTTTTTTTCACTCTTCCCTCCCAGTGCCTTCATTTCACTCTGAAGTCACATCCTCCCTGTTCATATGTTTATATATTACTGTTCAGTACAGACACATATGTCATTGGGGGCTGTTTTCTGAGACGTCACTAGTTTGGGCTGTTTGATTCCCAGACATTTTTCACAGGCATGTATCATAACACAGGGTAAGAATTCTACAGATTGACACTTCTGTGGTTATGACTTCTGTCTAAGTTTTATAGCAGTTCGCAGTTACGTGCTTATTTTTTTGTCTTGTTAGTCTAAATCGCTCAGTATTACAACTCCACTTACCGGCCGCAAGTATATTAAAGTGATCAACCCATATGTGACACCTGTTTCCATGGCAACATACAGCTTGAGCCACCTTCACACGATGCTGGCAGGACTGAAAAATGCCCCCAGTGAAAATCTGGAGCAAATACTCAGGTGGATTTGATGTTTAGCTAGCAGATAATCCTATTCTTTAAAATAGTTTTAATTACAAATGTTAATGATGAACACTAGGATTTGAAAGGTTCTGGAGTAAAATAGGACTCAGAGATATTTAATTATCAAATACTTTGTTCTCTTTATTTAGGCACATTTGTCTCTAAGCGACTGATGGCTGTAAGAAAATACCACATTTAAAACACAGCGGTTCTGAGCATCTCTAACAGCAAACTGCTAATACAAAATGTCAAGGCTTTTTTTCTTCCTACTTGGCAAATCTCGCCACCTAGCAAATAGCTCCCCTCTGTAGGAGATGCAACATAAAATTTATTCTTCATGTAGATAAACTGTTGCTTCAGGTACAATATATTTAAAATCAATTTTTATATCATGTGAAAATTCCTGTTTAAATATTTATCCCCAATCAAGAAAATGTGTGTATTTACCACCATGTATACATGTCGTGGTTTAAGCCCAGCCGTAACTCATGCAGTCCTCTCGCTCACTCCCCCCTCTTTCTTCCGCCCTGCTCCTGGGGGGATGGGGAGGAGAATTGAAAGAATGTAACTCCCACGGGTTGAGATAAGAACAGTCCAGTAACTGAGGTATAACACAAACCTCTGCTGCTGCCACCAATAATAATAATGACAAGGGAAATACAAGGAAAGAGAATCCAATCGCTCACCACCTGCTGACCGATACCAAGCCCGACTGAGCAGTGAACTAACTCTTCCGGGTCCCTGCCCCCACTTTTTACATCCTGGGAATGACGTGCTGTGGTGTGGAATACCTCTTTGGTCAGTTTGGGTCAGGTGTCCTGTCACTGCTTCCTCCCGGCTTCCCCTCCTCCCTGGCAGAGCATGAGGCTCGGAAAGTCCTTGGTCAGACTAAACATTTGAGCAGTTACTAAAAACATCAGTGTTATCAGCGTTGTTCCCAGGCTGAAAGTCAAAACCACAGCACTGCACCAGCAACTACGAAGGAGAAAAAATTGTTCCTGCTGAACCCAGGACAATACAAAAATAATAATTTGTTGTGGCTGTTTTACAGTACAAATGAAGATAGGCACCTATGGGTGTTTTCACATTGTTCTGCAAGATATTTCCAGTTTCAAACTTTTATCGTATTATAAAAACAGTTAAAGGTTTGGGTTTAGAATTATAGAATCATAGAATAGTTAGGGTTGGAAAGGACCTTAAGATCATCTAGTTCCAACCCCCCTGCCATGGGCAGGGACACCTGACACTAAACCATGTCACCCAAGGCTCTGTCCAACTTGGCCTTAAACACTGCCAGGGTTGCAGCATTCACAGCTGCCTTGGGCAACCCATTCCAGTACCTCACCACCCTTACAGTAAATAACTTCCTCCTCATATCTAACCTGAATTTCCCCTGTTTAAGTTTAAACCCATTACCCCTTGTCCTACCATTACAGTCCCTCATGAAGAGTCCCTCCCCAGCATCCCTATAGGCCCCCTTAAGACACCGGAAGGCTGCTACGAAGTCTCCACGCAGCCTTCTCTTCTCCAGGCTGAACAGCCCCAACTTGCTCAGCCTGTCTTCATATGGGAGGTGCTCCAGTCCCCTGATCATCCCCATGGCCCTCCTTTGGACTTGTTCCAACAGTTCCATGTCCTTTTTATGTAGAGGACACCAGAACTGCCCACAATACTCCAAGTGAGGTCTCACGAGAGAAGAGGAGAGGGGCAGGATCACCTCCTTTGAGCTGCTGGTCACACTCCTTTTGATGCAGCCCAGGAGACGGTTGGCTTTCTGGGCTGCAAGCGCACACTGTCGGCTCATGTTCAGTTTCTCATCAACCAACACCCCCAAGTCCTTCTCCACAGGGCTGCTCTGAATCTCTCCTCTGCCCAACCTGTAGCTGTGCCTGGGATTGTTCCGACCCAGGTGTAGGACCTTGCACTTTGCTTGGTTGAACTTCATGAGGTTGGCATTGGCCCACCTCACAGGTCCCTCTGGATGGCATTTTTTCCCTCCAGCATATCAAACTGTTTGTTTCTGGGTTTTTTGTCTTAGTAGGAATAGTATGTTGACAATGTTTTTATTTTCAGGGCATGTTCCAGAGATCCTTCTCAATCTATTGCTAAGAGAGTAAAAGAAATGCATGAAGTATACTGTCAGAGCACGCAGTCTGAAGGAGAATTCATTAATTTTTCCAAAGGTGGGAAACATTTTACTTAGATAAGAATTAAAATACCTGTAGGCACTTGTAACTACATTAGAGGTTATGCTTCATCACAAGTGTGTCCTCAGTTATGTTTGTCTTTTCCTGTATTCTTAAGACTTAGCCAATTTCAACCCTGCATAAAAATTTATCATCAGCCTTAGCTTAAAGTGCTGGAATTTGAGGATACTTTCAGTTCTATGAAAGCAAAATGAAAAATGCTGTTAAAGGGAACGCTATTTTGATCAAATATACGAATTATTGTGATTGCATGGATTTCTGTGACAGTAATGAAATGAATTATTTGTAGTCTTTACAAACCCTACTTCAAGTTGGATCCGTTTCAATATATTTTCCAACATATATTCTGAGCTTGAAATATGTATATTAGAGCAATGTTAAGGATTGTTCTTATAAATGGTGTCATCATCAAAATCTGTGTTCAGTAATAAGTTTTTCTGCTCTGCATGCAGGAGTCAGTGCAGCACAGGAGAGGGATTCCTACGTTTATTTTAAATTAACTGGTTTAGTCCTGGAAGTATTGCAGTCACAGTAGCACAGAAGTCCACACAGGCTACTAAATAATTGTATGTTTGCAGTTTAAGATATAGAATGTAATTCTTTTATTGCATTTCTCAGTATTGTTTTTTTTTTAAAATACCTGCAGATGTTGCTAGTAAGCATTTTTGTCATGCTGAGGTGCTATACTACAAGGTCTTGGAGGCTGTCATTGAGCAAGAGAGGAGGAGACTGGGAGACACTGACTTATCTGTAAGGAAAACTAATCAAATTCTACCTTGTTTCTAAAGTTGGACCTACAGAAAAGGAACCCAGCTGTAGAGCAGAATATATAGCTCTGTAAAATTAGGGTAAATCTCTGAAACACAGCCTGTAGGTATATTGAATGGTACATTGTCCATCATATTTGAAGAATCATGGCAGACAGGTGAAGTTCCCAACGACTGGAAAAAGGGAAATATAACCCCCATTTTCAAGAAGGGGAAAAAGGATGACTCGGGGAACTACAGACCAGTCAGACTCACCTCTGTGCCTGGCAAAATCTTGGAGCGGATTCTCCTGGAAGGCATGCTGAGGCACATAAAAACAACAAGGTGCTTGGTGATAGCCAGCATGGCTTCACTAAGGGGAAATCCTGCCTGACCAATCTGGTGGCCTTCTATGATGGGGCTATGGAACTGATGGACGGGGTAGAGCAGTTGATGTCATCTACCTGGACTTGTGAAAAGCGTTTGACACTGTCCCACCCGACATCCTTGTCTCTTAAGTTGGAGAGACATCAATTTGATAGGAGGACCACTCGGTGGATAAAGAACTGGCTTACCATTTTGGAGTCTGTTCTGCCTTTTTTCAAATAACATCTCTTTTAGTAAGCTTGATAATCTCACTGTTGAGGCAGAGTAAAAAATATTTTATTGTTTTATAGTTGCACTTTAAATTAAACATTAAAATTTGCAACTCTTGCAGGCAATACTGGAGCAGGATGTGTTTCATCAGTCACTGCTGGCATGTTGCCTTGAGATCATTACCTTCACATACAAGCTACCTGGAAACTTTCCATTCATCCCTGAAATATTTAACATTCCAGTTTATAATTTTTATAAGGTAAAGTGTTTGATAGCTAGAAATGCTTATCCAGTCATGAGTAAGTCATGTTAATGTACACACTAACCATTCATGCTCAGCTTTGCCCTTTTTTGTATTGAAAAAAAAATTACACAAGTGTCTCTTATTCTGGGGTGTGTCTTGGACATTTAGCAATCAAACAATGTTAGCAGTTTGAGGAACAGTATCCATGTACTAACTGCTGGATTATCATTGTATCATGAACTACTGTTGCGGCTCGATGTGTTTGTTTAGAAAGATACAAATATCTGTCTTCTGATGAAAGCAGAAGGCAGCATCTGATTGAGGCATAGTGATGCAGCCTTCATGTTTCTAATAATCTCTTCCTTTAAAATCGGGAATTAGCTCTTTCTGTAAGAAGCAATCAATGAAACAAGTACTGTAGCAGAAGGAACCAAACTAGGCCTTCTTAGCATGAGTCCTCGAAGGTGATGTAAGCTGCTGACAGTTGAGAAACTCAGCTTTGTTCTTTGTATAGCCCCAGCCCAGAATCACGAGTGTGGTTACTTAAAGCTTACAGTTGTATTATTCTGTTAAAGGTTGATAAATGATAATCTTAGGAGAATAAAGAAACCTTTCTTCTAGACTAATGACCTATTGATAATAAATGAGACAGGTAGAACACCAGACAATGATCATCAGTAACCTGCTGACCCTTTTGTACTTCTTCGAAACGTGGACTATTGTCACGGAACAAGAAAAGAAGCAGCAAGACCTGAAACCTGTCAGAATTGGAAAATATATGAGAACATCTAGAAGATTTGTAAATTTCCATGGGACATTTAGTAACTATACTTTGCTGACTAGCTTGTTTCTAAATCCTATATAAACTCACCAATAACATGTTGTAAGGGTCATTCTCTGCGGAGGTGACCCAACGCTGCTGTTCCTGCTGATTTCCTGCAATAAACTAGAGCCCAGAGTAACCCACAAGAGTTCGAGTCTCTGTTTGCTGAAGCCTCCTGTTACAGCCTCCTGTTTCAAGTACACTATGTTGATCATAATTATCCACCTTGCAGGTAATTGAAGTTTTCATCAGAGCAGAGGATGGCCTTTGTCGGGAAGTAGTAAAACACCTTAATCATATTGAGGAGCAGATCTTGGAAAGCATGGCTTGGAAACAGGAATCCATACTGTGGGACAGAATCAGGGATAATGAAAACAAGGTTCCTACTTGTGAAGAGGTGAGCACTTTCTGTTTTACATAGTTTTTCTCATCAGACAGGACAGTAAAGAGATGTTATACTCTGAAGGAGAGGCTCTACACGTTTAAATCTTAGCTTCACCCTACAAGGTGCTCAGTTCAGAGAACACAGGAACTGTAGTGTGCTGCAGGGACAGTGTCGTGGTTTAAGCCCAGCCCGTAACTCAGAACCATGCAGCTGCTTGCTCACTTCCCCCTTCTTCCTCCCCCCACTCCCAGAGGGATGGGGAGGAGAATCAAAAGAATGTAACTCCCATGGGTTGAGATTAAAACAGTCCAATAACTAAGGTATAATACAAAACTACTACTACTACCACCAATAATAATAATGATAAGGAAAATAACAAGGGGAGAGAATACAGTTGCTCACCACCCACCAACCGATACCCAGCCCAACATGAGCAGTGATCTGGGCCTTCCGGGTAACTCTCCCCAGTTTATATACTGGGCATGATGTGCTGTGGTATGGAATACCCCTTTGGCTAGTTTGGGTCAGGTGTCTTGTCTCCTCTTCCTCCTGGTTTCTCCTCCACCCTGGCAGAACATGAGACTGAGAAAGTCCTTGATCGGGGTAAACATTACTTAGAAACAGCTCAAAACATCAGTGTGTTATTAGCGTTGTTCCCAGGCTGAAAGTCAAAAACACAGCATTGCACTAGCTACTAAGGAGAAAATATGACTGCTACTGCTGAACCCAGGACAGACAGACACAATGGAGACATGCAGCTGAGGTGATTATCACCCAGTATTTGCACAGCATAGTTGAACAGGGAAGAAAAAGGCTAAGCAGGGAAGATTTGGACTAGTCGCTTGTGCTTGAGAAGATTACTAGGCAAGGAAATGTGATAAAAAAAAAAGCAGACTTTTAATTGTAGTCACAGAAAGATTGTTACAGTACCCTATCTACCCAAGTAGGACAATGGCTATGAAGTTTTAGTTAGGCTGATGTTAAGTTTTTCAGTGTTCTTTTGTTTTTTTCTATAGTCGTGCTGTTCAAAATTCTGTAGTGTAGAAGCTTTTAAAAAAGTGTTACGTAGTCACTCTGATACAGGCACTCTAATAACAGTATGAATATTGTAAGTAATGCCACCTCAGTATTTTGAGAGATCTGCTGGGAACAGTGTTGTGGGTTTTCCATTGACACTGAGGTGAATAAATGAGTTCCGCGCTGAAACTGGAGGACTAGGGAAAGGTGAGACTTTTAAAAGTATAACATACTTACACTTCTTAGACCATGGCTTTAATTTTTCATCTAAGTGATGTACAATAAGGAAACTGCTTTAATGTCAAGGTACAGTTAACTGCAAACACATCTGTACATGGTATTTCTATTGCAACTCACATATTTAAGTCAGATGTGTGATGCATTCATTAATTTCAGTGTGAACAAAATGCTGTTTTCAGGAAGCTATGTATATGTACAGCATGTAGGTCTGTATACATATGTATATGTTAATACTTAAGCACATACTACTTACTTGTGCAAAGCGTTTGACAATGTCCCACCCGACATCCTTGTCTCTAAGTTGGAGAGACATCAATTTGATAGGTGGACCACTCGGTGGATAAAGAACTGGCTGGATGGCCGCACGCAAAGAGTTGTGCTCAATGGCCCAATGTCCAGCTGGAGACCAGTAACGAGTGGTGTCCCTCAGGGATTGGTGTTGGGGCCGGTCTTGTTCAAGGTCTTCGTTGGTGCCATGGACAGTGGGATTGAGTGTGCCCTCAGCAACTTTGCCGATGACACCAAGCTGTGTGTTTCGGTTGACACGCTGGAGGGAAGGGATGCCATCCAGAGGGACCTTGACATGCTTGTGAGGTGGGCTGATGCCAACCTGATGAAGTTTAACCATGACAAGTGCAAGGTCCTACAGCTGGGTTGGAGCAATCCCAGGCACAGCTACAGGTTGGGCAGAGGAGAGACTCAGAGTAGCCCTGTGGAGAAGGACTTGGAGGTGCTGGTCGATGGAAAAATGAACATGAGCCAGCAGTGTGCGCTTGCAGCCCAGAAAGCCAACCGTCTCCTGGGCTGCATCAAAAGGAGCATGACCAGCAGCTCAAAGGAGGTGATCCTGCCCCTCTCCTCTGCTCTTGTGAGACCTCACTTGGAGTATTGTGGGCAGTTCTGGTGTCCTCTACATAAAAAGGACATGGAACTGTTGGAACAAGTCCAAAGGAGGGCCATGGGGATGATCAGGGGGCTGGAGCACCTCCCATATGAAGATAGGCTGAGCAAGTTGGTGCTGTTCAGCCTGGAGAAGAGAAGGCTGTGTGGAAAATTCATAGCAGCCTTCCAGTATCTGAAGGGGTGCTATAGGGATGCTGGGGAGGGACTCTTCATGAGGGACTGTAGTGATAGGACAAGGGGTAACGGGTTCAAACTTAAACAGGGGAAGTTTAGATTGGATATGAGGAAGAAATTCTTTGCTGTGAGGGTGGTGAGGCACTGGAATGGGTTGCCCAAGGAATCTGTGAATGCTCCATCCCTGATGGTGTTCAAGGCGAGTTTGGACAGAGCCTTGGGTGGCATGGTTTAGTGTGAGGTGTCCCTGCCCATGGCAGGGGGGTTGGAACTAGATGATCTTAAGGTCCTTTCCAACCCTAACTATTCTATGATTCTATGATTCTAAGTTCTCATTGGTAGCACTTGAACAGTTTGCTTTACTGTTACACCAAAATCAAAGCTCCACATATATTTTGTTATATGAAGTCTTAAACTTGTTCTCTGAAAAATAAAACATAATATGTTAGCTTAGAAAAACATGAAGCAGTATTATTTGAGATGAAGTAATCTCTAAAAGCAATCTGTAAGGCACAAATGTAGACATGAAGAGCTGGGCATGACATGTTTTGGTACTTCTTAGATTTCTCTCATGTACTTTGATAATATGGGATTATACAACAAGAGTTAAATATATATGTGTGTGTGTTGTTTCTCAATGCACAGGCCTTTCATCCCCTCCAACCACCCTGTATGATAGATACAGCTCTCCTACAGCCAATCCTACAAGGAGAAGGCTGTTAGCTGATAACAGTAACCCTGACAGCAGCACTCCAGTAAGAGTTTCCCAACAGCCTGTGGTAAATACGGTGCCTGTGCAGAACATGGATCCCGAAGTGATGTCAGTAACCCCAGTGCCTAGCCAGACACTGGTTACAGTGGCAACTGAATTCTTTAAAAACCCCCAAACCAAACAAAACCACAACCATTCAGAAATACCTACCCACCTGTCATGGGTTCAGCAGCAGCAGTCATTTTTTCTCCTTCTTGGTAGCTGGTGCAGTTCTGTGTTTTTGATTTTGAGCCTGGGAACAGTGCTGATAACACCAGTGTTTTCAGTTACTGCTTGACAATGTTTTGGTCTGGCCAAGGACTTTCTGAGTCTCATGCTCTGCCAGGGAGGAGGGGGAGCCGGGAGGAAGCAGAGACAGGACACCTGACCCA
This sequence comes from Myiopsitta monachus, assembly GCA_017639245.1. Taxonomy (NCBI): domain Eukaryota; kingdom Metazoa; phylum Chordata; class Aves; order Psittaciformes; family Psittacidae; genus Myiopsitta; species Myiopsitta monachus. The sequence continues at coordinate 6,734,346 of CM029940.1, forward strand.
AACTGACCAAAGAGGTTATTCCGTACCACAGCACGTCATGTCCAGGATGTGAAGACGGAGAGCAGAGACCCGGAAGGGTGTGGTGGTGGACTGGGGGTGCACGGCATGGCCAGCTTTTTGGTATTGGGGGGTTCGCTGCTGGGGGGTGCATTGGGTGGGTCAGGCTTGGTGAGCAGTTGTATTCTCTTTCCTTGTATTTCTCTTGTATTATTATTGATGGTAGCAGTAGTGATTTGTGTTATACCTTAGTTACTAAACTGTTCTTATCTCAACCTGTGGAAGTTGCATTCTTTTGATTCTCCTCACCATTCCCCCAGGACTGGGGGAAGAAAAAGAGGGGAGTGAGTGAGTAAAACTTCGTGAGTTTTAGAGGCTTAAACCACGACACCACCCCACACACAACTTGCTCTTATTTCAGACTCTTTTCCTTAAATTACAGCTATCGCCAATGAAAACGGAGGAATTACTTTCTTCCTAGTCCAGGTAAATGTGGGTACCCAGGCTCAGGTTGTCCCTGGCCCCATTCAGCCCCTCTCCCCAGGCGCTCACAGGTACCCTGAACACCCAAGTGACTGTGCTGCAGTTACCCAGCCAGGTCACTGTGCAGCAGATCTCTCCTGGAGAGCAAAAGCAAACTCAGCCCTTTGCCACTGTCATGTCCATCAGGACGCGGAAGATGGGCTCGCTTTCACTCTTCTTTAGAAAGGTAATTTTCAGTCTGATTTGTGCTTTGCTTAGTATTTTGGCAAGTCTTCAGTGATTTTTAAAATATGTAATTATTATTACTACCAATAGAAGAATATTCCATTTCAAAGTAAATCTATACTTTTTGTCTGTTCATTCACATACCTGGAGAGTAGTTTTCTTATGCAGGCAACTTCTCACTAGCAAAGGAGTAGACTCTCAGACCACGAGTTGTGAAGTATATTATGTACTCGGCTAGCAGGTACTTACTTGAAGGTTTTTGTTTTCTTTAAGACTTTGTAAAATAAATTCACCTTTGAGACATTTTGGTTTATCCAGTACACAGCAGTTGCTCTAAGCTGTGCAGTGCCTTTCCTGTGCTCAGGACAACTTAAATTTAAGCTTAATTTAAACAAATGTTTTCTTAGAATCAATACCAGAACTGAGAATGTCTGTTTCTTGTAAGCAAAAAAAAAAAAAATTATTCTGGCTTATCATTTGCACAAGTTTTACAGGGTGTGCAGGTCTGATCTGCTCTTGAGCTGGGTGAGAAAAGCTGTGTTGCTGGGCCCTGAGCAAGTCTCTCTTTCCACAGGTGTACCATTTAGCTAGTGTTCACCTGAGAGATCTCTGTGTCAAACTCAATGTATCTGATGAGCTGCAGAAAAAGATCTGGACATGTTTTGAGTATTCCTTGGTGCACTGCCCTGAAATCATGAGGGATAGACATCTGGATCAGCTGCTGATGTGTGCCATCTACATAATGGCTAAGGTAAGGTGTGAATAAAACAAAAACAAACCAACAGAACACTTCCCTAATACTTAATGTTCCAAAGATTACAATTCCTCAAAAATCCCAAACCAAACAAACACTACAGACAACCACCCCAAACAAAAAGAACACAGAAAAACTGCTATCCTTTTCTGTCCATCTCCTCTTAGGTGACCAAGGAGGACAGATCATTTCAGAACATTATGCACTGCTATCGGACACAACCACAAGCCAAGAGTCATGTAAGTACAGATCGTATTCAACAACGTGGTATCTGGTTTATTAAATGCCTTGGGTCTATCTTAGGAATGGATCTCTTTCTGAAGGAACAGTTAGTATTCAATGACTGTAGTCTGTGAGCCATTCTCCTCGCCAGACAGCAGTTGATCCGAAATCCTGCACTACTGAAAGCTTTTCATGCTAGACTAAACCTAAAATAAAAAATTCATGGCAGCAGCGCCTGTTGGATACACTCCTCTTGGGAGGCTCTATTTTCCCCTGTAAGCAGCAGTTTGATACCACAATGAAGTTTCTAAAATGCCAATGTATCATGCAGATTATTGTTTCCTGAGTATGCAGCTGCCTACCTGACCATCCTCCCTTTGCTGTGCTCCTCTTTCTCCCCGCAGGTATATCGGAGTGTCCTGATAAACGGCAGGAGATGCCGACGACGCTCTGGCAGCAGTGACAGCAGTGGCCAGCAGAACTCGCCAACAGAGAGAAGTAAAGAGAGGAACAAGGAAAGAAGTGAGTGATTCCCAATTCCAGGAGTTTGGGTTTAATTCAATTTCCAAAAAGTAAGAGTTGGATTTTGTGTCACCCCACCCCAAACAGCTCCTTCTTTGCTGAACCTGGACACAATTGAGAATGTATTGATACCATGTAAGAGTTCCTATAACTCAAAAGTTAGTCTTACACCCACTTTGACAGTTTGGAATCCATCATCACATGCCCTTCCCTTCAGAGTTTACCATGGTAGCTGGCCTCAGCTCTTGGAGTTCAGTCTGTACACCAAAGAATAAGTCTTTGTAGAAAGGAAGGAAATCCGTGGTACCCCATGCTCACAGGTACTCCTTTACTTACCACAGTTGTGGAGCTGTAGCAGTTTCTTTTGCAGCAGCTGGCTGTCTTCAGAGACAGGGACAAACAAGGCACCCACAACATCTGCTTCAGCCAATCCAACAGCTCTGCAGAGGCTTTCCTTGGCACATTTTTGTTGAGTTAACCTTTATAAAGGAAAGCGAATAAGTGATGCTGTATATTCCTACCACAAGTTTTCAATATACTATGAGCTGAAAAAGCCTACTGTTCCCAATTTGAAATGGTGCCAGTCGGCAACAAGAGCTACTGTTAAAAGTGCAGCATGAATACCTGAAAAGTGGAGGTTTATCTCTGTTTACTGTGTGATGAAACTGAGCTTATACAGAAGAGCCACTTGTGGTTTGACCAGTAACATGCTAGAAATCAAACATGTTTCTGTACACATTCTCAGCAGCACACTGGTCTGTAACAAGGCTGATACCGCTTCTCTGTAAGATGAGGTGCTAAGGTGTCCTGGGTTCAACAGCAGCAGTCATTTTTCCCCTTCTTGGTAGCTGGTGCAGCACTGTGTTTTTGATTTTGGGCCTGGGAACAGTGCTGATAACACCAGTGTTTTCAGTTACTGCTTGGCAATGTTTTGGTCTGGCCAAGGACTTCCTGAGTCTCATGCTCTGCCAGGGAGGAGGGGAAGCCAGGAGGAAGCAGAGACAGGACACCTGACCCAAACTGACCAAAGAGGTTATTCCATACCACAGCACATCATGTCCGGGATGTGAAAACAGAGAGCAGAGACCTGGAAGGGTGTGGTGGTGCTTTGGGGGGTTCGCTGCTGGGGGGTGCACTGGCTGGGTCGGGCTTAGTGAGCAGTTGTATTCTCTTTCCTTGTATTTCTCTTGTATTATTACTGGTGGTAGCTGTAGTGATTTGTGTTATACCTTAGTTACTAAACTGTTCTTATCTCAACCTGTGCGAGTTGCATTCTTTCGATTCTCCTCCCCATACCCCCGGGACTGGGGGAAGAAGGAGAGGGGAGTGAGTGAGTGAGAGAGAAAACTTTGTGGGTGAGGGGCTTAAACCACGACACAAGGGAACCACATCAGCACTGCTTGTACTGACACCAGGTTCAGGATCACTGTGCTGCGATTTAAGGGTGGGGAAGGCAGTGGCTTTATGGGGCTGAACAACAGGTGGTGACTGGAGCAGGTGAAGCAGCTGTGGCTGAGCTCAGGAGCTGCTCCTCATTGCAGGGAGCAGAGACTCTAGCCCCATGATACAATCCAGTAGCACCCTGCCTGTTTTGCACCCCAGCAGTGCCCCCCCCCACCCCAACCCGACTGACCAGGGCCAACAGCAACACCAAGGAGGAGGAGCGAGGGGACCTCATACAGTTCTATAACAACATCTATATCGAGCAGATCAAAGAATTTGCCCTGAAATACATCTCAAATGCAGTAAGTAAATTCTGTGCTTTTAGAATCATAGAATCATAGAATACTTAGGGTTGGAAAGGACCTTAAAATCATCTAGTTCCAACCCCCCTGCCATGGGCAGGGACACCTCACACTAAACCATGCCACCCAAGGCTCTGTCCAACCTGGCCTTGAACACCGCCAGCGATGGAGCATTCACAACTTCCTTGGGCAACCCATTCCAGTGCCTCACCACCCTCACAGCAAAGAATTTCTTCCTCATATCCAATCTAAACTTCCCCTGTTTAAGTTTGAACCCATTACCCCTTGTCCTATCACTACAGTCCCTAATGAAGAGTCCCTCCTCAGCATCCCTATAGGCCCCCTTCAGATATTGGAAGGCTGCTATGAGGTCTCCACACAGCCTTCTCTTCTCCAGGCTGAACAGCCCTGACTTTCTCAGCCTATCTTCATACGGGAGGTGCTCCAGATTTGTTACGATATCTTTTTTTACTGTACCTACAACAGTGATGTGCTCTTAGCTAACCCCACTACAATCAAACTCCAGGGTTTATATTTTTATGACAAGTTCGCCTCAAGCACGCACTCTGCTGCTAACCCTAAGAACTGTCCATACCTACTTGCTGTTTCCTCCTGTATGCAGTACACAATGCTGAGCAATGTCAGCTGCCATCCTCAGATAGTATTAGGAAAGTAAATTAAAAATAAAAACCAAAAGCACCACTGATCTGGCCAAATAACATGACTCAATTTGCATCTGTTCTAAACGTGTATGGTGTGACAGCAGTGGGAAAAACTGAACCAAGTTTAAGGTGACCAGCTCACAGAAGCTGTGCTGTAGGATCAGATGCCAACTGCGGTTTGATTTTTCTCTCTCCCTTTCTCTGCAGACCGATTCCCTTCCACTCTCACCCTACCCATTCATGCGGGTGGGCTCCCCTTGTCGTGTGCAGCTGTCCCACAACCAACCTTGTGTACATCTCACCACACAAAAATGAGTCTGTGCTCTCTCCTCTAGAGAAAATATTCTACTACTTCAGTAGCAGCACATCTAAGGTGAGACTGAAGGGTCTTAAGTTTGCTTTTATAAATCCTTAATTCTACCTTTTCTTTTTGGTAGTGCTACACACTGTTCTGTTTACATAGTCTAACATGTGCTTTCTCACCTGATGCTCTTCCAACTGCCAGTTCAGGTATCTAAGAACTTGTAAAGCAATCAGGTGCCTAAGAGTACTGTGTACTTTGAAAAGTTACTCTTTCTGGCAAAACAGGTGAAAGACTCAAGGATGGCAATGGCACCCTTTGCTTTCAGGTGACAGGGGGTTCCTTGGTGTCCAAAGAGAACACCAAGCACAGTCCCACCCTCTTATCTACCTAGTGGGGAAAAAAATCCTCCAGCAAGCTCTGACCATGAGAGTACTCACCAGGGGAGCATGTAATAGCCTGAGTCCCATCATCCCTGGTCACCAAGAATGAAGCAGAAATCTTCCTTAGGAATCATTTTCAGTCTTGATAGGAATTGTTGTACCTATGGTGTAAGATAAGAGTCACAACTAGGGGTGGAGGGCCTTTGAGTTCTACATGTGTTGAAACAACAATCCTACTTGAATTTGAGTGCAGCATACTCTGGTAATGGAGAGACCAGCATTGTGATTGAGAACGATGGTCTGTCACAGGAAGCACTTTGTGCAGTGCAGATCTCCAGAAACAAAAGTGTATGTAATCCCACTGTAATGCAAGTAACAAAAGTTCTCCTTATGTTTAGGTAGTCACAATAATGAGAAATTAATTCTACTTCCCCCCTCCAGAGGCTACAGGAAATTAACAGCATGGTTAGAACTGGAGAACCTGCAACAAAGAAGAGAGGCATTCTCTTGGAAGATAGTACTGAAGCACCAGCTAAACGTATCTGCCAGGAGAATCACACTGCTCTGCTAAGGCTGCTACAAGATGTAGCAAATGACCGAGGTTCTCACTGAGCCCAGTGTTCCAGCTACTCCAGGTATTCCTTCCTTCCTTCCTCTTCCTTCCATTACCTTCCTTCCTTCCTCCCTCCCACACTCCCTTCCTTTTCCTTCCTTCCTTCCTTCCTTCCTTCCTTCCTTCCTTCCTTCCTTCCTTCCTTCCTTCCTTCCTTCCTTCCTTCCTTTTCCTTCCTTCCTTTTCCTTCCTTCCTTTCTTCCTTCCTTCCTTCCATTTCCTTCCATTTCCTCCTTCTCTCCCTTTTTCCTACCTTATTTCCTTACTTTCATTTCCTTCATCCCTTCCTCCCTCCCTCCCTTCCTTTTCCTTCCTTCCTTTTACTTTCTTTTATTTCCTTATTTCCTTCCTTCTTTTCTTTTTTCTTTCCCTTTGCTTCTTTCCTTACTAACTTCCTTCCATTTCCATCCATCCTTCCTTTTCCTCACTTTTATTTCCTTATTTAATTCCTTCCTTCTTTTTCCTTCCTTCCTTTCTCTCTCCCTCTCTTTTCTTTCCATTCTTTCAATTTCTTTCCGTTTCTTTCAATTTCTTTCTTTTCTTTTCCTTTTCTTTCCTTTTCTTTCCTTTTCTTTCCATTCTTTCCATTTTTTCCATTTCTTTCAATTTCTTTCCTTTTCTTTTCTTTCCTTTCCTTTTCCTTCCTTCCTTCCTTCCTTCCTTCCTTCCTTCCTTCCTTCCTTCCCCTTCCTTCCATTTCCTTCTTTTTTTTTATTTCCTTTCTTTCTTCTTTCCTTTCCTTTCCTTTCTTTTCCTTCCTTCCTTCCTTCCTTTTCCATCCTTCCGTTTCTTTCAATTTTTTTTTCTTCTTTCCTTCCTTCCTTTTCCTTCCTTCTTTCCTTTTCCTTCCTTATATAATCATAGGATAGTTTGGGTTGGAAAGGACCTTAAGATCATCTAGTTTCAACCCCTCTGCCATGGGCCGGGACATCTCCCACTAAACCATACCACCCAAGGCTCTGTCCAACCCAGCTTTGCACACCTCCAGTGATGGAGCATTCACAACTTCCCTGGGCAACCCATTCCAGTGCCTCACCACCTTTACAGTAAAGAATTTCTTCCTCATATCCAGTCTAAACTTCCCCTTTTTAAGTTTGAACCCGTTACCCCTTGTCCTCTCACTACAGTCCCTAACAAAGAGTCCCTCCCCAGCATCCCTATAGGCCCCCTTCAGATATTGGAAGGCTGCTATGAGGTCTCCATGCAGCCTTTTCTTCTCCAGGCTGAACAGCCCCAACTTTCTCATCCTTTTTACTTCCTTTTCATTCCTTCCTTCCTTTTCCTTACTTCTTTCCTTTTCTTTCCTTCTTTTCTTCCATTTCCTTCTTTTTTTTTCATTCTTTTTTTTTCTGCCTTACTTTTCTTCTCTTATGGATTTATAGTATATTAAAATGTATAAAGGCTTTAATATCATCTTTGTTTTCTTTAATTATGCATGCATACATAGAGATGCATGTAAGTTTTCATTTTGATTGGCACGTTTATGTTTGAATACAGGAAAGTGGGGACCATTTCTTTAGAGAGTGTCTTTACTTGCAGAGATGACTGAGTTGTGCTCAGGTGTGAACTCAATTTATTCCATTGCTTTTCTGAACAGAGACTACTGAATACTGTGGATGGTTTTATTAAAAAAAAAAAAAAGTGAGCCCATCTTTATTGGAAAGTTAAGTCTGTGTGATCAGGACTGGTTCAAAACTAAGCTTCTTGAGTTTCAGGTCTTGTTGTTCAACATGTTCCATCCTAACAGCCGCCTAACAAGGATTTGATTAAATATTTGTACTTGCTTTTTTTTCACCAGAAAATTTCTGCAAAAATAGCTATATCCAATAACTTCTTGTTAGAAAAGCCACTGTTAGCTAATCACTGCTGTGCCTGTTTCAAGATGTGATTTCCGCAACTTATTCCTTTGCATTTGTGGTTTTCTGTTTTTTCTTTTTTCCTCGCATTATAGATTCTTCATTTCTCATGAGGGCCGTAAAAATTTGAAAGGTATAGTAGCAATATGAAACACAGACTTCCTTGCATCCTTTTGCTGATCTTCATGAAACCTAATTTAAGGTACTAATTTTCTGCAGTGATCAGTCAACATTGTGTGATCACTTGTTTTAAGTCATACTATAGCAGTTAGATATTTCGAAGAGGGACATTGGGATTGTTTTTTTTTTAGTTGCTGGTTCACTGAGCCCTTTTAGCAGTAAGTGAATTTTATTCTTTCCTTTTTCTGCTGGTTTGAGCTCATCTCTACTTTTCATTTGATTTTCTTAAGTCAGTATGTTGGGCCAAGCACCTAAGGGCTACTTAACTGAGGAAGCTATTTTACTGATAGGATTGTTCTACAGCATCCATACAGGAACAGACTGCTGGTATGAGAAAACCTCCACAAAAACTGCTTTTCCAAGCTGTTTTTTTGGTGGGCAGACCTTACTTCCTGCAGGGTGCACCAGAGAGAGTGCCTGGAAATTTGCCATTGCTGCAGATTCCCTCTGAAAAGAGGTCTATCTTCAGTAACACAAGCCACAGGGTCTTTCACCTTCTCTTATTTGCCCTGCTGGTTTTGCCCTTGTCTCCTTGAGGTTAAAGCTGAACTAATTTTAAATTCATCTCCAGCAGCTCCAAAAACTCTCTTAGGGCAAACCATCCATTTCTGCTCAATAAAACAGTTCTGTGCTCAAATTCTTAAAATTTGCATAAAACTCTTTTTTTCACTGCTGTCTTGGAAGTATACCCTGTCACGGAGAGCACCTATCAGGAAAAATCACCTTGCTATGTCAGTATTACCTTTCCTAGGCAATCTCTCTGGGTTGAAAGCCCATCTCTTCACCTTTCCCTGTGTTCTTCCTAGAAAGTGTTGCCTCCAGCTCTTCTTACTTACACTCATATTAGTTTCATATGCAAAGTGGACATGCCACTAGGGCGCAGGCACTGGCCCAGCATCAGAAGAGATATTCTAACAGATGGGTTTGCTGTGTTACCAGAGACATATCTTTTGTTCAAATTATTCACCTTCTCCTGTGTAAATGATGTAAGATGATAGAAAAGCAGAATGTGTAAACTCCCTGCTGGACTTAGCACAGTAATAGGTGACACTTCTGAAATCTAATGCTAGTGTTACAGTAGCAAAAGTATAACAGTCTGAGCATTCGAACAAATCTTGTCAAACTCTTTACTGACCTCAGCATAATCAGATTTGGTTTCTCATCAGTACTGTGCTAGATGAATGCACTATACCATCTCCTCCATAGCCCCCTGAAATACATGCTGCACATACAAAATTCAAGTCAGAGACTGTCTTCTGCATGTGCATATGGTAGTCCTAAAAGAAATCAGCCTCAAAACCCCAGACTTTTCCTACAGCCATGTATACAAAGTGTCCTACAATAAGAAGCTGTGCCTGTGAGAGGGTAATTTTACAGAAATTGCCCATGCTGGTGTCGTGGTTTAAGCTCAGCTTAACTCAGAACCATCCAGCTGCTCACTCACTCCCCCTGCTTCTTCCCCCCCATTCCTGGAGGGATGGGGGGGGAGAATCGAAAGAATGCAAATCCCACAGGTTGAGGTAAGAACAGTCCAGTAACTAAGGTATAATACAAAACCACTACTGCTACCACCAATAATAATGATGATAAGGGAAATAACAAAGGGAAAAAATACAATTGCTCACCACCTGCTGACCAACACCCAGCCCGACCTGAGCAGCAATATCAGCCTTCCAGTTAACTGCCCCCAGTTTATATATTTGGCATGATGTGCTGTGGAATGGAATAACTCTTTGGCTAGTTTGGGTCAGGTGTCCTGTCTCTGCTTACTCCTGGCTTCCCGTGCCCCTCCTTGCTGGCAGAGCATGAGACTAAAAAGTCCTTGATCAGAGTGAATATTAATTAGAAACAACTAAAAACATCGGTGTGTTATCAACTCTGCTCTCAGACTAAAGTCGAGACCTACTACTAGAAACTATCTACTAGAGCCTTATACTTCTGTGGGACTGATGTGCCAGGCCATCTGATCCATGCAGTCCAGTAAATCCGATTGTCCCCTCCCTCCACCTGGCTGGAGGCGGGGCCACTCTAGTAGTCATCACATTGGTAATTCACCTCTTGTAGAGATGGATTATTCTTCTTTATCACAGGAGTTGGAGTAAAATCTGCTCCTCCACTCCATCTGGGAACCTGCTCACCAGAGACTGAAGCCGCAGCCTTCATGGAGTGACCAGACTTGACCTTTGCTCTCCTTTTCAGTTCTCGCACCCTCTCCTCCAAAACTGAAGTAGGCTTTCCATCCCACTCCATCATATCTTCTCCATGATCCCGCAGGTAAAACCATAGGGTGGCCCGTGGTGTATAACTTCTATATCTTCTCTCTCGAACAGTAGGATGCCTTCTATCAATAGCTGAGACGTGTGTTGGTACACGTGAGGAGCTGGATAGATCGTCTCTCAATTTTTGGAGGTCCTGGGACAGTTTTTCCACAGCTGAGATGATGGAAGGGGTGAGATTATCTTCAAACTCTCGGAGTTTATAAATCATTTCATCCACTGTTGGTGGTCTTATGTCACTCCAGGTTATTGCTGCCAATGAATGGGCATATGATGGGGTGCATTCCGTGTAAATTTCCGCCACATGGGTCGTGTACATTCGACTTCATCTGGATCTATGGGTATATCCCCAACATTCGGCTTGATAGTATAGATCATCTCTACAATGGCTGATTCCCTCAGAGACTGGATGCCCTTTTCTAGAGTAGTCCACTTGGCCAAACGACTCATAACATCATCCTTGTATGGAAACCTGTCTTTCACAGCTGCCAAGAGCCGCTTCCAAAGGCTGAGGGAGTGTTTCTCTCTTGCAATTGCTTTGTCAATTCCCCCTTCCCTGGCAAGTGATCCCAGCTGTTTGGCTTCACTACCTTCTAGTTCATGACCGTCGGCCCCATTGTCCCATCATCGGAGCAGCCAGGTGATGATGTGCTCCCCTGGCTGATGGGTAAAGTCTTTCCGCATATTCTGTAGCTCGGTTGAGGTCCGAGTTCGGGAAGTCACCTCTTCTTTTTCTTCTTCTTCTTCATCATGTGATAATGACTCCTGGTCAGATGCTGTCCCAGGTGGTGACGTTTCTTCGTCTTGTTTCATCTTTCTTGCCTCTTTTTTGCTTTTTCTCTGGTGTACAGTGGCAACCGATATTGGTATGAGTTGGTCCTCTGGTTTAGCTGCGGTGATTATTACTGTGTTTTGGGTAGCTGCCGTACTTGTCACGGGTTTGAGTCGTGGCTGTACCTGTCGCTGGTGGTGATGTAGCTGCTGTACTTGGAACTGGAGTAGCTGCGCTGTCCATTACTCCTCCCTCAGATCCAGAGATGTTTTTTTCCTTTTGAAGATGCTGGACAGTGTTAAACAAGGCTCTGTAAGCATAGGCCAAGCCCCAGCACGTTGCCATCATTTGTCCATCTCTGGTGAAACAGGAGGCTGTAACAGGAGGCTTCAGCAAACAGAGATTCGAACTCTTGTGGGTTACTCTGAGCTCTAGTTTATTGCAGGAAATCATCAGGAACAGCAGCGTTGAGTCACCTCCGCAGAGAATGACCCTTACAACATGTTATTGGTGAGTTTATATAGGATTTAGAAACAAGCTGGTCAGCAAGGTATAGTTACTAAATGTCCCATGGAAATTTACAAATCTTCTAGATGTTCTCATATATTTTCCAATTCTGACAGGTTTCAGGTCTTGCTGCTTCTTTTCTTGTTCCGTGACAATAGTCCACGTTTCGAAGAAGTACAAAAGGGTCAGCAGGTTACTGATGATCATTGTCTGGTGTTCTACCTGTCTCATTTATTATCAATAGGTCATTAGTCTAGAAGAAAGGTTTCTTTATCCTCCTAAGATTATCATTTACCAACCTTTAACAGAACAATACAACTGTAAGCTTTAAGTAACCACACTCGTGATTCTGGGCTGGGGCTATACAAAGAACAAAGCGGAGTTTCTTAACTGTCAGCAGCTTACATCACCTTCGAGGACTCATGCTAAGAAGGCCTAGTTTGGTTCCTTCTGCTACATCTGGTGTGACCAGAATGATCACACACCTCCTTTAAATGTTTTACTAATTTTTCTGGATTTTGCATTTGTTCATTGGTGAAGTTCCAAAGCACTGGAGGGGCCCACTGGCCTAGATACTTGCCCATACTATCCCCCACACCCTGCCACTCATGACTGTCCAGCCTCGGGGAAAATCTCTCGGCCATCCTGGATTGTAGTCTAACCCCAGACATGGCCCACACCCCACTCTGCTTAACTCTCCGGACCAGACTAAATAGTTGTGAGCACAACATATTCAGTATGTGTGCCAACATGATAATTCCCTTCACCACCAGCAGGCAGATCTCAAGGGTATCTAAAGGCCATTCAAAAACTTCAGAATTCTCAAATAGTGTTGTAAATGGCCTGGTGGGGGCGCTGGGAGCACAAAAGAATGTCTCCTTCACAGGCTGACCACCCAAGGAGGTGAAAAGAGACGTGTAATTGCTAAGAACTTCCATTATATACCTCCCAAAGTATAGAGTTGGTGGCCACACTGGAAACACAAACCGGGTCAGTTTCATGATCACTGAGTCTATTGTATTAAAAATCTGTGCAATACAGTATAATGTAACAAGAACCTTAACCCAAAACCCAGATCTGAAAAACGTTAGGATAAGGAGAACCTGCTGTAAGTAAAGTGTCATACACTGAACCTATAAGAACCAGAGCAACAACTTTGAGAGCCAGTAAATCAGCATTGTGACGAGTGGCTATTTTGTCTTTATCTCAACCCTTTCGTGCCCCATGTTGGGCGCCAAACACTGTCGTGGTGTTATAAATTGAGACCATAAATGATCAAAATCAATTAGAATTTATTGATTATAGTAAGCAGAATATGAGCAAATACAGCGCTGGGCGACAGGGGAGTCCCTGCTCCACCAACTGCCGCAATTTCAGTTCTCCCTTCAGTCCTTTTTTATAGGCTTATTAGTTTCGCTTCTGACGTGGCCGTGTAGTATTCTGCGCATGCTCAGGCTGTTGCTAAGGGGTCTTTCTCTATCTCCTGGTGGTCGCCGAGACTGAAATCAGACATCTTCCCCAGTTTCTGAGTACTCTCTTCTTCCTTGTATGGTTGCTCTTGTAATTCCAGGAGCTGCTTTTGCTGGCAACAATAGATTACTTGTGCAAACATATTTTGCAGTATACATTCTCTATCTGTCACAAAACGTGCCTTGGCAGTTTGGGCATATACATTCAGAACATCTTGTTTGATAAACAACCTTAACTTTTTACAATCCCCCCTTCTTTTATTTATCATTTGTTTGTCAAACATGCAAAAGCAAGGTTTGTTATATTTACAATTACAACAATCATATTTCATGGTCCTCATTAATTGCCACTGGTACATAGTTAGAGGTAAACAACAAAAGCTTTGTTACATTAAAACAGTCTTTGATTATTTTGAGTAAATACTTAATAATACATGGCCCAAAAATCAATCCCAAAATAATTATTATTAGTGGTCCTGCTAGGGTAGAAAATAAGGTAGTTAACCAAAGTGACATATTAAACCAATTTTCATACCATGACCTATTGGCTTCTCTTTCTTTCCTTCTTTGTTCGAGTCTCTTTCTTAATTCTGACATTGCATCCTGTACAACCCCTGTATGATCAGCATAAGAGCAACATTCTTCTTTTAAAGCAACACATAACCCTCCTTCTTTCAGGAATAGTTGGTCTAGCCCCTTTCGATTCTGTAATACTACTTCTGATAATGATTTTACCGAAGTTGCTAAGTTGTTTATAGCTTGCTCTATTCTTCTTAAATCTTCATCTACTGCCGATTGTAGGGCTTTTATTTCTTCTCCTTTGAAAAGGGCGGCTATTCCAGTTCCTGCTCCAACTCCACTAGCAATAAGCAATCCAGCAATTGTAATAGTAGTTATGGGTTCTCTAGTTTGCCTAGAGAGCTCCCCTTCAAAGTGTCTAAATACCTCTTCAGAGGTATGATACATAATTTTAGGTATGATGACAACTTGAATACAAAAGAAACTTCCATTGAACACATTAAGAGACGAACAAGGGGTTACCCCCACATCCGAACATACCCATTTGGCATTTCCAGAGGGTATTATCCATTTATAATTCTGGTTCTTGTGTGTTCGTATAGTATAGTTCTTAATAGTTTCATTACACAGTGATTGATACATGAGCGGAACAGTCCCGATACATCGTCCCTTTCCAGTTACCATTTGCATAGTTATCCCTCGAGTAGGGTTTGGATGTTTTTGTTCAGCCCATTTACATTCTCTTGGAGTTGCCTCGTTAGACCAACGAACCTTACTAGGTTTTCCCATAGCCTCGAAATATGGTGGTCTTACGTTGTAACATAACCAACAACCGTCAGTTAAGTTGGGTCTAGTTTTGTTTAAGGCTTCATAGGACTTCTGCATCATGTTCCAGAGTGGGTCTCTGGGTTCTTGCTCAAGTGGTATAATTGCAACGGGTAGTGTGGCCTTTGGAATTTGAGTAACTTTCTTATTTGATCTCAAATCCGGTAGAGGAGTTATAGGATGAGAAATCTCATTAAGGACTGGATTAGGGCCTATGGGTAAAGAGTCATGAGGTATGGTTTTCTTTTCTATTGAGAAATGACCTCCCCTATCTGCTCCTCGTTCTGCTAATCTTATTCCCCATGTACGTCCTACCATCCATCCAGGATCAGCGGGCTGTAAAACTTTAATAGTTATTCCTGTACAATTCCCATAGGTTAGTGTGGTTGGAGTCAGCCCTCCCCAGGGAGAAAGGCCTCCCATTGTAGCATCTGGTGGAATACAGTAACTGTCTTTTCTTCCCTAGAATGATGAAATATATTTATCTTGGGTTGCTACTTTCCAGCCTGTGGCTGTCTCACATCCCCAATAGCCACAATAAAAATGTCCAGGATAACTACAATAAGGTTTTCCAGGGTTAGATGCAGGACACATATAATACGGATAATATGTTGGACAAGGTTTTGTACCGATTAGGTCACATAATGGAACATGAAAACTGGGACTTCCACTCATAGTGGTGGTTGCAAGTATCTTATGATTTTCCCATTGAATTATACTCCACTTAAACGGTTCATGTGGATTTTCGGCCACTACTTGAGGTATTAGATACCAGATTACTAACAATATGAGTATGCCAGGACAAAGGGTGGGCTTTGTACTTAATTGTATTACAATCTTACCAGTCCAGGGGGAGTTCGGCCATTGTTGCTTGTGCTTCCCAATATTCAGATTCCCTCCTCCTGGGCCTGTTCCTCCTCTGCCTCTCTCGTCGACTTGGTTGCTGCAAGCCACGAGGTGTACCATCTTCTCGGCAGCAAGGGAACTCCACAGGAATTTGGGTATTTCGCCTTATATAACGAAGCACGTAGGCTTCCCACTTGTCTGCTTTCACAAATGGGGCACAGCACGGTAAGGCTCGAACTTCCCTCCTACACTGGACAGCTAGAATTTTGATCCCAAAAGGGGGTGATTCATTAAAATGATAACAATAATATAGAGGGTTTATTCCTTCTACAATAATGTTCCACCACTCAGTGGACCCTCTCAAGAGTCCGTAATTTCCTTCTAAAAACTTTAATGCCCACTCAGTTAGTTGCCGTTCGATTTTGTAACATATCCAACATATTCCTATAGGAGGATATCCACTCCTACAGTGCTTCCACCATTTGCCCTGGCACACCATACACTCAAAGCAAATAAAAGGATAACAATTACAACCTGGGGATCCACACTTTAAACGTATATCGTGTGTACGTATATCGTTTAAATCAGTATGTAGCCTATATTCAATCTTTAACTGCATATATTCAACAATTTCCTTTTGCACACTTAGTGCATTTCCAAAAATAAAACATCACCAGTGACAATAATATTGCAATTGCAAAGCAAATCAAACATTTAACACTAAAAGGTAAAGTTAAAAAATGTTCGGTCAGTGTCTCTATCATCACTTATCTCTTTAAGATTAGCCTGGTGTCTCCAGGTTCGCTGACCACTTTCCAGTGTGGTGGAGTTACTGGTCCTTTAATGCGGCTTGCATAAGTCCATCCTCGTTCTGCAGTTCTAACAGCTGTTTCTGTTGTAAGCAAGACAAGGTAAGGCCCTTCCCACTTAGGTTTCAAGGTTTCTTCTTTCCAGGTTTTTACCATTACCCAGTCTCCAGGTTCAATATTGTGTATTTTCAAGTCCAGAGGTGGTCGTTGGACTAACAGACCCTTTTTCCATAACATATTCCTATGTTTAGACAGTTGAGATATGTATTCACTTCTCATTTTATCCCGAATTAATACATGGTTTTGAGGTTCTTCTATTCTGTAAGGCATTCCATACATCATTTCAAAGGCTGAAATGCCCAAATCTGCTCTAGGCCTTGTTCGTAATATTAGCAGAGCCATAGGCAGGCATTTTACCCAAGATAACTTAGTTTCAATTATTAATTTGGTCAGGGTAGTTTTTAATTCCCCATTCATTCGCTCCACTTTTCCTGAACTTTGAGGATGCCAAGGGGTATGATATTCCCATTTGATTCCTAAGGCATCTGTTAAGTCCCGTATTATTTTTGATACAAAGTGAGATCCTCTATCCGAATCTATTACTTCAATAACTCCATATCGAGGTATAATATGTTCTAATAATACTTTAGTAACTTGGTTAGCAGTTGCTCTTGAGGTAGGGAATGCCTCTACATAGTGTGTTAAATGGTCCACTATTACTAACAGATACTTATATCGCCCCACCTTTTGTAATTCTGTGAAGTCAACTTGTATTTCGCAAAATGGTTTATATGCTGGTTGCCGTCCTCCAAGATGTTTTCCTCTTATCTTAGTACGGTTAACTTTTTGGCAGGTTTCACAAGTAGCTGTTACAGCTTTAGCAATATTATACACTCCTATACAGGAATATAGTTGCTCAAAATAATCCACTAATGCTTGGGTCCCCCAATGGGTTTTTGCATGTATTTTCGACAAGATCGAGCTTGCAATTGCCTTTGGCAATACTTCTCTGCCATCAGATAAAATCCACTTATTCTCTACCTCTTGTACTTCCATTTCTCTTAACTTTTCTTTTTCTTGCTGTGAAAAACTATATACCCTTGTGTATGTTTTGTTATTATTTAGAATAATAGTTCTATTCCCAGCCATCCTTTTGGCTTCTTGATCTGCCGCATTGTTCCCTCTAATCTGGGAAGTTATTCCCTTTTGATGCCCTTTTACATGTACAATAGCTATTTGTTTTGGTCCTTTTAGGGCCCTCAGTACCTGTCGTATAAGTTCTAAATGTATAAGGTCCTTTCCTTGTGAATTCACAAATCCTCTTTCTTCCCAAATTTTTCCAAAGGTATGTACCACTCCATAAACATACCGAGAATCTGTATATATAGTATCTACTTTGTTATATAGATACAATAGTGCTCTTAAGAGTGCATATAACTCACATGCTTGTGCTGACCAGCTGGCACTTAAGGGACCTGATTCAATTACTTTGAGATCATTATTTACTATTTTTATTACTGCATAACTCGAAATTCGTTTACCTTCTACAATTCTAGATGACCCATCTATAAACACCTTCTCTCCCAACTTTAATTCTTCCTCTTCGAGGTCAGGATGTATTTTTGTTTGTTGTATGATCGTTTGTTTGTTGTATGATAGTTTGGAAGCAATCATGGGTAAGCAGTGAACCTTCTCCAGGGTACAGAAATTCTGCAGGGTTAACCGCTCCTGTTGGTTTTAAAATTAACTTTGGGGACTCTATAAGTATCCCTTCGTATTTTAAAAGTCTACTATCTGTCAACCACTTTTCTGCCTTTTGTTGTAAAATTCCTCGAATGTTATGGGGCGCATACAAAGTTATTTCTCCATTAAAGGTGATTCGGTTAGTCTCTTCAATTAATAAGGCAGCAGCAACAATAATTTGTAAACAAGTTGGCCAGCCTCTGCTGACTGGGTCAAGTATTTTAGAAAGGTATCCAACGGGCTTCTTCTGACCTGCCCACTCCTGAGTGAGTACCCCAAAGGCTGTCCCTTCATGTACGTTTACAAATAAATGAAAAGGTCTCTTTATGTCGGGTAGACTTAATACTGGGGCCTGACTCAATTCAAACTTTAATGCTTCGAATTGTTCCTTTTCCTCAGGGGTCCATTTAGGGAATCCCTCCTTGGCCAATTGATTGTAAAGGAATTTGCCCTTTGAACTATAATTCTCAATCCATTGTCGACAGTAGCCAAATAGCCCTAATGCCTGTCGGATTTGTCGTTTAGACATTGGCATTTTTAGTTCCACAATTCCCTTTATTCTTTCTGGGTCTAGTATTTTCTTTCCTTGAAACAGATAATGACCCAGATACTTAACTTTCTCTTCTACAAACTGTAATTTATCTTTTGAAACCTTCAAACCCTTTTTTGCTAAAAAATTCAATAAGTTTACACTATCTTCTAACACCTTATTTTCTACGTCCCCCGCGATTAACAAATCATCCACATATTGTAGTAAGATATTTCCCGACTGTACTTGAAATTCTTCTAACAATTTTTCTAGCGCCTGCCCAAACAGGTTAGGAGATTCCGTGAATCCCTGTGGGAGCACGGTCCATCTTAATTGCTGTTTTCTGTTAGTATCCGGGTCTTCCCATTCGAATGCAAAATAATCTCTACTTTGCTCTCCTAAAGGACAGGCCCAAAACGCATCTTTTAAATCTATTACACTATACCATGTTCTATGAGGTCCTAATTTACTAAGTAAAGTGTATGGGTTTGCCACTACGGGGAAACGGGTTACTGTTCTTTTATTAATTGCCTTCAAATCATGGACTAATCGATATCTCCCATTTGATTTCTTTACCGGTAGAATAGGGGTATTAAAAGGTGACATACAAGGTTCTAATAATCCTTGTGCATTTAACCTGCCCACCTCTGGTTTTAAACCTCGTCTCCCCTCAAGTGACAACGGGTACTGTTTGATTCTAATCGGTATATGTGGGTCCATAATTTGAATTTTAATAGGAGGAATATCAAGCTTGCTTACAGTGTCTGGAGAGTACCAGACTGTTGGACTTATCATTTTTTCATTTTCAACTGTTAGGGGATAAGCTGATACCTTCAACCTTTTGTTTTCCACTTTAATTTCCAATTGCAATTCCATAATTAAATCTCGTCCCAGCAGATTATATTCTGCTTCGGGTACGAGCAGGAGTTCACTGATTCCAAACTTATTTTCAGTTTCAAAAAGCACATTTTTTATTTTTCCTACTTCAAATGGCTCTCCTTTTGCACCGATTACTTGGACCTTTTCAGGGGACACCCTACAGCCATTAGGAATTTGTCTAATAGTTGATTTTTCAGCCCCTGTGTCAATTAAAAAAGTAAACTCCTGTTTCTGGGGACCTATCTTTAGTTTTATCAAGGGCTCAGGATGACTCCGGTCCCCTAAAAGATAGAGCCCCTGACTGACCTATTCTGCATTAAAAACCTCCTCATCCCTAATTCTCTGTCTACAATTCTTTTTTAGATGCCCCTTCTTTCCACAGTAAAAACAATTCCCTTGTTCTCACTTTATACTTTCTTCTCCCTTGCCCTTAAACTTATAATCCTGGGACGCCACCTTACGTCCCTCTCTTACTGCTGCAACCATCATCTTTACTTGTCTCTTACTATTTTCTTCCTCTCGTCTCACATACACTTTTTGTGCTTCCCGCAATAGTTCATCCAACCCTCTGTCTTGCCAACCTTCTAATTTTTCAGTCTTTTTCCTTATATCCTCCCAGGACTTAGCCACAAACTGGGTTTTAAGTAAAGCTTGTCCAAGGGGAGTTTCAGGGTTCACTCCCGAATACAGCTGGAGGGCCTTTCTTAATCTCTCCAGCCATTCAGTTGGACTTTCATCTTTCTTTTGCATTTCGTTAAACGCTTTATTAATATTTTGACCACGGGGTACAGCTTCGCGGATGCCCTGGATTACTATGGTCCTCAGGTCTTGCATATGAGTTCTATGAATTGGATCTTGATTATTCCAATTAGGTCTTTGGAGTGGCCATTTAATATCAGCCTGAGGACCTTGAACATGTTGAGCATCCCAAAGTCTCATCCCAGCTCGCCTGATCATCTCCCGCTCCTCCATGGTGAATAGTTGACCCAGTATTGACTGCATTTCATCCCAAGTGTAAATGCTAGGACCTAAAAACTGATCCAATCTCTCAGCCACTCCGATTGGGTCTTCTATCAAGTTCCCCATTTCAGTTCTTTTAAATTCTCTCAGATCACCCGAATTTAAGGGCACAGATATAAATCCTATAGTCGGCTGTGCTCCCCCCATAGGCATTTCCCTTAAAGGGTACATTTGGGCAGCCCCCCTCTGGCTACCAGTTTTGCGTCTTGGGGGAGAATCTTGCTCCAACTCCGGTGGGGGAGTAGGTGCCCGGGGAACCACTGGTGCAGGTGCCACTGGTTCCGGTGGTGGTGTTACATATGGAGGAGGGACTAAAAGATTCTCATCTAGTTCATTCTTTCGTTTCTCCCGCTTCTCCCTTAACTCATTTACTGGATAAAGAGAAGCTATACTTTGGGGTTTTTCTAGCCATATTTCAGCATACTGACTTTCTTCCGGGTTAGATGGTTTTTTATTATTCACCCAGAAATTTAATTGTTGTCTCACCCAGTCCTCTCCTGATCCATATACTGGCCAATATACATTTTTAGAAATTTGTTTTCCTCCCCAGACCTTTGTACAAAACCTAATCATTTTGTTTTTCTCTTTCCCTGCTGTCCCAGGGAATTGCTCCCAATTAGTCAACATAAAACCTAACAGAGTATCCTTAGGCACTGGGGGTAATCCACCCATGGGAGTCGAGGGCTTACTGTTCCTCGCACCCATCTTCTGGAATACCTTTACTCACACACACACTCACTCCCCTTATTCCTGGTCCAGTCCCTCGCAGAATATGGAAACCGCAGTACTAAAGGGTCCGCACTCACTTGGTTCAGTATATCGAACCTCTCATACACCGTATTCCAGGAAAACCAATCCCGACCGGACGGAGACCCACGAAATACTCACTAAATACTTACGCGTCCTGCGTCTTCGTCCGGACTTCTGTGCACAAAATTTATGGGATGACCGGTTCCTCTTTGCTCACTATTCTTTAATTAAGGTTCGTCGGTAAGGATGTAGTAGGAGGACAGCCTTCTCCGGAGCCGCAAATTAATGTGGGGCGCCTCTCCGAGGGTTTGTGTCCCACTTTTCCTTATCCGAGTCACGGCACCAGAATTGTTATAAATTGAGACCACAAATGATCAAAATCAATTAGAATTTATTGATTATAGTAAGCAGAATATGAGCAAATACAGCGCTGGGCGACAGAGGAGTCCCCGCTCCACCAACTGCCGCAATTTCAGTTCTCCCTTCAGTCCTTTTTTATAGGCTTATTAGTTTCGCTTCTGACGTGGCCGTGTAGTATTCTGCGCATGCTCAGGCTGTTGCTAAGGGGTCTTTCTCTATCTCCTGGTGGTCGCCGAGACTGAAATCAGACATCTTCCCCAGTTTCTGAGTACTCTCTTCTTCCTTGTATGGTTGTTCTTGTAATTCCAGGAGCTGCTTTTGCTGGCAACAATAGATTACTTGTGCAAACATATTCTGCAGTATACACTCTCTATCTGTCACAAAACATGTGCTTTGGCAGTTTGGGCGTATACATTCAGAACATCTTGTTTGATAAACAACCTTAACTTTTTACAGTGGCTTAAGCCGTAAATTTCACTTCTCATTCCTTTCCCGCCCCCCCCCCCCCACTCCGATGGGGGGGAAATTGGGAGAAGAACCTAAGAAAATGTAACTCCCACAGGTTGAGATAAGAACAGTCCAGTAACTAAGATACAATACAAATCACTACTGCCACCAACAACAACAATAATAATGACAAAGTAAGTACAAAGGGAGAGGATACAACCGTTTCGCCGCCTGACCGAGCCGAGAGACAGCGCACCGCCGCGCGCCACTCCAGAGACTGAGGCGTGAGAGCGAGCCCACTCGCCACTCCCCCCACGGCGTGCCGCGAGACCCCGCCCCTGAATCCTACCTCCTGGGCATGACGTGCTGTGGTATGGAATAACCTCATTGGTCAGCCCGGGTCAGGCGCCCTGTCTCCCCTCCCCCAGATTTTCTCTCTTTCCCGGCGTAACATGAGACTATGCGGGGGGGGGGGGGGAAGGCGGACTCATAACAACCAACCAGGTGTCTTTTGGCAAACGTGTATTCTAATGTTTGAAAGTCCCACCACCCATTGCTCTCAGTGTAGCTTTTAATAGCCCATTGCACGGTTCGATTTTCCCAGAGGCTGGTGCATGGTAGGGGATGTGATTTACCCATTCAATGCCATGCTCTTTGGCCCAAGCGTCTATCAGGTTGTTTCTGAAATGAGTCCCAGTGTCTGACTTAATTCTCTCTGGTGTGCCGTGTCGCCACAAAATCTGTTTCTCAAGGCCCAGGATAGTGTTCCGGGCAGTGGTGTGGGGCACAGCGTATGTTTCCAACCATCCGGTGGTTGCTTCCACCATGGTAAGCACATGACGCTTGCCTTGGCGGGTTGGTGGGAGTGTGATATAATCAATCTGCCAAGCCTCCCCATATTTGTACTTCAGCCATCGTCCTCCATACCAAAGAGGCTTTAACCATTTAGCTTGCTTAATTGCAGCACATGTTTCACAGTCATGAATAACCTGGGCAATTGTGTCCATTGTTAAGTCCACCCCTCGATCACGAGCCCATCTGTATGTTGCATCTCTGCCCTGATGGCCTGAAGTGTCATGGGCACACCGGACCAAAAATAATTCACCCTTATGTTGTCAACCTAAGTCCATCTGAGCCACTTCAATTTTAGCAGCTTGATCCACTTGTTGGTTGTTCTGGTGTTCCTCAGTAGCCCGACTCTCGGGTACATGAGCATCTACGTGGCGTACCTTGACCACCAGGTTTTGTACTCGGGCAGTGATGTCTTGCCACAGTGCAGCAGCCCAGATGGGTTTACCTCTGCGTTGCCAGTTGCTCTGCTTCCATTGCTGCAACCACCCCCACAGGGCATTCGCCACCATCCAGGAGTCAGTATAAAGTCCTGGCCACTTTTCTCGTTCAGCAATGTCCAAGGCCAGCTGGATGGCTTTCACTTTTGCAAACTGACTCGATTCACCCTCCCCTTCAGCAGTTCCTGCAGCTTATAATAGGGGACTCCATACAGCTGCCTTCCATTTCCGATGCTTTCCCACAATGCGACAGGACCCATCATTAAATAAGGCATATTGCTTTTCATTTTCTGACAGTTCATTATATGGTGGGGCCTGTTCAGCACACATCACCTCTTCCTCCTCTGATGACATTCCAATATCTTTGCCTTCTGTCCAGTCCATGATGACTTCAAGGATCGCTGGACAAATAGGATTTCCTATTCCATCTTGTTGTGCAATTAGTGCAGCCCACTTACTCCATGTAGCATCGGTTTCATGATGTGTGGAGGAGACCCTGCCTTTGAACGTCCAGCCCAGCATGGGCATCCAGGGTGCCAGGAGGAGCTGTGCTTCAGTGCCAATCACTTCCGAAGCAGCTCGGACCCCTTCATAGGCTGCCAGTATCTCTTTTTTAGTTTTAGTATAGCTGGCCTCAGATCCTCTGTAACCCTGACTCCAAAAGCCGAGGGGTTGACCTCGAGGCTCCCCTGGAGCTTTCTGCCAGAGACTCCAGGTAGGACCATTCTCCCCAGCTGCAGTGTACAGTATAGTTTTTACATCTGGCCCGGTCTGGACTGCTCTGAGGGCTACTGCATGAACTATCTCTCATTTAATTTCCTCAAAGGCTTGGTGTTGCTCAGGGCCCCATTTAAAATCATTCTTCTTCTAGGTCACATGACAGAGAGGGCATACAATCAAACTGTAATTTGGGATGTGCATCCTCCAGAACCCCACAACACCCAAAAAAGCTTGTGTTTCTTTCTTATTAGTTGGTGGAGGCATTGCTGTTATCTCGTTGATCACATCTGTGGGGATCTGGTGACATCCATCTTGCCATTTTATTCCCAAAAATTGAATCTCCTGTGCAGGCCCCTTGACCTTACTCCGTTTTATGGCAAAACTGGCTGTCAGTAGGATTTGGATTATTATCCCCCCTTTCTCAAAGACTTCTTCCACTGTATCACCCCACACGATAATGTCATCAATGTACTGCAAGTGTACCAGAGCTTACCCCTGTTCCAGTGCAGTCTGGATCTCTCCATGGCAGATGGTAGCGCTGTGTTTCCACCCCTGGGGCAGTCAGTTGCAAATGTACTGGACGCCACTCCAAGGAAAAGCAAACTGTGGCCTGCACTCTGCTGCCAAAGGAATTGAGATAAAGGCATTGGCAATATCAATCGTGGCATACCATTTGTCTGCCTTTGACTCCAGTTTATTCTAAAGTTCTACCATGTCTGGTATGGCAGCGGTCAAGGGTGATGTGACTTCATTCAGACCATGATAGTCTACTGTTAGTCTCCACTCTCCGTTAGACTTTCGCACTGGCCATATGGGGCTATTAAAGGGTGAGTGGGACCTACTGATCACTCCTTGACTCTCCAGTCTACGGATCAGCTTATGGATGGGAATCAGGGAGTCTCGGTTGGTGCGATATTGCCGCCGGTGCATTGTGGTCATCGAGATTGGCACTTGTTGTTCTTCGACTTTCAGCAGCCCCACAATAGAAGGATCCTCTGAGAGACCAGGCAAGGTGGACAGCTGCTCCACTTCCTCTGTCTCCAAAGCAGCAATACCAAAAGCCCATCGGTACCCTTTTGGGTCTTTGAAGTACACTCTCCTGAGGTAATCTATGCCAAGGATACATGGAGCCTCTGGACCAGTCACAATGGGGTGCTTTTGCCACTTCCTCACAGTCAGGTTGATTTCAGCCTCCAGTAAAGTCAACTCTTGGGATCCTCCTGTCACTCCAGAAATGCAAATGGGTTCCACCCCTCAACAGCTTGATGGCAGCAGGGTACATTGTGCACTGGTATCTACTGGAGCCTTATACTTCTGTGGGACTGATGGGCCAGGCCATCTGATCCACACAGTCCAGTAAATCCAATTGTCTCTCACCTCCACCTGGCTGGAGGCAGGGCCCCTCTAATAGTGATCATAACATTGGTCACTTAAGTCTTGTTGACAGGGATTAGTCTTTATCACAGGAGCTGGAGTAAAATCGGCTCTTCCACTCCATCTGGGAACCTGCTCACCAGAGACTGAAGCTGCACCTTTCATGGGACGATCATCATTTACCTCTGTTTTCCTCTTCAATTCACGCACCCATTCCTCCAGAACTGAGGTAGGTTTTCCATCCCACTTCCTCATGTTTTCTCTGTGATCCCTCAGGTAAAACCATAGGGTGTCCCTTGACTTGTACCTCTTATATTTTCCCTCTTGATCAACAGAGTGCTTCCTGTTCATAGCTGAGATGTAGGCCTGTACAAATGTGGAGCAGGATATATCATCTCTTAATTGCTGGAATTCCTGGGACAATTTTTCCATAGCTGAAAGATGGAGCGGGAGAGATTGTCTTCATACTCCTTTAGGTGATGACTCACTTCATCCACTGTTGGTGCTGCTGCATCCGTTCTGTTTATTGCTGCCAATGAGTTGGCATATGATGATGGCGCTTTGTGTATAAATTTCTGCCACATGGGTTGTGTACATTCAACTTCATCTGGATATATGAGTGTATTCCCAGTGTCCAACTTACGATAGATCATCTCTAGAGAACCTAATTCCCTCAAGTACTGGGGACCATTCTCTATCATGGTTCACTTGCCTGGGAAACATATAACATCTTCCTTGTAGGGATACATTGCCTTCACAGCTGCCAAGAGCCACCTTCAGAGACTGAGGATTTGTTTTTCTTTTGCAATCGCTTTGTCAATTCTCCCTTTCCTTGCAAGTGATCCCAGCTGCTTGGCTTCCCTGCCTTCTAATTCGTGACTGTCCCATTGTCCCAGTGTGAGAGCTTCCAGGTGATGATGTGCTCATTTGGGCAACTGCTGAAATCTTTTCATATATTCCGCAGTTCAGTCAAGGACAGGGATCAAGAAGTTACCTCCTGTTCTGACTCTTCTTCTGTTTCTTGTGATGGTTCCTCTGGTTCTGCTAATGGCCTTTCTTTATCTTCCTTCGCTAAATGAGTTGTTTTTCGTTTCCATTTCCTCTTGCATATAGGGGCACCTGATACCAGCATGGATTAGTTCAACTGTATCACCCATTGCCAGGGTCTGAGTAGTTGTCATGCTTGTTGTTAGGGTTTGAGTAGTTGCAGTACTGGTTACAGGAATTAAGAGCTCCAGTGCTTGCCACCAAAGTTTGAATAGACACTGTACTTGCCACTGGGGACTGAGTGGTTGCAGTGCTTGCTATGGGGATAAAATAACTGATGCGCCAGTTGCCAGAGTTTGAGTAGGCGTGGTACTGGTCATCAGAGTTGGAGTTGCTACAGTGCTTGTTGTGGAGATTGAGGTAGCTCTTATGCTTGTTGCCAGGGTTTGATTAGCCATAGTTCTTGCCACTGCTGTTTCAGTAACTATAGTGCATGTCATAGGGGTTGAAGTATCCACAATCCTTGTCACTGGAGTCTGAGTCTCTCTTTTCCTCCTTCAAGCCACAGTGCTTCTTATTCGGGTTGGAGTAGCCAAATGTAGCTGTTTAAGCCTAAGCAAGATATGAACCATATTTAACAACATACTGATTCATAGCAGTAGAATAGATAGAATAGTTAGGGTTGGAAAGGACCTTAAGATCATCTAGTTCCAACCCCCTGACATGGGCAGGGACACCTCCCACTAAACCATGTCACCCAAAGCTCTGTCCAACCTGGCCTTGAACGCCAACGGGGATGGAGCATTCACAACTTCCCTGAGCAACCCATTCCAGTGCCTCACCACCCTTACAGTAAAGAACTTCCTCCTTATATTCAATCAAAACTTCCAATAGTTTAAATAAATAAATAATAACAATAAATAACAATAAATAAATAGGTCCAGGCTGGTTTCAGCATCCCAAGAATATTCAAAATTTCCAAAATTCTGAAATGCTGCTGTAAATATTCTGGTGGGGGAGATGTGGGGGGATGTCCTTGGTTCAGCTGTAACAGTTATTTTTCTCCTTCTTAGTAGCTAGTGCGGTGCTGTGTTTTTGAATTTCAACCTGGGAACAACACTAATTGATAACACAATGATGGTTTTAGTTGTTGCTAAGTAATGCGTACCCTAATCAAGGACTTTTCAGTCTCATGCTCTGCCAGTGAAGAGAGGCACAGCAAGCCAGGAAGAAGCAGAGACAGGTACACCTGACCCAAACTAGCCAAAGGGGTATTCCATATCACAGCACGTCATGGCCAGTACAGAAACTGGAGGGAGTTACCCAGAAAGCCCAGATTGGTGCTCGTGTTAGGCTGGGTATCTGTCAGCAGGTGGTGAGCAATTATATTGTGCATCACTTGTGTTTGTTTTCCTTTTCCCCTTTTAATTTCTTATTCTCTCCCCTTGTTATTTCCCTTATCATTATTATTATTTGTGGTGGTAGTAGTAGTTTTGTATTATATCTTAGTTATTGGACTATTCTTATCCCAACCCATGGGATTTACATTCTTTTGATTCTCCTACTCATCCCTCCGGGAGCAAGGGGAAGGGAAGAAGAGGGGGAGTGAGCGAGCAGCTGCGTGGTTCTGAGTTGCTGGCTGAGCTTAAACCACAACAGGGGATGGCTCTCTGAGGAGAAAAGGCAGAAGGTATGATTATTAATAGTTCCCATTAGATGGCTCCCAAAGTATAGGGGTAATGGCAATGCTGAGAACACATACCAAATCAGTTTCATGACCAGTAATTCTATCGTATCACGAGCAACTATTATAAAGTACAACAACACGAGAACATCAGCCCAGGCCCCAAAGGCAAGAAACACCAAAACAGGGAATGCTGGCTGCAGTCAAGATATAACATAATGCCACTCTGAAACCAAGCACAAGAACTCTGAGAGAAAATGAATCAACATTGTGACCCATGACTATTGAACCAAACCAATGTTTATAACAAATTTGTTTTGACACTCTCTGGTCAAATCTGGCATTATCTCAACCCTTTGTGCCCCACATTGAGTGCCAAGAAGGACTGTCGTGGTTTAAACTCAAAACCATGCATCCACTTGCTCACTCCCCCCCTTCTTCCCCCCTGCTCCCAGTGAGATGGGGAGGAGAATCAAAAGAATGTAAAAGCTGCAGGTTGAGATAAGAACAGTTTAATAACTAAAATAAAGTACAATAAAATGATAATACAAAGAATACCAACAATAACAAAACTGATAATAATAGGGAACAACAAAAAAAGAAAGAAATGAAAATTCAGAAAACACAAGTGATGCATAATCCAATTGCTCACCAGCACTGACCAATATCCAGCCCAACCCAAGCAGCAATCTGCCCTACCAGGTAGCTCCCCCCAGTTTATATACTGGGCATGACATGCTGTAGCATAGAATACTGTCGTGGCTTAAGCCCCCCACCCACGCAGTTTTCTCACTCACTCAACACCCCTCTCTTTCTTCACCCAGTCCCGGGGGGATAGGGAGGAGAATCAAAAGAATGCAACTCGCACAGGTTGAGATAAGAACAGTTTAGTAACTAAAGTATAACACAAATCACTACTGCTACCACCAGTAATAATACAAGAGAAATACAAGGAAAGAGAATACAACTGCTCACCAAGCCTGACCCAGCCAGTGCACCCCCCACAGAGAACCCCCCAGTACCAAAAACCTGATCATGCCGTGCACCCCCAGTCCATCACCACACCCTTCCGGGTCTCTGCTCTCCGTGTTCACATCCTGGACATGACGTGATGTAACCTCTTTGGTCAGTTTGGGTCAGGTGTCCTGTCTCTGCTTCCTCCCGGCTCCCCCTCCTCCCCGGCAGAGCATGAGCCTCAAAAAGTCCTTGGCCAGACAAAACATCACCAAGCTGTAACTGAAAACATTGGTGTTATCAGCGCTGCTCCCAGGCCCAAAATCAAAAACACAGTGCTGCACCAGCTACCAAGAAGGAGAAAAAACAACTGCTACTGCTGACCCCATGACAAATACCCATTTGGCTACATTGGGTCAGGTGTCCTGTCTCTGCTTCCTCCTGGCTTCCTGTTATCCTCCTCACTAGCAGAGCATGAGAAACTGAAAAGTCCTTGGTCAGGGTAAGCGTTACTGAGCAACAACTAAAACATCAGTGTGTTATCAGCACTGTTCTCAGACTACAGCCAAAACACAACTCTGTACCAGCTACTGGGAAGAAAACTACCTCTATCCCAGACAAAACCAGTACAAGTGGGAAGCAAAAATGAGGCCAATCAGGATGCAAGGGAATGGTTTAGATCAGGGTCAAAGACACTGTCACAGTTTTTGTCTGTTGCAGAAAAAATTAAGTTCTATGCCAAGCCATTGTCCATCATATTTGAGAAGTCATGGCAGTCTGGTGATGTTCCTGCTGAATGGAAAAGGGGAAATATAACTCCCAGTTTTATAAAAGGAAGACCCAGGGAAGGGTATGGCCCGGCACAAGCAATCCAGGAGGTTCCTCGACTGTGTGGAAGACAACTTCATTCTGCAAGTAATAGAGGAACCAACAAGGAGAGGTGCCATGCTTGACCTCGTGCTCACTAACAGGGAGGGGCTGGTTGGGAATGTGAAGTTCCATTGCAGCCATGGCTGAAGTGATCATGACATGGTCGAGTTTGAGATCCTGAGGACAGTGAGAAGGGCACACATCAAGCTCACTGCCCTGGAATTCAAGAGAGCAGAATTTAACCTCTTTAGGAACCTGCTTAGTAAGGTTCTACGTGATAAAGCCCTAGAGGGCAGGGGGGCCCAAGACTGTTGGTTGATATTCAAGGATCACCTGCTCCAAGGTCAGGAGTGTTGTATCCTGACTAGAAGGAAATGCGGCAGGAGGACCATGGAAGGATGAGGAGCTGCAAAAAAAAAAAAGAAAAAGAAAACTTGGGAGGGAAAAAAGAAGCTTATATAAGGTGGAAGCAAGGACAGGCAGCCTGGGAAGAATACAGGGACGGTGTTTGGGAAGCTAGGGACCAGGTCAGGAAAGCTGTGACCCAGTCAGAATTGAGAATGGCAAGGGATGTGAAAGATAACAGGAAGGGATTCTATAGGTATATAGCAAACAAAAGACAGACTAGGGTTTATGTGGGCTCTCTCTGGAAGGAAATGGGAGAAATGGCTACCCTGGATTTGAGGAAGGCTGAGGTTCTGGATGACTTCTTTGCCTCAGTCTTCACTGGCAAACACACTGACCATTCCACCCAAGTCCTGGAAGGCAGATGCAGGGACTGTGAGAATGAAGACCTTAGGCCCACTGTAGGAGAGGATCTGGTTCGAGACCATCTTAAGAACCTGAACGTACACAAGTCCATGGGACCTGATGAAATCTATCCACAGGTCCTGAAGGAGCTGGCGAATGAAGTTGCTAAGCCACTATCCATCATATTTGAAAAATCATGGCAGTCCGGTGAAGTTCCCGATGACTGGAAAGAGAGAAATATAACCCCCATTTTCAAGAAGGGGAAAATGAATGACTCAGGGAACTACAGACCAGTCAGCCTCACCTCTGTGCCTGGCAAAATCTTGGAGCAGATTCTCCTGGAAAGCATGCTAAGGCGCACAAAAAGCAACAAGGTGCTTGGTGACAGCCAGCATGGCTTCACTAAGGGGAAATCCTGCCAGACCAATCTGGTGGCCTTCTATGATGGGGCTATGGAACTGATGGACAGGGGCAGAGCAGTTGTCATCATCTGCCTGGACTTGTGCAAAGCATTTGACACTGTCCCACATGACATCCTTGTCTCTAAGTTGGAGAGACATAGGTGTATAGATAGGTGGACCACTCGGTGGATAAAGAACTGGCTGGATGGCCGCACGCAAAGAGTTGTGGTCAGTGGCTCAATGTCCTGCTGGAGACCAGTAACGAGTGGTGTCCCTCAGGGATTGGTGTTGAGACCGGTCTTGTTCAACATCTTTGGTCGGTGCCATGGACAGTGGGATTGAGTGCGCCCTCAGCAAGTTTGCTGATGACACCAAGCTGTGTGGTTCAGTTGATACGTTGGAGGGAAGGGATGTCATCCAGAGAGACCTCGAGACGCTTGTGAGGTGGGCTGTCATTCCAACCTGATGAAGTTTAACCATGACAAGTGCAAGGTCCTACAGCTGGGTTGGAGCAATCCCAGGCACAGCTACAGGTTGGGCAGAGAAGAGATTCAGAGCAGCCCTGTGGAGAAGGATTTAGGGGTGTTGATCTATGAGAAACTGAACATGAGCCGGCAGTGTGCTCTCGCAGCTCAGAAGGCCAACCGTCTCCTGGGCTGCATCAAAAGGAGCATGACCAGAAGGTTGAAGGAGGTGATTCTGCCCCTCTACTCAGCTCTTGTGAGACCTCACTTGGAGTATTGTGTGCATTTCTGGTGTCCTCAACATAAAAAGGACATGGAACTGTTGGATAAAATCTAGAGGAGGGCTATGAGGATGATCAGGGGACTGGAGCACCTCCCGTATGAAGATAGGTTGAGAAAGTTGGGGCTGTTCAGCCTGGAGAAGGCTGCGTGGGGATCTCATAGCAGCCTTCCAGTATCTGAAGGGGGCCTATAGGGATGCTGGGGAGGGACTCTTCATGAGGGACTGTAGTGATAGGACAAGGGGTAACAGGTTCAAACTTAAACAGGGGAAGTTTAGATTGGAATGAGGAAGAAATTCTTTACTGTTGAGGGTGGTGAGGCACTGGAATGGGTTGCCCAGGGAAGCTGTGAATGCTCCATCCCTGGTGGTGTTCAAGGCCGGGTTGGACAGAGCTTTGGGTGTCATGGTTTAGTGTGAGGTGTCCCTGCCCATGGCAGGGGGCTTGGAACTAGATGATCTTAAGGTCCTTTCCAACCCTAACTATTCTGTGATTCTATGATTCTATTCTATGATTAAGACAATGCACATGTGGCTATGAGAAAATTGAACACTAACCCTTCTGAACTGTGGTCCCTTAAGCAGGTTATAACCATGGGACATGTTTGTTGGCTTGTTATGGAATATGATGGACGGTCTGGCAGTATGTATCAACTGCAGATTGCTCTGGGTCTTCCTATCTGGTCTTGTCTTCAGACCTTTGCTTCAGCCAGAAGGTTTTCCTCATGTCCTCGTTGAAGATTATGCTGTGGTGACTTCCCGGGAAGGTGTATAAATACATGGCTGTTCTGGTACTGCTCTTCTTAAACCAGTCTCTGCTGCCATGGCCCAGAGAAGGCAAAAGCAAAGAGCACAGACCCTGACTCTCTGTTACAGCATTATTAAGCCCTAAAATCTGCAGAGCTGCTGGGTACTCTCCTAACTGCAGATTGCTTGCAATAAAGCAAATTGTTCCTTGTTACAGTCTTTGCATCAAACAGATTATCTTCTCAAGCCCTATTTTCAGTCCAAAGTCATACGGGGGGAGGAGTGCCACTGAGTATGAAAGGCCACACTTGCTGTCCATCTAAATCACCATGCAAATAGTATATTTTCCTTATATTGATGCCTCCACAAAGGAATTTGTATTTGATGCCTCCTAAAGCCAAGCTGTCTTTTTGTTAGGATTTTATGTAATTTTCACCACTAAATTACCTGAATTTAAGCATATCCTTTCCTTTTATCAGTTGTTAATTTTACCCTTTAATGTGAGCTGACTTTGGATTCCAGGGTCTCAGCACTCAACTATCTCTGCAGTCAGTCTGCAAACTCATTATTTCCACATGTCTATGTGAGGGGGAGTATTCTCCTATTGTTGAGAAAGGTCTCTAGATAGGATGATCTAGTCTGTTTTTCTGGTGGTTGTATAATAATGTTTAGCTGAAAGAAGGCTGATGTCCAGGCAACCATCCCAGAGGCTCATTTGATGTCTTATCAGACATATCTTGAAACCAACCCTTGGAAGAACCACTGGATCATATCTGACATTGCTACATGATTAACCCCAACATGTACACTTGGCCATTGTGTCTACTATCCTGTTCTGGCTGTCTTGCCTGCAGGTACCTTGCAACTGCAAAAGCAGGCGGCCAAGCCTGCTGCATAGACTTTGAAAAGGACTTCAGGACACTGTGCTCCCCAATGGACAGGATGGACTCAGCTACTTCTGGTTTGGCTCTCTGTCTCCTTTCTCAAAAGGAGGAACCTGCTCTGCTCAGCTGTGTGCTGGCTGCCACATTGGTCTGCAATCCTGAGCAGAATCCTTTCCTCTCCATCCAGAGTCTGTTCTCAGGCTCGCCTGGAAGCTGTACAATGGCATACAGGAGGCTTGAAAAGTACAGCACCCTGTATGTGACTCAACAGAAACATGAGGATACTTTTGAAGAAAGGAAGCACCCAGCTGGGCACCACATGGAATGACAGAAAAAGGAAAACAAGCAGTAACTAGAATGGTTGCCAAGTGCTGTCTTAGCCTAGGGCAGATCCCAGTTGTTCAAGTTAATCTATCTCAGTACAGTACTGATACCAGCAAGGAGCAAAGCTCACTTTCAGATGCACACACCAAAAACACTGTGTGCATCTGAAAGCCAAATGCTATTGCAGAGAGTCTGCTGGACTGTTAGAGTACAGAAATGAGATCTGGAGTCCCTTGCTGCTGTTGGCACATATTGCATATTTGTTCTAACCTCAAACAAGTAACATCCCCTCTTGATGTCCATTCCCTTCTGCAGCACAGGGGAGAAAGCTGTCTTCCCAAGACGCTACCACCACCCTGCATGGATGTTGCCAAGTGTGTGGTGGACACCATTGATAGGATAGCTCTGCAAGCAAGATGCAAGAAGCATGCTATAGAAGTTTTATGTGTATTTTCAAAGTATACAAAGAGCAGCATCACAATTCTTCTTTCCCTCTGTTTACCATCTTCTGATGTTGTTTGCATGTGCCAGAAGGCTGAAGGGTGGAGGTTAGTAGAGATTAAACAGCTTTGGGGGCAGATGTTTGTCAAGGTCGTGTTTCCCAGTTATTTGGCAGCTGGCTCTTGCATAACTAGCTTCTCAATCTTCATGCTGCCACAGAGAATGTGTAAAAAGGTTTAGTGGCCCAACAGCACCATCCCCTGCTAGTGGAGTTAAGGAACCTAGGAGTGCAACTGGGATAGTGAGTGCTAATGGGAGGGAAGAGAGAATTGAAAGGCTCCTCTGGGATATTTCCATGGCAGTTTCGTGCTCTTAGCATCCATGTAATGATCTGAGGGTATAAACTGGCACTTTTGCCTAGGCTCTTCCTTTACCATTCTCCCTTAAAGCTCACACAAAGTATGGTCACTTACCTAGAATGAATCAGGCTTTGTCACCAGGCTGCATGTGCCACTGTAAATATGCCCTGGCTTTGACCTCTATCACCCTTCAGAGCTGACTCTTCATATCACCCTTCTATTTCTACTTCTCATGTCTCAAAAGAAACATCTGCATAGATGTGCAGTGCCACAGGACAAGCTGGGCAACATTGAGCCTAAGGGGAAGGCATGGAAAAATTTTCATTTTAAGGTGCTTTTCATCTCATAGGAGAACATGGCACCCTTGTCACTTCATTTCAAGGCTTTCCTGTGTGAGGGATTACTCCAAACCACATCTCATCAGACAAACCCCTCTGTTACAGAGCCACACAAACCCTGAAGCAGAAGGGCCAGCAACTTAGCATAGGGTTTTGTGACCTGGGATTACCTACAGAAGATTAATGCCAGACTAACCAGGTGCAGGTTTCTCACAGGGGCTGGCATCTGTATTTTAAGTCCCTGTATTTTGCAGCTGAGCTGCTGCATTGCTTCCAAAAAATTACAGCTACTTCCCTCCTTTGACCTCCTTGACACTGGTGGCAATCCTAGGATCACAGCAGTTAAATGCTACCTGGCTGAGCACTCCTCTGACAGCTTGCTGAGAAGGCAAAGGCTGAGGACTAGTTGAGATTACATGGAGCAGAGCACCATGGCCCACACAACCATGCAGCAAGCCACATCACAGAGTGGCATGGACAGCAGCAGGGCAGGTTGCATCTTTCCCTGGTGCCTGCAGAGAGTAGCTCTTCCTGTTGTTTCCCAGACCCAGTTGACAGCAGAAACTGGTGGTGGCTCCAAGCCATTCTCTTTCTGTAAAAAGCTGCTCCAGCAAAAGATGAATTTGCTCCTGGAAGGAGCCCATCTTGCTGGTTGTGCATAGTCTGTGGAGCCATTCCATAGTAACAATTAGCAATACAGGTGGTAAGATTGCATCAGGGAGTGGAAGGTACAAAAGAAGCCTCATTAAAATGTGACTGTCTCAGACGTGTTACTGGAAACCAGCACAGTAGGCACCAGGAAAAGAAAAGGCCACCAAAAGGCCATGATAAGTCCCATTATCTGCCAAAATGTTTGCCCTCCCGGAGCAGCATTTCTCCTGTAGTTGCCCATCCAGCTGCACCAGATGAGTTCACCTGGAAGAACTGCTCTCCACCTGGACTGCCTTCTCCCTTCTTCACTGGTCCCAAAAGAGTTGCAACCCACCTTCCTCAAGCCTGCATGATTTAGAACTTTGCTGGGAGATGTAAATACAGGCCCACAGAGAGAGCTGGAAAACTTGGACAAGCTCTCTTCACAACAGTCCTTCTGGTTTTTATTACCTTCATCTCCATCCCCAGCTCACTGATTTCTCTGCTCAGTTTTTTGCATGGAAAAGCTGGGATAGCAGCTGTGTTCGGCTTGTAGCTGCCTCTGTCCTGAGACAAACCTAAGGCAAAAATCAGACTAGCAGGAGATCCAACAACTGTGCTGGTGGGTGAGACAGAGCAGGGTGGGATTTCTCTTCACCTGCCTGAAGGCAGTGGGGCTGAGGGTTAACCAGGCTAATGTAAAACCTTGGTGTGATCCAGCAAGCCAAGCCAGCCACCTTCACCCTCCCAGGCTCAGCTCTGTGGGGGGTATGGGACCTAAGCACCAGGTCCCAGGACTGCCAGCCCATGTGCAAATAGACTGGAGACTAGCAGCAGATGCACAGGTGTGAAGCCTGCTGGCTGTGCCCTTGCCGTGCTGGGGCAGGGCTCTGTGAGATGTGCCAGTAGGGCTGCAGTTGTGCAGGAGAAAGACTGTTGCAGAAGATGAAATCTGCAGAGGAAAAAATCAGAAAGCTTTTTTTTCTCCCCCCTTTTGTACATTTTTAAACACTTTTACTCTTTTCATGATGGTTATTGAACCTTCTGTTTAATAAAGGAGGAAATGAGCCACCATTAAATAGCTTTCTGAAGGGTTCTGAAAGCAGGCATCACTTGCATGCAGAGCTAGTCTGTGCCTAACATGCGACTTCCAGACCTCATTATACATCCTTTAGGTGAGTCACCATGTGTGCTGTAGGGACTGGGATGGGAGAGTCAGAGCTGACAGTCATGTCAAACAGCCACAGCTTCCCAAACTGAAGAATAGTCAGACCAGGAAGGGGAGAAAGCAGCAGCAACAGTAGAAGGATAGCTAGTTGTCATGGGTAAACTTTGGTATCCATGTCTAGTGGCTAGTTCTAGAATTGCAAGCCTTGTTTTATTGCACACGTCCTCTTTTCACTCCCCTTTCTCAAAGCATCTATCATCTCCCCCCCCCCCATGCACTAGTGATGAGCATCAAAGGCAGTTGCACCAAAGTGACTCTCAGCCCAATTCTGCATCCCACTCTCCCACCCAAGGCAGTCTGGGCAGTTGTTTGCCATCACAAGTCTTAATTTTTAGTTTGGTTTTCTTTCCTTGTGTACCGTAACTTCCTCCCCATGCACTCTAGCAGAGCAATACAGGAGTCTCCAACCATCTCCTGAGAGGGAATATACTGGGTCAATGTCGGTGAGATCTGGCGCTGCCAATCTTGCATAGGTGGCAGCTGATGGGGATCCACTGGGAGAAGCTGGCAGGAAGTGGCTGCTGTCCCTTTTCCTTTTTGAGGGAGAGGGTTTGGTTTTTTTTGGCATTATGATTTTTGTCCACCTTCCAGTGGCCAACTTCTGGGCTGCATTAATAAATAGGGTTAATTGGCTGTCCAGGCAGGTATGGAGCTTCACAAAAAACTTAATAGCAAACACCTTGGCTGTATCCAGAGCCTGGATAGAAGTTGGGTTTCTCTCATGCTGGCAAAGTGCTTTTAGCAGGCTCTAGATAGCCGTTTCTGGCGGACAGAGAAATAGCACTCCTCAGAGTCCAGATTAGATCGGCACTTCCATTTTGTGTCCTCAACTTGGAAAAAACTCAACCCAAGCAAATGCTTCCCAGATCTCCTTTCCCTGTGTGGTGCCTGGCACCCCAGGGGAGGGGATGGCAAGAGGCATTTGGAGGTTACCAAAAGCGAGATCCTTTTTGGATATATTTAATGGAAGTATCTTTCAGGAGGAGAGACCTCCTGACCTTTGTGTTAATCTCAGAGCAGGAGATGAATTTCCAGCTGTCCTAGCATATAGTGAAACATAGTTGAAACAGCCAAATGCAAAGTTAAATGTAGTGTTTGACCTGAATAACATTTTAATTAGGAAGGTAAACTTGTTGTAGCTTGACCTTAGTCCATGTTAGGAACCTGCTAATCATTTGACATGCAGAGTGTATTAATGCTGCACTTAACTTGGCCATCCATTTTATTATCTGGGTTTGGGAGATGTTTCACTCCTGAAACATCAATCTGCATCTTGGAGGGGTGTGGGGTGCGTCTTTCTTTTTTCCCATTCAGAACATGTAGCACACTGTTGTACTTCTATTCCCATCTATATACAGCATTGCCTTAAACAGATCAGTTGTGTTTTGGCTTGGTTTGGGTTGTCTTGTTTTCCAACATCAGTTTTATGCATTAATTTATTTTAAAATGTGAGGTTTTTTGAAAAACATGAAATATGTATATTTTTTAAAATATTTAAATTGCAGTATTTATCATTGTTACTGGTTGTGTGTAGTGTAACAGAATTAATATTAAAAAGCATACATATGAAAACCAGCTTGCCAGACTGTCATTGGAGTGAACTGTGCTGAGAAGGTATGAAACACACCATCGCCTCTGAGACCTCAGCATTCACAGATACTGAAATCAGGGGGTGCCTCTCCTCCTGACAGCAGCAAAAGCAGAAGAAAGTGCTGCATCTGTACATCAGTGGGTGAATGTCCTGGGTTCAGCAGTAGCAGTAATTTTTCTCCATCTTGGTAGCTGGAGCAGCACTGTGTTTTCCACTTTCAGCCTGGGAACAGCGCTGATAACACCAGTGTTTTCAGTTACTGCTTGGTAAGGTTTTGGTTTGACCAAGGACTTTCTGAATCTCATGCTCTGCCAGGGAGGAGGGGAAGCCGGGAGGAAGCAGAGACAGGACACCTGACCCAAACTGACCAAAGAGGTATTCCATGCCACAGCACGTCATGTCCAGGATGGGAAGTTAGGGGGTGGAGACCCGGAAGGCGGGGGGAGTGGACTGGGGGTGCACAGCATGGTCAGGTTTTGGATTATTTTCATCCCTTTCTCAAAGACTTCTTCCACTGTATCACCCCACACGATAATGTCATCAATGTACTGCAAGTGTACCAGAGCTTACCCCTGTTCCAGTGGAGTCTGGATCTCTCCATGGCAGATGGTAGGGCTGTGTTTCCACCCCTGGGGCAGTCGGTTCCAAGTGTACTGGACGCCCCTCCAAGGAAAAGCAAACTGCGGCCTGCACTCTGCTGCCAAAGGAATTGAGATAAAGGAATTGG
This sequence comes from Myiopsitta monachus, assembly GCA_017639245.1. Lineage (NCBI taxonomy): Eukaryota > Metazoa > Chordata > Aves > Psittaciformes > Psittacidae > Myiopsitta > Myiopsitta monachus. The sequence goes on from CM029940.1 coordinate 6,773,082, forward strand.
CAATATTAATCGTGGCATACCATTTGTCTGCCTTTGACTCCAGTTCATACTGAAGCTCTAGCATGTCCGGTACGGCAGCACTCAGGGATGGTGTCACTTCGTTCAGGCCACGATAGTCTACTGTTAGTCTCCACTCTCCATTAGACTTTCGCACTGGCCATATGGGGCTATTAAAGGGTGAGTGGGTCCTACTGATCACTCCTTGACTCTCCAGTCTACGGATCAGCTTATGGATGGGAATCAGGGAGTCTCAGTTGGTGCGATATTGCCGCCGGTGCATTGTGGTCATCGAGATTGGCACTTGTTGTTCTTCGACTTTCAGCAGCCCCACAATAGAAGGATCCTCTGAGAGACCAGGCAAGGTGGACAGCTGCTCCACTTCCTCTGTCTCCAAAGCAGCAATACCAAAAGCCCATCAGTAGCTTTTTGTGTCTTTGAAGTACCCTCTCCTGAGGTAATCTATGCCAAGGATACATGGAGCCTCTGGACCAGTCACAATGGGGTGTTTTTGCCATTCCCTCCCAGTCAGGCTGATTTCAGCCTCCAGGACAGTCAACTCTTGGGATCCTCCTGTCACTCCAGAAATAGAAATGGGTTCCACCCCTCAACAGCTTGATGGCAGCAGGGTACATTGTGCACTGGTATCTACTGGAGCCTTATACTTCTGTGGGACTGATGGGCCAGGCCATCTGATCCACACAGTCCAGTAAATTCGATTGTCCCCTCCCTCCACCTGGCTGGAGGCAGGGCCCCTCTAGTAGTCATCACAACATTGGTCACTTAAGTCCTGTAGAGAGGGATTATTCTTCTTTATCACAGGAGCTGGAGTAAAATCGGCTCTTCCACTCCATCTGGGAACCTGCTCACCAGAGACTGAAGCCACAGCCTTCATGGGATGATCAGGCTTGACCTTTGTTTTCCTCTTCAATTCACGCAGCCGTTCCTCCAGAACTGAAGTAGGCTTTCCATCCCACTCCATCATATCTTCTCTGTGATCCCACAGGTAAAACCATAGGATGGCTTGTGGTGTATACCTTCTATATCTTCTCTCTCGAACAGTAGGACGCCTTCTATCAATAGCTGAGACATGTGCTGGTACACGTGAGGAGCTGGATAGATCGTCTCTCAATTGTTGGAGGTCCTGGGACATTTTTTCCACAGCTGAGATGATGGAAGGGGTGAGATTATCTTCAAACTCTCGGAGTTTATAAATCATTTCATCCACTCTTGGTGGTTTTATATCATTCCAGGTTACTGTTGCCAATGAATGGGCATATGATAGGGGTGCATTCCGTGTAAATTTCTGCCACATGGGTCGTGTACATTCGACTTCATCTGGATCTATAGGTATATCCCCATTATTCGCCTTGATAGTATAGATCATCTCTACAATGGCTAATTCCCTCAGAGACTGGATGCCCTTTTGTAGAGTAGTCCACTTGGCCGAACGACTCATTACATCATCCTTGTATGGAAACCTATCTTTCACAGATGCCAAGAGCCGCTTCCAAAGGCTGAGGGACTTTTTCTCTCTTGCAATTGCTTTGTCAATTCCCCCTTGTCATCGGTTCAGCAATGGCGGTCATTTTTTTTTTTCTCTTTCTTGGTGGCTGGTGCAGCGCTGTGTTTTTTATTTTGGGCCTGGGAGCAGCGCTGATGACACCAGTGTTTGTAGTTGCTGCTTGGTGGTGTTTTGGTTTGACCAGGGATGTTTCTGGGCCTCGTGCTATGCCGGGAAGGAGGGGAGAGCTGGGAGAAAGCAGAGACAGGACACCTGACCCAAACTGACCAAAGAGGTTATTCCATACCACAGCACATCATGTCCAGGATGGGAAGTTAGGGGGTGGAGACCCGGAAGGCGGGGGGAGTGGACTGGGGGTGCACAGCATGGTCAGGTTTTTGGGTTCTGGGGGGTTCGCTGCTGGGGGGTGCACTGGCTGGGTCGGGCTTGGTGAGCAGTTGTATTCTCTTTCCTTGTATTTCTCTTGTATTATTACTGGTGGTGGCAGTAGTGATTTGTGTTATACCTTAGTTACTAACTGTTCTTATCTCAACCTGTGTGAGTTGCATTCGTTTAATTCTCCTCCCCATCCCCCCGGGACTGGGGGAAGAAAGAGGGGAGTGAGTGAGAGAGTAAAACTTCGTGAGTTATTAGCCTGAGTGAGGCTTAAACCACTACACCCCTTCCCTGGCAAGTGATCCCAGCTGTTTGGCTTCACTACCTTCTAGTTCATGACCGTTGGCCCCATTGTCCCAGCATCGGAGCAACCAGGTGATGATGTGTTCCCCTGGCTGACGGGTAAAGTCTTTCCGCATATTCCGTCACTCGGTTGAGGTCCAAGATCGGGAAGTCACCTCTTCTTCTTCTTCTTCTTCTTCGTCATGTGATGATGACTCTTGGTCAGATGCTGTCCCACGTCGTGAGTACATTGTTTCTTCATCACTTTTGCTTTTCCTCTTGCTTACAGGGGCAACTGATATTGGTACAAGTTGGTCCTCTCGTTTAGCTGCGGTGATTATCAGTGTGGTTTGGGTAGCTGCTCTACTTGTCACTGGGGTTTGAGTCGTGGCTATACTTGTCGCTGGTGGTGGTGTAGCTGCTGTACTTGGAGCTGGAGTAGCTGCGCTGCCCGTTACTCCGCCCTCAGATTCAGGGACATTTTTTTCCTTTTGAAGGTGCTGGATGGTGTTGAACAGGGCTCTGTAAGCATAGGCCAAGCCCCAGCACGTTGCCGTGATTTGTCCATCTCTGGTGTGACCAGAATGATCACACCCCTCCTTTAAATGTTTTACTAATTTTTCTGGATTTTGCATTTGTTCATTGGTGAAGTTCCAAAGCACTGGAGGGGCCCACTGGCCTAGATACTTGCCCATACTATCCCACACACCCTGCCAATCATGACTATCCAGCCGCAGGGATAATCTCTTGGACCTCCTATATCGTTGTTTAGCCCAAGACAAGGCCCAAACCCGACTCTGCATAACTCTCGGGACCGGACTAAATGGTCATGAGTAAAACACTCGGTATGCGCGTCAACATGGCGATCCCCATCACAACCAGCAGGCAGATCTCAAGGGTACCTAAAGGCCATTCGAAACCTTCGAAATTATCAAATAATGATGTAAACGGTCTGCTGGGGGCGCTGGGAGCACAAAAGAATGTCTCCTTCACAGGTTGACCACCCGAGGAGGTGAAAAGTGATGTGTAATTGCTAAACACTTCTATTATATACCTCCCAAAGTATAGAGTTGGTGACCACACTGGGAACAAATGGTAGGTCAGTTTCATAATCGCTGAGTCTATTGCATTAAAAATCAGTGCAATATAGTATAATGTAACACGAATCTTAACCCAAAACCCAGATCTGAAAAACGTTAAGATAAGAAATACCGGCTGTAAGTAAAGTATCATACACTGAACCTGTGAGAACCAGAGCAACAACTTTGAGAGCCAATAAATCAGCATTGTGACGAGTGACTATTAAACCTGTCATTATCTCAACCTTTCATGCCCCATGTTGTGTGCCAAATTGAACTGTTGTGGTTGTCATGGGTTCAGCAGCAGCAGTCATTTTTCTCCTTCTTGGTACCTGGTGCAGCACTGTGTTTTCCACTTTTGGCCTGGTAACTGTGCTGATAACACCAGTGTTTTCAGTTACTGCTTGGTAATGTTTTGGTCTGGCCAAGGACTTTCTGAGCCTCATGCTCTGCCAGGGAGGAGAGGGAGCCGGGAGGAAGCAGAGACAGGACACCTGACCCAAACTGACCAAAGAGGTTATTCCATACCACAGCACGTCATGTCCAGGATGTGAAAATGGAGGACAGAGACCCGGAAGGGTGTGGTGGTGCAGTGGGGAGGGGTGCACTGGCTGGGTTGGGCTTGGTGAGCAGTTGTATTCTCTTTCCTTGTATTTCTCTTGTATTATTACTGGTGGTAGCAGTAGTGATTTGTGTTATACCTTAGTTACTAAATTGTTCTTTTCTCAACCTGTGGAAGATGCATTCTTTCTATTCTCCTCCCCATCCCCCCGGGACTGGGGGAAGAAAGAGAGGGGAGTGCGTGAGTGAGAAAAACTGTGTGGCTTAGAGGCTTAAACCGCAGTGGTTTAAGCTGTAAATCACGCAGCCCACTCACTCACTCCCCCCTCTTTCTTTCCCCCCACTCCAAGGGGGGGGGAATGGTAAGAAGAATCGAAAAAATGTAACTCCCATGGGTTGAGATAAGAACAGTCCCTTAACTAAGGTATAACACAAATCACTACTGCTATCACCAATAATAATAATGACCAGGGAAATACAAGGGAAGAGGATACAACTGCTCACCACTCGACCGAGCTGTGAACTGTACTCTTCTGGGTTCCTGCCCCCAGTTTTTTCCATCCTCGGCATGTTATGCTGTGGCATGGAATACCTCTTTGGTCAGTTTGGGTCAGGTGTCCTGTCTCTGCTTCCTCCCTGGCAGAGCATGAGACTCAGAAAGTCCTTGGCCAGACCAAAACATTACCAAGCAGTAACTGAAAACACTGGTGTTATCAGCGCTGTTCCCAGGCCCAAAATCAAAAACACAGTGCTGCACCAGCTACCAAGATGGAGAAAAAATGACTGCTACTGCTGAACCCAGGACACCAATCTGATGGCCTTCTATGATGTCATGGCTAGATGGGTTGACGAGGGGAGAGCAGTGGATGTAATCTTCCTGAACTTCAGGAAAGCTTTTTACACTGTGTCCCATAACATCCTTGTAGGTAAGCTTAGGAAATGTGGTTAGGCGAGTTGACAGTGAGGTAGATTGAGAACTGGAGGTGATCCTCCCCCTCTACTCAACTGCCGCAGGCATTCAGGCGAGCGGGAAAGAACGACACATCTATAAGATGCAAGTTACAGTCCAATTTTATTGTTAACAGCTCTTGCTTATATACTGTGCTCAAGTTACATAACTTCTAACACGCGCCAGAGTTGCACTTTTAATTGGTTACAAGCTGCTGTTCACGCGCCGACTAGGATTAAATGATTGGTTACTTCTTATCTACTGAAGCAAGCAAGCATCCAGCTTTGTAGTTTCTAAAGTTCTATTTTTGTAGCAGTAAACTTGTTTTTCTGAAAGCTTGTCATGCTGACAATGCACTTTATGGCTCTAAATAATCCTCTAATGCTAACCAGGCTCCGACATCTCCCCCTTTCTTTTAATTACGGAATCTAACATACGTGTTGTGCTGTACATTATGCATCTATATGCTATGCCTATTACTAACAAGATTAGTAGCAACGTGCCCAAAATTCGAAGCCCCTCTTTTAATAGTCCCAATAGCCATTGGGGCAAACTTCCAAACAAAGATTGTAGCCATCCATCCATAAACCCAGACTCTTCTTTCAGGTCATGTAACCCATCCTTTAACTGCTTCAATTTTTATGAATTGACTGCGAATGGTCTGACCAATTCATACAACAGAAGGTGTACTTTCTTATTAGCAACTGGCTAGTAAGTACAGGTGGTTTTATACATAAAATCACAGCCTCTAAGAATAGCTACTTTACAAGCACACATATTCAAGCTGTTACTTTTCAGTTGCTCCTAAGTGATGTTTTGCAGTCATTCCTTTATCTCTTCCTCTATCTCATTCTGCTCAGGATATTTATGGTCAGCTCCTGTAGCTGAGGCATTGGGCTTTTCCAGTCATCTGTCCAGCTCATGGCGAGGCTTGACAAACTTTGCAGGTAGCCGCCATAGACCTGTAGATAGGAGGACACAGATATACCCCCTCCCACAGGTTATCAGTTCTTGAGAAGTAAGTCAGGTTAAAATGTTTCCTTAAAGCAAAGGCATTCTGATGAAACAGGAATGTGAAGCAGCTTCAGAAGCAAACTGCATGGCGTACACTATCTATGATTGGTTACATAAACTTAGCAACAGGCATACTACTGGTTAACATGTTTCATGAGAACCTAAAGTGTGGTTTTTATAAGCAAGCAAGATTTACAGCCAATTTAGCAACCTCCTTATCTTAGCTCCTTGTTATCTTCTAGGCCTACATTCTTGATTCATTAGCTATCCAGAAGTTACTTCTTTTCCACGGTTGGCTGCACAAAGGTAACCAGGAGTTACCCCTGCTACGTGGCCAGCTGCACATAGTTGCTTTTACTCAGAGCAGGCATATGTCCATTCTCTAACAAGAAATTATCCACATCTTTTCCTTTTTTTTTTTTTTTTTTTTTTAGCCAGTGCTGTTTTCAGTGTCTTGGCTTTTCTTATCTCCTGTGTCTTAGCCGATATCATTAGAAGAGAGGTAGGCTTTACAGACCTTGTTAAAGCAAACTAAGACCTTAGCTGATGGATTAATCCCTCTCTCCTATTTTGTTTCAGGCAATTGTTATGGCACAATTTCTTTGTAGTTTTAAGGAGGTTTTATCACATCTTTGATGGCACATATTGTAGTTTTTTTTTTTTTTTTTAAAATGTTGGCTTAAAGCCTTTTGCTTATTTCATGCTACGTCTTTGAGTACCAGGCTGTAGCAGCACTCTCTAATTCCTCAGCCTTTTTACAGCAGAATCTTTTGCTTTGTAAACATTCATTTAACTGTATGTATTTAGTGGCTAGATTGACTAGCAAATTTGGAAGTTTGCAAGCAGTACAGACTCATGCTAGCAATAAGCAGGGGCAAGTTGTGGGGTGCCCTCAAGACTATTACTAAAAGTATTTCAATACCTTTTATCACAGATGTAAGCCAACCATTAAAACCCCAAGATGTAAGAAGGGTATCTAACAAAAATCTAACAAAGAAATCTTATCATTCTGATAGACATTGTGAAGTACTTCACATACTTCCAAATCACATACGTATTACCACTAAAAACAGCATTGTGTTAACCGACAAGAAGTTTTCTCTGCCACCCTGATGCTGTTTGGGTGGAGGTTGGTAAAGCTTGTGGTTGCGCTATCGCTCTTGCTTTTTCTGTTAGCAGTTTGTGTTTCAAATCTTGGATTCACCCCTAGGTTACCTTAAACGCACTAAGCAGGACTGCTCCACAGCAGCTACAAAGGCCTGTCTGCCCAGCAGCAGCTACAGCTGCTTGCCTGCAGAGCAGCAGCCATAAATACCTGCCGGCAACAGCACTTTTGTATTAACCCTTTCTTATCTATTAAAAACTTTTACATAAACTAGACAACAAATAAGTACACAGACCATCGTCTGCCCTCAATGCACACACATATGGGATCCCACAAACACACTCCATACAAATACAATATTTAACACACAAAATGCATATAATCATTACTCCCACTACAGGGTCCCACATACAAAACGTGGTGCAACGACCCTGTGAAGACAATCAAAAAAACCAGCTCCGAGCGGCATCATCTTGGTGCAAGGTGGCAGGCTCAATCTCAGCGGGCGTCCCCGCGGAGGCTCTGCCTCCCTCATATCGCATGAGGCTTGGGCTTTTATACTGACTAAAATGCACACTCATTCCGACGCAGGTGGCCAATCTGCATCAGAAGAAGTGGCCAGCAGTATCTATAAAGGTCTGCAAGGGTCGGTAGAAACATGAACATACTTATATTTGCCAACATTTACCACATGAATATCACAGAGAGACTATGTAAAATGAGTTGCATATCACCGTTTGCCTAATATCTTTGATAAGAGCATACGAGAGACCTTCTTACTGCAGGTTTTGATCTGGCATATATACCACCATGAAAACACGCAATACATCTGCATCCCCCACCCATCTCGCTTCTCCCTTTATGGATATAAATCAGGCTCTTTTTCCGGATTAACAGGCACGGGGTCAAAAGGACTGTCCTGGTCAGCATCAAAATTATCAGGCATCAGAATCTCAGGAGCAGCAACAGCAGTCTGTGTTCAGGAGTTTCAGCATTATCAAGTGCAATTAAAACATTTTTGTCCGCAGGTTTCAGGTGATCTGAGAGTAGGCTCTTTCTCGGGATTAACAGGGCTCAGGGCAAAAGGATTGCCCTCATTCCCGTCGTCAGTTTTCGCTGCTGTAGTTGCAAGGTTCGGGGGGGGCGAGGGGGGGTGCGCTGGGCTCCGCTGTCTCCTGACTCCCCAGGAGTAGCTGGTAAAGGTGGATAGCTCATTTTCGTTGACTGACATGCCACCCCCCTTTTCTTGATTTCCCTTCGCGGAGAGACTGTATCATCATGACTTTGGTCGGGGTTTGGACTCGCCGCTTGATCGGCCGAAGCTGGCAGGAGTGGTTTTACGTGGTCTGTTGGGTTTGAAACGGCAACTGATGCAGCTTCTGGGTCGCCAGGACTTTTTGACGGAGACAGGGAAAGAGCACTACTAGCAGAGACTACTGCAGCTTGTTCCGACTTCATCGCTCACAAAATCTCACGAATGAGCTTCCATAACATGGAATAGTTACATGCTTCCTTTCCTGCTTTGCCACCATTACTGACAGTGTCCCATAATCGAATTCCTATAGCCTCCCACGTGGAGGGTTCGAAAGCAGTATCCACACCATTTAATAACCCTTTATCTTTGCTCCATTGCAACAACCCTTTAAGGGTGGCTTCTTCATATTTAATCCCTCTCTTAGAGAGGATGTGTTGGAGGATCTGCAGGACTGCTATCTCATCTTCTGCTATAGTAGCCCTCATTCCTCCCCGGCCGCCACTTCCCTTTAGAAGTGAGTCTTTTGCAGAACCCGTAGTTCTACAGACGCGCCTCACTCCGTCATCGACAGTTGCTGCTGTTGGCTTCTTTCGACCGGACCTTCCACCCTCAAATTTGCACTGATCTTCACCGTTTGACCAGCTCTCAGGAGGCAGATTTGAGGGTCCCCTGGACTGCCTGCAGTCCCTGTTCGGGCTCCAATTGCGGGAGATCAAGGACAACAAACTCTGACCAATGTGATCAAGCATTGACAATTTATTACAAGCAAGCAGCGTCTTTTATAGAAAAAGCCTCAGAAGACTAGAACATTCAATAACATCTGATTGGTTACATTCTTTAGCCAAGTGTTAGCAACCGTTTTATGATTGGTTGTTACAATAGTAAGTGATTCCCAGGCTGCGGCCACAACAGCAGATGGTTTCAAGGACACAACTATCAGTTCCTTCGTACGCATCCCTCTTAACAACCGTTCATGCCAACTTTAATAAACTTTCCACTACTGCTTTTTCCAATGCTGATGCAGCAATTCCCATCCTGCTTTAATTCCTGACTCACCGGTCAGCCGTGCACGAATCCGCCTTTCTTCGGGCGCCCAGCTAACGATCGCTGGCAGCAGGATCCTCGCCGCTCCGCAGCTCTTATCGAATCCTCCCCTCACAAATCACGTCGGGGTCACCAGATGCCGCGGGCATTCAGGCGAGCGGGAAAGAACGACACATCTATAAGATGCAAGTTACAGTCCAATTTTATTGTTAACAGCTCTTGCTTATATACTGTGCTCAAGTTACATAACTTCTAACACGCGCCAGAGTTGCACTTTTAATTGGTTACAAGCTGCTGTTCACGCGCCGACTAGGATTAAATGATTGGTTACTTCTTATCTACTGAAGCAAGCAAGCATCCAGCTTTGTAGTTTCTAAAGTTCTATTTTTGTAGCAGTAAACTTGTTTTTCTGAAAGCTTGTCATGCTGACAATGCACTTTATGGCTCTAAATAATCCTCTAATGCTAACCAGGCCCCGACACTCAACACTGGTGAGGTCACATTTGGAGTACTGTGTCCAGTTCTGGGCTCCTCAGTACAAGGAAGACAAGGAGCTACTGGAGAGGATCTAGCGGAGGGCCACAAGGATGATCAGGGGTCTGGAGCATCTTTCTTATGAGGAGAGACTGTGGGAGCTGGGCCTGCTTAGTATAGAGAAGAGGAGACTGAGAGGGGATCTCATTTATTCATATAAATGTCTCAAAGGCAGGTGCCAAGAGGATGGTAACAGACTCTTTTCAGTGGTGCCCGGCGACAGGACAAGGAGTAAATAATTTGACAAGTGGCCATAAACTAAAACACAAGAGGTTTCACCTCAGCATGAGGAAGAACTTCTTTACATTGAGGGTGGCAGAGCACTGGGACAGGCTGCCCAGGGAGGTTGTAGAATCTCCCTCTTTGGAGACATTCAAAACCTGCCTGGACGTGTTCCTGTGCACCCTGCTCTAGGTGGGCCTTCTCTTGGCAGGGAGGTTGGACTACATGATCTCCAGAGGTCTCTTCCATCCCCAACAATTCTTTGATTCTGTGATTGTAAGCACATGGAGCTTGCCTTGGTGGGTTTGTGGGAGTGTGATATAGTCAATCTGCCAGGCCTCCCCATATTTATATTTCATCCATTTTCCTCCATACCAGAAAGTCTTTAACCGCTTGACTTACTTAATTGCAGTGCATGTTTCGCATTCATGAATAACCTGGGCAACAGTGTCCATTGTTATATCCACCCTTCAATCACGAGCCCATCTGTATGTTGCATCTCTGCCTTGATGGCCTGAGGTGTCATGGGCTCACTAGGCTAAAGAAAAATAATTCACTTTTATGTTGCCTATTTAAATCCATCTGAGACACTTCAGTCTTAGCAGCCTGATGCACCTGTTGGTTGTTCTGATGTTCCTCAGTGGCATCCACAACAGTGCCCTCCATATTAGCTTGTCCCTTTATTCTCACCCATAAACTCTCAACTTGTTCATCTGTCCCTGTGTAGAGCTCAATACATTCCCGTTGCTCTCTGACATAAAGAGAAACTCCACCACCTTGCCTCTCTGACCTGTCCTTTCTAAATAGCCTTCCATGACAACATTCTAGTCATGTGAACACCATGTCTCAGTAATTGCGATGAGATCATGGCCCTGCAACTGCACATAGATTTCCAGTTCTTCTTGTTTATTATTTGCCATGCTATGTACATTTGCATGCATGCACTTCAGAGGTTATAACACAACCAGGTTCCCTAGAAGGGGTGTAAGAGGATTCACCTTAATCATGAACACCCTTGATGCCATTAGCCCTTCAATCCTCATCTTGAGAGGCAGTCAAGGAATATCCGTCTCTGCACTTGTTGGTATGACCTACTCACCAGGAGGAAGTAATGGCATGGGCATTGCTACTTTGGACACACCAACTTCCTTCCCCCCCTCCATTTAAAGCCTATCTTACAAAATTGGCCAGCCTGCTGCCAAAGATTCTCTTGCCCTTTTTACTCCAACCCTGGCAACAAGCACTGTGGCTACTCCAGCACAAACTGCCAGACTGCCTTCTTGCCCATGTGCTGCTTTCCAGTCCCTAGCAGCTGGCATCCTGACCTCCCTGGACACCACATTCAGCATTCCCATGATCAGGTTTCTTACCTTCCTCCACCAGAGAATTCCCTGTTGCTGTCCTGGAGTGGACCAGCTTTGGAGATCTGCAGGTGGGCAGCACCCAGCAAGGACAGAGAGAAGTGACTGCTGGCATCCTGATCTCCTGCACTGGGAGGCAGAAAGAGCTCATTTCCACATGTTCCATGCATGCCTCTTATTGCCAGACTGAGCAGTGATGTGCATCTCAGCCCACTCTCTGATGCTGACATGATGCTGCTGCTGTCTTCTGTGAGAGGAGTTTGGAAAGGTCCTCTGGCCACTGCAGACCTCTGGCAGGACTCTACCACCCACCTCACACATCCAGGAGTTGCATGCCACTTTTCTGGCATTTGCCTGGCTGTTCTCAAGATATTTTGGTTCAGGTAGTGGGACTTTTTGAAGGCTTAGCCTTCTCTTTTCTTCCTTCTATTTCCCTTTGCGCCTAGAAGCAAAGCACGGGTTTCCAGAAAGAAGCAGAATAAACCACCAAGTAGCTGAACTGGGAATTACTTCTCTTTATAATTTATATGTGGCTTGGGTGCATGCTGGAAATGGAATACAAATTTGACTGAAATGCAAATTTGATAAGGGAGCCACAGCTGAATTTTGTATTTTATTTTTTTTTTTTTGTTCATAAAGGGAGTAGGGAATTGGGTTTTTTCTCCATTGCACTGGCACAGAATGAAATTCTTCCAGCAATTAACAGGAGATAATGGCTTGAAATTAACTCTCACTCTCTAACTATAGGACTTTTTATTTTTTTCAAACTATTTCATACCAAGCTGTCCTGGTTTCAGCTGGGATAGAGTTAATTTTCTTCCTAGTAGCTGGTGAAGTGCTGTGTTTTGGCTTTAGTCTGAGAATAATGCTGATAACACACCAATGTTTTAGTTGTTGCTAAGTAGCGCTTACCCTGATCAAGGACTTTTCAGTCTCTCATGCTCTGCTGGTAAGGAGGGGCGCAAGAAGCCAGGAGGAAGCAGAGACAGGGACAGCATGTCATGCTCAGTATAGAAACCGGGGGAGTTACCCAGAAGGGATGGATCACTGCTTGGGTCAGGCTGGGTATCAGTCAGTGGGTAGTGAGCAATTGGATTGTTCATCACTTGTTGGTTTTCTTTTTCCTTTCCCCTTTTATTTTTATCTTCTCTCCCTTCGTTATTTATTATGTCGTGGTTTAAGCCTCTAAAACTCACGAAGTTTTACTTACTCACTCACTCCCCTCTCTTTCTTCTTTTTTCCACACCCTGCCACTCATGACTGTCCAGCCGCAGGGAAAATCTCTTGGTCATCTTACATTGTAGCCCAACCCCAGACAAAGCCCACACCCCACACTGCCTAACTCTGGGGACCAGACAGAATGGTTGTGGGTAAAACACACTCTGTATGCATGTCAACATGCTGATCCCCATCACAATCAGCAGGCAGGTCCCAAGGGCACCCAAAGGCCATTCAAAACCGTCGGAACTCTCTAAGGACGCTGCTGTACTTGTCACTGGGGCTGGTGTAGCTGCTGTGCTTGCCGGCTCTCTCACCACCAGCTGCTCTTTGTCTGAGTCCAGATCTTCCTCCTCTGCCTCGCTGGGCAGTGCTGCGCGGTCTCCTGCATCCTCCTGGGGCTCCGGCTCGCGGGGCTCTGCGGGCGGCTGCTGGGGAATGCTCTCGGTCGCTGCGGGGCCGGGCTCGGCCGCCGCCTGCCCCCCCCCCCCGCTCGGCAGGCGCGGGGCTCGGCTCGGGCTCGGGGCTAGGCTTCTCCACCGCCACCCCCCGCTCGGCGGCGGGGCTCACCCCCTCTGCCACCTCCTTCGTGGCGTCCCGGTCCCGGGGGCAGCTCTCCCGGGCCATTTCGGCCGCCGGCGGCTCCCGGGACCGCCCCGCCTCAGCCTCCCCTCCTCCCTTCTGGAGCCCGCCTGTATTACAAGCCATTTCAATAGAGTACAATGTAACAAGAACCTTAACCCAAAACCCAGATGTGAAAAACGTTAAGAAAAGAAATACCGGCTGTAAGTAAAGTATCATACGCTGAACCTGTAAGAACCAGAGCAACGACTTTGAGAGCCAATAAATCAGCATTGTGACGAGTAGCTATTAATCCTGTCTTATCTCAACCCTTCGTGCCCCACGTTGGGCGCCAAAAAGAACTGTCGTGGTTTAAGCCTCTAAAACTCATGAAGTTTTACTCAGTCACTCCCTCCCCTCTCTTTCTTCCCCCAGTCCCGGGGGGATGGGGAGGAGAATAGAAAAAAATGCAACTCCCACAGGTTGAGATAAGAACAGTTTAGTAACTAAGGTATAACACAAATCACTACTGCTACCACCAGTAATAATAATAACAAGAGAAGTACAAAGAAAGAAAATACAACTGCTCACCAAGCCCAACCCAGCCAGTGCACCCCCAACAGTGAAACCCCCAGTCCACCACCACACCCTTCCGTGTCTCTGCTCTCCATTTTCATATCCTGGGCATGACGTGCTGTGGTATGGAATAACCTCTTTGGTCAGTTTGGGTCAGGTGTCCTGTCTCTGCTTCCTCCCAGCTTCTCCTCCTCCCTGTCACAGCATGAGACTCAGAAAGTCCTTGGCCAGACCAAAACATTACCAAGCAGTAACTGAAAACACTGGTGTTATCAGCGCTGTTCCCTGGTCCAAAATCAAAACCACAGCGCTGCACCAGCTACCAAGAAGGAGAAAAATGACTGCTACTGCTGAACCCATGACACTGCTCCTGCAGGGAGTAAAACGGAGCATGGCCGTAGTGCCTTCATTCTGCTCCACCCTCCATTCAGTTTCTCTTAGCATATGCTAAGGTTGCAGCACCGCCAGGGGAACTATTGCCAGGTAGATTCTGTGTCTACCTTAAACCTTAAGGCTGCATTTTACCCTAAGGTTTTATCATGTTATAAGCCCAGCTGGCAACTCAGAACCACGCAGCTGCTCGCTCACACCACACCACACCACACCCCCCAACCCCCCCTGCCTTTCTTCCTCCTGGAGGGGTGGGGAGGAGAATCAAAAGAATGTAACTCCCACGGATTGAGAAAACAGCAGTCCAGTAACTAAGGTATAATACAAAAATACTACTGCTACCACCAATAATAATAGTGATAAGGGGAATAAGAAGCGGAGAGAATAAATTTGCTCACCACCTGCTGACCGATACCCAACCCAAACCGAGCAGCTATCTGGGCCTTCAATGTAACTCATCTCAGTTTATTACATACTGGTCATGACGTGCTGTGATATGGAATACCCTTTGGCCAGTTTGGGTCAGGTGTCCTGTCTCTGCTTCCTCCCGGCTTCCTCTTCTCCCTGGCAGAGCATGAGAATCAGAAAAACGACTGCTACTGCTGAACCCAGGACGCTGAGTTATCGGTTGGGCTTAAACCACGACACATGGGAAGCCCTCCCTTAAACTGAGTCTTGCCCTGGAAGATGGCTTTGAGCCAGAGCTTGGGAGGGGGCTGGAGGCCTCTGAGCACTGCTCTTGGCTGCTGGTTTTATCCTCCTTTAGTGCTGGAGCTTGCAGGAAGGTCCTGAGATATAGTGCACACATGGTCTGCATCTGTCTGGCCACACATAGTAGAAGGAAGCTGTTTGGGCAGGGGGTGGAAGCCTGGACCCTGCCTGCTACCCCATTCCCAAGAGAGGAGAGGGATGAGTGCAGGCTCTGGGCAGGCAGTTTGAGGACCACCAGCTTCCCAGGATGAGGATCAGAGGGGTGCAGGAGGGCAAGAGGACTTACAAGCAAGGCAGCAGGTGCTGCAAATGATGTGCTTCACATACTGGCTGTTTCGCCTAAAAAGGTGAGAAGGACCAAAGCATGGTCTGATTCTGGAGGCAGAAGGGATGTAGTGTACACTTGAAGGGCAGGGAGCCTGAGACAGGGTGGATACACAGGATGTCATAGAATCATATAATCATAGAATCATAGAATAGTTAGGGTTGGAAAGGACCTTAAGATCATCTAGTTCCAACCCCCCTGCCATGGGCGGGGTCACCTCACACTAAACCATGTCACTCAAGGCTCTATCCAACCTGGCCTTGAACACTGCCAGGGATGGAGCATTCACAGCTTCTCAGGCAACCCATTCCAGTGCCTCACCACCCTTACGGTACAGCTTGGTGTCATCGGCAAAGTTGCTGAGGGCACACTCAATCCCACTGTCCATGTTGCTGACAAAGATGTTGAACAAGACCGGTCCCAACACCAATCCCTGAGAGACACCACTCGTTACTGGTCTCCAGCTGGACATAGAGCCACTGACCACAACTCTTTGCGTGCGGCCATCCAGCCAGTTCTTTATCCACCGAGTGGTCCACCTATCTATACACCTATGTCTCTCCAACTTAGAGACAAGGATGTTGTGTGGGACAGTGTCTAATGCTTTGCACAAGTCCAGGTATATGATGTCAACTGCTCTACCCTTGTCCATCAGTTCCATAGCCCCATCACAGAAGGCCACCAGATTGGTCTGGCAGGATTTCCCCTTAGTGAAGCCGTGCTGGCTGTCACCAAGCACCTCGTTTTTCATGTGCCTTAGCATGCCTTCCAGGAGAATCTGCTCCAAGATCTTGCCACGCTGTCGTGGTTTAAGTTTCCCCCCCCCCCCCCACGCAGTTTTCTCACTCACTCACTTCCCTCTTTCTTCTCCCAGTCACGGGGGGATGGGGAGGAGAATTAAAAGAATGCAACTCCCACGGGTTGAGATAAGAACAGTTTAGTAACTGAGATATAACACAAATCACTACTGCTACCACCAATAATAATAATGACAGAAGAAGTACAAAGAAAGAGAATACAACTGCTTACCAAGCCCGACATCCGACCCAGCCAGTGCACCCCCCAGCAGCGAACCCCCCAGTACCAAAACCTGACCATGCCGTGCACCCCCAGTCCACCACCACACCCTTCCGGGTCTCTGCTCTCCATTTTCCCATCCTGGACATGACGTGCTGTGGTATGGAATAACCTCTTTGGTCAGTTTGGGTCAGGTGTCCTGTCTCTGCTTCCTCCCGCCTCCCCCTCCTCCCTGGCAGAGCATGAGACTCAGAAAGTCCTTGGCCAGACCAAAACATTGTCAAGCAGTAACTGAAAACACTGGTGTTATCAGCGCTGCTCCCAGGCCCAAAATCAAAAACACAGTGCTGCACCAGCTACCAAGAAGGAGAAAAAACGACTGCTGCTGCTGAACCCATGACACATGCACAGAGGTGAGGCTGACTGGTCTGTAGTTCCCCGAGTCATCCATTTCCCCCTTCTTGAAAATGGGGGTTATATTTCTCTCTTTCCAGTCATTGGGAACTTCACCTGACTGCCATGATTTTTCAAATATGATGGACAGTGGCTTAGCAACTTCATTTGCCAGCTCCTTCAGGACCTGTGGATGGATTTCATCAGGTCCCATGGACTTGTGTACGTTCAGGTTCCTAAGATGGTCTCTACCCTGATCCTCTCCTACAGTGGGCCTAAGGTCTTCATTCTCACAGTCCCTGCATCTGCCTTCCAGGACTTGGGTGGTGTGGTCAGAGCATTTGCTGGTGGTGACCGAGGCAAAGAAGTCATCCAGAACCTCAGCCTTCCTCAAATCCAGGGTAGCCAGTTCTCCTGATAGCTTCCGGAGAGGGCCCACGTTGTCCCTAGTCTCTCTTTTATTTGCAATGTAACTATTGAATCCTTTCTTGCTATCTTTCACATCCCTGGCCAAGTTGAATTCTAAGTGGGCCTTAGCTTTCCTAACCTGGTCCCTAGCTTCCCAGACAACATCCCTGTATTCTTCCCAGGCTGCCTGTCCTTGCTTCCACCTTTTATAAGCCTCTTTTTTCTCTCGAAGTTTCCTCAGCAGCTCCTTATCCATCCATGGAGGTCTCCTGGCCCTCCTGCTGCACTTCCTTCTAGTCAGGACGCAACACTTCTGACCATGGAGCAGGTGATCCTTGAAAATCGACCAACAGTCTTGGGCCCCCCTTCCCTCAAGGGCTATATCCCATGGAGCCTTACTAAGCAGGTTTCTGAAGAGGCCAAAGTCTGCTTTCTTGAAGTCCAGGGCAGTGAACTTGCTGCACGCTCTTCTCACTGTCCTGAGGTTCTCGAACTCGACCATCGCATGATCGCTACATCCAAGGCTGCCCTGGAGTGTCACATTTCCAACCAGCCCTTCCCTGTATGTGAGAAAAAGGTCAAGCATGGCACCTCTCCTTGTCAGCTACTCTATTACTTGTAGAAGGAAGTTGTCTTCCACACAATCAAGGAACCTCCTGCACTGCTTGTGCCAGGCCGTACCGTCCCTCCAACAGATATCAGGGTGGTTGAAGTGCCTCATGAGAACAAGGGCCTGTGAGCGTGAGGCTGTTCCTATCTGCCTATAGAGAGCTTCATCCACAGAGTCTTCTTGATCAGGCGGTCTGTAACAGATCCCCATAGTAATGTCTCCCACTGATGTTCTCCCTCTGACGCTGACCCACAAACTCTCTGTTGACTGATCACCTGTCCCCAGATAGAGCTCCACACTCTCCAGCCTATCCCTAACACAAATAGCTACTCCCCCTCCCCATCTGCCTGGCCTGTCTTTTCTGAAGAGCCTGTAACCTTCCATTCCAACACTCCAGTCATAGGAGCCATCCCACCATGTTCCTCTGATGCCTATTATATCATACCCCTGTAGATGTGCACACATCTCTAATTCCTCTTACTTGTTCCCTGTACTATGGGCGTTTGTATAGAGGCATTTGAGCTGAGTTCCAATTAAAGCTGGCTCATTGGCTGGAGCTGCTGGAATATCTGTACATTGCTCTGAGCATTTATTATAGGTGCTGGCCAGTGACTGGGTGTTTTGGGATGGAATGATGCCCCCCTCCCCCAACACATATAGTTTAAAGCATCCTTGACCAGTCTGGCAAGCCTCCTACCAAAACTGCTCTTCCCCTTCTTTGTCAGACCAGCTCCACCAGCCCCCAGTAGACCTGGCCTCCCAAATTGAGGCCCATGTTCTTAATACCCAAACCCCTGATTATGGCACCACTGTTTTAACCATTTATTAACCTGCCAAATCCGCCTTGCCTTTTTAAGGTCCTCCCCTTTATCCTGGAGAATTGATGAAAAGACAATCTGAGCTCCAGAGCCCCTAACCACCTATCCCAGTGCTCTGTAGTCCTTCTTAATGTTCTCCGGGCTACTGCTATCTATATCACCAGCACCCACATGGACGACTCAAAGTGGGTAATAGTCAGTGGGATTTACTAGACCAGGCAGCCTCTCAGCATCATCTCTGAACCGAGCCCCTGATAGGCAACACACCTCCCTTGAGACTGGGTCAGGCTGACAGATGGTGCCTCTGTTCCTTTCACAGTAGAGTCCCCTACTACTATGACCTGCCACATTTTCCTGGCAGCACCAGTAGTGATCTTCTTTACCAGTGCATCAGCCGGTTGTTCATGTTGTGAAGTGTGTGTTTCCTCGTTAGCCCCCTGCAGAACTGCAAAGCGGTTCTGGGTGGGGATGTCAGATTTAGGAGGAAGCCCCTTGCTTTTAATTGTCCTCTTCCTCCTTTTTTTGTTGGTTGTTTTTTTTTTTTTTTGTCAGTAGTTCCCAGCTTCCTGGGTTAACAGCTTCCTTCTTTCCTCCATGTCACCTGATGCTGGCTTTCAGTTTTAAGGCATATAAACATGGTGTGGAGCTGGAGAGAAGCTGATATGTCAGGGGTATGGGTATGGGAGATATGTGCTGGTACTGTGGACTGGAAGGAAAGAAGAGCCCAGAGAGTCCACCAAAAGGCTAGTCGGAGAGGCAGGGTGATGTGTAGCATAGTGGTGGGAAGCAGGGCAACATGCACCAGCAGTAGCAGAGAATATGGGGCCAGGCACTCCCCTGCTTGCTCCTAGGAACTGGCAGTGTGGCCATCTCCAGAGCCACCACCCCTAGAATTACCCCAGGATGAATTTAGGCCTGGATCCATGTTCCTTGGATGCGAGCCCTCATAGAATCATAGAATCAACTAGGTTGGAAAAGACCTCTAAGATCATCAAATCCAACCATTGCTCCAGGACTGCCAACACCAGCACTAAATCATATCACTGAGTGCCTCAGCTATACAGTTTTTGAACACTTCCAGGGATAGGTGGTACCATGTCCTGGATTTACGGTATGGACAGGGCTTGGATATCACAGTGTGAAATTAAGGCATAAATGAGGTCAAATGTCTGGGTAATGCAATTTATTACCTAAAATTATTATAACCTATAAAAGAAGGAAGAGAAAAGAGAAGAGGAAAAAAAGGAAGAGTAGGAAAGGAAAGGATAGAAGCAGTATATCGATAGATTTGCAGAGAGAGATACAAATAGTTACAAAGTTACCACCATGGAGTCGTACAGTGTCCTATTGTCCAGATCAGTGGGAGAAGTCTTCCAACTAGCCGGTGGTCATGCAGTCCTTTATACCATATTGTATCTGGATGAGGAAGAAATTCTTTACTGTAAGGGTGGTGAGGCACTGCAAGTGTTTGCCCAGGGAAGCTGTGAATGCTCCATCCCTGGCGGTGTTCAAGGCCAGGTTGAACAGAGCCTTGGGTGGAATGGTTTAGTGGGAGGTGTACCTGCCCATGGCAGGGGGGGTGGAACTAGGTGATCTTAAGGTCCTTTCCAACCCTATTCTATGATTCTATGATTCTACGTCAATCAGATAGCCATTACCCCAGCATCCAGTCATGGGTTGCATCTGCGAATTGTGTGTTTCAGCAGGTTTATTTTTAATGTGATGACCATACAGTTTGTTTCCTGCAAGGATGTTCCAGTCTGCTCTCTGTTTCTTGCAAGGACGATACCACCCACCTTTTGCTTCTTGCAAGGACGTTCCCGTCCACTTGTCAGAAGTGAGACTTTCCAGCTTCCCCCTTGTGCAAGGACGTTCCAGTCTGCTTATCAGAACTGAAACATCCTGCCTCCCTCCTTAACGCCTCCTTGGCCATTACGCGCAGATGAGTCAACAGAGCCGAATACACAGGTTGTTTCAGAGAGCAATGAAGTCACTTTCTGAGGGGTAAACAGTCTCGCCATAACTGCTTCACAGAGAGCAATGGTTGAGACAAATACCCATTTTACATCTCAATCCCTCTACAGGTTATTCCACCACTTCCCTGGGAAGCCTGTTCCAATACCTGATCACTGTCTCTATGAAGAAATTTTTCCTAATATCAAATCTACACCTCCCCTGGCACAGCTTGAGGCCATTACCTCTTGTCCTATCACTTGTTACTTGGGAGAAAAGACCAACCCCCACCTCACTACAATCTCCTTTCAAGTAGTTGTAGAGAGTGATAAAGTCCCCCGAGCCTTCTCTTCTCCAGACTAAACAACCTCAGTTCCCTCAGCCATTCCTCATAAGACTTATTCTCCAGACCCTTCACCATCTTCGTTGCCCTTTTCTGGACCTGCTCCAGCACCTCAATGTCTTTCTTGTAGTGAGGTGCCCAGAAGTGACCACATGTCCTGGGTTCAGCTGTAACAGTTATTTTTCTCCTTCTTAGTAGTTGATGCAGTGCTGTGTTTTCAACTTTAGTCTGAGAACAATGCTGATAACACACTGATGTTTTAGTTGTTGCTCAGTAGCGCTTACCCTGACCAAGGACTTTTCAGTTTCTCATGCTCTGCTAGTGAGGAGGATAACAGGAAGCCAGGAGGAAGCAGAGACAGGACACCAGACCCAAACTAGCCAAAGGGGTATTCCATACCACAGCACATCATGCCCAGTATATAAACTAGGAGGAGTTACTTGGAAGGTCCAGATCGCTGCTCGGGCTGGGTATCGGTTGGCAGGTGGTGAGCAATTGTATTGTGCATCACTTGTGTTTAATGGTTTTTTTTCCCTTTCCCCTTTTAGTTTTATATTCTCTTCCCTTGTTATTTCCATTATTATTATTATTATTATTAGTGGTAGTAGTATTAGTTTTGTGTTATACTTTAGTTATTGGACTGTTCTTCTCTCAACCCGTGGGATTTACATTCTTTCAATTCTCCTCCCCACCCCTCTGGGAGTAGGCGAGAAGAAGGGGGGAAGTGAGTGAGTGGCTGTGTGGTTCTGAGTTACCAGCTGGGCTTAAACCATAACACCACAGTATTCCAGGTGCAGCCTCACCAGTGCTGAGTACAGGGGGACAATCACTTCCCTAGCCCTGCTGGCCACACTATTTCTGATACAGGCCAGGATGCAGTTGGCCTTCTTGTCTGCTTGGGCACAAGCTAGCTTGTGTTCAGCGGCCTTCAATCAGCACGCCCAGGTCTGTTTCCACCAAGCAGCTTTCCAGCCAACCTCCAATCCTCTACGACCTGCCCACTAGACCAGTACTACTGATAAATGATGGAGAGTGGCTTGGCAATCTCCTCTGCCAGCTCCTTCAGTACTCTTGGGTGGAGCCCATCCAGCCCCATACACTTGTATATATCTAAGTGGAGCAGGAGGTTGCTAACCATTTCTTCCTGAATTATGGGGACTTCAATCAGCCCCATCTCTGCCATCCAAATCAGGGAACTGAGTACCCTGGGGATGTCTGGTGTGACTATTGAAGACTGAGGCAAAGGCAGCATTAAGTACCTCAGCCTTTTTCTCATCCTCAGTCACTAAGTTTCCCCTAGTATCCAGTAGAGGATGGAGGTTGTCTTTGGCCCTCCTTTTATTACTCATATATTTGAAATAGTATTTTTTATTATTTTTTCTATCCGTGGCAAGTCATAGTGGCAAGTCATGGCATGTCATAGAGGCCACTTGCCTTCATATTTAGCACTTGGCTTTGAAAGTTTACTGTTGGAAAAAGTGCCTTGGAGGAGCAATGCTGACAGCAGCTGCCTTTGCCTCCAGCCTCCTCTGTGTTTATCATGGGGCTTGAGAGCAGAGCAGAGCAGAGGTTGCAGGGCAAAGCTCAGGATAAGCTGTCAGGATCTTGCAAAGTGGGACCACTCCCAACTGAGTTGCTTTTCTCCCAAATATCTGGATAGGCTTCAGACCGTCTTCTGCTCACTTCAGCCAGTGATGATAGGTAGGAAGGTGACAGTATGTCCATCTTGGATACCATAGCCCATAAGCTGCAAAAAAGAAATCTGCACAGTTTGACGTCACTTGGGGACCAAATTGGTTCCCAGGCTTAGTACCAGGCTTAGTACCACATCTTCCATGCCTTGCAGGGCTGGAAACAAATTGGATTTTAACCCAATTTCTCCCATATTGAGCATTCATTTAATTCTGCTGGCTTTACATGGTGAAATCTTCCTCTGAGTGTATGTCTTGTTAGCCCTTTCCTTTTTGGAAAGAGGCTGAGACCCAAACACATTCTCACATCGTGGTTCATCTGCCAATGGCAGCACGCAGGAATGCTGGGTTTGCCATAACTTGTTGCTACTGGTAAGGACAATGTTCAGAGTAAAGAACTTCCTCCTTATATATAACCTAAACTTCCCCTGTTTAAGTTTGAACCTGTTACGCCTTGTCCTATTACTACAGACCCTAATGAAGAGTCCCTCCCCAGCATCCCTATAGGCCCCCTTCAGATGCTAGAAGGCTGCTATGAGGTCTCCACACAGACTTCTCCAGGTTGAACAGCCCCAACTTTCTCAGCCTGTCTTCATACAGGAGGTGCTCCAGTCCCCTTATCATCCTCATAGCCCTCCTCTAGATTTTATCCAACAGCTCCATGTCCTTCTTATGTTGAGGACACCAAAACTGTACACAGTACTCCAAGTTTTATTAAGTAATTCATTTACACCAGAAAAAAAAGAATGGTAATTGAAATATAAGACCCCCCTTTTTTGTTTTGCACGATACTGTGGCTTCGGTTCTTTGCAAGTTGGCAACAAGCCTCTAGATGACATGGAGGGAAAGCAAAGCGAAGTGTTGACGTCCAGGCTCCAAAGACAAGATCTCACCTATGCGTTGGCCAGATGTACTGGGAGTCTAGGGAACTGTCGTGGTTTAAGCTGTAAATTTCACTTCTCCCTCCCTTCCCCCCCCCCCCCCCACTCCGATGGGGGGGAAATGGGGAGAAGAATCGAAACAATGTAACTCCCACGGGTTGAGATAAGAGCAGTCCAGTAACTAAGATATAATACAAATCACTACTGCTACCACCAATAATAATAATAATGACAAGGCAAATACAAGGGAAAAGGATACAACCGCTCACCGCCCGACCGAGCCGAGAGAGAGAGAGAGAGAGCCCCTTCCGGGTTCCTGCCCCCAGTATTTTACATCCTGGGCATGACGTGCTGTGGCATGGAATAGCTCTTTGGTCAGTTTGAGTCAGGCGCCCTGTCTCTGCTTCCTCCCGGCTCCCCCTCCTCCCTGGCATTGCATGAGACTCAAAGTCCTTGGCCAGATCAAAACATTGTCAAGCAGTAACTGAAAACACTGGTGTTATCAGCACTGCTCCCGGGCACGAAATTAAAAACACAGTGCAGCACCAGCTACCAAGAAGGAGAAAAATGACTGCTGCTGCTGAACCCATGACAGGAACCTGGAGATAGATGCTGTTGCTTCCAAAAACACAGTCCTTGGCTTTCCTTATCCCCTTCTCTGCTTGAGGAGTCGTAAATCACACAAAAGCAGTTTCTTGACATTAGCATTTAAAGATGGGAAGTTCAAATACAATAGTTACTTATTACATTATTATTACTTATAATAGTTACTTATGGTAACTTTTGCTCTTTTTTTTACTGTGAGGGTGATGAAACCTGCTTTAGGTGACCCTGCTTGAGCAGGGGATTTGGACTAAATCATCTCTTGTGCCAACCACAGGCTGCTTGGCCTGCCCTACCCTCCTGGATGTCCCTCTTATAACAGAGGAGGCCACCCCTCACATAAAGGTCTGGCATGGCATATGTCCCCACTGCTCAACGCCTGCTGGGTTGCAGCCAAGAGCGGAGCTAAAGGTCCTTCTTGGTGGCAAACACAGAGGCCAACCCAGTCTTGCCTTTGACTATGGTAGAAGGCATTTGGCCAACCTCAGTCCTTGCACCTTGTTGTCAATGCAGCGTTTCACCTGCCTCATACAGTAACAAGTCACTATCATGGCAAAGCACACACAGATTTACATTAGCAGCATAACTACTACAGGGTGCAGCAGCACTTTGAAGATGCTAGTGGCAGTGAAGGACCAGCCAAAGAAATTTCCTACCAGTGGTGTTCTCCCACCCTCTTAATTCATTCCATTACCTATTTTATAACACTACCATCATGATGTGCAGTTATTAGGATTTTTCTAGCTTCTGCCTTAGCATTTTCTAGCAGCTGCTGCAAATTGCATGTTCTAACATCTCTTTTACAAGTGACAAATCCATACTAATAGGGGTTGGAGTTATACTATGATACATGGTGTAGTTTCTTATTAGCAACTGGCTAGTAAATACAGGTGGTTTATACACAAATTCACAGCCTCTAATAATAGCTATGTTGCAGGCACACATATTTGAGTTGTTAAACATGGTCTGGTTACAGAGACTTTTCATTTGCCCCCAAGTGATATTTTACAAATCATGACTTTTTCTCTTCCTTTGTCTCATTCTGCTTGGGGTCTTCAAGGTCAGCCCCTGCATCTGAGGCATTGGATTCTTTAACTTGTCTTTTCAGCTCATGGTACGGCTTGACAAACTTTGCAGGCAGCTACTGCAGACCTGTAGGTAGGAGGAGGACACAAGCATACCCCCTCCCCCAGGTTATCAGCTCCACAGACCCTTCCCATTTCTGCGGGCCCAAAGGATCATGATACCACACTTCAGCACATTCTGAAGGTAGACTATCAGTGTCAAAATGTCATACTGCAGTGACAGGAGTATTCATGGAAGACTAAGTGCAATTTAAAAATTCAGTGTATAGATGGCATTGTCTTGTGGGGGACAACGTGACTGAGGGCATGAAGTTAGAACTTAGCCTTGAAGATATCAAAGCTTATCCATGAAGAATGAGGCACCAAAGGTATCCAGATGGGAAAGCAGAAGGCATCTGGATGAGAAAGCAGAAGGCATCTGGAGGAGCAAGCAAGTCAAAGGGAGTAACTAACTGCAGAACAAGAGCTTGGCAAGATAACAGACTTTAGTAACGCAGCAAAGGGTCATCCATAATGTGCTGTTGCTAACTGATGTAACCAATGGCTAAAAGACACATGTATGTTAGAAACTATATAAGTAAGGGTTTGTAATAGTAAGGGGAACTTTCTAATGAGTCACCAAAGAAATGTGTGTGTGTGTGTTTTTGGCCGTCTCGACAACGACATCTGGTGACCCCGACGTGATCACACAAGGCGTGATTGGACTGGAACTTAAGAGAGAAGACAAAAGAAGAACGATGGAGGATAGCCGTGGAGACAGAGCCCAGCTTAGCATTGAGAGCAGTGGGGTTCTGCATGGCCGGCCTGATTTGAGACACCTGGATAGGTGAGCTGCTGGGGACATGGGAGCCTCATTAAGTAAAGAGGAGTCGATCGTACCGACCATGTGGACGATAATTTTTAAAAAAAGCGGAGGGTGGATGTAGATGAACTCCTCCTCCGAAAAATGCTATTATGGAGTAAGAGACAGGGGTATGAAGCTGATACTGTGACAGCCTTTAGTGTCTCTGTGTGGCAACGCCTGGGGGATATCCTGTTTGATCACGCGTCCCGGGGTGAGAAGCAGGCTCAGATATTGCTGACAACGTGGCATTTGCTCTTTGAGGCTTTAAAATAATTTAAAGAGGAGCAAAACAAAGCGTAGCTGTTGCCCCCCCCCCCCAACAGTCAAGGCACGGGCACCCAGAGTGCAGAAGGGTTTCAGAATAAAAGTTATCCAGGTGAAGGGGACGGAGCTTCTCTCAGTGTGACTTTGCCCCCGGCCCCTGTTACACAACTTGATGTAAGGGGTAAAGAACCATCCAGGGGAACCACAGTTCGATGTAAAATCCCGGGGGGAAGAAGGTAAAGACACTGGGGGAAGATTCTGAGGATGAGATGTATGGTCCGGGCGCCCCAGCCACAGCTAATCGACAATACATATCCCCTTATAGAGTCACTGGTCCATATCCTTTCTAATCCTGAAAGAAACGTGAAGGGACCAGATTACCCTGTTTCAGAGCCCGGTGCCCCCCCCCCCCCGCCCCCCTCCAGAACCTCTGCCAGTTGCTGCCGTGGATGCAAGGATGGATGAAGATGATCCATTTGACCAAGCCCTGTAAATCCCAAGAAAGAGCCTACTCTCAGTTCACCTGAAACCTGTGGGAGGAAATGTTTTAATTGACTCCAGAACACATTTATGAGGAGCCTATGCACGTTCATCAGACTGCTGCTGCTGCTCCTGAGGTTCTGACGCTTGCTAATTTTTATGCTGACCAGGATAGTCCTTTTGACCTGGGGCCAATTGATCCAGAAAAGGAGCCTGATTTATATCCCCCAGATCCTCATGATAAATGGGCAGCTGTAAAGGGAGAAGTGAGATGGGTGGGGGATCCAGATGCATTGTGTGCTTTCCTGGTGGTGTATGTGTCGGATCGAGACATGGAAAGGTCTCTCGTATGCTCTTATCAAAAGATATCAAGTGAACGGTAACGGACCATAGACTTGGAACCTGTCGTGGTTTAAGCCTCACCCAGGCTAATAACTCACGAAGTTTTACTCACTCACTCACTCCCCTCTTTTATCTTCCCCCAGTCCCGGGGGAATGGGGAGGAGAATCAAAAAAAAAAAAAAAAATGCAACTCGCACAGGTTGAGATAAGAGCAGTTTAGTAACTAAAGTATAACACAAATCACTACTGCTACCACCAGTAATAATACAAGAGAAATACAAGGAAAGAGAATACAACTGCTCACCAAGCCCTACCCAGCCAGTGCACCCCCAACAGCGAACCCCCCAGTACCAAAAACCTGGTCATGCCGTGCACCTCCAGTCCACCACCACACCCTTCCGGGTCTCTGCCCTCCGTGTTCACATCCTGGACATGACGTGCTGTGGTATGGAATAACCTCTTTGGTCAGTTTGGGTCAGGTGTCCTGTCTCTGCTTCCTCCCGGCTCCCCCTCCTCCCTGGCAGAGCATGAGCCTCAAAAAGTCCTTGGCCAGACAAAACATCACCAAGCTGTAACTGAAAACATTGGTGTTATCAGCGCTGCTCCCAGGCCCAAAATCAAAAACACAGTGCTGCACCAGCTACCAAGAAGGAGAAAAAACAACTGCTGCTGCTGAACCCATGACAGAACCCCATATATAACTCATTTTATATAGTCTTTCTGTAATACTTATGTACTAGAGGTTGGCAAATATAAGTATGTCCGTGTTTCTACCAACCCTTGCAGACCTTTATAAATACTGCTGGCCACTTCTTCCGATGTAGGCTGGCCACCTGTGTCAGAATGAGTGTGCATTTTGGTCAGTATGAAAGCCGAAGCCTCATGCAATGTGAGGGAGGCAGAGCCTCCGCGGGGATGCCTGTTGAGATTGAGCCTGCCACCTTGCACTGCGATGACGATGACGCTGCTCGAGCTGGTTTCCTGATTGTCTTCACAGGGTCGTTGCACCACGTTCTGTATGTGGGACTGTGTAGTGGGGGTAATGATTGTCTGGATTTTGTGTTTCAAATATTGTAGTTGTGTGGAGTGTGCTTGTGGGATCCCATGTGTATGTGTGTGTGTGTGTTGAGGGAAGATGGTGCTCTGTGTATTTTTTGTTGTCGGGTTCGCGTAGAAGTTTTTAATGGGTAACAGATTAACATTTCGGGCAAGAAAGGGTTAATGCAAAAGTGCTGTTGCTGGCAGGTATTTATGGCTGCTGCTGAGCAGGCCGGCATTTGTAGCCTTGTAGCCACGCAAAGCAGGGTGAGCGACTTTGGAAAAAAAAAAAAGTTATTTGATAGAGTTTGGTAACCATGTTCTAAAGAAGCTGCCCTCAACTGGGCTCCCAGTACTCCACCGGAGGAACAGCCAGGATGGACACTGGAGCCATGAAAAAAAAAAAACAAAACCAAAACCAAAAATCCTTTCGATCTACTGAAGTATTGGAGCAGTTTGTAGAGACACCACAAACAAAGCCTAAAGAGGCCTGCAACACACTGGGTGAAGGGGAGGAGGCCTGCTTAGTGTGTTTAAAGTAACCTGGGGGTGAATCCAAGACTTGGAGGAACAGATAGATCGGTTGAAACAAGAACTGCTAACTGAAAAAGCGAGAGGGGTAGTGCAACCACAAGCTTTACCAGCTGCCATCCAAGCAGCATCAGGGTGGCAGAGAAAGAATTTAAAAAAATGGGTAATGACACAGCAAACTCCTTGATTGTTAACACTGTGCAGTTCACTTCTGCAGCTGCTTCACATTCTTTTTTCATCAGAATGCCTCTGCTTTAAGGAAACCCTTTAACCTGTTTTCTTCTCAAGAACTGATAACATGAGGGAGGGGGTACATTTGTGTCCTCCTACCTACAGATCCATGGCAGCTGCCTGCAAAGTTTGTCAAGCCTTGCCGTGAGCTGGACAGACAAGTGGAGGAACCCGATGCCTCAGCTACAGGAGCTGATCGTGAATACCCCGAGCAGAATGAGATAGAGGAAGAGAAAAATGAATGATTGCAAAACATCACTTGGGGGCAACTGAAAAGTAACAGCTTGAATATGTGTGCTTGTAAAGTAGCTATTAATAGAGGCTGTAATTTTGTGTATAAAACCACCTGTAGTTACTAGCCAATTGCTAATAAGAAACTACACCTTCTATTGTATGGATTTGTCACTTGTAAAACAGATGTTAGAGCATGCAAATTTGCAGCAGCTGCTAGAAAATGCTAAGGCAAAAGCTAGAAAGATTCTAATACAATGGTAGTGTTATAAAGCAGACAGTGGAACAAATTAAGAGGGTGAGAGAGCTCCAGTGGTAAGAAACTTCTTTAACTGGTCCCTCACTGCCACTAGCATCTTCAACATGCTGCTGCACTCTGTAGTATACATACTGCTAATGTAAACCTGTGTGTGCTTTGCCATGATAGTGACTTGTTACTGTATGAGGCAGGTGAAACGCTGCATTGACAACAAGGTGCAAGGACTGAGGTTGGACAAATGCCTGCTACCACAGTCAAGGGCAAGACTGGGTTGGCCTCTGTGTTTGCCACCAAGAAGAACCTTTAGCTCCGCTCTTGGCTGCAACCCAGCAGACGTTGAGTGGTGGGGACATATGCCATGCCAGACCTTTATGTGAGGGATGGCCTCCCCTGTTATCAGAGAGCCATCCAGTGGAAGAGCCAACGGTGTTTACAGATGGCTCAGGGAAAACCGGAAAAGCTGTTATTGTGTGAAAAGAAAACTTTCACTGGCAGCACTGAATAGAATATCAAGAAGGATCACCCCAAGTAGTAGAGCTTAGAGCAATAGCGGTGGTATTTCAACATTTTCCTGGCCTGGCTAACATTGTTACTGACTCTACTTACATAGCCAGGTTGGTGCAACAATTAGACAAAGTAGTTTTGGGACAAGTATCCAATGAAAAGTTATTTGGGATCCTGAAATTAGTATGGCTACCAATACAAAACCGGAGACATCACTATTATATTATGCATGTTAAGAGTCATACCACCCTCCCAGGCTTTATAGTGGAAGGTAATGCAAAGGCAGATTCACTGGTATCTGCAGTTGCCCTTGGACCTGTTCCCAATATAAAACAACAAGCGCAAGCATCTCATCAATTTTTCCACCAAGGCTCTCATGCTCTAAAGCGACAGTTCAAAATTTCCAGTAGTGAAGCGCAAGCCATCGTTGCTGCCTGCCCTGACTGTCAAGGCCAACCTGTTCCTACCTATTTTGGCACTAATCTTTGGGGTTTACAAGCATTACAGATCTGGCAAACAGATGTTACACATGTTGCTGAATTTGGCAGACAGAAGTATGTGCATGTTTCTTCTGCTATTGTGGCCACCGCTCATACTGGTGAATCTGCCCGGGATGTTATTCGCCATTGACAGCATGCTTTTGCAACTTTAGGGATTCCACAGAGGAAAAAAAAAAGCAAACAAAAACCCAAACAAAACAAGACAATGGCCCTGCTTATGTGTTGGTGAAGGTTGCATCTTTTTTGCAAGCTTGGGGTGTTTCTCATGTTGCTAGTAACCCCATTCTCCAATAGGTCAAAGCATTGTAGAATGAACCTGTGATACGCTCAAATGTTTTCTTTAAAAACAAAAAGGGGAATGCAAGCATTTTCTCCACACAAACAGTTAGCAAAAGCGGAGTTTGTACTAAATTTTTTAAATTTGTCTAGTTTTGATTCTCTTTCCGCAATACAGCACTTGTGACATCTGATGGACAATTCCTTGCCCAAACATCCGGTTCCATATAAAGACCAACATGATAATGAGTGGAAAAGACCAGAGCCATTGCTGACATGGGGTTGGGGATATGGCTGTGTACAGCTAGCAACAGGACCATACTGGCTACCAACAAAATGTATAAAGCCCCAGAACTCAACAACAGAAAGAAACAACGACAGAAATCTTTGTAATATCTGTTCTATTATGTGTGACCATGGGTAACGAACAAGTATACTGGGCACATTTGTTAAATCCCCCATTATTCCGACCTGTTACATGGTGTGTAGGATTCACTGGTATGCTACATGTTATAAAGGTTCAAGTGACTTCAAGTCAGACTAATCTTACTGAAATAATGCTGCCTGGAGTAGTGGCTGGATATGTTAATTACACAGGTAAAGCAGTGATAGAGCGGACACAGCAAATTGTAAAAAACATGCTAGTAAAACAAAAAGGGGGAATGATAGGTGTCATGGTTTAAGCTGTAAATCTCACACAGCCTGTTCACTCACTTCTCCCTCTTTCTTCCCCCCCACTCTGATGGCGGGGGGGGAATGAGGAGAAGAATCGAAAGAATGTAACTCCCACGGGTTGAGATAAGAACAGTCCAGTAACTGAGGTGCAATACAAATCACTACTGCTACCACCAATAATAATAATGATCAGAGAAATACAAGGGAAGAGGATACAACCACTCACCACCCAACCGAGCCGAGAGAGAGAGACTTCCAGGTTCCTGCCCCCAATTTTTTACATCCTGGGCATGACGTGCTGTGGCATGGAATAGCTCTTTGGTCAGTTTGGGTCAGGTGTCCTGTCTCTGCTTCCTCCCGGCTTCCCCTCCTCCCCGGCAGAGCATGAGACTCAGAAAGTCCTTGGTCAGACCAAAACATTACCAAGCAGTAACTGAAGACACTGGTGTTATCAGCACTGCTTCTAGCTACCAAGAAGGAGAAAAAAAAAAAAAAAAAAAAAGAGTTACTGCTGAACCCAGGACAGTATCCACCCCTTATTCCATACCTTTCACGTCATGCTCAGATCCCACATTTTCAATATACCATCACTCTTATATATATACAAATATATACATCCACAGAGAGACAGAGAGAGAGTTCATTCCTTAGTGCGTGGACCAATCCCTATAAAGCTGCTAAGTCCATTCAGTCCATGATGTCAGGCTCCATCTTTTGTAACAGTCTTTCAGAGCAGGGGAGGCTGTGTGCAGTGTTGGATCGTTGCCTGCTGATGCTGATTGTTCCTTTATTGCAGAACTCGTCTGGTTTCATCAAAGTTCATTCTTTGTTGGGATGATGGCCTGAGGGCCAGTCACTGGTGACTTGAAGACCTCTAGTTGATGGGCTATAAAATATTATATAGCAGGCAACAGCATGCAATTGAGTTCATTGGCTGTTTTCTCCTAAAATCAGATCTCCTTGAGGTACACATTGCACTTCCCCATCTTCCCGCATTACTCACCAAGTATATCCGGGTCCCTGAGCAAAAGCAATCCCACGAGTGGGTTTGCCTTTACCTGAAGCAGGAATAAACCAGACTGTCTTCCCCAGCAAATTCTTTATGTGCACCACAGGAACACTGTCCCCCACTACAGTATGTAGAAGCTCTGACTGGGCTGGACCAGCCCTGTTGGCAGATCCTCTGGTGTTGACCAACCAGGTGGCCTTTAATAAATGTGTATCCCAATGTTTGAAAGTCCCACCACCCATTGCTCTCAGTGTAGTTTTTAATAGCCCATTGTACCGTTCGATTTTCCCAGAGGCTGGTGCATGGTAGGGGATGTGATATACCCATTCAGTGCCATGCTCTTTTGCCCAAGTATCTATCAGGCTGTTCCGGAAATGAGTCCCATTGTCTGACTCAATTCTCTCTGGTGTGCCGTGTCGCCACAAAATCTGTTTCTCAAGACCCAGGATAGTGTTCCGGGCAGTGGTGTGGGGCACAGCGTATGTTTCCAACCATCCGGTGGTTGCTTCCACCATGGTAAGCACATGACGCTTGCCTTGGCGGGTTGGTGGGAGTGTGATATAATCAATCTGCCAAGCCTCCCCATATTTGTACTTCAGCCATCGTCCTCCATACCAAAGAGGCTTTAACCGTTTAGCTTGCTTAATTGCAGCACATGTTTCACAGTCATGAATAACCTGGGCAATTGTGTCCATTGTTAAGTCCACCCCTCGATCACGAGCCCATCTGTATGTTGCATCTCTGCCCTGATGGCCTGAAGTGTCGTGGGCACACCGGGCCAAAAATAATTCACCCTTATGTTGCCAATCTAAGTTCATCTGAGCCACTTCAATTTTAGCAGCTTGATCCACTTGTTGGTTGTTCTGGTGTTTCTCAGTAGCCCGACTCTTGGGTACATGAGCATCTACGTGGCGTACTTTGACCACCAGGTTTTGCACTCGGGCAGCGAAGTCTTGCCACAGTGCAGCAGCCCAGATGGGTTTACCTCTGCGTTGCCAGTTGCTCTGCTTCCATTGCTGCAACCACCCCCACAGGGCATTCGCCACCATCCATGAGTCAGTATAGAGATAAAGTACTGGCCACTTTTCTCATTCAGCAATGTCCAAGGCCAGCTGGATGGCTTTCACTTCTGCAAACTGACTCGATTCACCCTCCCCTTCAGCAGTTTCTGCAACTTGTCGTTGAGGACTCCATACTGCTGCCTTCCATCTACGGTGCTTTCCCACAATGCGACAAGACCCATCAGTAAATAAGGCATATTGCTTTTCACTTTCTGACAGTTCATTATATGGTGGGGCCTCTTCAGCACGCATCACTCCTTCCTCCCCTGGTGACCTTCCAAAATCTTTGCCCTCTGGCCAGTCCATGATGACTTCTAGAATTCCTGGACGACTGGGATTTCCTATTCGAGCTCGTTGTGTAATTAATGCAGCCCACTTGCTCCATGTAGCATCAGTTTCATGATGTGTAGAGGAGACCCTGCCTTTGAACATGCAGCACAGCACGGACAATAGTGATGCCAGGAGGAGCTGTGCTTCAGTGCCAATCACTTCTGAAGCAGCTCAAACCCCTTCATAGGCTGCCAATCTCTCTTTTTCAGTTGGGGTGTAGCTGGCCTCAGATCCTTTGTATCCCCGACTCCAAAAGCTGAGGGGTCGACCTCGAGTTTCCCCTGGAGCTTTCTGCCAGAGGCTCCAGGTAGGACCGTTCTCCCCAGCTGCGGTGTACAGTACATTTTTAACATCTGGCCCAGTCCGGACTGGTCCGAGGGCTACTGCACGAACTATCTCATGTTTAATTTGCTCAAAGGCTTGTTGTTGCTCAGGGCCCCATTTAAAATCATTCTTCTTCTAGGTCACATAATAGAGAGGGCTTACAATCAAACTGTAATTTGGGATGTGCATCCTCCAGAACCCCACAACACCCAAGAAAGCTTGTGTTTCTTTCTTATTAGTTGGTGGCGACATTGCTGTTATCTTGATCACATCTGTAGGGATCTGGCGACATCCATCTTGCCATTTTATTCCCAAAAAATTTCCTGTGCAGGTCTCTTGACTTTAATCCGTTTTATGGCAAAACTGGCTGTCAGCAGGATTTGGATTATTTTCATCCCTTTCTCCAAAAAATTCTTCCACTGTATCACCCCACACAATAATGTCATCAATGTATTGCAGGTGTTCTGGAGCTTGCCCCTGTTCCAGTGCAGTCCAGATCAGTCCATGGCAGATGGTAGGGCTGCGTTTCCACCCCTGGGGCAGTCGGTTCCAAGTGTACGGGACACCCCTCCAAGGAAAAGCGAACTGTGGCCTGCACTCTGCTGCCAGAGGAATTGAGAAAAAGGCATTGGCAATATCAGTCGTGGCATACCATTTGGCTGCTTTTGACTCCAGTTCATACTGAAGCTCTAGCATGTCCGGTACGGCAGCACTCTAGGATGGTGTAACTTCGTTCAGGCCACGATAGTCTACTGTTAGTCTCCACTCTCCATTAGACTTTCGCACTGGCCATATGGGGCTATTAAAGGGTGAGTGGGTCCTACTGATCACTCCTTTACTCTCTAGTCCATGGATGAGCTTATGGATGGGAATCAGGGATTCTCAGTTGGTGCGATATTGCTGCCGGTGCACTGTTGTGGTCGCAATTGGCACTTGTTCTTCAACCTTCAGCAACCCGAAAACAGAAGCATCCTCTGAGAGACCAGGGAAGGATAACAGCTGCTTTATTTTCTCCATCTCCAAGGGAGCAATACCAAAAGCCCATCGGTAGCTTTTTGTGTCTTTGAAGTACACTCTCCTGAGGTAATCTATGCCAAGGATGCATGGAGCCTCTGGACCAGTCACAATGGGGTGCTTTTGCCACTTCCTCACAGTCAGGTTGATTTCAGCCTCCAGTACAGTCAACTCTTGGGATCCTCCTGTCACTCCAGAAATGCAAATGGGTTCCACCCCTCGACAGCTTGATGGCATCAGGGTACATTGTGCACTGGTATCTACTGGAGCCTTACACTTCTGTGGGACTGATGTGCCAGGCCTTCTGATCCACACAGTCCAGAAAACACAATTGTCTCTCACCTCCACCTGGCTGGAGGCAGGGCCCCTCTAATAGTGATCATAAGATTGTCCACTTAGATCTTGTAGAAAGGGATTAGTCTTCTTTATCACGGGAGCTGGAGTAAAATCGGCTCTTCCACTCCATCTGGGAACCTGCTCATCAAAGAGTGAAGCAGCAGTTTTCATGGGATATCATCTTTGACATTTGTTTTTGGCCCATGGCATGCACCTCCTATATCTTCCCTCTTGAGCAGTAGGGCATCTTCCATT
The DNA here is from genome assembly GCA_017639245.1 of Myiopsitta monachus. Taxonomy (NCBI): domain Eukaryota; kingdom Metazoa; phylum Chordata; class Aves; order Psittaciformes; family Psittacidae; genus Myiopsitta; species Myiopsitta monachus. The sequence goes on from CM029940.1 coordinate 6,808,472, forward strand.
AATAGCTGAGATGTGGGTTGGTACACATGGGGAGCTGGGTAGATCAATTAGATCGTCTCTCAGTTGTTTGAACTCCTGGAACAGTTTTTCCACTTCTGAAATGAAGGAAGAGGTGAGATTGTTTTGGAGTTGATGAATCAGTTAATCCACTGTTGGTGGCACTATGTCATTCCAGGTTATTGCTCCCAGTAAGTGGGTATATGACTCTGTGCAAATTTCCGCCACAAGGGTCGTCTACATTCAACATCATCTGGATCTACGGATACATTCCCGGCATCTGGCCTGCAATAGATCCTCTCTAGAACAGCTGTTTCCCTCAGAGACTGGATGCCTTGCTCTAGCATGCTCCATTTGGCTGAATGTCTCATAACTTTGTCCTTGTAAGGAAACCTTTCCTTCACAGATGCCAAGAGCCGCCTCCAAAGGCTGAGGGACTGTTTCTCTTTTGCAATTGCTTTGTCAATTCCCCCTTCCCTAGCAAGTAATCCCAGCTGCTTGGCTTCCCTACCTTCTAGTTCATGACCGTCAGCCCCACTGTCCCAGCATTGGAGCAATCAGGTGATCTTGTGCTCCCCTGGCTGACAGATAAAATCTCTTCGCATATTCTGTAGCTCGGTTGAGGTCTGGGATTGAGATGTCACCTCTTCTTCTTTCTCTTCCTCCTACTCATGTAATAATAACTCTTGTTCAGATGCTGTCCCCCATAGTAAGTGTATTGGTTCTTCATCTTTCTTCACTGTAGGGGGTTGCTTTTTCTGCCTCTTTTTTGCTTTTCCCCTTGTGCATAGGAGCAACCGATATTGACATAATTGGCACTCTGTTTTAGCTGCAGTATCTTTCACTATGGTTGGATTGGCTGCAGTGTCTGTTGTCAGGTGCAGCCACTGTTCTTGGGTGTTGAGTAGCATCAGCAGCTATGCTGTCTGTTGCTTTTGGGGTTAGAGTAGCTGCTGTACATGTCACTGGGGTGGATGGAGTTGCTGTACCTGGAGTAGCTGCGTTCTCTGTTGCTTTGCCATCAGATCCAGAGACATCTTTTTCCCTTTGAAGGTGCTGGAGAGTGTTGAACAGGGCTCTGTAGCCGTAGGCAAAGCCCCATTATGTTGCCATGTTTTCTTCCTCTCTGCTATGACCAGGATGACAGCACACCTCATTTAAGTGTTTTACTAGCTTTTCTGGATTTTGCACTTGTTCAGTGGCGAAGTTCCAAAGCACTGGAGGGGCTCACTGGCTTAGATACATGCCCATACTATCCCACACACCCTGCCACCCATGACTATCCAGCCTTGGGGAAAATCTCTTGGTGATCTTTATATATCGTTGTCTAACCCTAGACAAGACCCAAACCCGATCCTGCTTAATTTTTGAGATCAGACGAAATAGGGCATTCTCAGGGTGGGATGGCCGTGGGTAAAACACATGCTGTATGTTTAGCAACATGGTGATCCCCATCACAATCAGCAGGCAGGTCTCAGGTGTATTCAAAGTCCATCCAAAACCTTTAGAATTCTCAAATGCTGCTGTAAATAGCCTGGTGGGGGAGCGGGGGATGTAAGGGAATGTCTCCTTCATAGGTTGACCACCAGAGGAGAAAAAAAAAGATGTGTAATTGCTAAACACTTCCATTATATACCTCTAAAATATGGAGGTGATGACCACACTGGGAACGCAAGCCAGACCAGTTTCATGATCAATGAGTCTATTGTATTACAAGTCATTACCATAAAGTACCGTGAAACAATAACCTTAGCCCAGGCCCTCCAGCTGATAAACACTAAAACAGCAAATACCGGCTGTAAGTAAGGTATGACATGCTGAAACTCTGAGATCAAGTGCAACAACTATAAGAGCAAATAAATCAACAGTGTGACGAGTGACTATTAATCCGAAACAATGAATGCTTATCACAAATACGATTAGACGCTGTGGTCAGATATGGTTTTATCACAATTGTTTGAGCCCCACATTGGGCGTCAAAAAGAACTGTCGTGGTTTAAGCCCAGCCGGTAACTCAGAACCATGCAGCCGCTCTCTCACTCCCCTGCTTCTTCCTCCCCCCACTCCTGGAGGGAAGGGGAGGAGAATTGAAAGAATGTAAATCCCACGGGTTGAGATAAGACACCATGTTGATTTTGTACCTAGGGATAAACCAAGCCCCTTTCTAGGATGCAGGGTAGGTCCCATGGTTACTGGTGTTACTTCAGCAATGAGTTTCTCAAATGTCAGTGAAGCTCGGCAAGAAGAATGAAAACCAGGAACATTCAGTGGAGGAGAGATCACTTCTGGTTCTTGTTTCTTGGCTTTAGGATGGAAACATTAAGATTCCATCTGCCTTCACTGTCACTGCCAGTTCCTGCTCACATCCCTCTGCTTGCCCCATCCACACGCTCTCATAGGGAGTTCCTGCTGTCCTTCCCATTTTATGGCTGAAGATGTTCTTTCCCTGACACGTGGACCTATGCAGCTCTCCATGGTGCATGATGGTGGGCACCAATGAGCAAGAGGCTCCAGCATCCTTGGATGAATGCAGGGCAGAAATGCATTGACATGGGGGACATTGTCCTTTGCTTTCCCTCCAACCTGCTGGAGGTCCAGTCAAGTGCTTGCTGCTCACAGGGAGCTGGCAACGGGCAGACTCCTTCAGCCAGAAAAACTCTTGCCAGAAGGAGACTGTGCAGAGGAGCTGTGCAAGATGGCCCCAGATCCTGTTTTCTGCTCATTGGAGACCAAGAACTGGCTCCGGCATAGGTCCCACTCTGATCACTCTGGTGCAAAGCCTTGGCTCAGCTGCAGAAGCTGCAGCCATAAGCCCTGAGACAGTAGATAGCATGAGAAGATGTTTCTCCTGGCGCCTGTTGCTGCTCTGCCACTAGAAGCTTTTCCTGGGGAGGGGGGTGCAGAACATCCTCCTATCTACCCCAGAAACAGCAAATTGTATCCTCCTTCCCTTTTTATGCAATGTGTTTGTGGGGGTGTGTGTGTGGAGAATGGGATGGTTGGGACCCCCCCAGGACCCAGCTTGGAGGGGTGGGTGCTTTGCATGCTGGGCAGGGACGAGCCTGTGCCCCCCCCCCCCCCCCCAGCTGGAAAACTTGAAGCTATACCTCTGGCTAGCCTGTAGTGTCTGCCCGCTCCCCCCCCCCCCCAAAGCATCACTCCATGATCCTCTCCCTCAGCCATTCTCCCTTGCTGGAAGACTGGAGATGATCTTGCCCACATGTATGACAGAGCTGTCCAAGTTATTTATTTAAGGACACAAGGATTTTCACAAGGATTTTCTTGCTGCTAACATCATGTTGGTTGTTAATGCAGGCCGGCTTGCAGCTGCCATGGCACCCGCTGCCCCAGCTGCTGCAGACTGCTGCTGGGGGGCTGGGGTACAACCGTGTGGCACCCATGAAACCTGCTCTTGGCTTTGCAATGGGGACCGGTAATGGGGACCAGCCCCTCCAGGACCTCGGCTTCCAGGAAAGCTTGGTGCATAACCTTTTGGGGGCTGTTTGGGAGAGTGTGTGGGGGGGGTGGGTACAGGACACAGGCTGTGCTATAGATAACCCCCAGGGCTGGTCTGAACTGCTGGGTTCTGGAAGATGGCATCCAATGATCTCAGCTGGATTTTTCAGCTGCCTGAGGCTGGGCAGCAAGGCCAGGGAAGGGAAGGGAAGGGAAGGGAAGGGGCTAAATTTAGCCTGTCTTGTTGCTGTGAGTGGCGGGGTGCTTGCCGGTGGTGCATCCCAGGAAGCCCAGGAGATGGGAAAGGGGGTTCTTTTCCCAATGAGGCTGGGGCACCCCTCCCCTGGGGCACCCCTCTCCTGCATGGCTCCTGCAGCCCAGTTTGGCCAGCACCAGTACAGACCTGGGCTTGCACTGGTGAACATCAATTGCACTGCTCATGGACATCATCCAAGCAGAGCTGGGTGGTTTAACTCAGGAAGCAGCTGGTGGGGGATGGGACGGGACAGGGAGCAGCTGGCAGGGGATGGGATGGGGTGCAGTGCACAAATAGTTTTGCAAAGGTAAGCGCATCTGTTACTTGCTGGCAGCAGCTCTATATTTAGCATACTCGTGCATATTCACAGATTTTCCAGGAAATTATTTACATATTCATGAGAGTCTCGGGAACTAATTATTATATTTTTATTCTAATTATGCATGTGCTTTCTTGCTGAGTGGGGGTCTTTGGTGGTCATCGATAGTCTTCCTCACTGTGTTTACTGAATGACCTCAGTGCTTGCACATGCTCACAAGATCCTAGTGCTGAATTAGGAGTTGGTATGTCCTTGCTTCTGTTCTGTTCCAGTCTCTCCATGTTGGGTGCCACTGCTATCTTGAAGGCTGACATCCTTGGTCTTATTTACTGTCTCCTTAGTTGTTATCAGTCCTGTGATGTTCTTTCCCCCGTCAGCCAAACATTCCTTTCTCTCTACATGTTAGTAACTTAGTAGAGTTTGCTATATTTTACTATGTTAGTTTAAACCTATAATTTAAGCCTACACACCCACCTTCCCAAAATTTCCATCCAACGTACCCCCCACCCATCCTTCTTGGCCTGTTTTCTACTCTGGCAATGGGGAGGTTCCTGCCCTGCCCATCATGGCTCTCCTGGCTGCCAAACTTTTTATTTTTCCACCTTGCACAAGCAAGCAGCATGGGCCCTTTGCCTGGGGAGGTACATCACATTCTGGGTTTTAATGTCATCTTCTTTTCAGGCCACTTTTCCCATGAGAAGCTGGACTTGTTGGGGTTTGGTACAGTGCAACTAGGACTCCACAGGATCTCACATCCCCACTGTTAGTTTTCTCTTCCCCTCTGATGCTTGCTGCTGTTCAGGGTCCCAGCTGCACTGTGCCAAAGAGACTGTCCCACACACGTAGGGCAGAGGGGCTGCGCCTGCCATAGTGCCCCGTGCCCCCCCCCCCCCCCAAGCTGGACTGTTTCTAACCTGGGACGACAATACAGGGTCCAACCATGGTCTGCTCTCCTGTGCCCTAGGTGGGGCTTTCTTGTTCAGATGGTGTTGAGTTTGATTTTTTTTTTTAATACATATATAGAGAGCTCATTAGATAAATTCCATAAGGGGCTTTCTCTGCCTGTTTTGGGATTCCTGGAGTGGCAAGCTGTGCATGTGTGTTTGTGTGCACACATGCATATGTACCACACACTTGGATGCAAAAGCAGAGCCAATTGTTAGTAGAGCTGTGGTTTTCACTAGTGTTTCTGCTCAACCTTCAGGATTTTATTAGGAAGAGAAATGCACATGTATATATTTTTCTACAGGGACAATTAATTCAGTAGGCATTTCTGGGCATTAGGGTGAAGCTGGAAGGCACGAGGCAATCTGACTTTGTTTTTTAATGCTGTAGTTTTTTAAAGTCTTTTGATTTCCATCATGAGAATGTTTATAGTTCTTACCCTTTTGGCCCACTCTGCCAAATGCCATTTTTTTTATTCCTGGGAAGGGCTCCTACAGAATGGGAGGTGCATTTGATCTGGCTTTGTATGGCTCCTCTTCCACTACAGCACCTGCTGAGAAAATCTCTGCCAAAATATTCCCCCCCCCAAATATTTTTTTAAAAAGAGGAACCACTGACTTGAAACAGGGGGATCTTTGGGGAGAGGGGGTCAAGCGTAGGGCACCCATCGCGGCTAGGTGTACAGCTGTACATTGTATCATACACAGCCACTGTGGAAAGGGACTAAGAGACCTGTTAGGCACTGCTTAATTTCTTGCCCGGTGAAGGTATGCCACTAGTTCCCTCTGCTGGTACCTGTGGAGTTCGACATAGGGAAACCTGGTGGACAACTGCCGGAGAGTGAGAGGTCAGCACACAGATGCAAGCTGCTTTGTTTTTCTGTTTCAATGAGACCTAAATATTTTATAGTGGAGGGTTGTGGATTTTTTGGGTGTTTTGCTTGTTTGTTTTAACAACTGTATTGAGAGAAAAAATAAAGTATTTTTAAAAAATATACCTCCTTGGGGTGTGTTGTAATGGGAGATGCTAGGCACAGGCAGCAGGACCAGGGAAGGGGCTTGGCCCCTACTGGCACTGGGGGAACCACATCAGGACTCTGCATCCCCTTGGGGCTTCCAGGATGTGGCTGGCACCAGGAACAGGAGTGGGGGCTAGCCAAGGAGTATTTGTGAGTGGTGGGGTGGTATAGCCGGGGATGAGACAGTGAAGGGGGGCTCCTCAGCAACAAAGGCTGCCCAAGGGGGCTGGAGACACACTGATACCCAGCTTTCTTGGAGGGGCCCTGGGGCTGGTCAAGAAGCAGCGGCACACATCGCATCCAGGGACATTTCCACTGATAGCAGGAAAAATGTTTGTCCCATAAGGTGCCAAGCAGGAGCAGCTGAAAGGGCAGGCAATGTAAGTAAAAACCCATGGGCACTGTGCCTTAGGAGAGGCCTGGGCAGAGGCTGCCAAAGCCTAAATGGCTCACTGCCCCCTCCCAGGCAGGAGCTTGGGGCCATGAAAGCACCCTGTAACAACCTGACCCTGAAGCCCACACAGCAGACAGGGCTAGGAACAGCTAATGGGCTGGGCAGACAGGGCACAGGGGAGAGGCAGAGCTAGCCCAACCCCCCTTAGTCATGGGGGCTGACAGTGCTGCCAGGATTGCCCATAGGGCAGGAGATGGCCATGGGAAGGGGATGTCCTTGGAGCAGGAACACCCATGGGGCAGGGGATGGCACTTGGGAGAGCATGTCCATGGAGCAAGTGATACCTGTAATGGAGGAATGCCCTTGGGACAATGCCATGGGGAGGGGATGCTCATGGAACAGGTAAGTCCAAGGGGCATGGATGCCCATAGAGATGGCCCATAAGATGGCTTAGACTAGGACAGGAACCATGCTGAGCCCATAAGAGTTTTGGGGTGCTGCAGGACCCCAGTCTCTTGGGTCAAGAACCAGCCTCTAACACCAACACCTTGGCCAAGGATCTTGCACACAACATCACTGGGCTTGCACGTGGTCCTCTGTGTGGCCTGGCTGCAGCTCTGGGGCCACAAGGAGATGCCAAGCATGAGTGATGAAAGGGACTGCCCACTTCAGCTGCCCACCTTGCTAACCCTGCTCCATCCAGGGCAGGCCCCAGCTGACAGTACCTTCCATCTGCCAGCAACTCTGAGGCTGCCCAGCCTCCCCAGCAAGGTGGTGGGTAGGGGAGGAGGGTGGCACAGGAAGGCTCTTGCCCATGTAGCTACCAGAGGGGTTCTGCTGCAGGGGTAGTCCCTGGAAAAGGGCACAGGCTGGGGCCAAACCTAGCCCCTGGTGGTGCCTGTTTTTCTGGGGCTGCTAAGGGTAAAGGTTCATAGGGTTGGGCCTAGCCAAGCTCCCTAGCTGCTGCAGATGGTGATTTGGGGGATACCCTCAGCCCCCCTAACAAGGTTTACACAGCTCCAGCACAGGACAGATGCTCTCAGTGCTCCCATGGGTGTTTTCCCTATCCAGAGCCATGTCCCAAAGATGGCAGGAGAAAAGATGAGTTTCCAGTCCTCTTGATGGATTTAATTAGCATTTGCAATTAGGAGGTGGCAGGAAAGGGTTTGGGCTGCCCCCTACCATCCCATGCCCTGCTTGCTCCAGCCTCCACAGCACACGGAGACAGCAGGGTGGAGGAGCTGGGGGCTTGTGGAGTGACACACCCCCAAACTGGCAGGGAAGAAGAAATCCACCCACTATCAGAGCTGAAGCCAGCACTTGGAGAGTCTTAGAGAGCTCCTGGCATCGGTGCAGAACCATCCTAGGTGGCTGAAAGTAGCTGCTTCCTGGTTCCCTGGCTGGAACTACCTCTCTCTTGGGATTGCACTGATAAACAGGTAAGACACAACAAAGCCAGCATCTGCATCTGCCCTGCTTGGAGGGACAGAGCAGCAGGGAGAAGTGCAGGCAGGGAAGCAGCCATGGAGTAAAGCTTTCCAGGTGCCAGTTATCCCCCAAAAGGGCTGGTGTGGGGTAGAGGAAGTGCCAGCCCTCCCGCTTGGCTCTCTTGGCCCCCAGGAGTCTGCCTGTGAGAGGGACAAGCTATCCTCAACCCTACTGCTGTAGGAGGAAACAATAGCCAGCATTTTATCTGCAGAACAGAACAGAGATGGCATAAGGACAGGGCCAGGGCCAGAACGGTGCTGGCAGGCAGACAACTCTAAAGTAAGACAGAGCACCTGAGTAGGGGCTACTCATCCTCCCCAAGGGCTCACATGTCCTCCTACCACAGCTACTTAACCAGTGCTCCCAATTTCAGCATTTTTCTCCCCATTGCTACACATAAGCTCCCGTTTCATGGATAGTCCTATCCTCCTGCCATTTTTAGATGAGATTCACCTCACCTGTCTCCCCTTAAATCTATCCAGGTTGATGAAGCCTTCCAAGATCCGCCAGGCTTTAGGGCTGAAACTCCTACTGCCCAGGCCCTGTAGAACTCCTGCCTCAGTGTGGCTCAGCCCAAAGGCCTAGGACACCCTTCTGCCACACGATCTACATTTAAGCCTCTGCAGAAGCCCTCAGTTACTGCTACATCGCCCCTGCCCCTCCCCCCCCCCCCCAAAACAAAACCAAAGCCACAAAACACACACAAAAAAAGAAAAGCTAATAGCACATGGCCATTTTGTGCATCTGATGGTCATTGCCTCAAACAGGCTCTCCATATCCAGCCTGCCACAACTGCTCCTGTGTGCATGACAGGACCAGATCCAGGCCATCTCTCATACAAAACACTGAAGTACAGCAGTAGCCCATTTTTAAGTTCAGAGAAGGGAAAATAAACCAAGGAGCAAGGCAGCAACCTCTAAGTAGAAAAGGATAAGAACCACAATTGGAACCCAACTACTGAGTATGAGGCACAACAAGGGTCAAGCTGGCAGCAGAGAGCCATGCTTGCCATCAGAAACCCAAAGGCATACATGAAACAGTGCAGAGGAAGGAGGAAATCTCTCCACAGAGCCTGATAAACAGTGCTGCTGCAGCATCAGAAACTACCCTTTTCCCCAATCACAAACTCCAGAGACTGCCTAAGAGCCCCCTTGAGCCTGCCTTCAGGCAAAGCAGATGAAACAGGGATTGCTGGACAAGTTCTTTGCTGCAGAGGAGCCAAACCAACAGGAGACCTGACAGCTCAGGGCCAGCATCAGAGAAGCAAGAGATACCTGCTACCTCTCTTACTTAGTGCTTCTTGTCAATTAGGGCAGGGGAGAAAACTGCCAAAACAATTTCTTCTGTTAATGGGCTAAGAAGCATAAGAATGAAGAGCAACTTCAAATGCACCAGGGAAACACACATAGATGGGGTCCACCAGACTGAGGAGTGCTCAGATAGCATGTGAGACACAGGATTAACAGGCAGCAGAAACTACACTGCATCAGTCCCCCACAAAGGAATTGCAAGGGCCTGCTTAGAGTTTCATGGGATTTTTTATTATTTTTGTGGGCTTGTTTTTTTTTTTTAATACAGGCTAGCATTATACTCTTTGTTAAAGCTGCTGATTCTGCCACATAAACTAAAATGGAAATTTCTGAGAATTTAAGTTGGTTCCCCTCCTTGTTAATGCACTGTCTGCCTCCCAACTGAACACTGGCCTGGATTTGTGTTTGCAGAAAACATCCCCCATACAAAGTCTGACATGCAGCTTACACCATTCTAACTGAGGAATGAAGAAGCTAAGAGTTCACTGAACACTGGATTTTTCCGGTACAACGTGGCCTGATGTAGGGTTTGGTCCACAGAGGACAGCAAGTTAACCGTAGAGATCATCATCATTGTCTTCACTGTACACGTTGCTCCCGCTGTTGCCTCCTGTGCCTTGGCTTGGACCAGCACTGCCCTGGTTACCTGATGGAAACCTGTATGCAGTGGTGCAGAAGGGGAGAAGAGATGCTATTCAAAAGCCTCCTCAAAAAGCTCAGCACAATGCCCTCCCCTCCACACCAACACCCCGGTGCCAAGTGGGACAGGCAGGAGAAATGTGATGAGGCCTTATGGCAGGTCACACAAAAGGCTTAAACAGCTGCTGGATGTCACTCATGTTAAAGGAAGAAAGGGTTGACAGACTTCAGGAGCACTAACAGAGCAGCTACAACCAACCTGCAGCACAGCCTACACCTGCTACATGCTCAGCTAGCTGCTGTACATGCTGGGGAGAATGGGAAAATGCAGTGGAAGAGGGAATTTGTTACTCAGAATCCAGCAGAAAGCTGCCTCAGTACTCTGTTCTGGAGCTGGCTGAGCTATACTGCCCTCCCCCTATGGTTACCTGAAGCTGCCAAAGCCACGGCTCTGCTGTAGAGTCTGTGCAAACATCTCGTATTTCCTGATGTCATTGTCACTGACAGAGCGTCGAGCAAAGCGCATGGCCTCCTCAAAGTGATCCCGGCGGATCTCAGGAACTGGGTCATCCTCCTCCACTTCCTGCAGTGGGACAGAGGACCCAGGTGAGCTGTGTGCCCAAGCTCTGCAGCACAACAGCTGCTCACATCCTCCCTCTAGGCCAGGATGCTCCAACACCCACCAAGGTAGGGGCTGGAGAGGGACATTGTGGCAGACTGAGTCACAGCTGCAGCAGGGGCCTCCTGAGCAATGCTGACAATGAGGCACCTCAGGAGGGCCTCAAGCGCCCACAAGATGAGAACAAAATGCTCCAGCTCCATGCTCTATGCTGAGAGCCCACTCATCCCTATCTGAGGATTACGGACAGAAACACATCCCGCCTCATAAGTGAGCAGAGGTGAGCTGCCTTGTCTCATGGAAAGCTCAGAGTGCCCCACTCACCATGGCAGAAGGGTTGGTCTGCCTCTCTCGTTCTCGTCTGATCTCACTCTCAATGGACTCACGGATGGCCAGTTTGCAGGCACGCTGGCAAATTTCTGTCAGGTCAGCCCCCGAAAAGCCATTGGTCATCTTAGCTAAGAAATCCAGGTCAACATCCTAATAAAAAAAACAAACAAAAAACCACCAAAACCAAACGCAAACAAAACCAACCAACCAAAACCCAGAAAACCCACCAAAAAGCAAGCAGACACACAAAAAAACCCCAAAAACCAAACAAAAAACAAAACCAAAAGAAACTAAAACCCAAACAAGCAACAACAAAATCCAAACCAAACAAATAAAACCCCCCAAACAAAACGTACACAAAACCAACAAGTCAACAAAACAAAAAAAATATCCCAAACCTAAGAGATGCCTGTCCTTTACACCTTACACCCTCACGCAACGAAGGGGTGTCTTTAGATCCCAGGGTATCAACATGCTGCCTTAACTTTGGCCAATTTGGAAAAGATGGACTCTTGCTTTTGGGGAAAAAACATAACCACATAGAAAGGCAGGCCACACTCCCCACACACCCAGCAAGACCCTGAGAAGCAGCTGTAAATCACAGGATGGTTTGGGTTGGAAAGGACCTTAAAGATCATCCAGTTCCTACCCCCTGCCATGGACAGGGACACCTCCACTAGACCAGGTGCTCCAAGCTCCATCCAAATTGGCCTTGAACACTGCCAGGGATGGGGCAGCCACAGCTTCTCTGGCCATTGCCTCACCACCCTCATAGTAAAGAATTTCTTCTAATATCTAATATAATCTACCCTCTTTCACTTTAAAACCATTACTCTTCATCCTATCACTACACACCCTGAGAAAGAGTCTCTCCCCATCTTTCCTGTAGGTCCCCTTTAAGTACTGGAAGGCTGCAATAAGGTCTCCCCAGAGCCTTCTTTTTCCCAGGCTGAACAAGCCCAGCTCTCTCAGCCTTTCCTCATAGGAGAGGTGCTCCAGCCCTCAAAACATCTCCATGCCCTCCACTGGACTCGCTCCAAACAGCTCCATGTCCCTCTTGTATTGTTGCCCCAAGCTGGACACAGGACTGCAGGGGGGGGTCTTCACAAGAGCAGAGTAGAGGGGGAGAATGCTTCTGCACTGTTCACACTCAAGAACAGGCAGGTTGATGTGTGGATTTAGGGTACGATTTGCTCAGGTCTCAGCATTAGGAGTTAAATGAAACAGAGTGGAAATGGAGATGGGCCACAGGCAGACCAAGATAACCAACCTCCTTCTCCTTCCCCTCAATCAAGGGAGTAGTACTGTGACCTCCTTTGAAGCTTTCCTTCCCAACAGCACCTAAAAAGATAAGCTTAGCATAAAAAAGGCTTGAGCTCTCACTTGACTGCTTTTCCTGATTAACTATCAGTTGCATTATTGCCTGCTCCCCAGGCAAGGGAAGCAGCTCTTGCCTATGACAGAGTTGAGCAACAATTAACTCCAATGGTTCCTCTTCAATTTCCATTTCCTACCCATTTTTTTATGTTTACTTTTCTTTCAGAGTACAGGAATCTTTTCCATCTTGCCATAACAGGCTTTCCTGTTTCCACATCATGGGCAGAACTCTACTATATGATAAAGACCTGCTATGCTTACACACCTAATACCTAGTCTCAGAGCTCAAGCCTCTCCCTAACTCTTAATTTCCATCCTTCAGGGACTGAAGGCTTCCCAGCTCTGTATTGCATGGAGCAGTCACCAGCCCTCTACTCTATCCCCAGCTTGTGAAGAGCACATGCAGCACACAGCAAACCCAAGCCAGACATGGTCAGGGTGCAGGTCCTACCTTGGCAACTGGTGATTTCCTCAGGTTGGCTTTAAGAATAGCCACCCGGGACTTCTCATCAGGCAAGGGGATGTAGATGAGCTGATCCAGGCGGCCAGGGCGCAAGATGGCTGGGTCAATGATGTCTGGCCTGTTGGTGGCACCGATGATGAAGACATTTTTCTTGGTGGACATGCCATCCATCTCTGTCAGGATCTGGTTGATGACACGGTCTGCAGCACCACCACCATCGCCAATATTCCCACCTCGAGCCTTTGCGATGGAGTCTAGCTCATCAAAGAAGAGCACACAAGGGGCTGCTTGGCGGGCCTGCAAAAAGCAACCGGAAACTATTTACTCCATGTTAATACCACCCAGCAAAGAGTATGCTGATATCACACTAAGCCTACCCTACCATTAAAACAGCTCAGGGAGTACCAGAGCATTGCTGCTTCAAGGAGAGCTTGAAGGAACTGCTCCAGAACAGTCGCCTGACACACAAACCCTCAATTAACTCTCCTGAACAACAAGCCGAACTTCCCCAAAGTTAGGAGCATTATAAAACAAGCAGAAGGGTGGTAATTCCAATGCCTAGAGGGAAAGCTGGAGCTAATCTGCCTGGACCAGAACTCTCCTTGCAAGATCTGAGGATGTCAACTGGTTATTTAGGCACTCCAGTATCAGTAGGTGAGATATATGAAATGGAAGGGGGAAATCCAATCATTGTCTTCAGCTATCTAATGGATAGATATAGGAAAAAGGGAGCCAGATCCTTCTTCAAGATGCCCAGTAAAAAGATGAAAGACCACAGGCACAAATGACTGCAAAGAAAATTTCAGAAATAAGGAAAAATCTTCAGAAAGAGCTCAAACACTAGCACAAGGCCTAAAGAGATCAGGGATTCTCCAGCCTTAGCACATGTTCAGAACATGAGGCCCCAATTTCCAAGTTGTCTTCCTGCTCTGGATAAACAGCTTAATCAAATGGCCTCTGAGGTTCCCTCTCAATTTAAATTTTTCTCTCTCGCTCTCCTTCCAATTTTGCTTTCAGCACCTTCCCTGACCACAGGAGTGAGGATTCTCAAGATAATCCATGCAGGTATCTTCTGGGACAGGAGGTCACACTATCTATGGGGTAACTGGCCAGTAGGAGTGAGCTCCTTTCCAAGCTAAATTCCATTCTTGTCTTGAAATATATAGAATATTTCAGTTGAAAGGGACCTACAGTGATTATGTAAGTCCATCTACAGAAAAATAAGTACCTGTAGTATGTTTTGAAAGTATGTAGGTGATGGTTAATGAGGTGCCAAAGTAAGTTTTCAGGGATGGTAATGAGGTGCCAAAGTAAGTTTTCAGGGATGTGGAGAATATCTATGCCATCCTAATGCTAGCCTCACTGCTAAGATACTGGGACATTTATCATCCTGTAACAACAGATACAAATTACAGCAGGAAGAAACCATTTAAATAGTTATGTTGCCAAAGAGAATTAATTCTCTAATATCAGGAAAGCAGCCTCTGCTCTTGGTGCAAGTGGGGAAAACACAAAATACACAAAGAACTAGGCCAGTAAGGTGCAGCAGAGACAATGTCTTGGGGGTATCTCAGCACAAATGCAGTGCAAGGAGTAGAAGATACACTTACCTTGTCAAAGATCTCACGCACATTAGCTTCAGACTCACCAAACCACATGGTGAGCAATTCTGGCCCCTTGATGGAAATGAAGTTTGCCTGGCATTCATTAGCAATGGCTTTGGCTAGCAGCGTCTTACCACAGCCAGGTGGCCCATAGAACAGAACCCCTTTTGACGGGGTCATGCCAAATTTGAGAAACTTGTCTGGGTGCTCCACAGGATACTGAAGAGGAACAAGCCAAACAAAAACCTCTCAGTGAGCCAGAACAGGTATGTACCTTAGAATCACAAAATGGTTTGGGTTGGAAGGGACCTTCAAAGATCATCTAGTTCAACCTCCTCCCTGCCATGGGCAGGGACATCTTTTACTAGATCAGTTTTGTTTCTGCTCCTACCAGAAACACTGTGATATTTCTGGTAGGTTAAGCACGAGATTCTGCCTGCTCAGTGCCACTGGAATTTTTAAATGGACATTGGTTTGAAAAGCATCACAGCTTAATTGTAAAGCTGCCTTAAACAGTCTACTTCCACCTATGAACTAAGTACCAGTTCAGGTAGTTTTCCAGCACACTTAACCCCAGCTTCACTCTGCCCTGCAGAAGCAAAAGGGAACAGCTCATTATCTAACCTATTTGCTCTGCCCTCCAGAGACAGGCAAGATGTCTGATGTGAGCATTTATTCTCTGCAATAAGGTCAGAGATATACAATTTTAACACCAGAAAATTAAGACTGAAAAGTAGATTCTTTTATTCACAGACAGGCTGTTTATACAGTGCCAATTGAAAGCAGGGACATATCAAACCAAAACCACCCAACACTGGCAGGCACTAGAAATTTCCACAGACCATTCATGACTTTGTTCTAGTCTCTCCTTTCATAGAAGACTTCAAAATTACCTCTCACCTGTCCCTATGCTAACACTGATGGAAAGCACTTCAGGGGCTCTTGGTATGAGAATTTTCATCCACTTTCTGGAATATAAAGCCATCATGTAACAAGATTCTCAGCAGTGGTCCCACTGCTGGTCTCCACTTAAGAGAAGCAGAACTGCTGTCATTTCTGCATGTAGCAAAACACCCACCCAAGATGTCACCGTAGACTCAGCTAAGGAAAGCCCAATGCTGCTTCCCAGCACCTTCCTCTGCTTAAGTTCGCTAAGATGGAACAGCATGGTATTTTCAGTCCATTACAAGAAAACACCATAAAACCTCTGCATTTACCCTGTTCACAGCCCAAACGGGAATGTGAAGAGGTTCTGAATTTTATTATAATAATTATTTTTCAATCTGACTAGGAAAAATCTGTTGGAAACCCCTACCTGTACAAGTTCCTGGAGTTCTCTCTTTACATCTTCTAGACCACCAATATCTTCCCAGGTAACTTGTGGCACCTCCACCACAGTCTCCCGAAGAGCAGAAGGGTTGCTCTGGCTCAGAGCCCACTATCATTAGAAGAAACAGCATTATATAAATTATAACACGTTATGTTCACACACTTCAGATAAGCAATTAGACACTGCACCCAAAAGAAAGGGGCACTCCTGCATTACCCTGAAGTCATCCATGGTCACAGCCAGTGAGTTCATCACTTCAGCATCAATAGTTTCATCTTCTAGGTCTATGAGATCCATTTTCTTTCTGATAGCCTGAAGAGCAGCTTCTGAGCAAAGAGCAGCCAAGTCAGCACCAACATGGCCATGAGTCTCATTCGCCACCTGAAAGAGGAGCACTATGACTCACAGGGATACAAGCAAGCACTCTGCAAGGGCAACGGTCTGGTCACTCTGGTCACTCACCCAGAGGTGCAACAAAACACTGGAGGACAGGAGCATCAGTGCTCTGCTGCAAATTCAAGACAAGTGCCATCACATATTTAACAGGCAAAGACATTGCTGTTCCACCTCTTATTTAGATCAAAGCTGCAACTGGAATTCAGATGGTGTGCAGAAAGATAACCCTAAGGACTGCAGTTCTTCATTCAGGACAGAGATTACAGTAACCATCCAGTATCACCAGAATGTTCACCCAGCTCTGTGAAGCACTGTTTGAGGCTTACTTTATTTTTAAAGAAAATGACGCAGCAAACAAATCCAGGAGGACAGGCACTTCCAGACTGGACTGATACACATTTCACTTGGTCATGCCATTCTTCACTAGCAAGTGAGGATTTCTGGTCACTGGTAAACTAATTAGAAGGAAGCCCAGAGGATCATACACTTGCTGACTTTCATGCTGTCCTAAATGAGCAGAGACAAGCTTTCCTGAGAGCATGCTACTCACCTGTTCCAGATCCACATCATCAGCCAGTTTCATATTTTTTGTGTGGATCTGCAGGATCTCCAGGCGCCCAGTGGCATCTGGGATACCGATATCTACCTCTCTATCAAAACGACCTGGGGAATACAAAACATATGTTGAGCTGCTGATTCTGTGAACTAAAGCTGCTGCAGCTGCTGCCTTCCTCTGACAGAGGAATATGATGACGAGTCACAAACACATATGATTTCAGAAAATGCCAGAGCTTTGAGTTTCTCTGCAGCATTTATCAGCACAGCAGCAGAGTCAGATTAGGGAAGGAGAAAAGGCTTTAACCATTTAGGGAAAGTGAGACTACTATATTAACTAGAGTTCAAGATTATATAAACACAGAGGATTTCTGTTTTGCTTCCCCTCCCCCGAGACTCATTTATAGAAAATATGCTTCCCCTAACCAACATACCATGAGACATTTTTGTTTATTTCTACCTTTGTGTCCTCAGCACAGAAGAGAGACACAAATACCGAGACTTAATTTTTCAGAACTTTCATAGCAGTACCCAAGTGGTGAAAAATATGAACTGCCCCAATATCTGGGGAGGCAGGAAACCTACATGTTACTGCAATATTAACTAAGGTATGTACACCTATCATTTTCCTCTAGCCATAGCTGTGCATTCAAACACCTCGCTACACATTTAAGAGGCCATTTTTTCCCTCAAACTTGACTTTACCAATTGATCGTACAACAGACATTCATTCACACTGCAAAGTTTCTAAAACCTGAATCTCAGAAACTACCAGACTTCTCATCAATCAAAAGAGGAATTGGACAATTCAGAGCCTTCTGCAACCTGAGACATGAACAACCCCTTAAGTGTTTAGTCGTGAAATAGCCACACTTAATTGATGAAATGAAAAAGTGTGCAATCCTCTAAGTATTTTGTTATTTCTGCAAGTTCTAACCTAATAAAGCACAGAAAATGATACCAAAGGCTGGAAGCCTAGAAATGAATTTCAAACAAGTAGCTGGACACAATTCAATAGTTTAATGTAACACACAAATGATGTTTAATATTAATTTCTGCTCAAACTTTCCAAGGCCCCTGAAACATAGCTCATAACAAAATATCTATTACACGCATACAAAAAAAAAGAACAAAAAAACCCCCCAAAAAACGAAGAAAAACCAACCCCAAAACAAACAAACAAACAAAAAAAGCAGTTGTGGTTACCGAATCGCCTGAGTGCTGGGTCAATGCTATTCGGCCTGTTGGTAGCTGCCATGACAATCACATGTGCTCTCTGTTTCAGTCCATCCATAAGGGTCAACAGCTGAGACACTATGCGACGTTCCACCTCTCCATGTGTCTATGAAGAGAGAAAGCAATTATTAGACCAAAAGCTCTAAAACACAGCACAGGAGCTAGTACTGCACAAGAGCAGACCGATACAACAGACATGAATTAGATCAGATTCTTCCAATATCCAGCTTCTGACACTCAAGTGAACTCAAGCATTAAGTTAAATACTACTTTACGCTGTAGCCAAATGCAGATTCACATCAGCCACTACCAAAAAAGATGTACTCCTTTACTTTCTACAAGCTTTCTTTACCTTCTCTCTCTTAGGAGCAATGGCATCCAGTTCATCAATGAAGATGATGGCAGGAGCATTCTTCTCTGCTTCTTCAAAGGCTTTCCTCAGGTTGCTCTCAGACTCACCAGCCAGCTTGCTCATGATCTCAGGACCTGAAAGAGAATAACAGCACTGTGGCACCCAGAAGAGAGGCAGCTAGCCCCAAGGCATGCAGCTGAATTTTTTTAGTACAATGTTCACATGGGAGTATCTATATTTCAAGCCAAAGCAAATGAAGAGAAGAGTATGCTTCTAAGAGATCCAAGAAAAAGAAACTTGACCCTCAGGAGTGCAAAGCCACTAGCTGACTAAAGGTAACCAGCTGCAGAGCCAGTGGTACAGGCAGGCACTAAGAGGTAAGTAAGAGGTTACTAGGGTAACTTTCATTACAAGTAACTTGCCAATTCATACCAGCTCAGTCTACAACACTGCCTGTAGCTCTAGGCTTGGGACCAAAAGACAGAGAACACATCATTAATTCTGTCAATGCTATTTTTATTACGCAACAGAAGAACAAATATCTAAAGTAATGTCCGGCTCATTGACATGCAGTGACACCTTCGCACACTTGGAAAGTATATGACAAGAGCAACATATGGTGAGAAACAGTCCATTTACATCTGACATAGAAGTCATAGAATAGTTAAGGTTGGAAAGGACCTAAGATCATCTAGTTCCAACACCCCTGACATGGCAGGGACACCTCACACTAAACCATGTCACCCAAGGCTCTGTCCAACCTGCCCTGAACACCACCAGGATGGAGCATTCACAACTTCCCTGGGCACCCATTCCAGTGCCTCGCCACCCTTACAAGTAAAGAACTTCCTCCTTACATCCAAACTAAACTTCCCTGTTTAAGTTTTAACCCGTTACCCCTTGTCTATCACTATAGCCCCTAATGAAAAGTCCCTCCCCAGCATCCCTATAGGCCCCCTTGAGATACTGGAAGGCTGCTATGAGGTCTCCATGCAGGCTTCTCTTCTCCAGGCTGAACAGCCCCAACTTTCTCATCCTATCTTCATACAGGAGGTTCTCCAGTCCCCTGATCATCCTCGTGGCCCTCCTCTGGACTTGTTCCAACAGTTCCATGTCCTTTTTATGTTGAGGATACCATAACTGTACACAATACTCCAAGTGAGGTCTCATGAGAGCAGAGTAGAAGGGCAGGATCACCTCCTTCGACCTGCTGGTCACACTCCTTTTAGAAATCATAGAATAGTTAGGGTTGGAAAGGACCTTAAGATCATCTAGTTCCAACCCCCCCTGCCATGGGCAGGGACACCTCCCACTAAACCATGCCATCCAAGGCTCTGTCCAGCCCAGCCTTGAACACCGCCAGCAATGGAGCATTCACAATTTCCTTGGGCAACCCATTCCAGTGCCTCACCACCCTTACAGTAAAGAATTTCTTCCTCATATCCAATCCAGATTTCCCCTGTTTAAGCTTGAACCTGTTACCCTTAGTCCTATCACTACAGTCCCTAACGAATAGTCACTCCCCAGCATCCCTATAAGCCCCCTTCAGATACTGGAAGGCTGCCTTCTCTTCTCCAGGCTGAACAGCCCCAACTTGCTCAGCCTGTCTTCATACGGGAGGTGCTCCAATCCCCTGATCATCCCCATGGCCCTCCTCTGGACTTGTTCCAACAGTTCCATGTCCTTTTTATGTTGAGGATACCAGAACTGCACACAGTACACCAAGTGAGGTCTCACAAGAGCAGAGGGGCAGGATCACATCCCTTGACCTGCTGGTCACGCTCCTTTTGATCCAGCACAGGAGACGGTTGGCTTTCTGAGCTGCAAGCGCACACTGCCGGCTCATGTTAAGTTTCTCATTGACCAACACCCCCAAGTCCTTCTCCACAGGGCTGCTCTGAACCTCTTCTCTGCCCAACCTGTAGCTGTGCCTGGGATTGCTCTGACACAGGTGTAGGACCTTGCACTTGTCATGGTTAAACTTCATCAGGTTGGCATCAGCCCACCTCACAAGTGTGTCAAGGTCCCTCTGGATGGCATTCCTTCCCTCCAGTGTATCAACCGAACCACACAGCTTGGTGTCATTGGCAAACTTGCTGAGGGCGCACTCAATCCCACTGTCCATGGCACCGACAAAGATGTTGAACAAGACCGGTCCCAACACCAATCCCTGAGGGACACCACTCGTTACTGGTCTCCAGCAGGACATTGAGCCACTGACCACAACTCTTTGCGTGCGGCCATCCAGCCGATCTTTATCCACCGAGTGGTCCACCTATCAAATTGATGTCTCACCAATTTAGAGACAAGGATGTTGTGTGGGACAGTGTCAAACGCTTTGCACAAGTCCAGGAGGATGACATCAACTGCTCTACCCCTGTCCATCAGTTCCGTAGCCCCATCATAGAAGGCCACCAGATTGGTCAGGCAGGATTTCCCCTTAGTGGAGCCATGTTGGCTGTCACCAACCACCTTGTTGTTTTTCATGTGCCTCAGCATGCCTTCCAGAAGAATCTGCTCCAAGATTTTGCCAGGCACAGAGGTGAGGCTGACTGGTCTGTAGTTCCCTGGGTCATCCATTTCCCCCTTCTTGAAAATGGGGGTTATATTTCCCTTTTTCCAGTCGTTGGGAACTTCACCTGTCTGCCATGATTTTTCAAATATGATGGACAGTGGCTTAGCATCTTCATTTGCCAGCTCCTTCAGGACCCGCGGATGGATTTCATCAGGTCCCATGGACTTGTGCACATTCAGGTTCTCAAGCACATCTTGAGATACAAAGCAAGTCACTTTCCTACCACTGCTCACTGCTATGCTGTGCCATGCACTCCTTTGCTTTCATCTTCATGGGTCTAAGTGACTGAAATCAGAAAACCAGCACTACTCCTTTTCTGAATACAACATGCTGACAGCAACAGATACTAGTGTCCTGCACCCATATAGAACAATCTTACCCACTTCACTCCCAGCTCTGCCTTCAACATAAATGAACACTCAACCAGACAAACTCCAAGTCCCTGCATCACAAAGCTGTCTTTCCAACCAGCCTGCTACAAAACAAGTCGAGCTTAAGGGAAGCGCCACTACAGATACCTCCACACAAATGGCCTCTAAGTATCCCCAGAGCACACTTCAAAGAGGTAAGGAAGGATGTCAGGGAGAATACATGGCTCTTCAATCCCTATTAATTCCATTTATTATGAGATGGATGAATGAGCACACAGCAGACCTGGAGCCAAAGCAGCCACAAAACTTACCGTTGATCAGGAAGAAGAAAGCCCCTGTTTCATTGGCCACTGCTCGGGCAATCAGTGTTTTACCAGTGCCAGGAGGACCATACAGCAGGATCCCACGCGGAGGCTGATGACAAAGGCAAAGAACTTAGGTGAAGGGCTAGTATCTGAATGTCTAAGTACCTTCACAGTGAAATAGTAAGCATTTGATAAAGCCAGTCCAAAACTGTGATGAAAACTCATGCAACAGCTGCCATCCCAGCATTGCTAATCAATGCCTTTACTACTTTGCATGACAAACAAAAACCTTGTCAGTAAGTGACAGCACTGATTCAAAGTATCCCTCTGCTTTGCAAGTTGCCAGTACTTAATGTGTCCAAAACATGCAAGGAAATACTTTCCTAACACTAGCATTAAAACAAAACAAAGCAAACAAACACTACTCCCCCCCCCAAAAAATAAATTACAACACAAAACAAAAAAAAACAAAAAAAACCCCCAAAAAAAAACCACACAAAAAAAACCAAAACAAAAACAAAAACAAATTACTTCTTCCCCTCCTAATACCTCGTAAACCTCTAACATCAAAAGTCATCCACAAGGGCCAGCCCACTCACCCACATGGCACACATGGGGACTTACTTTCACCCCTATGGCCTTAAAGAGTGCAGGGTGTCGAAGGGGAAGTTCCACCATCTCTTTGATTTGAGCCAGCTGTTTCCGGCAGCCACCAATGTCATCATAGCCCACTTCATTCAGTGACTCTTCTTCATCCTACCCAGAAGGAAATATGTTAAACATTTGAGTGAAAACAATACTTCAATAACCCCTTCCAGTCTACAGAACCCAGGAATCTGGGTTTTTGTTTGCTGCCGTTTCTTTGCCGTCTTGAGATTCTCACTTTCTTCCTGGTGTCTTCTACAATTGTTTCTTAGTTCTCTCTTCCCAGACATGCAAAGGGAAATGCCTGCACATACCTACACCTCACTGAAGCATACCCTCTTGAATAAAAGCCTCTACTGCCAGGTTTCCTACAGACTCCAGCGTAAAACAAGCTCTGAAACCTTCTGATGTAGTTAACAAAGATAACAATAGACAATGAAGCCCAGTATAAAATATACTTTTTTTTAAACTCTAAGTGATATTTCTAATTTCTTGACATACCCCAGCTACCATAGAGTTCCCCAACATAGTGTTTTTGTTTGGGACTGACTCAAATTAAGAGAAAATGTCAAGATCCAGATGTGCAGATAAGACCAACTGTAACCAACTCTTTCAGTATCCATTCATTTGGCTGTCCAGATCTCTACTGGCCTTCATTATCTGTAACATCAGGCAACACTAAAATAATAAAACAACACAGCCTGGAATCTCAGAGGGGTTTCAGTCCAAGCCCCGCAAACAGGAACTACTACTTCAAAGCAGGTTGCTCAGGATCTGGCCCTATCAAGCACTGAAGGTCCCTAGGTCTGGAGATTCCTGCCCTCTCCGGGCCTTGCTCCAGGGTTTGGGGAAGTCTTTTTCCTAATATCTATTGGGAATTTCCCTTGATCCAGCTTGTGCCATTGCCTCTAGTCCTGCCCCTGTGCACAGCTCCCTCAAGAGCCTGGTTATCTACCCCTTCCCATTAGGCAGTTGCCAGTAAGCCTGCCTCTGCCTTCCCTTTTCCATGCTGCATCAACCCACTCTCCCAGCTGCTTCTCCTTCATTCCTTGGCTGAACTTGATCCCATCTGTCTCTGCTGTGTCCTGAAGAACCCAAACCGGACTCACCTGGTGCCCAGTCATAGTCTCACAAGTGTCAGAGAGGTGATTTTTTCACAAGGTAGTTAACTACAAATCAGCATTCACCCTGACTTGCAGGTAGTAAAAAGGAACTTACTTTATGAAGTATACAACCACCTTGGATCGTTTCTCTGAGATTTCCTACTCTGTAACAGTAAGGTGGCCAAGACCTGACAGACAATCCACTCAGGCTGCCTCCAGCTTGGTACACTCAAGGCTAGATACCTTAAGGGACTTGGGGGGAATAATAATAAAAATATTAAAAACCATTTAGAGATTTCAAGTTTCTCACTGAAAAAGTACTAATTGCTTTCTTTTCACATGGCATGAAATTTAGCAACATTGTAAGCCCTCCCTGCTATGGACTGAGGGAACTTTAGAATTAAAAGATGCATCTAAGTACAGAATGAGATATCTGGAAGCACATGCAAAGCCAGCTGCTGCCAAAGTATAGCATCTCTTTAGCAAACCGAAGCATTGGTGCTATCTCAGCATCTAAGGAAGGATACGGGAAGTACATTTCTCTGGCTACCTTCAACAGCAGCTCATCTCCTGAAACCAGATGTTTTAATCATTATATTCAATACGCAAAATGCCAAAACAGGAACTGCAAACACTGCTGCTCTCAAGGACTGTCACCAAAACAGATTTCAGATGGGAGGACTCAGTAGAACCACGTAGCAGGATTCTGCTCACCTCTCGTTTGATGGGCTCTCCTTCACAATGGATCACCGTGTCTGGAGCCACTATGCAGTAAGGACTTGGATCTGTCTCCACCACTTTGAACTCCACTGCACGCATCCCTCCACGCACTAAGAAGATGTCACCTGTAAAACCCCACACTTCAGTAGCCTGCTGCAATAGATGTCTACAAAATGTCAACTCTTATACTACTAGCAGCCACAGAGGACAAGGAAGTGGGTTACATAGACATACACTACTGGCATTTTTAACACTGCTCTGCATTTTTAACTCAAAATCTGCATGTACTGTAACTACCCAAGCACCTGAAGCAGATGAAGTTCTCAAATTTCATCCAGAAACAAACAGCAAACAAAACCAGCATACAACAGAAAAGAACACTGCCTAAATAGAATACAAACACAAGGAATCAATTTCTTTTCCACTCAGTTTCAATTTAACATGTCTAAAACAGGCAAAAAGGCCGAACTTAATTAGCTGTTATAACTAGTTGTTACTAATTGCCTCCAGAAGCAGAATTATATATAATACTGCGCTATGACTCCTGGCTAAACTGGGCTACAGAACCTGCATAACTTCAACTGGTGTTTATACTGTATTAGAGTCATAGAATCACAGAATGGTTTGGGTTGGAAGGGACCTTAAAGATCATCCAGTTCCAACCCCCTGCCATGGACAGGAACACCTTCCACTAGACCAGGTTGCTCAAAGCTCCATCCAACCTGGCCTTGAACACTTCCAGGGATGGTGCAGTGTCGTGGTTTAAGCCTCACCCAGGCTAATAACTTACAAAGTTTTACTCACTCACTCACTCCCCTCTTTTTCTTCCCCCAGTCCCAGGGGGATGGGGAGGAGAATTGAAAAAAATGCAACTCGCACAGGTTGACATAAGAAAAGTTTAGTAACTAAGGTATAACACAAATCACTACTGCTACCATCAATAATAATACAAGAGAAATACAAGGAGAAAGAATACAACTGCTCACCAAGCCTGACCCAGCCAGTGCACCCCCCAGCAGCGAACCCCCCAGTCCACCACCACACCCTTCCGGGTCTCTGCTCTCCGTTTTCACATCCTGGACATGACATGCTGTGGTATGGAATAACCTCTTTGGTCAGTTTGGGTCAGGTGTCCTGTCTCTGCTTCCTCCTGGCTCCCCTCCTCCCTGGCATAGCATGAGACTCAGAAAGTCCTTGGTCAGACAAAACACTACCAAGCAGTAACTGAAAACACCGGTGTTTTCAGTTTCAGCGCTGTTCCCAGGCCCAAAATCAAAAACACAGTGCTGCACCAGCTACCAAGAAGGAGAAAAAATGACTGCTGCTGCTGAACCCATGACAGTATCCATCCCTTATTCCGTACCATTCACGTCATGCTCAGATCCCATATTTTCAATATACCATCACATGTATATGTATGGATCCACACACACAGAGGGAGAGAGATCATCCCTCAGTGCATGGACCAATCCCTACAAAGCTGCTAAGTCCATCCAGTCCACAATATTGGGCTCCATCTTTTGTAACAGCCTTTCAGAGCAGGAGAGGCTGTGTGCAGTGTTCACACTCGTGAATAACCTGGGCAGTAGTGTCCATTGCTAAGTCCACCCCTCGATCATAAGTCCATATGTACGCTGCATCTCTGCCCTGGTGGCCTGAGGTGTCATGGGCCCACCAGGCTCAAAATAATTCACTCTTATGTTGCCAATCTAAGTCCATCTGAGTCACATCTTTTAGCCGCTTGTCACTGGGGACTCCATACAGCTGCCTTCCATCTGCGGCGCTTCCAAAGCACTGGAGGGGCCCAGTGGACTAGATACTGGCCCCTACTGTCCCACACACTCTGCCACTCATGAATGTCCAGCCTCAGAGAAAATCTCTTGGTCATCCTACATTGCAGTCCAACCCCAGACAAGGCCCACACTCCACTCTGCTTAACTCTGGGGACCAGACAAAATGGTTGTGGGTAAAACACACTCTGAATGCATGTCAACATGCTGATCCCCATCACAATCAGCAGGCAGGTCTCAAGGGTGCTTAAAGGCCATTCAAAACCATCGGAACTCTCAAATGAAACTGCTGTACTTGTCACTGGGGCTGGTGTAGCTGCTGTGCTTGCCGGCTCTCTCACCACCAGCTGCTCTTTGTCTGAGTCCAGATCTTCCTCCTCTGCCTTGCTGGGCAGTGCTGCGTGGTCTCCTGCATCCTCCTGGGGATGATCCTGGGATCAGTGCTGTTCCCAAGCCCAAAATCAAAAACACAACACTGCACCAGCTACCAAGAAGGAGAAAAAATGACTGCTGCTGCTGAACCCATGACATGCAGCCACAGGTTCTCTGGGCAACCTGTGCCAGCGCCTCACCATCCTCATAGTACAGAATTTTTTCCTTAGATCTAATCTCAATCTCTGTCAGTTTAAAGCCATTCCCCCTTGTCCCGTCCCTACAGGCCCTTGTCAAAAACTCCTCTCCAGATTTCTTGTCACCCCTTTTAGGTATTCGAAGACTGTTATAAGGTGTCCCCAGAGCCTTCTTCAGGCTGAACAAGCCAGCTCTCTCAGCCTGTCTCCA
Source organism: Myiopsitta monachus (assembly GCA_017639245.1). Classification (NCBI taxonomy): domain Eukaryota; kingdom Metazoa; phylum Chordata; class Aves; order Psittaciformes; family Psittacidae; genus Myiopsitta; species Myiopsitta monachus. The sequence goes on from CM029940.1 coordinate 6,834,845, forward strand.
TAGAAGAGGTGCTCTAGCCCTCAGGGCATTTTCATGGCCTCCTGTGGACTCGCTCAAGTAGGTCTGCATCCCTCTTGTGTTGGGGCCCCCAGAGCTGAACACAGTACTCCAAGTGGGGTCTCACAAGAGCACAATGGAGGGAAGAATTGCCTCCCTCGACCTGCTGGTCACACTTCTTTTGATGCAGCCCAGGACATGGTTGCTTTCTGGGCTGCGAGCATACACTGTTGCCTCATGTTGTGCTTCTCATCAACCAGCACCTCAAGTCTTTCTCCTCAGGGGTGCTCTCAATCCATTCTCATCCCAGCCTGTACTTGTGCTTGGGATTGCCCTGACCCAGGTGTAAGACCTCACACTTGGCTTGCTCGAACTTCATGAGGTTTGCGCTGGCCCACCTCTCAAGCTTGTCAAGGTCCCTCTGGATGGCATCCCTTACCTCCAGTGTATCAACCAAACCACACAGCTTAGTGTCATCAGCAAACTTGCTGAGGGCACTCTCAATCCCACTGCCCATGTTGCTGACAAAGATGTTGAACAGGATCGGCCCCAACACTGACCCCCGAGACACCACTAGTCACTGATCTACACTTGGACATCGAGTCATTAACCACAACTCCAAGTACAACAATCCGGCCAATTCCTTATCCACCAAGTGGTCCATCCATCAAATCCATGCCTCTCCAGTTCAGAGACAAGGATGTCGTGTGGGACAGTGTCAAATGCCTTGCACAAGTCCAGGTAGATGACGTCAGTTGCTCTTCCCTTATCCACCAATGCCATGGCCCCATCTTAGAAGGCCACCAAATTGGTCAGGCATGATTTGCCCTTAGTGAAGCCATGTTGGCTGTCACCAATCACCCCTTATTTTCCATGTACCTTAGCATGGTTTCCAGGAGGATCTGCTCCATGATCTTGCCAGGCGCCAAAGTGAGACTGACCGGTCTGTAGTTCCCTGGGTCTTTCTTTTTTTCCTTCTGAAAAATGGGGGTTATATTTCCCCTTTTCCAGTCAGCAGGAACTTCAACAGACTGCCACGACTTCTCAAATATGATGGATAATGGCTTGGCAACTACATCTGCCAGTTCCTTCAGGACCCACAGATGCATCTCAATCAGGTCCCATAGACTTGTGCACCTTCAGGTTTTTTAGATAATCTCAAACTTGATCTTCTACTATAGTGTGTATACTTCAGTCTCCCAGTCCCTGCCTTCTGCAACATGGGCAATATGGCTGGAGCTCTTGCTGGTGAAGACCAAGGCAAAAAAGTCATTGAGTATCTCAGCCTTCTCCATGTCCCACGTAACTAGGTCTCCCATTTCCTTATGGAGAGGGCCCACATTTTCCCTCGTCTTCCTTTTATCCTCAATGTACCTATAGAAGCTTTTCTTGTCCTTAATGTCCCTGGCCAGATTGAGTTCTGTCAGGGTTTTAGCTTTCCTAACCTGATCCCTGGCTGCTCCAACTATTTCTCTATGTTCTTCCCAGTCTACCCGTCCTTGCTTCCACCCTCTGTAGGCCTCCTTTTTACACTGGAGTTTTTCCAGGAGTTCCTTGTTCATCCACGCAGGCCTCCTGGTGTTCCTGCCTGACTTCCTCTTTGTCAGGATGCATCGCTCCTGAGCTTGGAGGAAGTGATCCTTGAATATTAACCAGCTTGCTTGGGCCCCTCTTCCCTCCAGGGTTTTATCCCATGGTACTCCACCAAGCAGATCCCTCAAGAGGCCAAAATCCACTCTCTTGAAGTCCAGGGTAGCCAGCTTGCTGCACACCCTCCTAGCCACCCTAAGGATCTCAAACTCCACCATTAGGATCTATTTGTTCCAGCAGAAGTGCTACTAGCATAACTCTAAAAGTATATCTGTTTTTTATCCACTCTCCCAGTTATTAAATTACTTTGAAAAAGTGAATTTAGTCAGGGTGCCAGCTAGTATATCCAGCCAACTGATTAATATTTGGGCAACTCCACAATCCCATCAAGTGGAGAAAAATCTCATTAAACAGAGGTTCTACCTGAACCTTTTCTGATGCTCTCCCATCCCATGTAGCAAAAGAACCGTAAGAGAACTATCAAGCTGCTCTGTCAGTCAGCAACAGATATTACCCTTTCTTCTGAAGATTAGGAAAAAATTAAACCAGCACCAGGAAAGTCTCACTTTTCAGATGTCAGTCTAATGCTTTGTGGAGATCTGTGCAAGCTTCTAGAAATTCTCTTTATTCAGTCTCAGTACTAGCTCACACTCGCTGCCTACCAGGACTTTAATAACGGGGCCTATTACCTTTCCTGATAGGTCTGTATGCTTCCAGGAAGTACGGCTTGAGATAGACTTCAAATAGATTCCCTGTGATCCCTTCTACTGTGTCATCAATTGGCAGCACATGTATACGTTTGCCATATTTCACATCTGGGCAAGGCTGGATGCTGCAACAGAAGAAAACTCCAGTTAACCATATCATCTTGGACATATACCCTAGTCTGGAAAAGACAGTGATGTCCCTTCCCAAGCCAGTACAAATGCCAGCAAAGCCCCGGTGAGGCTTTCCGCCTGCATAACAATGCTTGACAAGGCAAAAATCATGCCCATCAGAGCACTAGTATTCACAACACATGCCTTAACTCCTTCACTCCTCTCAGCCCTATCCAAAACTGCTGGGGAGTCTCATACTTTCTTCCTACCTCCTGCTCTTTTGCAGCCCCCCTCACCATCCCCAAGGCACATTTACAAGTTACTAATGCAGCCTCAAGACCTGTGAGAGTCATAAGCTAACTTTTGTTTCAACAAGGAGCTACTGCTTAACCAACTGTAAGGGTTGGTACAGGGTTGGGTCTCTTTCTAAATCAAAATTTCAGCTATTATTTTACAGTGTAGGCAAACAGCCTCCTGTAGCAACACCTCAGAGTATCAAGCTGTGGCAGAGGCAGAAAGCTCAACAGGGTTTGACAGCTAAGAAAAGCCTACATAGAACTGCAGCTGAGCATGCAACTTCTCATATGCTACTTTGTTTGAGACTCTTAATAGATTCTTTTACCACATGCTTTATGGAGAGGATACAGCAGAAGAGTAAAGGAAAAGACAGACTGCCCCAGAAGGAAAAGTTGACAGACTACAAGCAGGAAGCAATTAACGCATGAGCCTGGATTTTGGCAGAAACCAGGCCACAGAAAGTCACACAGTAAGTACTTAAAGATCAGCAAGAAAAACTTTGAGGGTAAGAGGTATGAAAAATTTCTGACCCTTGCAACAAAGCTAAGACAATCAGTAACACATCTAGAATGCTAAGAACCACTACAGACAGTCCCAGAACAGAAGGGGAGTGCACAACTGTCACACTAGAAATTATTCCAACAGTAATGTCACATCAGGTTAAAGTAAGGATTCACTTTTATTTTAAATCCAGACTGGCTCAAAGCACTGTTCTTTTCCAACTACAGTGGTGTTTAAAACTTGCATTTTCTAGTGGTAGAGAGATGGGTGGAACAGACTTGTTCCTCTCCTCTACAAAGTTCACATGAAACACATTTGGCATTTAAAGATTATTTCAGATATCACCCCAGGAAGTCTAGTGTCAGAAACCAGGCTCAAATTTTCCTAGAACATGCACAATATTCCAGATTAGGAAGATGTTCAGCCCTCACATATTTAAGCCTGCAAATTAGCTTTTTTATGTTTAAGAAATGCTTAGATTTCCCACCTCCATACTCCCATCATAGAATGGAATCTGCCTCCTATAAGCCAAGATGTATACTTCAGTGCTTTCCCATTATTTTTTGCAAATGCTGCACAAAATTCCTGCAACACTGTCAAAGCATTCCTAATTTTAAAATTATTTTATAGCAAAAATTGGAATATAAACAACCCTAGAGGACTTTTAATCTTGCTACTTGACTGCTTCACATTTCTGTCACTCACTTCTAGCAAGTCTTAACTTCTGTTTGTCACAGGGCAGCTCAGTGCTTGAGCTAACCCCACTGTGGGATCAATTACAATGTTGCTTACAGCTTTCCACAGTCAACTTTGTAGACATAAAAATTTAGACATGAAAAATTTGTGAATTCATTTAACAATGTAAATTTGCGAAGATGACTGTGACAACAGTGGGGTAATAGAACAACTTAATGACACAGGACCTGGGCGCTTGTGAAGGTCCTGAAAAGACTACAAGAACCTTTAGCATAAATTTTTTAGTATTAACCTGCAAGACACACACTTGAACAGATTTCACTGATCTCTGGAAGACGTAAGAATACTTCCGGCAGGCCCTGTCTCTGCTACAGACCAAATCATTTCGGAGCCAATGCACAAATTATTTAGGACACCCGGGGATATGCAACAGTTAGCAAACTAGTCCTCACCTGATCACGTCACCCAGGCGCACTCTCAGGTTGTTACGAACAACCCTATTCATGCGAATCTTCTCATCTGAGCAGGTATCATCTGACAGAACAATACAGACTGCTTCTCTCCTCTTCTTTCCTTTTAGCAGAACAGTGTCTCCTCTGAACAGCTGCAATTCATCCATTTTTGCCTGCAAACAATAAAAGCATAGAATAAGCTTTTGACAAAACAAGAATTCAAGCATTTGAATGAGAGTTACTTGACTTTGTAGAATTATATCTTGGAAGCAATATACTAGATCTATAAAAGCAGACGTTCTCACTACCCCAGTCAAGAGCTAATCCTGAAGCCAGACTCAGGGCACAAATTCATCTGAAAACTAAAGGTTGAGAATCAAAATATATTTTATCACGGAAGAGTGTTAGAAAACAAGACAACCCACCTCCCTCACTTGTAACTGCTGCAGCTTTTAACACAATGTCATAGGTTCAGCAGTAGCAGTCATTTTTTCTCCTTCTTGGTAGCTGGTGCAGCACTGTGTTTTTGATTTTGGGCCTGGGAACAGCGCTGATAACACCGGTGTTTTCAGTTACTGCTTGGTAATGCTTTGGTCTGACCAAGGACTTCCTGAGTCTCATGCTCTGACAAGGAGGAGGGGAGCCGGGAGGAAGCAGAGACAGGACACCTGACCCAAACTGACCAAAGAGGTTATTCCATACCACAGCATGTCATGTCCAGGATGTGAAAACGGAAAGCAGAGACCCGGAAAGGTGTGGTGGTGGACTGGGGGGTTCGCTGCTGGGGGCTGCACTGGCTGGGTCGGGCTTGGTGAGGGAGGGAGTGAGTGAGTAAAACTTCGTGAGTTTTAGAGGCTTAAGCTGTAAATCTCACTTCTCCCTCTCTCTTCCCCCCCCCACTCCGATGGGGGGGGGGATGGGGAGAAGAACCGAAAGAATGTAACTCCCACGACACACAAATACTTAGATTCATGTTGCAAAGTTACAATTCAAGTTAATAGACAACAACAGCTTGCATATTACCAGATTAAATGTTTTGCTTTTATAGATTACACACCTGGGACAGTGACACAACACTGTTGTCTTCATTGATGGCTTCATCAACAATTAACCGATTTGGCCTGTTCTTCTGCTTCAGAATTGCAGTTGATAAGTCATCTGCTTTAGAACTGGCAAAAAAACCCAGAAGTTAATGAGTCTAAATAATATTGCTCCCCCCTTTGCAGCCACCCCACTGTTTTGTTCTCCATTTTCTACCCATTTCTTTGTTGTCTTGTCTTTTAGAAACTATTACTGTTTGTAAGACAAAGGAGAATATTATTCCTAGGCATCAGTTTCAGGAGTTCAAAGCAGAATATTTCTTGTCACTAAATATAACTACTTTACTAGCCTCAAATGGAAATAGCTATGAAGCTATCTATGAAGTGATCAGTGAGAGGCTGCTGACTGTAAGATGTTTTGCCCAAAAGAATTAAGTCAGACTCATCTGAAATCACATATAACCACCACCGCCAAAACAAAAGTTCAATTCTATTTCATGTCAAACCCCAAATAAATAGGGGAATTAAAAGACAATGCTGCAGCTCCCCTGACAGGAAGAGTTGTAAGAATTTAGCCTGTCAATGCCTATAAGTTAAACCTAGCAAGCCAGTAGAAATATTCAAGTGTTCATGATTTTTTTTATATATATAAACATAAGCACCTTTCCATAATACCTTCACAGGAGTCACTGCAGCTCTAGCCCACTATGCCACAAGATATATGACAGATAATTCGTTTGCCTTGACAAAATGGAGCACATCAAACATCAAGGAAATGGAAGAAAGGCAAATTTGATTCCCAAAGGAGTTCTTGGAAGTTGTACATTAGCCAACCACAACAGCAGCAGACTGTTGTAACTTCCCCTGGTGGGTATCTGACTACTCTCTCAAAGTAGTCCAGATGTGCCAGTGACTAATGTCAGAACAGAAAACTTGACACAGTTTGGTTTGATTCTCAACAAAAAGAAAACATAAAGTCTTCCTCTGTCCTAAGCAAGCAGCAAGCACCAGCAAAGAGTAGGAAGCTTTGTGAACATCGATGTTGGCCATACACTTTGGCTCAATTTCAATGTTTTATGGAAAAAAATAACCAGAAGAAATCAAACCTCGAGTGGAAGTGGCAGAGCAAGCAGCTACACAGCATGAACGCAGACTGTGGCAACAGTGCATTACTTGGCATGCTCACTGCATTTTTAAAAGTGTATCAGAGAGAGGTGACATACCTACAGAGTGTCATGTTAACCAAAGTCCCCTTACCCCTCAAAATAGTTTTTTCCAAAACAGACTACATGGTATTGACTCCTTTCTTTGTCATGTAAAAGGAGAAACATCACCAAGCAAGCTTATGAGGGCAACCAGCTTGTTTCCAAAAGATTTTCAAGCTTTGCATAAGCCCTGGTAGCATAGAAAATATGTCAAAAATGAGAGGCAACATTATTTTAAGTTAACAACAGGAGGAGTTGTAAAACATGTCTTTCAAGGACTGCCAGCCTTTTTCCTCTCTTGATTAAAGAGTGCAAGAGGTAAGAAATTGACATCCATCCCTTTCAATGACCACGTGAGATGTTACAGATCCACTGTCTAAACCCAAAAAGACACAAGACAGACTGCTGGACACATGTAGAAGGAGCTCATGAATTCCATCTTTAACCTAATATGTGGTCTTGGTAAAGACCTAAAAGTTCTGGGATTTCCAGGAAAACTAAGAGCGCAATAAGAAAACTGAAAACAACACATTGCCAGTGTCGCGGTTTAAGCCCAACCAGCAACCCAGAACCATGCAGCCCCTCACACACTCCCCCCCTTCCTCCCCCTACTCCCAGAGGGATAGGGAGGAGAACTGAAAGAATGTAACTCCCACGGGTTGAGATAAGAACAGTCCAGTAACTAAGGTATAACACAAACCACTACTGCTACCACCAATAATAATAATGAGAAGGGAAATAACAAGTGAAGAGAATACAACCACTCACCACCCACTGACCGATACTCAGCCCTACCCAAGCAGTGATCTAGCCCTTCCAGGTAACTGCCCCCAGTTTATATACTGGCCATGATGTGCTGTGGGGTATGGAATACCTCTTTGGTTAGTTTGGGTCAGGTGTCCTGTCTCTGCTTCCTCTTGGCTTCCCCTCCTCCCTGGCAGAGCATGAGACTCAGAAAGCCCTTGGTCAGAGTAACCATTACTGAGCAACAACTAAAAACATCGGTGTTACCAGCATTGTTCCCAGGCTGAAAGTCAAAACCACAGGACTGCACCAGCTACTGAGAAGGAGAAAAAATGACTGCTACTGCTGAACCCAGGACAGTCAGGTATCCTGGTTTCGGCTGGGATAGAGTTAATTTTCTTCCAATGGCTTTAGTTGTTGCTAAGTAATGCTTACCCCAATCAAGGGCTTCCTCAGTCTCTCATGCTCTGCCAGTGAGGAGGGGCACAAGAAGCCAGGAGGAAGCAGAGACAGGACACCTGACCCAAACTAGCCAAAGGGGTATTCCATACCACAGCATGTTATGCCCAGTACAGAAACTAGGGGGAATCACCCGGAAGGGACTGATCGCTGCTCGGATCAGGCTGGGTATCGGTCAGGAGGCAGTGAGCAATTGTATTGTGCAACACTTCTGTTTATTGTTGGTTTGTGTTTTTTTTATAGTTTTCTCTCTCTCTGTGAGATGCATTAAGAAATGGCTGAATGGCAGAGTTCAGAGGGTTATGATCAACAGAGCAGAATCCAGTTGGAATCTTGTAGTCAGTGGCATTCCCCAGGGATCAATACTGGGTCTGGTCTTATTCAATTTGCTTATCAATGAGCTGGATCAAGAGCTAGAGTGTACCCTCAGCAAGTTTGCTGATGATACAAAGATGGGGGGCAGTGGCTGATACACCTGAAGGCTGTGCTGCCATTCCATGGGACCTTGAGAGGCTGGAGAATTGGGCAGAGAGAAACCTAATGAGGTTCAACAAGGGCAAGTGTAGGGTACTGCACCTGGGGAGGAAGAGCCCCAAGTACCAGTACAGGCTGGGGGCTGACCTACTAGAGAGCAAGTCAGCTGAGAAGGACCTGGGAGTACTGGTGCATGCTATGTTGACTGACCCATCAGTATGCCTTTGCAGCCAGGAGGGCCAATAGTATCCTGGCGTGCATTGGGAGGAGTGTGGCCAGCAGGTCAAGGGAGGTGATCCTCCCCCTCTCATTGACACTGGTGAGGTCACATCTGGAGTACTGTGTCCAGTTCTGGGCTCCTCAGTACAAGGAAGACAAGGAGCTACTGGAGAGGGTCCACCAGAGGGACACAAGCATGATCAGGGGTCTGGTCATCTTTTTTTATGAGGAGAGACTGCAGGAGCTGGGCCTGTTTAGTATAGAAGAAGAGACTGGGAGGGGATCTCATTTATGCATATAAATATCTCAAAGCTGGGTGCCAGGAGGATGGTGCCAGACTCTTTTCAGTGGTGCCCAGTGACAGGACGAGGAGCAATCGCCATAAACTGAAACAGAAGTTTCACCTCAACATGAGGAAGAACGTCTTTAAATTGTGGGTGGCAGAGCACTGGAACAGGCTGCCCAGGAGGGTTGGAGTCTCCCTCTCTGGAGATATTCAAAACCTGCCTAGACGCATTCCTGTGTAACCTGCTCTAGGTGGCCCTGCCTTGGCAGGGGGTTGGGCTAGACAATCTCCAGAGGTCCCTTCCAACTCTTATGATTCTGTGAAAAGCTTGGAGGCATTAAGAAAATAGAAAATAGTCTCCAAGTAACAGCATGCATACATCTATATGCGTGGGGTCAGCTTCAGTTATCTAGCCTGATAGTTCTGCAAAGAAACAAAGGTGTTAAGAAATTACATGACAGCTACACAGGAGAGTGATGTTATTTCTCCTATTGACAAGTGTAAGGACTTGGACAGAGAAGCACTATCCATTTTCCAGTAGCAATTCAGAATATCATCATCACCATTTGTCCTTATTGCATCTCTTTGGGGATTCCTCATACTGTAACTGAGATGAAGGAAAATATGTCTGTGCACCTCAATCATGCTCAGACAATCCCAGATATCTATGCATCAGGAAAGGAGAGCCCAAACTGAAAATACTAAGCAGGAAAGTATAAGGCATGGGTTGGGGTTCTCTCCTGCCAACTTTCCTACGTGTGTTGGTAAAATTTAGCAAAGGGCAGGACAGAGCTAGCCTAGGAAATTTCTAAAGCTCCTCAATAAGTTTCTCACCAGAAAGCCTGGTGCAAATCCCCCTACTCACCCCTTTTGTCAGCTCCCTCACACATTTTCTCTCTCTCTTGCCTTTCTTTCACTAACTCAACAGAGGTAAACTGAACATAAAATGTATCTTCAGAGCTGTTTTGGAATTAAAAGGAAAGTCAAAGCTTGCATCATGCCTGACTCTAGACAGAAGCCAGAAGAGGACATAATGGCACAGCTAATGGCCAAACTTGCATATTAAAGCATAAGACTTAAATAAAATTGAAGCAAATATGTACTCACCCTAAAGACCAACAATAATGGGTTCTCCATTTCCATTCTCAGCCCCCTTTTCTCTCTCAGTAAAGCAGTCCAATAGCCCCATTTGACACAGGGAAAAGGTGGGGAGGGACATTTTACAACTTATATTACTTCATTGTTTATCTCTGTGCCAGAGCTCCCCTTGTTCAGCATACAATAATGCCCAGAAGCTATGCACTGTGGTGGACAGTATGAAGAGGTCAGAAAGTAATTATTGATTCTTCTGAAAATTACTACCAATCGCCAAAGCTCCACATGAAGTAGGGAATTAAGTTGCTCCTGCAAGTCTATGCTAAACATACAATGAAAATTCACCAAGTCAAAATGATTCTAGCTTCAGTAACAAAAGTGAAAAGTCATGCCTTTTGTATGCTGGTGTGCCATTTTATCAATACCCTCATGAACTTGCTTCCTAGATAAAACCTGACAGTAGTTTCTTACTGTCCTGAACATCCATGTTATAGACTGAACTACTTTCCCCAGGTAAGTATTAAATAAATAAAAATCCCTAAAACATTTCATGCATTGAAGCACAAGTGAAATATCTGACTGTCCTGGGTTCAGAGTGATCTCTCCCCCTCTGTGTGTGGATGTATATATATACACGTGATGGTATACTGAAAACATGGGATCTGAGCATGACATGAATGGTATGGAATAAGGGGTGGATACTGTCGTGGGTTCAGCAGTAGCAGTCATTTTTCTCCTTGGTAGTTGGCGCAGGGTTGCAGTTTTGACTTTCGGCCTGGGAACAGCACTGATAACACCGATGTTTTCAGTTACTGCTTGGTAATGTTTTGGTCTGACCAAGGACTTTCTGAGTCTCATGCTCTGCCAGGGAGGAGGGGAAGCCAGGAGGAAGCAGAGACAGGACACCTGACCCAAACTAGCCAAAGAGGTATTCCATACCACAGTACATCATGTCCAGGATGTAAAAACTAAGGGCAGAGACCCGGAAGGGTGGGGTTTGCTGCTGGGTTGGGCTTGGTATTGGGTGGTGAGCAGTTGTATTCTCTTTCCTTATATTTCTCTTATTATTATTATTGGTAGTAGCAGTAACGGTTTGTGTTATACCTTAGTTACTAAACTGTTCTTAACCTGTGGGAGTTGCATTCTTTCGATTCTCCTCCCCATCCCTCCAGGAGCGGGGGGAAGAAAGAGGGGGGAATGAGGGAGCAAACTGCGTGATTTACGGCTTAAACCACGACACTGACAACTGCGGCCACTTACTGAAACAGCACGTAACAACCAAGCAGTGAGTTCACCCACTCTCAAAATGCCAAGTCCTCAGTTTCAGACAGGCATGCACATGAAGATGAGAATCTCTTCAGAAACCACACTCTAATAGCTCTTGCAATGCTACTCTCTGTGCTAAAGCACAATTCAGCAAGATGGCTGCCAACAGCATTGACCCAAAAATTACAACTAAAAAGGCAAATGTTTTCCAGTTGCAGAGTAACTTCTGTTGATTCCTACATGGTGAGAACAACTTTGCAAAAGTAAAAATTTATTTTTAAAGAAACTGTTCACCTTGCTCAGACTCAAAACATGCCTCTGAAACCATCACTTCCATCTAGGAAGCTCTACTAGGGGCACTAAATTCTTGGCACACCTTGCTAGAACTGATTTAGTAGGACCAAGTAGGTCTAAGTTGCAGGAGTTGCAAAAGGGAAGAAGATACACCACAGACACTAAAGGGACTGAAAGTGCCTCTGGCGAGGCCAACAAGTCATTTGAAATATTGTTGGATTTGGAAATTCTCTTTAGGTTCTATTTTTACACCTCTCAAATGGCAATGAATCGGCTTGCACATGTAGACTGGGAGCTGAAAGATCAGCATTACTCATTTTTAAGGAGAACAAAAGATGACCCTCAGCATGGAACTGAAAACAGAGTGAGGCAAGACTCTGGAAAAGAAACCATAGCCGACTGCCTCAGCTGCCACAGCGGCCAAACCGGCACAACATATCCGGCCTCTTCGAATACCAAGTGACTTCTAGCCCCAATCCGAGGGCCGCTACGGGCCTGTGGGGAGGAGGCCGGGACGTGCCTTTCCCCCATAGCTGCCCCACCAGCCTCTCCACCACTTTCGGGGAACCTGGAAGACAAAGCCCTCCCTGGCTGAGGCCTATCCCAGGGTGGACGGCCCCGGGAGGGGACACAGTCAAGGCCCCCACGGGAGGCCCGACCTAGACAGGCCTCACCCCCCCCATGACTCAACACATCCTGGGGAGGCCCGGCCGAGGGAGGGGGCAGGGGCAGCAACGCATAGGGCCCCCCTGCGGGCACACGCCTGACCGGGCGCGCGCGAGGAGCCGCCTATCCCCCTCCCAGCCCCACTCCCACCTCCTCAGAGCCTGCATGACACAGCGGGATCAGCGCCGGATCGAGCTCGCCGCCGGGCTCGGCCTGGGCAGCGCAGCGCGGATGCAGGATTAGGAGAAGCAGGCCGAACCAGGCCCAGCACCACCACGGCTGGCCCTAGGCCGCGGCCTGCCAGCGGGCGGCCCACACTTACTCGGATCCTGAGGCCATGGTGCTGGGGGAGGGAAAAGGGCGAGGGGAAGTCGAGAAACAACGGGTGGAAAACTGCGGATCCCGGACAGGCTCGCAGCAGAACTGGACGCTTCACGCAGACTGAACCTTAAAGCCGACTCATCAGAAGAGAAAGCTCCGTCTCGTGATGTCGCACCCGCCTAGCAACAGCGTACACTGACCAATCGGAAATTCCGCCCGGCCAGCACCTCAGCCAATCAAGGAGACGGAAGTGAGAGAAAGACCAAAACCGAAAAAACCCCAGAGAGCTCTCCACCCTTCATCTCTCCTTTCCCTTCCCAATTGTCGCGAGCCAAGCGCAACACTCGTCAGCCAATCACAGCGCTGCCCCTGCCGTGGCTGTTCTACTGGGCGACGTAGGTCGGGCAGCCAATGGCAACATTCCACCAGTGGGAAAATCCAGGCTGAAAGTCCCACCATGATGCTCTCCGGGTAAGTTTCGCTTCATTTGCACTCGAGGAAAGAGACGTGTGCGAGGAGGGTTGCAGTCGATGAGGAGTGAGAGGTGAGGACTCAGGGAGCAGCCGGAGTTCGTTGAGTGCATCTGGGTTCAGTCGGTTGGGCTGCGCGCGTGGGTGCTGGCAGTGGGTCTGGTTTGGTTCTGTCGGGGGTGGTCTCGGGACGGCCTCGGTGAGGCTTTGGGGGGATGCGCTCCAGAGGCTTCGCTTCCCTGATATTTTTCTCTTTTCCCTCCCTTCCCCCCCCGGCAGGGCTCATGCTTCCAGACAGTTGTCCTAGCATAGCCTTTGCCCCATCAGGGATTTGAAGTTCTAGCTCCCCTTGAACCATCTGAAACAGCCCCACTGCCGACCATCCTTTCATGACTCGCTGCCCTCCTAGCACTGCTTCCTGGTCCGTTTGAGCGTCCCCACCTGGGTGACATTTCCTTAGGGCCAGAAACATTGCTGAAGCCAAGTGGTATTGTACCTGCAGCCCTGACCCTGCTCACATCAGGGGGAATTGGATGTGTCTGATGTCTGTTCTCAACCACCTGGCACCGACAGGCACTCTCTTGTTTTCTCCGAAGTGCTTACAAATAATTTAATTACCTGGTGCTCTGTTCCAAGGAGCCAGCTAGTACTGTGAGAAATCTGCTCAGCAATCAAAATTTTACAGATGGAAATTGTGAAACAAAGCCCTTTAATAGCAGCATGCTGGGTGCGTCATCCATGGACAGATGATCACACCCGCTCAGCAGATATTTACAGTTTATATACCTTTCTAGGTTTTGCCTCCTGACTATGCTAGCCTTCCTCTGGGAAATTATTTACGTTTTCCGTGAACCCAAACCCCTCCCCTCTGACAGCTCTCGGAGGGTCTCTGGTGGTTGTGGGGAGGAAAGTTCCGAGTCCTCCTCACGAATGAGCTTCTGAACTTTGCTTCTGGCGCATGCATTCAAGCCTTGCAATTACATAAACTCCTTACCTGTATACACATGTTCCTATCACCATCCATTATTTAATAAGGTAGACATGATGCTCAGGAGAGCTGGAGCGGTGAGGTGTAACTGTATCTACACTGCAGAGGAAACTCCAAAGAGATTAAGTGAGGAAGGAGGGAAAACTTCTCCTATAGGCTCCTGTATCTTATGACTGCAGCTTTTGGCTTGCAGACAGCACCCTGAAAGAGTCATATTGGAGGAATCCTGAAAGGCACAAAGATGTTAGCAAGTTTTTCCACCACTTTTGCAGCAGATGTGTTGTTAAGTCAGGTCCAGCTCAGATACTCTTAATACTATGGATTAGAAGGGGGCACAGGGATAAATGCATTGCTACTAATTGATAGCATTAAAATAATAAAATAACCATGGAGCAGCTCTATGCTGGACGCATGGACTGAGAAGATAAATCAGCAAGTGTGGCTTACTCAAACATTCTCTTCTGAAGCTGCTAGCAGAAGGTACAATAGGGTGTTCTTAGGACTGACTGGAAAGTCTTGGAGAAAATGATTTTTTGAAATGAATTTATGAATTGTGCTCTGAAATTAGCTTTAGTAGTCAATGAGTGGTATAGTGACAATTAGGGCAACAAGAAGGGCCTTTTTTGACCAAAAAGGTGTATTTTTCAGCTGTGCTATTTTCAGCTAGATGAAACTGGGGAGGTTTTTAGGTTCTGGGAAAGAGATCAAAGTCTCATCTCTAGGAATTGGTCTGATAACCACAGTCTGCTCCAAATAGTCTTCCAAAGTAGCTGCTAATAAATACTATGAACAGGTGTGAACTAGCTCTTAGATTTGAAAGACAACGATGCTCAGATATGAGATCAAACATAGCAGGTAGCCCATATGTCTAGACTGGAACAGAAAAATACATGCCAAACCCCTTGGGTCATGCAGGTCAGATCTATTTCAGAAGCAGCCTTTGTGCCTGTCTACTGGGATATAAGGTTGATGTGGCTCCCTGCCAAAAGAAACCAATCCACAACCACCCTTGGTTTGGCTGTCACAAGGCAACATACTCCAGGCATGCTGACTTCCTTTGATCTGGCCTTAGGTGTTCAACTGCAAGCAGTTAATCTGCCTAAATCTCATTTATTGGGTATTATAGTTCTAAGGAAAGGGCCAGGGCCTGATTCTTGAGGGGGCAAAGGGTTAACATGTTTAATAAAAATATCTTGGCACTATAAAAAGATGCTTCCTTCACTCTGGAAGCGACATATTCTATTACCCTGGAAATGACTGATTGGCCCTAATGAATCTCCATGGGGAGAACATACAGCAATATGGCTGGCTCTGGTTCCCTTAGCAACTCTCTCCTTGAGAATTCGGAGGCTAAATTTATATAAAATTTGAGATCTAAAAACATCTGAAAATATTCCAACAGAGAAAAATGTTACCTGCTGAAATTAACCTTGATTAAGAAGGATTATGTTGTTGTAATTGATTTGGCGTGTGCCTCTAACAGAAGGGCTTTGAATGCTTATTGTTGTTGGGAGTTGGGGAAAGCAACTTTCCATCCATGGAAATGTGATTTCAGGTTCCTTTTTTTTTACAAATAATTACATGATGACCATGCAACACAATATTGTAGAGTTTTAATTATGAAGGGAGATGACTAAGAATTCCCCTCTGCATATTTTGGGGGGAGTTTCTGGAAGTGGTACCTGATGCTGACCTCTGGCTAATACAAGCAGAGAAATGCAATAATACCTGTAAAATTAAACTTTTGTATGCTTATATAAATGTACATATGTTTGTATATGTCCAGGGTTCAACAGTAGCAGTCATTTTTCTCCTTCTTGGTAGCTGGTGCAGTGCTGTGTTTTTGACTTTCGGCCTGGGAACAGCACTGATAACACTGATGTTTTCAGTTACTGCTTGGTAATGTTTAGTCTGACCAAGGACTTTCTGAGCCTCATGCTATGCCAGGGAGGAGGGAAGCCGGGAGGAAGCAGAGATAGGACACCTGAGCCAAACTAGCCAAAGAGGTATTCCATGCCACAGCAAATCATGCCCAGGATGTAAAAACTGAGGGCAGAGATCCGGAAGGGTGGGGTTCACTGCTCTGTTGGGCTGGGTATCGGTGGTGAGCAGTTGTATTTTCTTTCCTTGTATTTCTCTTGTCATTATTATTATTGGTGGTAGCAGCAATGGTTTGTTTTATACCTTAGCTACTGGACTGTTCTTATCTCAACCTGTGGGAGTTGCATTCTTTCGATTCTCCTCCCCATCCCTCCAGGAGTGGGGGGAAGAAAGAGGGGGGGGTGAGTGAGTGAACTATGTGAGTGGCTTAAACCATGACAGTATATAATATATAATTGCTGTGCAGGATTGGACTACCTGGTCCATTCAAATTCAATAATATCTCTGGTGCTGGTTCTTAAGTGGTTCTTCCCCAAGAGTCGTGCTTAATAAGTGTCTCACTAGAGTATTGTCTGATAGCCAAGAGTTTTTAATGCTGTCGTGCCACTTCAAAATACCCCTGAGAAATCTTCTCTTGAATGGTATAAATGACAAAGGTCTCTGAGATATTGAGGAGGTGAGGGGACCTCTAAATGTGAAGTTAACTGCTGGTTAACCCACCTGATAGGGAAACTTGTCAATTGGGACTGACATAGGAAGGTGATGGCATATATGTGTGACATCTTATGGCACTGGAGTAGATGATAGTCTTCTATCAGCACTTCAGCTCAGAGCCAGCAATCTGTCACAGGAGTTTAGAGTGAAGTTTTCTGGTTGTCTTTCAGTCAAACACAATGTCATCATTCATGGCCTGCCTGGCCATTATAGAGTGTAAGAAAAGGTAGGTGCGGTACTAAATGTTATGTGTGGTACTAATGTTATGGTTGTTTTCCCTTTATGTAAGTTATAAGTTACTTCCTATGGTAAAGATGGAAGTTGGTCCCTCCTGGAACTGCCTCTTGTGAAGGTCTGAGGAGTATTAGCCAGACTGAAATAGGAGCTGATGTAATATATACTTTGGGATAATGTGTTCTTTGAAAAGATGGATGGCTTGAAAAGAAAAATCCTGTGTGGAAAGGCAGCCAAGGACTGAATCCTGCATCCCTGTGATATACTTCCCTTGCCTTGTCCTGTCTTACCCAAGTGGTGGAAGTAACGAAGGGTAGACAACTGCTTGACATTTGTAAAGTAGTGAACCAAAGGCTGTGAGGCCCTGCTTGGAAGTTACTAAAGAATGTGTGGAGGTTACTATAGGTCGGGTACCTGCGGATGGCACAGACACTTGTTAAGAGGGATGCGTACAAAGGAACTGATAGTTGTGTCCTTGAAACCATCTGCTGTTGTGGCCGCAGCCTGGGAATCACTTACTATTGTAACAACCAATCATAAAACGGTTGCTAACACTTGGCTAAAGAATGTAACCAATCAGATGTTATTGAATGTTCTAGTCTTCTGAGGCTTTTTCTATAAAAGATGCTGCTTGCCTTTAATAAACTGTCAACGCTTGATCATATTGGTCAGAGTTTGTTGTCCTGGAATCTCCCGCAGATGCATCTCCATCAGAAACTGGCAGATTTGACATTCTTTTGCTTTCTTAAACCACCATGTGCTTCTTTTATGCAATGGGGCTTGTGAAATAATTGAGCTAAAACTCTTCCTTTCTCATCACTAATGGCATTTCCCCACATGCATGCACATGCTGTCCTCAAGGTTTGCTCATGGTGAGTACACTATGGTCAGGTATTCACAAGTGGCAGATCCCATATGTCCAGGTGAAGCTATAGGCATGGTGATGCGTTCTCTAGCTGAAACTTAATGCAGCTTAATACTCAGCACTGCTGAGCTGCTGTGCTGCTAGGGGAGGTTAGATGTTGCTTGCACAAAAGCTGACAATTAGCAATTTTCGGTAGAGATGTGAAGGATACAATTGTACCTGTGCTCAGCTCCCTGCAGGGGGTGGTTTACAGCCCAATTAAACAATTACGTATCATTAAGCTGAATCTCCAGATTCCTCTGGGCTCTCTAAATTGCTATTTACATAATTCTACAACTAAAAATAATGAAGATAAAGCAATTGGGTGGCTGTGGAATAGCCTTTTCAAGTATATGAAAAGTTAATTGACTTCACTTTTATTCCCAAGTGTGCAAACACTGTCTTGTTTGATAGAGACACATGTAATTCAGGGGGTATTTTACCCACCTGGCATTTTGAAGATGTACTAGGCTGTACTTCATTGGAAAGGTATCATATTGGATAAAGTAGTATTCTACAAAGGTCCATCACCCTGTCCTGTGTTCATTAAGGGAATATGAGGTTGCTGAAAGATGCAACTTGCTAGCACCAGGAGGAGGTAAAGCTGGGCTGAACTTCCCAGGTCTAAGGCCTGATAAAAGGGATTTTTTGCCTTTCCTTCTACTTCCTGGTTTATCTACAAGTTCAGGCTGCTATTTGGATCAGAAAAATCCCTTTGTGTTCACATGGACACTTTTTACAGCTTCATTCCAGGGTTGTTTTTCTTCTTTTTTTGACCCCAGTTTGAATGGTGTTCCCCCTCGTCCACAAACTTTGGAATAGGGAAACCCCACTGAGCTTGCCATGCTTTTACCCATTCACTTCACTAAAATGGAAATACAAGGCTGTTAATAAAATGATCAGATTTATCTTAAAGGCCACATTTTATTTCAACTGGAGCTCTGAAGTGCTCAGTGCTTTGGAAAATACATTCTTTAGCTGACAATTTGATAGCTGTCATGGGTTCAGCAGCAGCAGTCATTTTTCTCCTTCTTGGTAGCTGGTGCAGCACTGTGTTTTTAATTTTGGGCCTGGGAACTGTGCTGATAACACCAGTGTTTTCAGTTTCTGCCTGACAATGTTTTGGTCTGACCAAGGACTTTGAGTCTCATGCTATGCCAGGGAGGAGGGGAAGCCCCAGGAGGAAGCAGAAACAGGACACCTGACCCAAACTGACCAAAGAGGTTATTCCATACCACAGCAGGTCATGTCCAGGATGTGAGGACAGAGAGCAGAGACCCGGAAGGGTGTGTTGGTGGTGGACTGGGGGTGCACGGCATGATCAGGTTTTTGGTATTGGGGGGTTTGCTGCTGGGGGGTGCACTGGCTGGGTCGGGCTTGGTGAGCAGTTGTATTCTCTTTCTTTGTATTTCTCTTTTATTATTACTGGTGGTAGCAGTAGTAGTTTGTGTTATACTTTAGTTACTAAACTGTTCTTATCTCAACCTGTGCGAGTTGAATTCTTTCGATTCTCCTCCCCATCCCCCCAGGACTGGGGGAAGAAAGAGGGGGAGTGAGTGAGTGAGTAAAACTGAGTGGGTGGGGGGCTTAAACCCCGACAATAGCTTATCTCATATAGGACATGCTTAAATGCTTTATGAAACAGAATAGCTTAAGCATCTCATTAAATGCCTCACTGAATACAGAGCTAAATAATGATTACTTTTCATGACTCAGTTTCTCTATCCCCCCAGAAGGAAGAATAAGAGTTTTTAGCTCTCCCTACAGTATTACAAAAAGGTATTATGTTATCATGCAAGTGAACTATGGCACAGATAAAACAGTATAGTCAGCATTAGATTTGCCTCGCTGTGGAAAGCTCAGTTAACTGTTCTTTGCCATCACTGTAAAAAGTTAAGGTTGTTTATCAAACAAGATGTTCTGTATGTATACACCCAAACTGCCAAAGCACATGTTTTGTGACAGATAGAGAATGTATACTGCAAAATATATTTGCACAAGTAATCTATTGTTACCAGCAAAAGCAGTTCCTGGAATTACTAGAACAACCATATAAGGAAGAAGAGAGTACTCAGAAACTAGGGAAGACGTCTGATTTCAGTCTCGGCGACCATCAGGAGATAGAAAAAGACCCCTTAGCAACAGCCTGAGCATGCACAGAGTACTACACAGCCACGTCAGAAGCAAAACTAATAAGCCTATAAAAAGGACT
The DNA here is from genome assembly GCA_017639245.1 of Myiopsitta monachus. Lineage (NCBI taxonomy): Eukaryota > Metazoa > Chordata > Aves > Psittaciformes > Psittacidae > Myiopsitta > Myiopsitta monachus. The sequence goes on from CM029940.1 coordinate 6,854,668, forward strand.
GAAGGGAAAACTGCAATTGCGGCAGTTGGTGGAGCGGGGACTCCCCTGTCGCCCAGCGCTGTATTTGCTCATATTCTGCTTACTATAATCAATAAATTCTAATTGATTTTGATCATTTGTGGTCTCAATTTATAACAATTCTGGTGCCGTGACTCGGATAAGGAAAAGTGGGACACAGACCCTCGGAGAGGCGCCCCGCATTAATTTGCAGCTCCGGAGAAGGCTGTCCTCCTACTACATCCTTACCGACGAACCTAAATTAAAGAATAGTGAGCAAAGAGGAACCGGTCATCCCATAAATTTTGTGCACAGAAGTCCGGACGAAGACGCAGGACGCGTAAGTATATAGCGAATATTTCGCAGGTATCCGTCCGGTCGGGATTGGTTTTCCTGGAATACGGTGTATGAGAGGTTCGATATACTGAACCAAGTGAGTGCGGACCCTTTAGTACTGCGGTTTCCATATCCCGCGAGGGACTGGACCAGGAATAAGGGGAGTGAGTGTGTGTGTGAGTAAAGGTATTCCAGAAGATGGGTGCGAGGAACAGTAAGCCCTCGACTCCCATGGGTGGATTACCCCCAGTGCCTAAGGATACAAAGGTCTGGGGATGAAAACAAATTTCTAAAAATGTATATTGGCCAGTATATGGATCAGGAGAAGAAGAAAATAGTAAGAGACAAGTAAAGATGATGATTGTAGCAGTAAGAGAGGGACGTAAGGCGGTGTCCCAGGATTATAAGTTTAAGGGCAAGGGAGAAGAAAGTATAAAGTGAGAACAAGGGAATTGTTTTTACTGTGGAAAGAAGGGGCATCTAAAAAAGAATTGTAGACAGAGAATTAGGGATGAGGAGGTTTTTAATGCAGAATAGGTCAGTCAGGGGCTCTATCTTTTAGGGGACCGGAGTCATCCTGAGCCCTTGATAAAACTAAAGATAGGTCCCCAGTAACAGGAGTTTACTTTTTTAATTGACACAGGGGCTGAGAAATCAACTATTAGACAAATTCCTAATGGTTGTAGGGTGTCCCCTGAAAAGGTCCAAGTAATCGGTGCAAAAGGAGAGCCATTTGAAGTAGGAAAAATAACAGATGTGCTTTTTGAAACTGAAAATAAGTTTGGAATCAGTGAACTCCTGCTCGTACCCGAAGCAGAATATAATCTGCTGGGACGAGATTTAATTATGGAATTGCAATTGGAAATTAAAGTGGAAAACAAAAGGTTGAAGGTATCAGCTTATCCCCTAACAGTTGAAAATGAAAAAGTGATAAGTCCAACAGTCTGGTACTCTCCAGACACTGTAAGCAAGCTTGATATTCCTCCTATTAAAATTCAAATTATGGACCCACATATACCGATTAGAATCAAACAGTACCCGTTGTCACTTGAGGGGAGACGAGGTTTAAAATCAGAGGTGGACAGGTTAATTGCACAAGGATTATTAGAACCTTGTATGTCACCTTTTAATACCCCTATTCTACCGGTAAAGAAATCAAATGGGAGATATCGATTAGTCCATGATTTGAAGGCAATTAATAAAAGAACAGTAACCCGTTTCCCCGTAGTGGCCAACCCATACACTTTACTTAGTAAATTAGGACCTCATAGAACATGGTATAGTGTAATAGATTTAAAAGACACGTTTTGGGCCTGTCCTTTAGGAGAGCAAAGTAGAGATTATTTTGCATTCGAATGGGAAGACCTGGATACTAACAGAAAACAGCAATTAAGATGGACCGTGCTCCCACAGGGATTCACGGAATCTCCTAACCTGTTTGGGCAGGCGCTAGAAAAATTATGAGAAGAATTTCAAGTACAATCGGGAAATATCTTACTACAATATGTGGATGATTTGTTAATCGCGGGGGACGTAGATAATAAGGTGTTAGAAGATAGTGTAAACTTATTGAATTTTTTAGCAAAAAAGGGTTTGAAGGTTTCAAAAGATAAATTACAGTTTGTAGAAGAGAAAGTTAAGTATCTGGGTCATTATCTGTTTCAAGGAAAGAAAATATTAGACCCGGAAAGAATAAAGGGAATTGTGGAACTAAAAATGCCAATGTCTAAACGACAAATCCGACAGGCATTAGGGTTATTTGGCTACTGTCGACAATGGATTGAGAATTATAGTTCAAAGGTTAAATTCCTTTATAATCAACTGACCAAGGAGAGATTCCCTAAATGGACCCCTGAGGAAAAGGAACAATTCGAAGCATTAAAGTTTGAATTGAGTCAGGCCCCAGTATTAAGTCTACCCGACATAAAGAGACCTTTTCATTTATTTGTAAACGTACATGAAGGGACAGCCTTTGGGGTACTCACTCAGGAGTGGGCAGGTCAGAAGAAACCCGTTGGATACCTTTCTAAAATACTTGCCCCAGTCAGCAGAGGCTGGCCAACTTGTTTACAAATTATTGTTGCTGCTGCCTTATTATTTGAAGAGACTAACCGAATCACCTTTAATGGAGAAATAACTTTGTATGCGCCCCATAACATTCGAGGAATTTTACAACAAAAGGCAGAAAAGTGGTTGACAGATAGTAGACTTTTAAAATACGAAGGGATACTTATAGAGTCCCCAAAGTTAATTTTAAAACCAACAGGAGCGGTTAACCCTGCAGAATTTCTGTACCCTGGAGAAGGTTCACTGCTTACCCATGATTGCTTCCAAACTATCATACAACAAACAAACGATCATACAACAAACAAAAATACATCCTGACCTCGAAGAGGAAGAATTAAAGTTGGGAGAGAAGGTGTTTATAGATGGGTCATCTAGAATTGTAGAAGGTAAACGAATTTCGAGTTATGCAGTAATAAAAATAGTAAATAATGATCTCAAAGTAATTGAATCAGGTCCCTTAAGTGCCAGCTGGTCAGCACAAGCATGTGAGTTATATGCACTCTTAAGAGCACTATTGTATCTATATAACAAAATAAGTACTATATACACAAATTCTCAGTATGCTTATGGAGTAGTACATACCTTTAGAAAAATTTGGGAAGAAAGAGGATTTGTGAATTCACAAGGAAAGGACCTTATACATTTAGAACTTATACGACAGGTACTGAGGGCCCTAAAAGGACCAAAACAAATAGCTATTGTACATGTAAAAGGGCATCAAAAGGGAATAACTTCCCAGATTAGAGGGAACAATGCGGCAGATCAAGAAGCCAAAAGGATGGCTGGGAATAGAACTATTGTTCTAAATAATAACAGAACATACACAAGAGTATATAGTTTTTCACAGCAAAAAAAAAGCTAAGAGAAATGGAAGTACAAGAGGTAGAGAATAAATAAGTTTTACCTGATGACAGAAAAGTATTGCCAAAAGCAATTATAAGCTCAATCTTATCAAAAGTACATGCAAAAACCCATTGGGGAACCCAAGCATTAGTGGATTATTTTGAGCAACTATATTCCTATATATGAGTGTATAATATTGCTAAAGCTATAACAGCTACTTATAGACCATTTAACACACTATGTAAAGGCATTCCCTACCTCAAGAACAACTGCTAGCCAAATTACTAAAGTATTATTAAAACATATTATACCTCGATATAGAGTCATTAAAGTAATAGATTCGGATAGAAGACCTCACTTTGTATCAAAAATAATACGAGACTTAACAAATTCCTTAGGAATCAAATGGGAGTATCATACCCCTTGGCATCCTCAAAGTTCAAAAAAAGTGGAGCGGATGAATGGGGAATTAAAAACTACCCTGACCAAATTAATAATTAAAACTAAGTTATCTTAGGTAAAATGCCTGCCCATGGCTCTGCTAATATTACGAACAAGGCCTAGAGCAGATTTGGGCATTTCAGCCTTTGAAATGATGTATGGAATGCCTTACAGAATAGAAAAACCGCAAAACCATGTATTAATTCGGGATAAAATGATAAGTGAATACATATCACAACTGTCTAAACATAGGAATATGTTATGGAAAAAGAGTCTGTTAGTCCAACGACCACCTCTGGACTTGAAAATACACAATATTGAACCTGGAGACTGGGTAATGGTAAAAACCTGAAAAGAAGAAACTTTGAAACCTAAGTGGGAAGGGCCTTACCTTGTCTTGCTTACAACAGAAACAGCTGTTAGAACTGCAGAACGAGGATGGACTTATGCAAGCCACATTAAAGGACCAGTAACTCCACCACACTGGAAAGTGGTCAGCGAACCTGGAGACACCAGGCTAATCTTAAAGAGATAAATGATGATAGAGACACTGACCGAACATTTTTTAACTTTACCTTTTAGTGTTAAATGTTTGATTTGCTTTGCAATTGCAATATTATTGTCACTGGTGATGTTTTATTTTTGGAAATGCACTAAGTGTGCAAAAGGAAATTGTTGAATATATGCAGTTAAAGATTGAATATAGGCTACATACTGATTTAAACGATATACGTACACACGATATACGTTTAAAGTGTGAATCCCCAGGTTGTAATTGTTATCCTTTTATTTACTTTGAGTGCATAGTGTGCCAGGGCAAATGGTAGAAGCACTATAGGAGTGAATATCCTCCTATAGGAATATGTTGGATATGTTACAAAATTGAACGACAACTAACTGAGTGGGCATTAAAATTTTTAGAAGGAAATTACGGACTCTTGAGAGGGTCCACTGAGTGGTGGAACATTTTTGTAGAAGGAATAAACCCTCTATATTATTGTTACCATTTTAATGAATCACCCCCTTTCGTGATCAAAATTCTAGCTGTCCAGTGTAGGAGGGAGGTTCGAGCCTTACCATGCTGTGCCCCATTTGTGAAAGCAGACAAGTGGGAAGCCTACATGCTTCGTTATACAAGGCGAAATACCCAAATTCCTGAGGAGTTCCCTTGCTGCCGAGAAGATGGTACACCTCGTGGCTTGCAGCAACCAAGTCGACGAGCGAGGCAGAGGAGGAACAGGCCCAGGAGAAGGGAATCTGCATATTGGGAAGCACAAGCAGCAATGGCCGAACTCCCCCTGGACTGGTAAGAATATAATACAAATAAATCTAAAATCCACCCTTTGTCCTGGCATACTCACTTTATTAGTAATCTGGTATATAATGCCTCAAACAACAGCCGGAAATCCCCATGAACCTATAAAGTGGACAATATCTAACATACAAGATCACAAACCAATTCAGGAAATAACTACTCCGGGAGAAGTCAATTTTACAGTACCCTTAACTGAATTAATTACTGGAGGTCGTAAAGACAGAGCTGATTTGTGTAAACCAATCTATATATGTCTCTTAATGTGTTCAGTAGAAGTTTCTTTTGCATTCAAGTTGTCATCATACCTAAAATTATGTATCATACCTCTGAAGAGGTATTTAGACACTTTAAAGGGGAGCTCTCTAGGCAAACTAAAGAACCCATAACTACTATTACAATTGCTGGATTGCTTATTGCTAGTGGAGTTGGAGCAGGAACTGGAATAGCCGCCCTTTTCAAAGGAAAAGAAATAAAAGCCCTACAATTGGCAGTAGATGAAGATTTAGAAAGAATAGAGCAAACTATAAACAACTTAGCAACTTCGGTAAAATCATTATCAAAAGTAATATTACAGAATCGAAGGGAGCTAGACCTACTATTCCTAAAAGAAGGAGGGTTATGTGTTGCTTTACAAAAGCAATGTTGCTCTTATGCTGATCATACAGGGGTTGTACAAGATGCAATGTCAGAATTAAGAAAGAGACTCGAACAAAGAAAGAAAAAAAGAGAAGCCAATAGGTCATAGTATAAAAATTAGTTTAATATGTCACCTTAGTTAACTACCTTATTTTCTACTCTAGCAGGACCACTAATAATAATTATTTTGGGATTGATTTTTGGGCCATGTATTATTAAGTATTTACTCAAAATAATCAAAGACCGTTTTAATGTAACAAAGCTTTTGCTGCTTACCTCTAACTATGTACCTGTGGCAGTTGATAAGGACCATGAAATATGATTGTTGTAATTGTAAATATAACAAACCTTGCTTTTGCATGTTTGATAAACAAATGATAAATAAAAGGGGGGATTGTAAAAAGTTAAGGTTGTTTATCAAACAAGATGTTCTGTATGTATACGCCCAAACTGCGAAAGCACATGTTTTGTGACAGATAGAGAATGTATACTGCAAAATATGTTTGCACAAGTAATCTATTGTTACCAGCAAAAGCAGTTCCTGGAATTACTAGAACAACCATATAAGGAAGAAGAGAGTACTCAGAAACTAGGGAAGACGTCTGATTTCAGTCTCGGCGACCATCAGGAGATAGAAAAAGACCCCTTAGCAACAGCCTGAGCATGCGCAGAGTACTACACAGCCACGTCAGAAGCAAAACTAATAAGCCTATAAAAAGGACTGAAGGGAAAACTGCAATTGCGGCAGTTGGTGGAGCGGGGACTCCCCTGTCGCCCAGCGCTGTATTTGCTCATATTCTGCTTACTATAATCAATAAATTCTAATTGATTTTGATCATTTGTGGTCTCAATTTATAACATCACTGTCCATATTTCTTCAGTGCAACACCAGTGCAACAACAAAACAGGAGTACCCATGTTCCAGGTGGCCGAAAATTGCTCTGAACTAAAAAAGAAATGTTTATTTAAATACTTATTTTCCAAAGCTCCAGGCATGGTTCATCAAGTCTTACAAAAATGAAGTCAAGTCGGTTCTGAATAACAGGGTTGAAGATGAGCACCTCAGCTGTGAGAACTCTGTTCTTTTTTGCAATGTATTCCTAGGAAGGAAAAATAATTATTAGAAAATTAATGTTGAGAGGACAAACCTCACTTCCTGCTCTTCCTTGGTTTGCCTGTTCAGTACCTCATCAATGCCATAATGACTTGTCTTTAGACCAAAGCTTTAACTCTTCTGAGCTCAGAGTTGTTCTTAGAGCCCCTGAGGTGCTGACTCTGGCTGTTTTATTCTGCTCCATAGTAAGCAGAAATGATCCACCACAGGGATCAAATCCAGAAGCCCCAGTTTCAAGGCAGAAGTAACCCTCTTCTCCTGATACAGAGCTAGGGAAGGACTGACAAATGCCTTGTTGTGATCTCTCTGCATTTCCTTGATTTTTGCAGTAAACTACATCCTTGATGCTACAAATACGTTTCAGAGCCGATTGCAGCCCTGGTCTTTCTGAAAGCTTTTTGTTCCTTTAGTCTGTGTGGTAACTGATTGCTCACAGCATCCAAACTCTCCAGGGTGGCAGGGACCAAGGACTAAAGACCCTGTTTAAGTCTGTGTTCTTATAGCTGGTATCCAGTTTCGGCTATGCAGAGAAGGCATGTGGTAGATGACTTGAAGGAAAACCACTACAGGACTAGATCTGACTCTTTCAACTCTGCTTCAACTGAGGGGAAACAAAGAGGCAGAGATGTTATCTCAAAGGAAAATGAGAGTGGCACAGGGAGCCTCTGGAGATTTGGCACTGCACAGCATCTCTTCGGTCTTCAAAGTGACACCACCAAGTGCATGTGCCTCTGGGACACTGAGCACCCACAAGCTGCAAGTGATGCAGCTACCTCTGTGCATCCATCAAGCGCCCACACCTTGATGCTGGTGGAAGCGGATAACTGCAGGGCGGGAGTATTGACTGTACCCAGCTCTGCTGGCAGACAGATGGCACCTCTAAGAGTGACAGACACCTGAATTCGGTGACACTTTGCTATCTGGACCTCTGTTGCTCCTCAACAAGTGACAAACTGCTGCCATTAGCAGCACGCTATTAATCCAAAGTGACCTTGCCCTGTCACAGCCTGTGATTTATAAGGTATCCCACTCTAATTATCAGCATTAGGTAAAGAACTCAGAGTTGTTCTGGGTAACAACATCACCACAGATCCTCTTTGAGACTCCTCAGCTTTGGAGAAGCAAGACTCAGGGTTGCCTCTGGCATCTTTCCCTAAGCCTTTTATTGTATCATTTGGGAATATCTTATAGTGATCCAGTTTCCCTCAGAGCTTGCCATGACCATTGTGGGCTGGTAATGGCATCAAGAGGCTTTTTAAACTTGAGCAGTATGATATTTTAAGCATCATTATGCTTGGCTGTGATCTTAGGTAGTGGGGGACAAGCTGGAGTGAGATCTATGGATGGCACCCCTTTCCTCCAGCTTATCAACCGAACCACACAGTTTGGTGTCATCAGCAAACTTGCCGAGGGTGTACTTTTGTTGCCGACAAAGATGTTGAACAAGACTGGTCCCAACACCGATCCCTGAGGCACACCACTCGTCACTGGTCTCCAGCTGGACATTGAGATGTTGACCACAACTCTGCATGTGGCCATCCAGCCAATTCTTTATCCACTGAGTGGTCCATCCATCAAGTTGATATCTCTCCAATTTAGACACAAGCATGTCGTGTGGGACAATTTCGAATGCTACTTCCTGGGAAGTAGGGCCTCAGTGCACATAGCTGTTGCTCCAGAAGACAAACACCTTAATAATGAATGCCTCCCCTCCTCATTTCTCTTAGGTTTTATTGCTGAGCATGTCATATGGTGTGGAATATCCCTTTGGTCAGTTTAGGTCAGCTGTCCTGGCTATGTACCCTACCAAGAGCTTTCCCATCTCCAGCCTACTGGCCTTGGGTGGGGGGCAGATGTGGAGACAGTGTTGATGTTGTGAGAACACTGCTCAGCAGTAGCCAAAACACTGGGGTGTTATCAACGGCTTTCTAGATACATATACAAAGCACAGGGATATGAAGGCTGCTATGGGGACAGTTAACTCCATCCCAGCCAGACCTAATATATGTGGCCAAACTGGAACTTATAACCTGCAGGCAGTGGGAGGAAGTCCTGAGTAGCACAGGGAGGAGACGGTGGAGGATGGGTTATGGGTCTGGGACCCAGAGCATTGGACAACATGGCCATGAGGCTCAGTAGCTGCAGATCACTCACAAGGAAGGTCTCTGGGGCTTTTAAACTTAGACTATCATTCCTGCCAAGTCTGGCAGGAATGAGCCCCAAGAGCCCATCCATTCCCTTTATACATGTTTTTAAGCTGTAAATCACGCAGTTTCCTCACTCACTCCCCCCTCTTTCTTCTCCCCAGCTCCCGGAGGGATGGGGAGGAGAATCGAAAGAATGCAACTCCCACAGGTTGAGATAAGAACAGTTTAGTAACTAAGGTATAACACAAATCACTACTGCTACCACCAATAATAATAATGACCAGGAAAAATACAAGGAAAGAAAATACAACTGCTCACCACCCGATACCAAACCCAATGCAGCTGCAAACTGCACTCTTCTGGGTTCCTGACCCCAGTTTTTTTTTCCATCCTGGGCATGACGTGCTGTGATATGGAATACCTCTTTGCTCAGTTTGGGTCAGGTGTCCTGTTTCTGCTTCCTCCTGGCTTCCCCTCCTCCCTGGCAAACCATGAGACTCAGAATGTCCTTGGTCAAACCAAACATTCGAAGCCTTAACTATAAATATCAGTGTTATCAGTGCTGTTCCCAGGCCAAAAGTCAAAAGCACAGTGCTGCACCAGCTACTAAGAAGGAGAAAAAATGATTGCTACTGCTGAATCCAGGATAGTATCCACCCCTTATTCCATACCATTTGCGTCATGCTCAGATCCCATATATTCAATATACCATCACATACATATATACATACACACACAGAGATGGGGAGAGATCATCCCTTAAAGCATGGACCAATCCCAGTAAAGCTGCAGAGTCCATTCGGTCCGTGATCTCAAGCTCAATCTCTTGTAAGGGTCTTTCAGAGCAGGAGAGGCCGTGTGCAGTGTTGGATCGTTGCCTGCTGATGCTGATCATTCCCTTACTGCAGAACTCGTCTGGTTTCATCAAAGTTTGTTCTTTGTTGGGATGATGGTCTGAGGGCCAGTCGCGGATGACTTCTTGGTAGCTGGTGCAGCGCTATGTTTTTGATTTTGAGGCTGGGAACAGTGCTGATAACACCAGTGTTTTCAGTTACTGATTGGTAATGTTTTGGTCTGACCAAGGACTTTCTGAGTCTCATGCTCTGCCAGGGAGGAGGGGGAGCCGGGAGGAAGCAGAGACAGGGCGCCTGACCCAAACTGACCAAAGAGGTTATTCCATACCACAGTACGTCATGTCCACGATGTAGAAAACAGAGAGCAGAGATCCGGAAGGGTGTGTTGGTGCATTGGGGAGTTTGCTGCTGGGGGGTGCACTGGCTGGGTCGGGCTTGGTGAACAGTTATAGTTTCTTTTTTGTACTTTTCTTGTCATTATTATTACTGGTGGTAGCAGTAGTGATTTGTGTTATACCTGATTCGGAGAAAGCTCCAGGAACAAACTTGCCAACAAAGTTTTCTAGTTGACAAGCAGGTATTCTTTATTACGGGCGCCGGGAGACACGGGGGATAGCTCCTCCTAACGTGTGTCCACCTATTGCTACACAAGCAGTCCTTATATAGCTACAGAGCATACATACATATTCATGAGGCTACGTATGGATTATCTCATTTTCTAGAAAGCTCCCCGCATGCGTTCAAAAATGTGGTAGTGGTCTCTGAGGGTCGTTTACTTCCAACAATCTTCATCACTGCTGGCAGCCTTTGAAGCACGTGCAGTAGATGCTTATACCAGCTTAATCGGTTTGTTAGCACCACAGACATAATAATCATCCCATCCTCCTGCTTATCAGTTAGTTTAACTGCAGCCTATCCTGGGCCCCTGCCTTTCCAGATGCTCCCTATCTTTATGTCCTGTTCTTCTAGCCTGTTTTTCTTACACTCATTTTGTACTAAGGTCATAAAGGCCTAAACTATGTCAACTACAGCACTTTATCTTATACAAGGGTTCTCTCAGCATGTTCTCTAGCTGTACTCTATATTTTTTTCTCTGTATATCATGCATCTCAGTACTTTTCTATTACTACTGTTACAAAGCCATCAAACTTAACATTACTTAAAATTGATTCTGAAGGTTTATATATTTCATTTTGTAATTTTGTACCCCCCCTTGTCTCATACCTTAGTTACTAAACTGTTCTTATCTCGACCTGTTGGAGTTGCATTCTTTCGATTCTCCTCCCCACTCTCCCGGGACTGGGGGAAGAAAGAGAGTTAAGTGAGTAAGTGAGAAAACTTTGTGGGTGAGGGACTCAAACCATGACAGCATCTCACCATTTTATTCCCAAAAATTGAATCTCCTGTGCAGGTCCCTTGACCTTAATCCGTTTTATGGAAAAAAACGGCTTTCAGCAGGATTTGGATTATTTTCATCCCTTTCTCAAAAACTTCTTCCTCTCTATCGCCCCACACAATAATGTCATCAATGCATTTCAGGTGTTCTGGAGCTTGCCCCTGTTCCAGTGGAGTCTGGATCAGTCCATGGCAGATGGTAGGGCTGTGTTTCCACCCCTGGGGCAGTTGGTTCCAAGTGTACTGGACACCCCTCCAAGGAAAAGCGAACTGTGGCCTGCACTCTGCTGCCAGAGGAATTGAGAAAAAAGCATTGGCAATATCAGTCATGGCATCCCAGTTGGCTGCCTTTGGCTCCAGTTCATATGGAAGCTCTAGCATGTCCGGTACGGCGGCACTCAAGAGTGGTATAACTTCGTTCAGACCACGATAGTCTGCTCTTAGTCTCTGCTTTCCGTTAGACTTTCACACTGGCCATATGGGGCTATTAAAGGGTGAGTGGGTCCTATTGATCACTCCTTGATTCTCTAATCTATAGATCAGCTTATGGATGGGAATCAGGGAGTCTCGGTTGGTGAAATATTGCTGCCGGTGCACTGTTGTGGTCACGATTGGCACTTGTTGCTCTTCGACCTTCAGCAACCACACAACAGAAGGATCTTCTGAGAGCCCAGGTGTCCTGGGTTTAGCAGTAACTCATTTTTTTTTCTCCTTCTTGGTAGCTAGGAGCAGTGCTGATAACACCAGTGTTTTCAGTTACTGCTTGGTAATGATTTGGTCTGACCAAGGACTTTCTGAGTCTTATGCTCTGCCGGTGAGGAGGGGAAGCCTGGAGGAAGCAGAGACAGGACACCTGACCCAAACTGACCAAAGAGCCATTCCATGCCACAGCACGTCATGCCCAGGATGTAAAATATTGGGAGCAGGCACCCGGAAGTCTCTCTCTCAGCTCGGTCGGGTGGTGAGCGGTTGTATCCTCTTCCCTTGTATTTACCTGGTCATGATAATTATTTTTGGTGGTAGCAGTAGTGATTTGTATTATACCTCAGTTACTGGACTGTTCTTATTTCAACCTGTGGGAGTTACACTCTTTCGATTCTCCTCCCCATTTCGCCCCCATTGGAGTGGGGGGGAAGAAAGAGGGAGAAGTGAGTGAACAGTTCGCATGAGATTTACAGCTTAAACCACGACACCAGGCAAGGTGGAAAGCTGCTCAGTTTCCTCTGTCTCCAAAGCAGCAATACCAAAAGCCCATCAGTACGCTTTTGGGTCTTTGAAGTACCCTCTTCTGAGGTACTCTACGCCAAGGATGAATGGAGCCTTTGGACCAGTCACAATGGGGTGTTTCTGCCATTCCCTCCCAGTCAGGCTGATTTCAGCCTCCAGGACAGTCAACTCTTGGGATCCTCCTGTCACTCCAGAAATTGAAATGGGTTCCACCCCTCAACAGCTTGATAGCATCGGGATACACTGTGCACCAGTATCTACTAGAGCCTTATACTTCTGTGGGACTGATGGGCCAGGCCATGTGATCCACACAGTCCAGTAAATCCGATTGTCCCCTACCTCCACTTGGCTGGAGGCGGTGCCCCTCTAGTAGTCATCACATTGGTCACTCATGTCTTGTTGACAGGAATTATTCCTTATCACAGGAGCTGTAGTAAAATCTGTTCTTCCACTCCATCTGGGAACCTGCTCACCAGAGACTGAAGCTGCAGCCTTCATGGGATGATCAGCCTTGACCTTTGTTCTCCTCTTCAATTCACGCAGTTGTTCCTCCAGAACTGAAGTAGGCTTTCCATCCCACTTCGTTATATCTTCTCCATGATCCCGCAGGTAAAACCATAGGATGGCTTGTGGTGTATACCTTCTATATCTTCTCTCTCGAACAGTAGGATGCCTTCTATCAATAGCTGAGACATGTGCTGGTACACGTGAGGAGCTGGATAGATCGTCTCTCAATTGTTGGAGGTCCTGGGACATTTTTTCCACAGCTGAGATGATGGAAGGGGTGAGATTATCTTCAGACTCTCGGAGTTTATGAATCATTTCATCCACTGTTGGTGGTCTTATGTCATTCCAGGTTACTATTGCCAATGAATGGGCACATGATGAGGGTGCATTCCGTGTAAATTTCTGCCACATGGGTCGTGTACATTCGACTTCATCTGGATCTATGGGTATATCCCCAACATTCGCCTTGGTAGTATAGATCATCTCTACAATGGCTGATTCCCTCAGAGACTGGATGCCTTTCTCTAGAGTAGTCCACTTGGCCAAAAGACTCATAACATCATCCTTGTATGGAAACCTGTCTTTCACAGCTGCCAAGAGCCACTTCCAAAGGCTGAGGGACTTTTTCTCTCTTGCAATTGCTTTGTCAATTCCCCCTTCCCTGGCAAGTGATCCCAGCTGCTTGGCTTCACTACCTTCTAGTTCATGACTGTCGGCCCCATTGTCCCATCATCGGAGCAACCAGGTGATGATGTGCTCCCCTGGCTGACAGGTAAAGTCTTTTCGCATATTCTGTAGCTTGGTTGATGTCCGAGATCAGGAAGTCACCTCTTCTTTTTCTTTGTCATGTAATGATGACTCCTGGTCAGATGCTGTCCCAAGTGGTGAGTACGTTGTTTCTTCATTTTGCTTCATCTTTCTTGCCTCTTTTTTGCTTTTCTTCTTGCATACAGGGGCAACCGATATTGGTATGAGTTGGTCCTCTGGTTTAACTGTGGTGATTATCACTGTGTTTGGATAGCTGCTGTACTTGTCACTGGGGTTTGAGTAGTGGCTGTACTTGTCGCTGGTGGTGGTGTAGCTGCTGTACTTGGAGCTGGAGTAGCTGCACTGCCCATTACTGTTGAAGTTTGAGTAGCTTCTGTACTTTTCCCTGGGGGTCTGGTGGGTGCCTCAGCACTCCAAACCCAGTACCCTTTACAGCCAGGGGAAAATCTCTTGGTCCTCCTGTATCATCGTCTAACCCTAGACAAGGCCCAAACCCGACTCTGCATAACTCTCGGGACCAGATGAAATGGTCACGGGTAAAACACAATTGGTATGCGTGCGAACATGATGATTCCCATCACAACCAGCAGGCAGGTCTCAAGGGTATCTAAAGGCCATTCAGAACCTTCAAAATTCTCAAATGGTGCTGTAAACCGTCTGTTGGGGGGGCTGGGAGCATAAACGAATGTCTCCTTCACAGGTTGACCACCTGAGGAGGTGAAAAGAGATGTGTAATTGCTAAACACTTCTATTATATACCTCCCAAAGTATAGAGTTGGTGGCCACACTGGAAACACAAACTGGGTCAGTTTCATGATCACTGAGTCTATTGTATTAACAATCCATGCAATACAGTATAATGTAACAAGAATCTTAACCCAAAACCCAGATCTGAAAAACGTTAAGATAAGAACCGGCTGTAAGTAAAGTATCATACACTGAACCTGTGAGAACCAGAGCAACAACTTTGAGAGCCAGTAAATCAGCATTGTGACGAGTGACTATTAATCCTGTCGTTATCTCATCCCCTTGTGCCCCACGTTGTGCGCCAAAAAGAACTGTCGTGGTTTAAGTCTAATCAGCCACGCAGTTTGCTCACTCACTCCCCCCTCTTTCTTCTCCCCAGCTCCCGGAGGGATGGGGAGGAGAATCGAAAGAATGCAACTCCCACAGGTTGAGATAAGAACAGTTTAGTAACTAAGGTATAACACAAATCACTACTGCTACCACCAATAATAATAATGACAAGAGAAATGCAAAGAAAGAGAATACAACTGCTCACCGAACCCGATACCAAGCCCGACGCAGCCGCGAACTCAATTCTTCCGGGTTCCTGCCCCCAGTTTTTTTTCCATCCTGGGCATGACGTGCTGTGATATGGAATACCTCTTTGCTCAGTTTGGGTCAGGTGTCCTGTTTCTGCTTCCTCCTGGCTTCTCTTCCTCCGTGGCAAACCATGAGACTCAGAATGTCCTTGGTCAAACCAAACATTCGAAGCCTTAACTATAAACATCAGTGTTATCAGTGCTGTTCCCAGGCCGAAAGTGGAAAACACAGCGCTGCACCAGCTACTAAGAAGGAGAAAAATGACTGCTACTGCTGAACCCTGGACAACACCTCAGTAGCCCCCAGGAGAAGGGAAAAGCTCTGCTTGAAGGTCCAGCCTTTGCTACAGAGGATATCACAGTAGAGCTGGTTGCATCCATGTGGAAAAATGGTCTCTAGTGGTGAAGTGAGTCAAAGCAGTTGAAAAAAATCCTGAAATGAAACAGCGCAAGCCCCTGTTCTGGCTTGGAGAGGCATGGAGCAGCCAGGGCTTGCACATGGGCTGCTTTAATAAACCTCTCAGAGGGGAAAGTTGTCAGGGCTGTTTACTAATTGCATGCAGCCAGGCTGCTCTCCCCATGTGTGCAGGCTAACTCAAATGGGGATGGGGACTGTATGCTGCCAAAACCACCCCACGTGGTGCTGAGTCAATACCATGGCAGGAGATAGGATTTCAAGATGCCTGTGCTGCTGGCACTAACACTAAGTGGCTCTCAGATGAGTTCAGCCGCAGGGATGGGTGCTCACTGCCAGGGCACCTTTGGATCTATGGGGTGGGAGGGGAAGGGGCATAGTGGGGTGATTAGGGTGTGAGAGGCTGGATTTGGGGTCACTGCTATGGGTTTGCAACTCCTAAAGTCTTCTTCAGGGTCATCTGGCTAAACTCAATCAGAGTCCAGTTGGTAGTTATCAAATAGCCCATCCTGATCTGGACATCCTGGGCACAGGACACAAAGCCTGTGAAGCCTGCATGGGTGGAAGGCGTGTAGCCATGTGTATGGGGCAGTATCTGACAAGGCTGCTGCTGTGGCTTGGGTGGCCCTGATGATGGCCTGGCCCCAGAGGGTCAGCTGTGGAATCCTGATGGGGACATGGGGCCATGAGTACTGCCAGGGGCAAGCTGAGCTGGGAGAAGACCTGCCAGGTGCTGCCATGCCCTGGAGATGACCTTGACCTGGCAGCTCAGCCAGACCCTGGCATATGGATCTCAGCAACCCTTGGCACCCCTTTGGCTGAGACATGGCAGCAGAAAGGTGCGTGCTGTGGGGTTTGGGTGGTGATGGAGAGAAGGATGGATGCTGGCCCACAGCCTTGTGAGTACTTCCAGATGTGCAGATGGGAGCAGGTAAAACAATCATTCTGTGTGCATGACCCCTCCTTGGTTCTTCCCTGAACCCAAACCCAGCAACCCTTCACTAGCAAACAGTGCAGGTCCTTGACCTTGTTACTGCATCAAATGAAGTCCCTTCCCAACTTCCTAGTGGCAGACTGCCTGCCAGGCCCAGCCCCATGTCCCCCTGCCCTCCTTGGGCACAGGGCGGAGCAGTTGCCAACACCAGTGCCTGCAGCGCCTGTAAAGAAAGAGGCTAAACACACACACACACACACTGCTTTCACAACTAGTTCCACCTTATTCACTCAAGCATGGTAATATATAGCATACAGATATGGGTCCAAGCCATGAAGCCAAACAGAAACTACATCATTCCCAGTGACTGTTTTCAGTCACTGTAAATTCCATTCTATAAACAGTCACTCCCCAGGCTGTTTCCCAGCCCGACCTTGCACACAAACACTCCCTGGCTTACTCAACACCCAGGTGCACTATCAGCAATTCTTTAATTATCCACATAGTGGGAACAGGATGGCTTGCAGTTCCCACATCTCCCCCTTTTTTGTTTTGCACGATACTTTGGCTTTGGTTCTTCGCAAGTTGGCAACAAGTCTCTAGATGACATCAAGGCAAGGCAAGGCAAAGCAAAGCGGTGATGTCCAGGCTCCAAAGACAAGATCTCACCTATGCGTTGGCCAGACGTACTGGGAGTCTTGGGAACCCGGAGATAGATGCTGTTGCTTCCAAAAACACAGTCCTTGGCTTTCCTTATCCCCTTCTCTGCTTGAGGAGTCGTAAATCACACAAAAGCAGTTTCTTGACATTAGCATTTAAAGATGGGAAGTTCAAATACAATAGTTACTTATTACATTATTATTACTTATAATAGTTACTTATGGTAACTTTTGCTCTTTTTTTTACTGTGAGGGTGATGAAACCTGCTTTAGGTGACCCTGCTTGAGCAGGGGATTTGGACTAAATCATCTCTTGTGCCAACCACAGGCTGCTTGGCCTGCCCTTCCCTCCTGGATGTCCCTCTTATAACAGAGGAGGCCACCCCTCACATAAAGGTCTGGCATGGCATGTGTCCCCACTGCTCAACGCCTGCTGGGTTGCAGCCAAGAGCGGAGCTAAAGGTCCTTCTTGGTGGCAAACACAGAGGCCAACCCAGTCTTGCCTTTGACTATGGTAGAAGGCATTTGGCCAACCTCAGTCCTTGCACCTTGTTGTCAATGCAGCGTTTCACCTGCCTCATACAGTAACAAGTCACTATCATGGCAAAGCACACACAGATTTACATTAGCAGCATAACTACTACAGGGTGCAGCAGCACTTTGAAGATGCTCGTCGCAGTGAAGGACCAGCCCTCCCCTTACTCGATTTCATATGCCCCATCTTCTTATTTATTTATCTCCTTTTATGGCTTGATTTCATAACTCCCTGGCAGACAGGTGATACCCCAACTTACTGTTTAGCTACAGAACCAGTTTGCACCAGCTTAGTTTCATAGGTTGTACAAAGGTAGCATTCTTTTTAAGCACACAGTGTGTCTGTCACCCAAAGATGACATTGTTTTTACCACACAGTGTGTCTGTTTGAGTCATGGTATTTCAAGCCCTTTGTTTTGTTCCCTTAGTAACTTAGCCCCATCCCCAATATTGCAAAGTCTTAATATTGCAAAGCCTTAACATGCAAATCCCATGGGTTGAGAGAAGATCAGTCAATACAAAACTACTACTACTAACACCAATAATAATAATAAGGGAAATAACAAGGGGAGAGAATATAAAACTAAAAGGGAAAAGGAAAAAAAAACAATAAACACAAGTGATGCACAATACAGTTTCTCACCACCCACTGACCGATACCCAGCCTGACCCAAGCAGTGATCTGGGCCTTCTGGGTAACTCCCCCCAGTTTATATACTGGGCATAATGTGCTGTGGTATGGAATACCCCTTTGGCTACTTTGGGTCAGGTGCTCTGCCTCTGCTTCCTCATGGCTTCCCGTGCCCCTCCTCACTGGCAGAGCATGAGACTGACTTCATTGGAGTAAACATTACTTAGCAACAACTAAAAACATCAGTGTGTTATCAGAATCGTTCTCAGACTAAAGCTGAAAACACAGCACTGCACCAGGTACTAAGAAGGAGAAAAATGACTGCTACAGCTGAACCCAGGACAGTATCCACCCCTTATTCCATACCATTCACGTCATGCTCAGATCCTACATTTTTTAATGTACCATTGCTTTTTGTCTCATATATATTTATATATATGTACACACAATAAGGCAGATATCATTCCTTAGTCCATGGACCACCCCTATAAAGTTTCCTGAATTCATTCAGTGCATGATGTCAGGCTCCATCTTTTCTAAAAGTCTTTCAGATGAGGAGAGATGGTGTGCAGTGTTGGATTGTTGCCTGCTGATGACACCGCTGAACTTATCTGGTCACTGCTGAGCTCATCTGGTTTCATCAAAGTTCATTCTTTGTTGGGGTGATGATCTGATGGAAGTCAGGGTCAGTCGATGGTGACCTGAGGACAGTTCTGCAGCTGCTGCTGGCTTTTCCCATGACTTTAGTCTCTGCTGATGATCATGACAGCACATATCTTCTTTTCAAAACCCAGAGTGGCAGAGATGGGCTATAGAGGTGTTATATAGTAGACAACAGCATATAATTGAGTTCATTGGCTGTTTTCCCCCAAAATTAAATCCCCTTGAGGTACACACCAGACCTGCTAGTATCTCTTTTTCAATTGGAGTATAGCTGGCCTCAGATCCTTTGGTTTAGCTGCAGTATCCGTCACTGGAGTTGGAGTGGTTTCTGTGTCTGTCACTGGGATTGGAATGGCTGCAGTGTCTGTTGTCATGGTTCGAGAAGCTGCTATGCTTGTTGCTGGGGTTGCTGTAGCTTCTCTGCTTGGGGTTTAAGTAGCTGCACTGTCTGTTGCTTCCCAATCAGATCCAGAGACATTTTTTTCCTGCACCTTTCAGGGCAGGGCTCTATAGTCTTAGGCCAAGCCCCAGGACGTTGCAGTGAGTTGTCCGTCTCTGGAATTGCCAGGATTACAGAACACCTTCTTTTCTGCTAATTTTTCCGGATTCCGCATTTGGTCAGGAGTGAAATTCCAAAGCACTGGAGGGGTCAACTGGCTTAAGTGCTTGCACATGCAATCCCACACACCCTGCCACTCATGACTCTACAGCCTCGGGGAAGATCTCTAGATCTCTTGATAGTATACTTAAATAGTCATTTAACTGTAGACAAGACCTGATCCCGACCCTGCTTAGCTTCTGAGATCAGACAAGATTGGGCATTCTCAGGGTGGTCACGCCATAGGCAAAACACAGAGAGCACATGCAGCAACAAGCTGGTTCCCAGAAAAAGGAGCAGGGTACTTTCAAGGGCATTGAAAGGATATTCAAAATATTTAAGAACTTTAACTTTTCCAGAATATACGCCTACTGCAAATAGCCTAGTGGGGGAGCAGAGGGTGTGAGGGAATATCTCCTCCATAGGTTGATCCCCTGAAGGAAGGAAAATAAAGATGTGTAATTGTTAAAATGTTCAGTTACATGCCTCCCATAATATAGAGCTGATGACCACTCTGAGGATGCATACCAGCCCAGTTTCATGATCAATGAGTCTGTTGAGTCAATGAGTCCTGCCACATCATGCTCGGGATATAACCAGGGGGAGTTACCTAGATCACAGCTTGAGTCAGGCTGGGTATTGGTCAGCAGGTGGTGAGCAATTAGATTGTGCATCACTTGTGGTTTTGGGTTTATTTTTCCCTTTTCCCTTTTAGTTTTATATTCTCTCCCCTTGTTATTTCCCTCATCATTCTTAGTAGTAGTAGTTGTATATTGTAGTTTAGTTATTAAACTGCTCTTATCTCAACCCACCAGTTTTACATTCTGGTTTTACATTCTTTCAATTCTCTACCCATCGGGGGAGTGTGTGTGTGTGTGTGAGCAAGCAGCTGCATGGTACTTAGTTATTGGCTGGGTTTAAACCACGACACCATGGCATGCACTGCTAGGTAATTAAGATCACTGGTACACTTCAGAAATCCTTTTTATCACAATCCTTCCTAAATTATCAGGCAGTAGCAAAGGTGAAGTTTGTCCTGATGTAGTCTCTGCTTGACTACCATGTGAGTATGGAAGCTACATCTTTCTGCAAAACCTCAGTCCCAAAGGACCATGAAAGAGCACTGCTCACAAGTCCTCCTGAGACCATTGAGATCTGTGCCAGGAGAGGAGGCAACCCAGGTGTTGTGGCTAGTAACTGCTCCTGCCAGAAAGCCTGAAAACTGTGGTTCTCAGATGAGAACTCAGCAATCAGAAAGATTGCAAAAGGGACATGAAACTGCCTCAGTGCACAAAAGAGAACAAAAGCTGTGGAGACTAAGGCACAGACCCCGTTTCTGGTTACCAACGAAATCCTTTATTATCTGAAGGCCCAGGGTTGATATAGGCTATACGAAGTACCCGCGTGTATGAGCGGCTAATACAACTGGTTAGCTATCACCACCCACATGGGTATTTTGGCTTCTTCATTGGTAGATATCTTGCTCACTGGTTGCCTTGATCGGATGTCTGCTTCTCGCTTCTTTCTTCCTTCTTATCTTGCCTACCTTTCCCTGCAATACTCCCAAAACTTTCCCAGTAACATTCCTCTGCTATCTCAAAGCTTTCCCAGCAGCTAGTCTAGCTCAGAAGTCCATCACATCATGGTTCTTTACACCCACATCTCCCCCTTTTTGTTTTTCTAAAGACATAACAAGAAACCTAACACAAAGGAAAATATCAGTACAAGAAGTAAAGTTTTACATTTCTACTGTTTTATGAAATGGCTGTGCTACTAACTATGCTGAATTAAAGAGTTGTTTGACTTAGTGTTCTAGCTAAGTTCACCCATATGTTGGAGCTATTCCAGGGCATCAGTCGCATTGTCGACATCGATGTGTTGGTGATTACCCCTGGATTCTGTGTCCGTAACCGCAGGATGGTTCAAAACAGGCCGCACCAGCCGTGCAGGTATCCACCAAGGACCGTGATCTGTGGAGACACAAGCATACCCTCGCCCCCAAGTTATCAGTGGATGCGGTCCTTCCCAGCGAAGTGTTTGTGGTGATTTTACCCAAACCTTTGGTTGATGAGTCCCTATGGAATTAGGCAAAATTTGGCTGTGCAACAGGATATGTCTGGTAACGGCTACGGCCTCATTTCCCTCTCCAATCGTCAAGAAATTTAATACAGAAATTGCTTTATATAGTCGTGCCTGTGGCGATTCTCCCTTCATTCCCCCTTTTTGTTTTTCTAATAACATTTTTAGTGTTTGGTGACATCGTTCAACAATGGCTTGTCCTTGTGATGAGTGTGGGATCCCTGTCTTGTGTTTTATCCCCCAAGTGTTTAGAAATGTTTGAGTTATCTTGCTGTTATAGGCAGGGCCATTGTCCATTTGTATTTGTTTTGGAACACCTAGAGCTGCGAAGGCACCACACCAATGACGAATAACTTCACCGGCCTTTTCACCTGTTTCTGCTGTGGCCCAGACCATGTGTGAAAATGTATCAATGGAAACATGGACATACTTTTGTCTCCCAAACTCAGGGATGTGAGTGACATCACTTTGCCATAGTTGTAAGGCACTGGTGCCACGAGGGTTTACTCCAGTATGTGGGTGTGTTGCAAATGGTTGACAGTCAGGGCATGCTTGTACTATTGTATGTGCTTCTGACCAGGACAGAGAAAGCTGTTTTCTGAGTGATCTTGCTGATTGGTGGTAAAAAGCATGTGATAATCTAGCCTGTTGTATCTGATTTGGTAAAGGAGTTGCTAGTACAGGAGCTGTTAACCTATCAGCTCTTCGATTTCCCTCTATGGTAAATCCACACAAATCTGTATGGCTACAAATATGCAGAACATAATAAGGTGTCATGCGTTCATCCAATAGCATTTTTAACATTTTTAAATAATAGAATAAAGTAGGATGGGCAACTTCCTTTAGCCATGAATTTTCGAGTCTAGTAACAACTCCAGCAACATAATTTGAATCAGTGACAAGGTTCAATGCTCGGTGACAGTGTTGAAATGCAAACACTTCTGCAGCTAATTCTACAATTTGTGCTGATCCCTGAACTTTTTGTTCTTCATGATGCCATTCGTTATTCTCAAACCAAACTGTGATTGCTCTGCCTGTTTTACCTGAACCGTCTGTAAAATAAGTCGGACCTTCTACAGGGTTATGTTGACATTTTGAAACTGATTTTATCTCTATTTCTGTTGTCAGGGAGAATAGCTTATGTGGTGGGTGGGGTGGAGTAACTTGTCCACCAAAATTTGTCACTGCTATTTGTAGTTCTGTGCTATTCTGAACAGCCCATTGAAAATACATCTTGGTTAAGGGGAGAGAGATAGTGTCTGGCTCGTGTCCTGTTAATTCTGTCGTTCTCTGCCTGCCATGACACACTATATGTGCTATCTGTTCACAAATGGTATCTATGGTGTTAGAGAATTGGTGTGGTAAAAAGATCCATTCTAGGACACGTAGTGGATCCTTTTCCTTTGCATCCCATTGACCTATTAATCCTTTGAGGGACCTAAGCCCTTGGATAACATACAGAGTAACTGGGAGCTGGTAATCTATCCTTGCAGCTTGTTGATTGGTTAAAGCTCTGCTAACTTGTTCAATAGCATGCTCAGCCTCCGGAGTTAACTGTCGGGGCAAGTTGAGGGCAGGTTCTCCCTTCAGTAGTTCAAATAGAGGTCGAAGGATATAATTGTCTATACCTAAAAGGATTCGTACCCAATTTATAGTGCCAGTTAATTTCTGTACATCGTTTAGGGTGTTAACTTTGACATCAATCTTTAGCAATTGAGGCACTACAGTCTGCTGGAGGATTTTCCATCCCAAATATTTCCATGGGGGTTGCTGTTGCACCTTTTCAGGAGCAACAACTAACCCATGCTTTTCAAGGCAGGATTTAGTGCTGGAGGCAATTTCTAAAAGATTCTGTGGTTCCTGACAGGCTAACAAAATGTCATCCATATAATGATAGCAAATAGCTGTTGGATATGTCTTTCTTACCTCTGATAATGCCTTAGCCACATACAGTTGACATATTGTCGGACTGCTTTTCATACCCTGTGGTAATACAGTCCAATGATAACGCTCTGCTGTTCCCTGATGGTTAACAGAGGGAATAGAAAAAGCAAACTTTGGAGCACCTTCAGGGTGTAGGGAAATAGTGAAAAAACAAACTTTGAGGTCCATAATGACAATGTTCCAATTCTTTGGTATCATGGTTGGGGAAGGCAAACCTGGCTGTGTGGCTCCCATGTCCTCCATGACATTATTAATTGCACGAAGGTCATGTAAAAGACACCATTTCCCTGATTTTTTCTTAATTACAAATACTGGTGTGTTCCAGGGACTTGTGGTCAGAACCAAGTGTCCCAACTTCAATTGTTCTGTTACCAATTCTGTTAAGGCGTGGGTTTTTTCCAAATGTAGGGGCCATTGATCAACCCACACTGTTTTTTCTGTCAGCCACTTGAGTCTCAATGGAACATTCTCATCAATGACCCCAGTTAAAAAGGTGGTGTTGCTATCGAGACTCCCCACATGCTTAAGACATCCCTTCCCAAAAGGTTAAAAGGACAGTTCACTATATATGGGCGGAGGTTCCCAGTACGCCCTTCAGGATCTATTATCTGGATAAGCGATGCACTTTGACGTGATGTTGATGTTCCTCCTATTCCTGTTAGATCCGTTGCTGATGAAATTGTCTCCCAATTTGATGGCCAAAAGGAGGCGCCGATGACTGTAACATCTGCTCCGGTGTCCAGTAGGCCTTGAAGTTTGATAGTGCTGGGTTTATGCTGGGGGTTTCACACTTCACATTCGATGGTTGTCCGCTGTTTTGTTACTGGTTGTGTCCAACAAATGTGTGGCTTACCAGTAGATCCAAAGCCACCTGTTCCTCTGAGCATGTTTTCCTCCGAGGGGGCATTTACTGTATGTGCATGGAAGAAGACAAGTTGGTGTATATATTCTCCCGCGGGGACTGTTATGGGTGGGGATGGGGTCCAGACCATTGCTTGTAATTGTCCTTCAAAGTCAGCATCAATTACCCCAGGCAAAACAAAAAGACCCTGTAAGGTGACACTAGAGCATCCCAGTAATAAAGCACCAAATCCATTACCCAACGGACCTTTCAGTGCAAGTGGCACCTTTTGCACTCTGGTGTCTGTTATCTTTAATTCTGTTGCTGTGGGGACATCCACTCGGGCACTTCCGGGGGTGTAGGAGCGGAGGCGTGCCAGACTCATCTCGTTGGCGAATTGGGATTGCGTGAGGCGGAGACTTCTTGTATCTGCACGCGGCTCTGCAGCGTGCTCCGCCTCCCGTTTCCCGAAACCGGAACTGGTTGCCCGTTGATGTTGCACTTTGTGCTTAGCATAGTGACGCCCCTTTTTGCAACATGGACAAAGATTCGGGTCGCCATCTGGGCTCGCCTGGGGGCAGACACGCTTAAAGTGGCTGCGTTTGCCACACCTAAAACACAGCCGCTGTGTGGTTTGCAGTGCTGCAGCTAAATGCCCCCCTAGATTTTCGTTAACGTGGTCTATTGAGCCAATACGGTTGCATGCTTCAATCATATTGGTCGAAGTAGGATTTTTTAACATACGCAACACCTTCTGACAGTCCGGGTTTGCATTTTCTATTGCTAGTTTCAATAATAAGGCATCTTTGGCAGCATCATTCTCTACTTGCTTATCGACAGCCGTCTCCAAACGATCTATAAATTGCATATACGGCTCGTCTTCTGCCTGTCTGATGCCCATGAACGCCTTTACGGATTTCCCAACATCCGGCACTTTAAGCATTGCCTTAAGCGCTAGTTCTGCCGACTGGCGTAAAATCTCTGGGGCTAGCCGAGCCTGCAGCTGCGGCGTGTTAACAGGAGGATCCCCCATTAACTGCGCAATTCCAGCCCCCAAGAGAGGGTCCCCTGGATTCAGACCGAGATTATCAATCGCTGCTCGATCCCATTGCTCCTGCCAATATGATAAAAATATTGCTTTCTGGGTGGGGGTGAGCAGCATTTCGGCAAGGGCTTTGATATCAGACAGTGTCATACGCTCGCCCTGTAATGCAGTCTGTAAAAGGCTCCTAGCATATGGCGAGGCTAGACTGTGCTGTATAACAGTCTTTCTCAGTTCTTTAACCAGTTCCCATCTCATCGGTTCCCACTCATTAGGTTGATTATTTCATGTTGTTGCAGGAAATGCCATATCAAAATGCTCCCCATCTGCCGCAGCGTCATGTTGCAATTTTTGCCAGCGTTTACAAGGGTCGTAATCTTCTCCACCCCAAACGGCTACAGGGAGTACCAAATGGGGGGTGTGTGTGATATGGGGGGTTTTGCCGGCAGGGGGATCACGGTGGGGAGACTTATCGGCTGGGGGATCGCGGTCTGGAAGGTTGTCGGAAGAGTTGTGGTGGGGGGGGTCATCGTCGGGGGGGTCACTGCCAGGGGAGTCGCTGTCTGGGGGGGGTGAGGTGGGGGGGATCGGCGCCATGTCCGCTAGTGGTGGCGCAGACGGTACCACCGGTGCCGGAGGGTCAGCGGCAGTCGGCTTGTTAACGACTGCGCCCCGCGATGGGCTCTGCAGCTTGCTAAGAGCCTCATAGATTAAGCGCCATGTTTTTAACAGCGGAAAAACGATCTCATCCCCTGGACGCAGCCTCCCAAAGAGCCTCTTTAGCCGAGTCCCACTGCTCCAGCTGAAGCGCCGTCTGAGAATTGACAGCAAATCCCCGCCCCTTAAGCCATGCAAGCAGGGCACAAATAGCCTTTTCATCATACGTAATGCCCAGTTGCTTTTGTGATATACAGATTATGATTCGTGTTAAAGAAGTGATAGTTTGTGTCATGGGTTCAGCAGTAGCAGTCGTTTTTTCTCCTTCTTGGTAGGTGGTGCAGCGCTGTGTTTTTGATTTTGGGCCTGGGAGCAGCGCTGATAACACCAGTGTTTTCAGTTACTGCTTGGCAGTGTTTTGGTCTGGCCAAGGTCTTTCTGAGTCTCATGCTCTCCCAGGGAGGAGGGGGCCGGGAGGAAGCAGAGACAGGACACCTGACCCAAACTGACCAAAGAGGTTATTCCATACCACAGCACGTCATGTCCAGGATGTGAAAACGGAGGACAGAGACCAGGGAAGGGTGTGGTGGTGGCAGTGGGGGGTTCGCTGCTGGGGGGTGCACTGGCTGGGTCGGGCTTGGTGAGCAGTTGTATTCTCTTTCCTTGTACTTCTCCTGTCATTATTATTATTGGTGGTAGCAGTAGTGATTTGTGTTATACCTTAGTTACTAAACTGTTCTTATCTCAACCTGTGCGAGTTGAATTCTTTTAATTCTCCTCCCCATCCCCCCGGGACTGGGGGAAGAAAAAGAGGGGAGTGAGTGAGTGAGTAAAACTTCGTGAGTTTTAGAGGCTTAAACCACGACATCAACTAGAAAACTGTTGGCAAGTTTGTTCCTGGAGTTTTCTCCGAATCACCTGACATCAGTAAAGAAGTGGCTTGAGGAAGTGAAACCCCTCAACTGGAAACAGCCCCGGTTCAGCTCCAGGAGCTGATGGAGCTGCAGCTGCTCATGGCACGGCTGCTGTCTCCTAGACTGCCCCACAGTTCAAAAGGGGCTTGTTGCTTTTCCTTTTGTAAGTGCTTCCATACCTCCTGGTAGCTATTATGGTCCCCAAAGTGACACAAAATCCATCAGTAGCACAGGACAGGGTAACATGCTGGGCAGGAAATGAAGAAGGAAAGAGAAATTCTCCTTTGCATGCAACCTGCTGACACAGGTGCAAATTTCAAGAGATATCTGGGACAGTGTCTTCCTAAACCACTGATGCTCTGCCACTGGGGGTGGGTCATTGGAGAGGGAACCTCTGCCACTGCCAGTGCTGCTTTTTGTGGGTGTAAAGAACCATGATGTGATGGACTTCTGAGCTAGACTAGCTGCTGGGAAAGCTTTGAGATAGCAGAGGAATGTTACTGGGAAAGTTTTGGGAGTATTGCAGGGAAAGGTAGGCAAGATAAGAAGGAAGAAAGAAGCGAGAAGCAGACATCCGATCAAGGCAACCAGTGAGCAAGATATCTACCAATGAAGAAGCCAAAATACCCATGTGGGTGGTGATAGCTAACCAGTTGTATTAGCCGCTCATACACGCGGGTACTTCGTATAGCCTATATCAACCCTGGGCCTTCAGATAATAAAGGATTTCGTTGGTAACCAGAAACGGGGTCTGTGCCTTAGTCTCCACAAATGGCGCCCGAACAGGGACCTTAGAGGTGGATAAAGAGCTCCGGTGTAGCTGACCGAACAAGTTAAGACAGCAGAGCAGAGAGCTGTACTCCCGGGAGAATACACAACTTTGGAAAAAGGTGAGTGGTCAGGAAGATGGGATCGCAGATGTTTGCGGAAGAAGAGACTACTGTTTCTTTGCTAATGTACGTTTTAAAGTGTTATAAACACCAATTGGCCACAAAAAAAACCCAATGCTAGCACCAACATTAGTAGCCAATTCGTTTATTGTGCTCGTTGATGAGATATAAGCAGATACCAAGCAGTAACTGAAAACACTGGTGTTATCAGCGCTGTTCCCGGGCCCAAAATCAAAAACACAGCGCTGCACCAGCTACCAAGAAGGAGAAAAATGACTGCTACTGCTGAACCCATGACAGTTGACAAGCAGTTATTCTTTATTACGGGTGCCGGGAGACACGGGGGATAGCTCCACCTAGCGTGTGTCCGCGTATTACTACACAAGCAGTCCTTATATAGCTACCGAGCATACATACATATTCATGAGGCTACGTATGGATTACATTATTTTCTAGAAAGCTCCCCGCATGCGTACAAAAATGTGGTGGGGGTCTTTGTGGTCGTTTACTTCTTCCAACAATCTTCATCACTGTTGGCAGCTTTTGAAGCACATGCAGTAGATGCTTATACCAGCTTAATCAGTTCGTTAACACCACAGACATAACAATCTTCCTGTCCTCCTACTTATCAGTCAATTTAACTGCAACCCATTCTGGGACTCTGCCTTTCCAGATACTCCCTATCTTTACGTCTTGTTCTTCTAGCCTGTTTTTCTTACATTCATTTTGTACTAAGGTCGTAAAGGCTTAAACTACGTCAACTACAGCAGTTTATCTTATATAAGAACTCTAGCATGTTCTCTAGCTGTACTCTATATTTTTTTTATAACTTTCCATTACTACTGTTACAAAGCCATCACACTTAGCATTGCTTAAAATTGATTCTAAAGGTTTCCATATTTCATTTTGTAATTTTGTACCCCCTCTGTCTCACAGGCCCTTCAAACCTCTTTTCAAGCAATGATTATTGACATTTCTGCTGTGACTCTAAGGTGGAAGAATCCCCACTGATGAATAAACTTAGTACAGGCATGATCTTAGGCCCTGAAATGCAAAATGAACCATTGGAAATGCTCTCACAATTAGCTCTCACCTGCCTGAAAGAATTGCTGCTATTTTGCCAGTCTGTTGGGCTTTTATTCCACTTATTTGACAGGGGCTTTATACTGGCTGAGATGATACAGCTGTTGTGTTCTGTTGGTCTGCTACAAAAGGAGTGCAGAGCAATCGTGGTTTAATAGAGAGTCCTAATGCCATTTGGGTGTGTTGGGAGGCAGTGCAAACTTGCTGTGTATGCCTGGAAGCACTCTGCTAACTTTGGATGTTTAGGTACTTACAGATGAATTTATTGGATGAAGAGAGCTCACAGAGAGGTACTTTTCTTATTACATGAAAACTGGTATCTGGTCTGAGGGTAGAGTCCCAAATTAGTGCCATGCAGAGAGACAGAAGCACTTCTGTCTAGAAACTAATGGAAAAATTAATATGAATATTTAGTTCCATCAATTGCCCAATCTACATGGTGTGAAATGCAACTAAACATGCAGCTGGTTAAATACATACCCACAGACCCTGTCGAGTCCTTTCTGCCAACCCAGATGTGGGAGTGTTGCCCCTCCTGGGTGACAATGGGAGGGATATGGGACAAAAAGGTACCCAGTCCTAGGAGCCAGTGGGTATTTTGAGCAGGAGAACGAGAGGAGAAAATAACAACTGTAACCTGCAGAGCAAAAGCAAATTGGCATCTTGAGTGGGCTTTTGTTACAAGTAAGTGTGCATGTGAGTGTGAGCAGGTAGTGCAGGAACTGCTCAGCAGGATGATTTGATTACAGGTAAGTGATGCTTGCAGAAACCCACTAGGGTTGGTGTCCTCCCATAGCCCCTGTCTTTGGGGAGAGCACGCAGGTCCACTGGGCTGCTGGATCCCTCTGGCTTGGATCCTTCTGCAGCAAGTAGGTGGGCAGGAGATCCTGCAGGAAAACCTCCTGCACTGTACCTGAGGGTATAAAGAGGGTGTGGAATAATTAGGAAATGTGGAATTAAACTTATATTTGAAATGCAGCATTGTCCACACATAAGGGAAAAATGGACTTTCAGGGCCTCTCTGGGCTAGAGCGAGGTGGAGATCTCGCAGTTACGCTTTGTCCTAACTTCAGCAAAAAGATGGGAACTAGGTGGTGCAAGAGACTGGTAAGCTGCATACTTGCTACCCTGAACCAGCAGCCTGTCATCTTTTGACAGAATGCCATCCTCAGTGTGAACTTTGCTTCATTATAATGTCATAATGCATTTACATGCTAAAATACACACCCATCTCCAATGCGACCCCCCTCCAAAATGAGACCACCCCTCTCTGAGCATGCACTCTGAATTTTCGGTGTCATATACCTTTAAATCTAAGCAAGAGAAATTTACACCAATAGTAATAAAGGTATGTATGGCTAGAGTCACTCAAGCTCCACCTTGAAGGTGAAAATAATATAAAATGACCCAAGAGAGAGGGAGATATTGGGGAAGATACCATCACGGACGAGTCAAGGAAGATAACATCAACAGACTCGGTCTGGGATCGGTCAACAGGCTGGACCTCTCTTCCCTCCCCATAGGGACGCCTGTGGGTAAGACTTGCACTGTATCCAGTGCTTCCCTGGGAAAATTTAAAATCTCTAGAGTTACTTTTACTGCCACCTGTATATTTTAGAGCTATGCTGTGTTAACTTTATCAAGCGCTTGTATTCATGTAACTATTGTTCGCACGTGCTTTTGCAGACAGTATTTATCACCAGCAATCCATACAGAACCTGTACCTGTTGCATCAATAATTGGTCACAAATCACAATAAACTGCGCTGTTTTCAGTAACCGAGTGTAATTTTCTCACTGAATGCGACCCTATCTCTCGGTGTGGCCGTGAGAGTTCATGAGCACGACTCGACCGGCAGTGTGGTGCACTATCAGTGAAACCAGTGCAGTGAAGTTCGAAATAGCGAACACGGCTGGACTGATAGCTGCCGCTGATTTTTCCCCTTTTAATGCAACAGAGGGTTAACACACCTAGGGTTTGGGGCCTCATCCTGGTAGGTGCTCATTTCTGCCACCCCTTTAATGTGAGGGGGACCAGCACCCCTCTGGACAGGGTCTCCTCACCCCTGAGGACACTGTCAGAGCCCAGTGATCCTCAGGGCTCTCCCTCATGTCTTTTGCACACAGAAAGATGTAAAGTTTCCTCCAGCTGGGACCCCAAGCTGTGGTTTACACTGAACCAGAGCAGCTATGCCTTGAACCATTTGGTGCAGCTGAGCAGTGCTGGGGAGTATCTGCCATCAGTCCACCGGATCAGATGAATTTCCAACAGGACCCAGACCTTGTGGAACAGAAATGACATCTGCAAGGGTAAGCACAGGCCCAGTTGGAGAAACTCTCTAAGACTCAATTTGGAGTTTTAGGAAGCAGGCATTCTTTATTGCAACACTGGGTGCACACGCGAATAGTTTCACACCCATTACTTGCCAACAGCAGCTGTTTATTAGCATACTCAGGCATATTCATAGCTTTTCCAGGAGCTAATTATAAAATTTGCATCCTAATTATGCATGCACTTTCTTGCTGAGTGGGGGTCTTTCTTTGGTGGTCCTTGATAGTCTTCCTCATTGTGTTTACTGAATGAACACAGTGCTTGTGCATGCTTGCAAGGTCCTAGTGCTGAGCTAGCAGTTGGTATGTCCTTGCTTCTGTTCTGTTCCAGTCTCACTCGATGCTGGGTGCCACTCTGCTATCTTGAAGGCTGTCATCCTTGGTCTTATTTACTGTCTCCTTAGTTGTTATCAGTCCCGTGATGTTCCTTCCCCCACCAGCAGAAAATTCCTTTCTCTCTATGTGTTAGTAAGTTAGAACAGTTCGGTCTATTCTACTGTGTTAAAGGCACACAAACTATTGTTAGTTTAAAATTTAAGGTTACAGCATCACCCTGACACTAGGGTCCTGAGCTGGCACCAGACCCTCCATTACATGGTCATGCCTCAGCCCCTCCTGGGTAGCAGGCCAGGAATGGGGGACCTGGATGCCTTGGCTTTCCCTCCTGTCTCAGCATCTTGCCAGGGACAGCTTCCAGGGGTCTTTGCTCCTGGAGAGGGGTTCCGTGGCAGGTATGAGGGTCCTGACACGGGGTTACTGTAAGCCCTGTGCCTTCAAACAGTGCCTGGTGTATTTGGTTGGTGTGACAAGGTTTCGGTAGCAAGGAGGCTACAGGGATGGCTTCTGTGAGAAGCTGCTAGATGCTTCCCCCACACCTGATAGAGCCAATGTCAGCCAGCTCCAAGATGGACCTGCCCCTGGCCAAGGCTGAGCCAATCAGTGACGCTGATAGTGATGCAGTGCTGTGTGTTCAACTTTAGCCTCAGAACAGTGCTGATAACACTGATGATTTTAGTTGTTGCTAAGTAATGTTTACTCCTTTCAAGGACTTTTCAGTCTCTCATGCTCTGCCAATGAGGAGGGGCAAAGGGAAGCCGGAAGGAAGCAGAGACAGGACACCTGACCCAAACTAGCCAAAGGGATATTCTATAACACAGCACATCATGCCCAGTATATAAACTGGGGGGAGATAACCGGAAGGCACAGATTGCTGCTCGGGTCAGGCTGGGTATCAGTCGGTCGGGGATGAGCAATTGTATATTCTCCCCTTGTTATTTCCCTTATCATTATTATTATTGGTGGTAGCAGTAGTGGTTTTGTATTAGACCTTAGTTACTGGACTGTTCTTATCTCAACCTGTGGGAGATACATTCTTTCGATTCTCCTCCCCATCCCCCCGGGAGCGGGAGGGAGGGAAAAAGGGGGAGAATTAGCGAGCTGATGCATGGATCTGAGTTACTGGCTGGGCTTAAACCAAGGGCACGAAGGCTTGAGATAATGACAGATCTGTCCAGAGTGTGTCTAAAGACATTTGTGATAAGCATTCATTGTTTTGGATTAATAGTAACTCATCACAATGTTGATTTCATAGAATCATAGAATAGTTAGGGTTGGAAAGGACCTTAAGATCATCTAGTTCCAAAGCCTTCTCTTCTCCAGGCTGAACAGCCCCAATTTTCTCAGCCTATCTTCATACGGGAGGTGCTCCAGTCCCCTGATCATCCTCGTGGCCCTCCTCTGGACTTGTTACAACAGTTCCACGTCCTTTTTATGTTGCGGACACCAGAACTGCACACAGTACTCCAAGTGAGGTCTCACAACAGCAGGGTAGAGGGGCAGGATCACCTCCTTCGACCTGCTGGTCACACTCCTTTTAATGCAGCCCAGGAAACGGTTGTTTTTTTGCACTTGTGCAAGTGCACATGCTCATTTTTTGATAGACCAACACCCCCAAGTCCTTCTCTGCAGGGCTGCTCTGAATCTCTTCTCTGCCCAACCTGTAACTGTGACTGGGATTGCTCCGACCCATGTGTAGGACCTTGCACTTGGACTGGTTGAACGTCATGAGGTTGGCATTGGCCCTCCTCACAAGCGTGTCAGGATTCCTCTGGATGTCATCCCTTCCCTCCAGTGTATCAACCGAACCATACAGCTTGGTGTCATCGGCAAACTTGCTGAGGGCGCACTTAATCCCACTGTCCATGTCACCGACAAAGATGTTGAACAAGACCGGTCCCAACACTGATCCCTGAGGGACACCACTCATTACTGGTCTCCAGCTGGACATTGAGCCATTGAGCACAACTCTTTGCGTGCGGCCATCCAGCCAGTTCTTTATCCACCAAGTGGTCCACCTATCAAATTGATGTCTCTCCAATTTAGAGACAAGGATGTCATGCAGGACAGTGTCAAACGCTTTGCACAAGTCCAGGAGGATGACATCAACTGCTCTACCCCTGTCCATCAGTTCCGTAGCCCCATCATAGAAGGTCACCAGATTGGTCTGGCAGGATTTCCCCTTAGTGAAGCCATGTTGGCTGTCACCAACCACCTTGTTGTTTTTCATGTGCCTCAGCATGCCTTCCAGGAGAATCTGCTCCAAGATTTTGCCAGGCACAGAGGTGAGGCTGACTGGTCTGTAGTTCCCCGAGTCATCCATTTTCCCCTTCTTGAAAATGAGGTTATATTTCCCTTTTTCCAGTCATTGGGAACTTCACCTGTCTGCCATGATTTTTCAAATATGATGGACAGTGGCTTAGCGTCTTCATTTGCCAGCTCCTTCAGGACCCGCGGATGGATTTCATCAGGTCCCATGGACTTTTTCACGTTCAGGTTCTTAAGATGGTCTCGACCCTGATCCTCTTCTACAGTGGTCCCAGGGTCTTCATTGTCACTGTCCCTGCGTCTGCCTTCCATGACTTGGGTGGTATGGTCAGAGCATCATTAAGAACTTCAGCCTTCTCCAAATCCAGGGTAGCTAGTTCTCCCGATAGCTTCTGGAGGGGGCCCACATTTTCCCTAGTCTGTCTTTTATTCGCAATGTACCTATAGAATCCCTTCCTGTTATCCTTAACATCCATAGCCAAGTTCATTCTAAGTGGGCCTTAGCTTTCCTAACCTGGTCCCTAGCTTCCCAGACAACATCCCTGTATTCTTCCCAGGCTGCCTATCCTTGCTTCCACCTTTTATAAGCCTCTTTTTTCCTTCGAATTTTCCTCAGCATCTCCTTATCCATCCATGGAGGTCTCCTGGCCCTCCTGCTGCACTTTCTAGTAGGGATGTAATGCTACTGACCTTGGAGCAGGTGATCCTTGAATATCAACCAAGAGACTTGGGCCCCCCTGCCCTCTAGGGCTATATCCCATTGTCGTGGTTAAGCTCCCCCACCCACGCAATTTTCTCACTCATCCGAGCATTTATTATAGGTGCTGGCAACTGACTGGGTGTGTTGGAATGGAATGATGCCCCCCTCCCCCAACACATCTAGTTTAAAGCTTTCTTGACCAGCCTGGCAAGCCTCCTACCAAAACCACTCTTCCCCTTCGTTGTCAGACCAGCTTCACCAGCCTCCAGTAGACCTGGCCTCCCAAATTGAGTCCCATGTTCTAGATACCCAACCCCCTGACTGTGGCACCACTGTTCTAACCATTTATTAACCTTTATTAAACTATTCTCTCCCCTTGTTATTTCCCTTGTCATTATCATTAGTGGTGGTAGTAGTAGTGGTTTTGTATTATACCTTAGTTACTGGACTGTTGTCATCTCAACCCATGGGAGTTACACTCATTTGATTCTCCTCCCCATCCCTCTGGAGGAGGGAGTGAGCAGCTGCGTGGTTCTGGGTTACCGGCTGGGCTTAAACCACAACAGTTCTTTTTGGCAAGCACAAAGGGACATGAAAGGTTGAGATAACGACAGATCTGACCAGAGTGTGTCTAATCATATTTGTGATAAGCATTCATTGTTTCTTATTAACTCATCACAAGGTTGATATATTTGCTCTCAGAGTTGTTGCACTTGGTCTGGGAGTTTCAGCATGTCATACCTTACTTACAGCCAGTATTCACTGTTTCAGTGTTTATCAGCAGGGGGGACTGGGCTAAGGTTATTATTCTGTTATACTTCATGGAAATGACTTGTAATACAATACAAGTATTCCTCCCACCACTCCCGGAGGGATAGGGAGGAGAATTGAAAGAATATAAATCCCATAGATTGAGATAAGAACAGTCCGGTAACTAAGGTATAACACAAAACTACTACTGCTACCACCAATAATAATAATGATACAGGAAATAACAAGGGGAGAGAATACAATTGCTCACCACCCGCCAACTGACACCTATCCCGAGCCAAGCAGCGATCTGGGCCTTCCAGGTAACCCCCCCCAGTTTATATACTGAGCTGCTCTTTCACCTCCCTTTACACATCCAGATGGGATAGTCTGCATATCTCCATGCTGGGAAGAGCCACAACAAGGTCTGCATGGAGATACTGTCTTTTTTGAGTGTAGAAGAGACACTTGGAAGAAAGGAGAGGAAAAAAAAAGAGCAGGGCCATTTTCTTTTTTGGTTGATGATGACAAACCAGCAAGGGGGGTTTCAAAGCAGAGCTGGCAGGCATGACACCGAGCTGTGTGGTTTGGTTGATATGCTGGAGGGAAGGAATGCCATCCAGAGGGACCTTGACATGCTTGTGAGGTGGACTGATGCCAACCTGATGAAGTTTAACCATGACAAGTGCAAGGTCCTACACCTGGGTCAGAGCAATCCCAGGCACAGCTACAGGTTGGGCAGAGAAGAGATTCAGAACAGCCCTGCGGGGTTGTTGGTCGATGAGAAAATGAACATGAGCCGGCAGCGTGTGCTTGCAGCCCAGAAAGCCAACCGTATCCTGGGCTGCATCAAAAGGAGCGTGACCAGCAGGTCGAGGGAGCTGATCCTGCCCCTCTACTCTGCTCTTGTGAGACCTCACTTGAAGTGTTGTGTACAGTTTTGGTGTCCTCAACATAAAAAGGACATGGAACTGTTGGAACAAGTCCAGAGGAGGTCCACGAGGATGATCAGGGGACTGTGCGGGAGATAACAGCAACGAACTCTGACCAATATGATCAAGCGTTGACAATTTATTACAGGCAAGCAGCGTCTTTTATAGAAAAAGCCTCAGAAGACTAGAACATTCAATAACATCTGATTGGTTACATTCTTTAGCCAAGTGTTAGCAACGGTTTTATGATTGGTTGTTACAATAGTAAGTGATTCCCAGGCTGTGGCCACAACAGCAGATGGTTTCAAGGACACAACTATCAGTTCCTTTGTACGCATCCCTCTTAACAACTGTCTGTGCCAACTTTCTCAAAGCTTTCTGCACGTACGCGACCTATAGTAACCTCCACACATTCTTTAGTAACCTCCAAGCAGGGCCTCACAGCCTTTGGTTCACTACTTTACAACTGTCAAGCAGTTGTCTGGATTGCTCACAGTCCGTTTTCAGCAAGAAACGCTGCAACAGGACTGGAGCACCTCCTGTAGGAAGATAGGCTGAGAAAGTTGGGGCTGTTCAGCCTGGAGAAGAGAAGGCTGTGTGGAGACCTCATAGCAGCCTTCCAGTATCTCAAGGGGGCCTATAGGGATGCTGGGGAGGGACTCTTCATTAGGGACTGTGGTGATAGGATAAGGGGTAATGGGTTCAAACTTAAACAGGGGAAGTTTAGATTGTATATGAGGAAGAAATTCTTTACTGTGAGGGTGGTGAGGCACTGGAATGGGTTCCCCAGGGAAGTTGTGAATTCTCCATTGCTGGCGGTGTTCAAGTCCAGGTTGGACATAGCCTTGGGTGGCATGGTTTAGTGGGAGGTGTCCATGCCACTGGCAGGGGAGTTTGAACTAGATGATCCAGGGTCCTTTCCAACCCTAACTATTCTATGATTCTATGATTCTATGATTTTCCTACAGCAAGGAAAAAAAGATATATTTTCAATTTGGGTACATGCAATACTAGCTAGATTTTAGTGCAGAAAAGTCAGGCTTTAAAAGAACAGGTATTTTTTATGCCTTAGGAAGGACAGACTAACAAGTCTAAGTTGTTCTAAAAATATGTATTTATATATATGAGTATTTTAATAGATTTTTAAATGAATGTACATTGTTCCTGAGTTGCACCCACTTTTAGCGGTGAATCACCATATAATCAGACTGGCTTGGGCTGGAAGTGATCTGTGGTATGTGCTGTGGTATGGAAAACCCCTTGGCTAGTTTGTGTCAGGTGTCCTGTCTCTGCTTTCTCCTGGCTTCTTGTGCCCCTCCTCCCTGGCAGAGTATGAGAATAAAAGTCCTTGATCACAGTAAACATTACTTAGCAACAACTGAAAACATCGGTGTGATATTAGTGCTGTTCCCAGGCTGAAAATCAAAAACGCAGCACTGCACCAGCTACTAAGATGGAGAAAAATGACTGCTACACCTGAACTCAGGACAACAATGTAGCTACTCAACCCCCAAGCACAACAGCTACACCAACCTCAACAGACACTGCAGCCACTCCAACCCCGCTGACAGACACTGCAGACACTCCAATTGCAAAGACAGATGCTGCAGCTAAACCAAAGGATCAATCCGTGCCAATATCAGTTGCCCCTATAAACAAGGGGAAAAGCAAATGAAAGCCACAAAAAGCCACTCATGCACTGAAGAAAGATGAAGACCCAATGCATTTATTACAGGGGACAGCATCTGAACAAGAGTTATTAATACATGAATCAGAGGAAGAAGAAGAACAAGAGGTAACTTCTCGATCCCAGACCTCGACTGAGCTCTGGAATATGCAAAAAGATTTCAGCTGTCTTCCAGGGGAGCACATAGTCACCTGGTTGCTCCAGTGCTGGGACAATGGGGCCAATGGTCACAAACTAGAAGGTAGGGAAGCCAAGCAGCTGGGATCACTTGCTAGGGAAGGGGGAATTGACAAAGCGATTGCGAAAGAGAAACGGTCCCTCAGCTTTTGGAGGTGGCTCTTAGCAGCTGTGAAGGAAAGGACAATGTTATGTGTTGCTCAGGCAAGCGGACAACGATAGAGAGGTCTCCAGTACCGAAGGGAATCAGCCGTTCTAGAGATGATCTATTGCAGGCTGGATGCCGGGAATGCACCCATAGATCCAGACGAAGTCGAATGTACACGTCCCATGTGGCAGAAACTTACACAGAGTGCACCATGATCATACACCCACTCATTGGCATCAATGACCTGGAGTGAGGCAGCACCACCAACAGTGGATGAAATGATTTGTCAACTCCAAGAATTCGAAGACGGTCATCTCACCCCTTCCATCATTTCAGCTGTGGAAAAACTCCTGACCCAGGCGTTCAAACAATTGAGAGATGATCTATCTATCTGATCTATCCATCTGATCTATCCAGCTCCCCACGTGTACCAACCTGCATCTCAGCTATTAACAGAAGGTGCCCTACTGCCCAAGAGAGAAGATACAGGAGGTACATGCCACAGTCTACCCTATGGTTTTACCTGTGGGATCATGGAGAAGACGGAGATGTTCATGGAGATCACGGAAAAGTGGGATGGAAAACCTACCTCATTTCTGGAGGAACGGGCGTGTGAATTGAAGAGGAGAACAGTGGTCAAGGATGATTCTCCCAAGAAAGTTGCTGATCCAGTATTCAGTGAGCAGCTTCCCAGATGGAGTGGAAGAGCTGATTTTTCTCCAACTCCTGTGATAAGGAATACTAATCCCTTTCTACAGGAAATAAGTGGAGAATTGTATGATCACTATTAGAGAGGCCCTGCCTTCAGCCAGGGGGAGGAGAGGGACAATGGGGTTTACTGGACTGTGTGGATCAGATGGCCTGACACATCAGTCCCACAAGGGACTAATAAGGCTCTAATTAAGACTAATAAGACATAAGGCTCTAGTAGATACCGGTGCACAGTGCACCCTGATGCCCTCAAGCTATCAACGGGTGGAACCCATTTCTATTTCTGGAGTGACAGGAAGATCCCAAGAGTTGCTCAGTAATGTTTACCCCAATCAAGGACTTTTCAGTCTCTCATGCTCTGCCAGGGAGGAGGGGCATGGGAAGCCAGGAGGAAGCAGAGACAGGACACCTGACCCAAACTAGCCAAAGGGGTATTCCATACCACAGCACGTCATGCCCAGTATATAAACTGGGGGGAGTTACCCAGAAAGCCCAGATCGCTGCTTGGGTCCGGCTGGGTATCAGTTGGCAGGTAGTGAGCTATTGTATTGTGCATCACTTGTGTTTATTGTTTCCTTTTCCCCTTTTAGTTTTATATTCTCTCCCTTGTGTTATTTCCCTTATCATTATTATTAGTGTTGGAAACAGTAGTAGTTTTGTATGGTACCTTAGTTACTGGACTGTTCTTATCTCAAACCGTGGGATTTACATTCTTTTTATTCTCCTCCTCATCCCACCGGGAGAGGGGGGGATAAAGGGGCAGAGTGAGTGGGCAGCTGCATCATTCTGAGTTACTGGCTGGGCTTAAACCATGGCAGAACCCCACAATGTTTTCCTACAACCAGTCAGACTCACATCCAATATAGCTATTCCCAGGATTTTGTTTTCCCAAATTATCTCCTTAGATATCACAGGCTTGGCAAACACCCTCCAGTACAGCAACAACTATGACATGTGATGAAGGCAGCAGGTTTGAATTCACTTGTAATCCTTTGAGCAAATCCCAGCAGCTTGGAAAACATCCTCTGGCACAGCTTGAGGACCGACCTTGATATCAGCACTAACCTCAAAACCTAGGGCCCAAGGATGGGGGATGCTGCACTCAAGAGACTCCCACAGCCTGAGTTTTGCCAAGCCTGAGCAACAACCCTGGATCTGCTTCTCAAGTGGCAACAGCCCCTTATGGCTTCCTGGGAGGATCTCAGGGGCTCCTGAGCTGGCACCAACAGTAGACTGTGGGATAAAAGCCGCCAGAAGCCCCTCTTCCTAATAACCTTCCCAATAACCTCAGCAAGCAAACCAGCCACATACTTTCTTCCACAGGACTTGAGGTTGCTGCATCTACTCCCTGCAAGGAGGAAAAGGGAAACATGAAATGTTGCCCATTTTCAATAACCCAAAATTTCTACTCAAACACCCCATTTTCAGTAAACGTGGCCCTTTTACACTAAATATCCCATATGACTTCTTGGTGGCCATGGGGACAAGCATCCCCATACATGATGGGAAAGGGCAGGAGCACATCACTGAGGTCATCAGGGTGCAAGGGAAGGAAAGGAGAACATGCAGAGCTGCTGCTGCTTCTCCTTAGAGCTGGACTGCAGCCTGGTAAGATGGCAGGGCCTGGGCACACAGTGCTGCATCGAAAGGCAAGGAAATGGTAAAGAAAACACAAACTATGTGTGCTGTCACTGCTCAGAAGCCAAATCTTGCTTTACATTAGATAAGCAGTTTGTGGGGATGTCGTGGTTTAAGCCGTAAATTTCACTTCCCCCTCCTTTCCTGCCCCCCCCCACTCCGATGGGGGGGAAATGGGGAGAAGAACCGAAGAAAATGTAACTCCCACGGGTTGAGATAAGAACAGTCCAGTAACTAAGATACAATAAAAATCACTACTGCCACCACCAATAACAATAATAATGACAAAGTAAATACAAAGGAAGAGGATACAATCGTTTCGCCGCCCGACTGAGCTGAGAGCCCGCCCCTGTATTCTGTATTCTACCTCCTGGGCTACCTCCTGGGCATGACGTGCTGTGGTATGGAATAACCTCATTGGTCAGCCCGGGTCAGGCACCCTGTCTCCCCTCCCCCAGCTTTTTCCCTCTTTCCTGGCATAAAATGAGACTCTGCGGGAGGGGGAAACCGAACCCATGACAATCCACCCCTTATTCCATACAATTCACATCATGCTCAGATCCCACATTTTCAAAATACCATCTCATATATATATATACACATACACACACACAGATGGAGAGATATAATCCCTTAGTGCATGGACCAATCCCTATAAAGCTGCTGAGTCCATCCAGTCCGTGATGTCAGGCTCCACCTTTTGTAACAGTCTTTCAGAGCAGGGGAGGCTGTGTGCAGTGTTGGATCATTGCCTGCTGATGCTGATTGTTCCTTTACTGCAGAACTCATCTGGTTTCATCAAAGTTCGTTCTTTGTTGGGATGATGGTCTGAGGGCCAGTCACGGATAACTTGAAGACATCTAATTGATGGGCTATAAAAGAAACAAATTACATAGCAAGCAAAAGCATGCAATTGAATTCATTGGCTGTTTTCTCCTATAATCAAATCTCCTTGAGGTACACATCGGACTTCCCCATCTTCCTGCATTATCCACCAAGTATATCCAGGTCCCTGAGCAAAAGCAATCCCACAAGTGGGTTTGCCTTTACCTGAAGCAGGAATAACCCAGACTGTCTTCCCCAGCAAATTCTTTATGTGCACCACAGGAATGTTGTCCCCCTCCACAGTATGTAGAAGTTCTGACTGGGCTGGACCAGCCCTGTTGGCAGATCCTCTGGTGTTGACCAACCAGGTGGCCTTTGGTAAATGTGTATCCCAATGTTTGAAAGTCCCACCACCCATTGCTCTCAGTGTAACTTTTAACAGCCCATTGTACCGTTCGATTTTCCCAGAGGCTGGTGCATGGTAGGGGATGTGATATACCCATTCAATGCCATGCTCTTTGGCCCAAGTATCTATCAGGCTGTTCCGGAAATGAGTCCCATCGTCTGACTCAATTCTCTCTGGAGTGCCGAGTCGCCACAAAATCTGTTTCTCAAGTCCCAGGATAGTGTTTCGGGCAGTGGCGTGGGGCACAGCGTATGTTTCCAAC
The DNA here is from genome assembly GCA_017639245.1 of Myiopsitta monachus. Classification (NCBI taxonomy): domain Eukaryota; kingdom Metazoa; phylum Chordata; class Aves; order Psittaciformes; family Psittacidae; genus Myiopsitta; species Myiopsitta monachus. The sequence goes on from CM029940.1 coordinate 6,896,694, forward strand.
CATCCGGTGGTTGCTTCCACCATGGTAAGCACATGACGCTTGCCTTGGCGGGTTGGTGGGAGTGTGATATAATCAATCTGCCAAGCCTCCCCATATTTGTACTTCAGCCATCGTCCTCCATACCAAAGAGGCTTTAACCGTTTAGCCTGCTTAATTGCAGCACATGTTTCACAGTCATGAATAACCTGGGCAATAGTGTCCATTGTTAAGTCCGCCCCTCGATCACGAGCCCATCTGTATGTTGCATCTCTGCCCTGATGGCCTGAAGTGTCGTGGGCCCACCGGGCCAAAAATAATTCACCCTTATGTTGCCAATCTAAGTCCATCTGAGCCACTTCAATCTTAGCAGCTTGATCCACTTGCTGGTTGTTCTGGTGTTCCTCAGTGGCCCGACTCTTGGGTACATGAGCATCTACGTGGTATACCTTGACCACCAGGTTTTTCACTGTGGAAGCTATATCTTGCCACAGCGCAGCAGCCCAGATGGGTTTACCTCTGCGTTGCCAGTTGCTCTGCTTCCATTGCTGCAACCACCCCCACAGGGCATTCGCCACCAACCATGAGTCAGTAGAGAGATAAAGTACTGGCCACTTTTCTCGTTCAGCAATGTCCAAGGCCAGCTGGATGGCTTTCACCTCTGCAAACTGACTCGATTCACCTTCCCCTTCAGCAGTTTCTGCTACTTGTCGTTGAGGACTCCATACTGCTGCCTTCCATCTACGGTGCTTTCCCACAATGCGACAAGACCCATCAGTAAATAAGGCATATTGCTTTTCACTTTCTGACAGTTCATTATATGGTGGGGCCTCTTCAGCACGCATCACTCCTCCCTCCTCTGGTGACCATCCAGAATCTTTACCCTCTGGCCAGTCTATGATGACTTCAAGAATTCCTGGATGACTGGGATTTCCTATTCGAGCTCGTTGTGTAATTAATGCGGCCCACTTAATCCATGTAGCATCGGTTGCATGATGTGTAGAGGAGACCCTGCCTTTGAACATCCAGCCCAGCATGGGCAACCGGGGTGCCAGGAGGAGCTGTGCTTCAGTGCCAATCACTTCCGAAGCAGCTCAAACCCCTTCATAGGCTGCCAATATCTCTTTTTCAGTTGGGGTATAGCTGGCCTCAGACCCTTTGTATCCCCGACTCCAAAAGCCATGGGGTCGACCTCGAGTCTCCCCTGGAGCTTTCTGCCAGAGGCTCCAGGTAGGACCGTTCTCCCCAGCTGCGGTGTACAGTACATTTTTAACATCTGGCCCAGTCCAGACTGGTCCGAGGGCTACTGCATGAACTATCTCACGTTTAATTTGCTCAAAGGCTTGTTGTTGGTCAGGGCCCCATTTAAAATCATTTTTCTTCCGGGTCACATAAAAGAGAGGGCTTACAATCAAACTGTAATTCGGGATGTGCATCCTCCAGAGCCTCACAGCACCCAAGAAAGCTTGTGTTCCTTTCTTATTAGTTGGTGGCGACATTGCTGTTATCTTGTTGATCACATCTGTGGGGATCTGGTGGCGTCCATCTTGCATTTTATTCCCAAAAATTGAATCTCCTGTGCAGATCCCTTGACCTTACTCCGTTTTATGGCAAAACCGGCTTTCAGCAGGATTTGGATTATTTTCCTCCCTTTCTCAAAGACTTCTTCTGCTGTATCACCCCACACAATGATGTCATCAATGTATTGCAGGTGTTCTGGAGCTTGCCCCTGTTCCAGTGCAGTCTGGATCAGTCCATGGCAGATGGTGGGGCTGTGTTTCCACCCCTGAGGCAGTCAGTTCCAAGTGTACTGGACGCCCCTCCAAGTAAAAGCGAACTGTGGCCTGCACTCTGCTGCCAGAGGAATTGAGAAAAAAGCATTGGCAATATCAATCGTGGCATACCACTTGGCTGCCTTTGACTCCAGTTCATACTGAAGCTCTAGCATGTCCGGTACGGCAGCACTCAAGGATGGGGTAACTTCGTTCAGGCCACGATAGTCTACTGTTAGTCTCCACTCTCCATTAGACTTTCGCACTGGCTATATGGGGCTATTAAAGGGTGAGTGGGTCCTACTGATCACTCCTTGGCTCTCTAATCTACGGATCAGCTTATGGATGGGAATCAGGGAGTCTCGGTTGGTGCGATATTGCCGCCGATGCACTGTTGCGGTCGCGATTGGCACTTGTTGTTCTTCGACCTTCAGCAACCCCACAGCAGAAGGATCCTCTGAGAGACCAGGCAAGGTGGACAACTGCTCCACTTCCTCTGTCTCCAAAGCAGCAATACCAAAAGCCCATCGGTACCCTTTTGGGTCTTTGAAGTACCCTCTTCTGAGGTAATCTATGCCAAGGATGCATGGAGCCTCTGGACCAGTCACAATGGGGTGTTTCTGCCATTCCCTCCCCATCAGGCTGATTTCAGCCTCCAGTACAGTCAACTCTTGGGATCCCCTTGTCACTCCAGAAATAGAAATAGGTTCCACCCCTTGGCAGCTTGATGGCATCAGAGTACACTGTGCACCAGTATCTACTAGAGCCTTATATTTCTGTGGGACTGATGTGCCAGGCCATCTGATCCATACAGTCCATTAAATCCGATTGTCCCCTACCTCCACCTGGCTGGAGGCGGGGCCCCTCTAGTAGCCATCACATTGGTCACTCATCTCTTGTAGAGATGGATTATTCTTCTTTATCCCAGGAGCTGAGGTAAAATCTGCTCTTCCACTCCATCTGGGAACCTGCTCACCAGAGACTGAAGCCGCAGCCCTCATGGGGTGATCAGGCTTGACCTTTGCTCTCCTTTTCAGTTCTCGCACCCGCTCCTCCAAAACTGAAGTAGGCTTTCCATCCCACTCCATCATATCTTCTCCATGATCCTGCAGGTAAAACCATAGGGTGGCCCGTGGTGTATAACTTCTATATCTTCTCTCTCGAACAGTGGGACGCCTTCTGTTATTAGCTGAGACGTGTGTTGGTACACATGAGGAGCTGGATAGATCGTCTCTCAATTTTTGGAGGTCCTGGGACAGTTTTTCCACAGCTGAGATGATGGAAGGGTAGATTGTCCTCAAACTCTCGGAGTTTATAAATCATTTCATCCACTGTTGGTGGTCTTATGTCACTCCAGGTTATTGTTGCCAATGAATGGGCATATGATTGGGGTGCATTTTGTGTAAATTTCCGCCACATGGGTCGTGTACATTCGACTTCATCTGGATCTATGGGTATATTCCCAACATTTGGCTTGGTAGTATAGATCATCTCTACAATGGCTGATTCCCTCAGAGACTGGATGCCTTTCTCTAGAGTAGTCCACTTGGCCGAATGACTCATAACATCATCCTTGTATGGAAACCTATCTTTCACAGCTGCCAAGAGCCGCTTCCAAAGGCTGAGGGACTTTTTCTCTCTTGCAGTTGCTTTGTCAATTCCCCCTTCCCTGGCAAGTGATCCCAGCTGTTTGGCTTCACTACCTTCTAGTTCATGACCGTCGGCCCCATTGTCCCAGCATCGGAGCAGCCAGGTGATGATGTGCTCCCCTGGCTGACGGGTAAAGTCTTTTCGCATATTCCATAGCTCGGTTGAGGTCCAAGATCGAGAAGTCACCTCTTCCTTTTCTTCTTCTTCTTCATCATGAGGTAATAACTCCAGGTCAGATGCTGTCCCAGGTGGTGACATTTCTTCGTCTTGTTTCATCTTTCCTGCCTCTTCTTTGTTTTTCCTCTTGCGTACAGGGGCAACCAATATTGGTATGAGTTGGTCCTCTGGTTTAGCTGCGGTGATTATTACTGTGGTTTGGGTAGCTGCCGTACTTGTCACTGGGGTTTGAGTCGTGGCTGTACCTGTCGCTGGTGGTGATGTAGCTGCTGTGCTTGGAGCTGGATTAACTGCACTGTCCATTACTCCGCCCTCAGATCCAGAGATGTTTTTTTCCTTTTGAAGATGCTGGACAGTGTTAAACAAGGTTCTGTAAGCATAAGCCAAGCCCCAGCACGTTGCCATGATTTGTCCATCTCTGGTGTGACCAGAATGATCACACACCTCCTTTAAATGTTTTACTAATTTTTCTGGGTTTTGTATTTGTTCATTGGTGAAGTTCCAAAGCACTGGAGGGGCCCACTGGCCGAGATACTTGCCCATACTATCCCACACACCCTGCCACTCATGACTGTCCAGCCTCAAGGAAAATCTCTCGGCCATCCTGGATTGTGGTCTAACCCCAGACATGGCCCACACCCCACTCTGCTTAACTCTCCGGACCAGACAAAATAGTTGTGAGTACAACATATTCAGTATGTGTGCCAACATGATAATTCCCACCACCACCAGCAGGCAGATCTCAAGGGTATCTAAAGGCCATTCAAAACCTTCAGAATTCTCAAACAGTGTTGTAAACGGCCTGGTGGGGGCGCTGGGAGCACAAAAGAATGTCTCCTTCACAGGCTGACCACCCGAGGAGGTGAAAAGAGACATTTAATTTCTAAGAACTTCCATTATATACCTCCCAAAGTATAGAGTTGGTGGCCACACTGGAAACACAAACCGGGTCAGTTTCATGATCACTGAGTCTATTGTATTAACAATCCGTGCAATACAGTATAATGTAACAAGAACCTTAACCCAAAACCCAGATCTGAAAAACGTTAAGATAAGAAGAACCGGCTGTAAGTAAAGTATCATACACTGAACCTGTGAGAACCAGAGCAACAACTTTGAGAGCCAATAAATCAGCATTGTGACGAGTGGCTATTTTGTCTTTATCTCAACCCTTAAGTGCCCCACGTTGGGCGCCAAAAACTGTCGTGGTTTAAGCCGTAAATCTCACTTCTCCCTCCTTTCCCGCCCCCCCCCCCCCCCCCCCAATGCGGGGGAAATGGGGAGAAGAACCGAAGAAAATGTAACTCCCACGGGTTGAGATAAGAACAGTCCAGTAACTAAGATACAATACAAATCACTACTGCCACCACCACCACCAATAATAATGACAAAGTAAATACAAAGGGAGAAGATACAACTGTTTCACCTCCCGACCGAGCCGAGAGACCGCACGGGAAAAAAACAGCGAGAGCCCGCCCCAAACCACACACTTCCCAGTTCCTCGTTCCTCCTTCCTCCTTCCTCCTTCCTCCTCCCCCCCCCCCCCCCCCAGTATTCCACATCCTGGGCATGATGTGTTGTGGCATGGAATAACCTCATTGGTCAGCCCGGGTCAGGTGCCCTGTCTCTGCCTCCTCCCAGTTCCCCCTCCTCCCAGGCATAGCTTGAGACTTGGAAAAAAGCCGAACCCATGACATCCCCTTCTCCCTGCTCAGTCAGATTCAGGTTGTCTGCACATTTCCAAGCTGCACAAACCCCCTACCCCCCTGAACATCCTCCTGCTCATCCTGGACATGTGCTGTTGCTATTTCCCAGGCAGCACCCACACTTTCTGCAGTGGCCCAGCACGGACACAGACAACCAGCAGCCCAAGAGGCAGCTCATTCTCATATAGATCCCTCCTCTTGATAGCCATCTCAGGCACCTGAGACACCTCCTGTGCACGTTTGTAGGCTTGGGTCCCACCTATGGGTTCCCCCATCTACCTGCTCAGCCGGGACCCACCTCCTGGCTGCCCATGTCTGTTTTCACTCAGCCGGGGTGAAGTGCAGTGCAGAGGATCCCAGCTTCCCTGTAGGTCAGAGCCTGGCACCTGGTGAGCATGTTGAGGGCAGCCTGGGGGAGGGAGGAAGGAATCATCAGCCGTGGGCAGTAGAAAGCTCCATGTACCAGATTCCCCTCCCATGGGAGGGAGAAAAAACAGTGCCAGGTCTTCGAGACAGTTGTGGTTTAAGCCCAGCCAGTAACTCAGCACCAGACAGCCATTCACTCACTACGACCCTTTTTCCCCCCACTGCCAGGAAGGATGGGGAAAAGAATTGACAGAATGTAAATCCCACGGGTTGAGATAAGAACAGTCCAGTAAATAAAGTATAATATAAAACTACTATTACCAATAGTAATAATAATGATAAAGGAGATAACAAGGGGAGAGAATATAAAACTGAAAAGGGAAGGAAAAGCAAACAATAAACATGAGCGATGCCCAATACAACTGCTCACCACCCGCTGACCGATACCCAGCCCAACCTGAGCAGTGATCTGGGCATTCCAGATGACTCCCCCCAGTTTACTGGGCATGGTGTGCTGTGGTATGGAATACCCCTTTGGCTAGTTTGGGTTAGGTGTCCTGTCTCTGTTTCCTCCTGGCTTCCCATGCCTCTCCTCACTGGCAGAGCATAAGAGACTGAAAAGTCCTTGATCGGAGTAAGCAATACTTAGCAACAACTAAAAGATTGGTGTGTTATCAGCGTTGTTTTCAGACTAAAGCTGAAACACAGCACTGCACCAGCTACTAGGAAGGAGAAAAATAACTGTTACAGCTGAACCTAGGACATCCCCACAGCACCCAAGAAGGTCACTGTGCTGGAGCTGGTGTTGCATCAGCCCCATGGCAAGTGCTCGCATGTGTCTTCAAGACCTGGTGACCAGACCTGAGGATGCTCTGTAGGGCTGTAGCAGGGGCTGGTCCCTCCCGAAGGACTGTTCTCTTCGCAGGCAGCTCAAGCACAGGATGCTGCTGGGGAGGGTTCGGCTGGCCAGAGGCTGTGTGAATGTTGTCCAGGAGATAAGTCCTGCTCTCTAGGGCTGCTGTTCCTCTGGCTTCCTGGGTCCAGGAAGAAGGTAATCTGTTACCTGGGCTTTTTGCTGATCTTCACTTCCCCTTAGTCTACCTACAGGATGCCTTTGTCTGTATCTCAGCCCCTTCCCCTCCACATCCATTTTGCTTATACGTTTGTAATATCTTCTTTGCTTCTTCACCCTTTGTTCTATTTATTTGTAAGCATCAGTTTTGTTTTCATCCCTTTTTTCCATTTTGATTGTGAGGTCTCTTCCCCTTTTTCCACCCCAAATTCCTTTTTCCCTGACCCAAATTCCTCTCCCAGTCTGAGATTCAGGTGATGCCAAAATGCTGGTGATGAAGTCAGGTGTTGGGGATCCGAGTTTTGCTGGAATGATGTAAGTGCTTCTGGTCCTTCCCCCCATGAGGCTGTCCAACCCACTGGGCACGGGCTATGTCTTTGGTTTAGCAGCTTGACTCATCCAGATCGTGTCTGTGGTGCAGCTCTGCTCTGGTGAGTGAGTCTGAGCCAGACCAGGGCTGTAGGGAACAGGCACTGGGGTGAGAGTGGCCATTTCCATGGTGGGTCCCTTTGTCACATCTCCAAGACTGGGGGTTAAGTCAGTGAAGGGCTGTCACATGTTCCTGGGGAGAAGTCATGGCCCTGGGGGAGGGGAATTAGACCACTCAGTTCCCTTGGGAATGCCTGTGGAGTGGCCGTGGGCATCAGGCAGGTGGCTGAGCTGAGTTGGCCATGATGTAGTCACCACTGGGACCACGGGTATCCTAGGCTGCCTTGTCAGTTCTCTGTGGACCACATGCCATCCCTGCCATCTGGGTGGGAAGATGTGCACTCTCTGGTCTTGGGGTCCATGCTCTGGAGTTGGGGGCGATGGGGAAAGCATCCTCTGACAGTGGTTTGGGACCATGTCTGGGTGCTCCAGCCTGGCTGTGCACTGTTAGGAGGGAGGAGAGCACTTTCTACACTTCCCTTAGGTATTTACCATCAAATCAAGGCTGCAGCCACAGCCTGGCTATTCAGTTTGACTCTTCCTCCCTTGGGTGGAGAGCTCACCTATGGAAGGTTCCTACACATATGATGCTGAGATGAAATAACAGCTGCTGCAAGGGCTGGGGCTAGCAGCTGCTCTCACAGCATGTCTGGGGTGCTCAGGGGGAGAGCAGGACAGCAGGAGGGAGCTAGACCACAGGCTTATCTCCAAACCCTCCAGGCCATGGATCTGAGGGATTCCATGGTGTCCTGGGTTCAGCTGTAACAGGTATTTTTCTCCTTCTTAGTAGCTGGTACAGTGTTCTGTTTTTTACTTTAGTCTGAGAACAGTGCTGATAACACACCAATGTTTTTAGACACAGCACGTCATGTCATGACCAGTATATAAACTGGGGGGAGTTACCTGGAAGGCCCAGATCGCTGCTCGGGTCAGGCTGGGTATCGGTTGGTGGGTGGTGAGCAATTGTATTCTCTCCCCTTGTTTATTTCCCTTATTATTATTTTTGGTAGCAGTAGTAGTTTTGTATTGTACCTTAGTTACTGGACTGTTCTTATCTTAACCTGTGGGAGTTACATTCTTTCAATTCTCCTCCCCATCCCTCCAGGAGCGGGGGGAGGAAGAAGGGGGGAAAGTGAGCAAGCAGCTGTGTGGTTCTGAGTTACCGGCTGGGCTTAAACCACAACACATGGCTGTGAGAATTTTCGGTTATCCTGACCTGTGCTCGTGCCTCTGGCAGAGTTCCCTGGGGCCATGGGGAGTTGCAGCCAAGGGTGCTGAGGTTTGTGTGGCGTGCAGTGCCTTTAACATTGCTCTCTGTGTGTTCCTAAGATGATACTCCATGTATATGTGTATATATATTGTATTAGCACATCCCCCTCTTCTGTGTGAGTGTCAAATGGGTTTGCTTTACTTTAAATTTAAAGTTGCTTATACATTCTTGTGAGTGTGTAAGATTCCTGGAGTGGAGCCTCCTCTGTCTGGCTCCACTTGATATTTTCTTTTATCATGTTTTCTTTCTTTCCCCTGAACTTTTTTTGGTGGAGAAATGATGGTTCCTCCACTTGGAAACCAAAACTTGAGACATGGGGTATGGGCAGGCTCCCAAAGGCTGAAAACAAAAGCAAGCAGAGTCTGCAGTGTGGTTTTCATAGAATTATAGAATCCCAGACTGGTTTGGGTTGGAAGGGACCTTAAGATCATCTAGTTCCACCCTCTGTCACGGGCAGGGACACCTTCCACTAGACCAGGTTGCTTAAGACCAGGTTTTGCCCCTTGCTAGAGGTGGGCAGCTCTCCTCTGGAGCAAAGCTGGGGCTTCAGAGCAGAAGCAGGCTAGATTCTCTGCCTGCAGGGAGCACCTGTTCAGGAGGCAGAAGCTGATGCATGTTGTGCTCCAAGGCCCCCAGCCCCTTGCCTGATAGTTTCAGCTTTCTCAGAAGGTTTTTGGCATGCCTCCAGTCCTGTGATAGCAAGAGACCTGCAGAAGACCTGACTTGCTTCATCCCTGTTGTGGTTTAAGTCCAGTCAGCCACGCAGTTTTGCTCACTCACTCCCTCCTCTTTCTTCCCCCTGCTCCCGGAGGGATGGGAAGGAGAATCGAAAGAATGCAACTCGCACAGGCTGATATAAGAACAGTTCAGTAACTAAGGTATAACATAAACCACTACTGCTACCACCAATGATAATACAAGAGAAATACAAGGGAAAAGAATACAATCACTCACCACCCGATACCAAGCCCGACCACACAGTGAACCCCCCACCTTCCGGGTCTCTGCCCTCCGTCTTCACATCCTGGGCATGACGTGCTGTGGTATGGAATACCTCATTGGCTAGCCCCGGTCAGGTGTCCTATCTCTGCTTCCTCCAGCCTCCCCTCCTCCCTGGCAGAGCATGAGACTCAGAAAGTCCTTGGTCAGACCAAAACATTACCAAGCAGTAACTGAAAACACTGGTGTTATCAGCGCAATTCCCAGGCCCAAAATCAAAACCACAGCGCTGCACCAGCTACCAAGAAGGAGAAAAATGACTCCTACTGCTGAACCCATGACAATCTCACATCCAGGCCATGTGAGATGTGTGTTTTGATCACTGAAAAAATGCTTTTGGCTGCAGGTTTGGGAAGGGGGTGGGACGGGAAATGGAAGCAAGAGTGGGGACAGTGCTCAGCCTGGATCCCGCAGCTGGGAGGTGGCATGTCATCCCTTCATGCTGTCTGCTTGTGAGAGACTGAGCTGAAATTAGACTCCACCATCCATTGTCTCAAAGATGGGTATGAGGAGCTGAGATAAGACTCATCCATCCATTATCTCAAGGATTGCTGACAGACATGTGCAGTTGAAGAGCTGGCTACAAGACCAGTGAAACTGGATGCACATGATCCACCAGGAATGTGCATTATGTGACATTAAGAACAGAGGTACTTCCCTCCAACGCACTATAAAAGGGGAAAAAGGTAATCGCCATTGGGGGACACCCACCACTGAAGATGACGACTACGGACCCTCGGGACGCCACTGGATCCACTGTGGTGACTAGCGCTTTCTGCACTCTGAACGCTTGCTTAATTTCTGTCCTCTTTTCCGATCTGTCCTGTCACTATCTTTTTATAATAATCTTTTTTAGTATAATTATCTTTTTATAATAGACAAACTGAGCAATTGCGGTACTTGACCTCGCTTGCATCTTAATTTCACTCTGGGGATCACAAACAAAATATTTCCGACACTGGGTTTTATCCAGTTGGACCTTGACACTGTCCCATTCAGAGCTCCTTCAATTACAGTGCAGAGGTGCTCAGGAGGAGGAAGAGGATGGATGTCCCCCTCCTGGGGAGAGGGCAGGGCACCTTCCCCGCTGCTGATGCTGATCCTGGGTCACTGGTCCCTCTGGCAGCTGTGCTGAGCCCTGGGAGGGCATTAGTGCCACTGAGAAGGATGGTGCCTGGTGACAGAAGGGTGGTATCTTTCCCAGCCACTTGAATTTCTTATTCCCAGCTGGATGATTTCCATGGGAAGATGAAAAGTTGAACCGCAGCTGATAGTCCCAAGCAGTGACTGTATTTGAACTCTGTGGTTTGAGGAAATACTCTGTATCCTCTGGGTAGGCAAGCAAAAGGCATCAGCACCACCTCTGCACAGGCTTTTAATTTCTCATCTTTGATTTCTCTGAATCACAGCAAAGCTGTATAATCTTTGCACATGCAGGAGCTCAGGCTCCGGCTGGGGGAGGACCAGAAGCAGCTGGTGGGAGCAGCATTGTCTCAGCAGAAATCAGTTGAAGACCTTTATAGAAAAGTCTGGCTTGAAGATGAGGTGTCTCCAGAGTGTCCTTGGAGGAGATGCAGGTTTAGCCATCAGCAGATGCTGGGCTTTTTTGAACCCCTTGCTGCAGGATTTCATGAGCCTGAGCCTGCAAAAGTTCACTTGACACTGTTCCTGTGTTGCTTTGCTCTTTTAGGCAGTGCCGTCTTCTCAGGTGGGACCTGCAAGGTGAGACCTGGGCCAGGCTGTGCCCTGAGGGCTGCAGGGTTTGGGTCTGTGCCACTTCCACCACTGGTCCTGCCCAGAGGCAGCAAGTCCATTTAACACTGTGCCTGTCCAGGAGCCTTTGCTGCTCCCTAGGAGCTTGCACATGGGGCTATTGGGCCCAGCCCAGCTTGCTCCCCTCACAGGTAGAGTTTTCCTGGTTATCCAGAGTTTCAAAGGCATTACACAGCAGCCCTAGTGTCCTGCTGTCAGAGCCGAGGCTCCCCTGCCTCCCCCACCACTGGTGTGGGATCAGTGTCCATCCCACAGTGGGTTTGCCCCCAGCCTGGAGGTGGGCAACTGGGGCAGCCGAAGTTAAACTGTGCCAGCCGTGGTCTGGGGTCCAAATCCACCCCAAAGTCCAACCAAGATGATCCGGGCTGCCTGGCCTGGTACAGGAGCCCTGAGGTCATCTTCTGGCCACCACGGGGTTTTGCTACCAATTCCTGCTAGGGCAGGAGCAGCTCTGCTGGCCGGAGTCATGGAGAGCAAAGTTTGGGATCTGAGTCTGGGTGATGGCTTTGGGAGTCACGAGACTTGGGAGATCACAGCAAACACCTTTGATTCATGTTTCTGCCAGTAAAATCAGTGGCCAACGCTGAACTATAAGCAGTTATCACTCTGCTTCAGAGTGAACAGTATCTTAGGGATACAGGGATGCCTTTTAGTTGGCTTCCCCAGGCCTGGTGGGTGGGGAATGAGGTGCAATGTTGGAGACCACTGCTGTGTGCCTCAGTTTCCCTAGCTATGAATCAGAGCTGCAAAGGTGCCGGGCTGGGTCCAGGCAGGAAGGGGACTTGTTGCTCACCAGGATGGGGACACCCACAGCTCTGGGTAAAGAAGAATAGGGTCAGGGGGCTCTGGCCAAAGACAGAACCTGGGGCTGAACGCTGATCAGCGAAGCTGTGCCAGAACAGAATCCCAGACTGCGGCTGGGATTAGGGAGATGGGAAAGGCTGGCAGTCAGCAGGGCTGGAGATAAATGGATCAAGCAGCAATTGGCAGGCTCAGCAAGGGGAGGCTTAGCTCAGCCCAGCTCTGATACCTCCTGCTTCGGCAGTGGGGTTATCACAGAGCTGCGGGTGCAGCATCCCGGGGCACATCACCCTTGCATCATCCCACAGGGTTTCAGCAGCCCCACTGCTGCTTGTCTGTGCATCCCTGTGTGCAGCTGGCCCTGGGAGAGGTGACAGTGTCCCTGCAGAGCTTCCAGGCTTGCACTGAGCAGGTGAGTGCCTGCAGTAGCTTTGGCGGCTCCAGGGATGTGGAGGATGCTCAAACCTGCTTGAGTTTTGGCTTTTCTTTGCACTATCCTGCACTGAAGCTGGGCTGGCTGCTGTGAGCTGGGGCATTCAGAACAGCTGGGTGCCTGTAATCCCATTTGCAGGCAGTACTGGGCTAATCCTCGCAGAGCCTTGAGCAGACTGTGGTGGGTTTGGGGTGGTCAGTGGCAAGCTGCAGTGGCCAAGGAGCCCAGCACATCCCAACAGTAGCTTCCCAGGAGGCAGCAGGAAGTGTGTGGGGTAAGTGGCAGTGAGGGACACAGCTGGGGTTTCTGCAGGGTCACACATCACGGGGGGGTCAGTGCTATGAAATAAAGCTGGAGGATGAGCTGCAGCGGGGGCACAGGTCTGTAAGGAGCAATGCTGCAAGGGCAATGGAGTGGGGTAAATGTGGTGGGGTTTGATCTGCTGCTGGAGGGGAGGGAAAGGCTGTGGTGCTCCCTGCTCCAAGTGAGGATAGCGGGTCTGCACCCTGCTTGTGCTAGTGGAGACTAAAGCCCTTCACCCATGGAGCTGCACGCAGGCAGTGGCACGGGCCGGTGCCTGCAGCACAGGGTATTATTCACATGGATGCCTGCTCTGGTGCCATCATAGGCAAATCCAGGGTTCTCATTACTATTTCTTCCAGCAACTAGTTTTCTGGGGACCCACAAATGTTCCTGCCCCTCTGTTGTTCAGGTGTGCCAGAGGAACAGTCCCAGACCCCCACTTTCTTCCCCAGGACAAGGACAAGCTTAAGCCTCAGGCTTTTACAGCTGCAAAACCTTATATCAATGGAGGAAACATTGGTTGTTGTGGGGTTTTTCTCTGGGATTGTTTGAGCTTAGAGGTGTACGTTGACCCTGGGCTTCTTTGGAACCTGTGAAGGTCCCATGGATAGAAGTGCTGCTGGGTTTTCCTTGCAGTTCCTGGGGCATTCGCAGCTCCTTCATCCCTTATACTCAGTGGGAGGTAAAAGGCAATTTCTTAATTGGTTTCTGGTCATCAGGCCTCCTGGGAGGTGTTTTATAGCCACCCTGTCCTGCTTTTGGGACCTTGGGATCTCCAGGAGAGCTGTGCCAGGGGCTGGAGGTGCTGCATCGGCAGTGCTTTGGATGCATCCAAACCCAGCTCCTGGCCCTGCACAAGGTGGAGGCAAGCAAAGAGCTGAGGACATACATCAGCTCATACATCATACATGAGCCTGGGAACTTTAAATTATTAGGATTTCAGATGCCAGGCTTTGGGCAGCCCCCAGACTGAGGGATCTGAAAGGCATTCTGCATGCCTGAAACGCTGAGTGAGGGGTTAATGCAAAAAAGCCAAGTGCTGAGTAGCTTCCAGCCATCAACCTGCTCCGTATGTGGGACTGGGATCATATGTTAACCTGGGATGAAAACTCCCATGCCATCTCCTGGCTGTAGATGGAGCTCAGGGATCTGCTTTCTCCTGCCATTCAATGGCATCTCCTGTGGGCAACAGCGTGGGGGCAGCCCAAGATGCTCCTGAGCCCCTTGTTGATCAGAGTGGAGTGTTTTTGTGAGGCAACTTGGGCAGAGCACGGCTCTTTGGAGGGGCAGCAGCAGGAGACATCCCCTGTTTGAGCCAGGCAGAGTCATATACCCAGCATGCAGCATTGCTCTACTCACTGGTGCTGCATCCCAGCCCAAAGCTGCACTGAGAAGGGGGGGAACAATGACCCCAAAAGATCAAGCAAACAGTTTGGACAGCTGAATCCCTTCTCTGCAACATCTTGGTTTTACCTACCCCATCAACACCATGGCAGCCCCTGCACTGTGGCTGACTGCCTCTGCTGCCCTCCTCCTGCCCCAGCACCCCCATGAGTTGATACACATGTTGGGAAGTGAACTTGTTCCTAAACAAATTCTGCTCAAATTACTGTTGGTTTTCATCCCTCGAATGAAAAAGGAGGGGGAGCGCAAAGGACCCTGACCAGAGCATCACCGTTTCTGTGATCTGCTGTGGCTTCACGAGCACTTCTTATGTGACACTAGGTGTGGAGGGTTGTGGAAAAACAACCCTAAATGAGCAGTTACATTTAGGAAAAACAAAATGAACTGAGCCTATGAGCTTAAAATAGAAGATGTAGTTTGCTCATGGTAGCGGTGAGGGGTCAGGATTGAATCATAAAATGGTTTGGGTTTGGAGGGACCTTAAGATCATTCAGTTCCAACCCCTGCCACGAGCAGGGACACCTTCCACTAGACCAGATTGCTCCAAGCCCCATCCAACCTGGCCTTGAACGCTGCCAGGGATGGGCCAGCCACAGCTTCTCTGGGCAACCTGTGCCAGGGCCTCACCACCCTCACAGGGAAGAACTTCCTCCTTATATCTAACACTAATCTATCTCCCCTGTTTAAGTTTGATCCCATTGCCCCTTCCTTGTCCTATCGCTACAGTACCTGATGAAGAGTCCCTCTCCAATATCCTTATAGGTCCCCTTCAGATACTGGAAGGCTGCTCTGAGATTTCCATGCAGCTTCTCTTCTCCAGGCTGAACAGCACCAACTTTCTCAGCTTGTCTTCATACGGGAGGTGCTCCAGCCTCTGATCATCCTCGTGCCTTGCTCTGGACTTGCTCCAACAGCTCCATGTCCTTCTTATGTTGAGGACGCCAGAACTGCACACTGTACTCCAAGTGGGGTTTCACAGAGCAGAGTAGAGGGGCAGGATCACCTCCCTTGACCTGCTGGTCAAGCTGCTGGGGATGCAGCTCTGGCTGTACTGCAGTGCCACCTTTCCCAAGCAGGATGTGGAGATGGAAGGACACTGAGGATCTTTTTGGGCTGCCCTGGGGACAGTGTGAATGGCTGGTGCACTTGGTATCCCCCACTACTGCTGGCCTCTCACCACCAGAGACTCCTCCTCACTACCCACAGGCAGCAGGATGCTAAGCTGAATCCAGTGGATGGTCCCTCAGCCCCAGGGCCCCATCTGATAGAGGAGAGCCCCAGCCCCAGAGCAGGATGGGATTTGCAGTCCCTGAGGACCCAGGCTCTGTATTTGAGAGGTAATGCCATTGCATCTTTCAGCATGCAGCATGGTTTTCTTGGGATTTTGCTTTTGGTTTTGGGGCTGGATGCCTGGGTTGGGGGGTCCCGAACCTGACTTGCCTCCTTCCCTGGCAGTGTGGGGAGCAGTGTGCTCTCCTGGCTCTCCCAGGGGCTGGAGAAGATGATTCCCCAGCCAGTCCCAGACCAAAGAACACTGCAGGAACTTGGGAAGAGCTCCGAGACAAGCACTGACATTCCTGATCAGGTAGGTGACAGATATGGGCAATGGTCTGATGCATTTGGGCTTCTAGCTCTTTTTACGTTTTCTTCTTCTTTTTCCTCCTTATAATTCTCCAGTGCTAACTGAGAGCACTAAACATGCCCTGCATGGGCTTCATCCCTGGGGAAAGGGCAGGTCTCCCTTCCTTTTGGGATGAGCCTGCCTCGGCTGCTAGGTAGGTAATGGTCTGTTTGGCTTTTCAGACTGAGGTCCGGATCCTCAAGGACGAGGAAGAGGCAGCATCCCAGGTGCCTTTCTGGGACTCTCACATCTCACCTCCCCAGTCGGTGATGCTGGCACTACTGTCCCCTTGAGCCGGCTGATGGGGGGACCAGGAGCTCCCTGCAGTGCGAGTCCTGGCTCTCCCCCGTGCCCATGGCACTGCTCTCCTTGCAGAGATAATCCCCTTCTATCTGTAGGACAAGATAGACAACTGTGAGCCTGAGCCTGGCTCAGATACTGGCCCCAAGGAGTGGTGGGTCCCTGGGGGTGTTACCGTAAAAGTTGGTCAGAAAAACTCTCTAAGACTCAATTTGGAGTTTCAGAAAGCAGCATTCTTTATTGCAGCACTGGGCGCACATGCGAATCATTTCACAAAGGTGAGCACACCCGGTACTTGCCGACAGCGGCTATATATTTAGCATACTCATGCATATTCACAGATTTTATTTTTTTTGAAGGAAATAATTTACATATTCATTATATATCCAGAAACTAATTATAATGTTTGTATTCTAATTGCACATAACCTTTCTTGCTGAGTGGGGGTCTCTGGTAGTTGCTGATAGTCTTCCTCACTGTGTTTACTGAATGACCTCAGTGCTTGTGCATGCTCACAAGGTCCTAGTGCTGAGTTAGCAGTTGGTATGTGTGAGAGACTGAAGTGAAATCAGACTCTACTGTCCATTGTCCCAAAGATTGGAATGAGAAGCTTAGATGCTATTCCACAGACCATTGTCTCAGAGATGGGTGGGAGGAGTTAAGACTCCATTAGAGTCCATTGCCTGGGAGAAGGGTGTGAAGGAATTGCTGCCCATTATCCCAAGAATTGCTGTGGACTTGCAGTTGAAGAACTGGCTGCAAGACCAGTGAAACTGGTCCACCAGGAACGTGGAATACATGACAGGGGTACTCCCCCAACTCATTATAAAAGGGGGAAAAGGTGATCGCCAACAAGGACAACTCCAGTAGGACACATCTGTGAAGACACTCTCCATGAGGACAACTCCAGGAGGACACCTCCGACGGCTACTATGGACTCTTGAGGACACTCTGCTCCGATACTGACTACGGACCCTGAAGGACTCCCACCACTGAGGATGACTACAGATCCCTGGGACACTGCTGGATCCACAGTGGTGACTCTCTCTCTGCACCCTGAATTCTTGCTTCTTTTCTTTTTTTCCAGTCTGTCCTATCGCTGTAATAATTTACTTTTTATAATAATTGTCTTTTTGTAATAAACCAACTGATCGATTGCAGTACTTGATCTCATTTGCGTCTTAATTTCACTCTTGGGATCATGAAGGAAATGGGTCTGACACTGGGGTTTTCTCCAGTTGGACCCTTACAATATGTCCTTCTTTCTGTTCTGTTCCAGTCTCGCTCCACATTGGGTGCCACTCTGCTATCTTGAAGGCTGGCATCCTTGGTCTTATTTACTGTCTCCTTAGTTGTTATCAGTCCTGTGATGTTCTTTCCCCCATCAGCTGAACATTCCTTTCTCTCTGAGTGTTAGTAAGTTAGAACAGTTTGCTGTATGCTATTATGTTAGCTTAAAGCCATACACACTATTGTTAGTTTAAACCTATGATTTAAGTCTACGGGGGGGATGCAGGAAGGGGACGAGATGAGCTCCCCAACCATGGCCGTTTTCCCCTCTGGCAGGGCAGGAGTGTGGGTGCTCAACTGGCTGGTGCAGGGCTTCGAGAGGATGGTGCTGCAGCTGGAGGTGCTGAAGAAGCCAGGGATGAGCACTGCCCGGTGTTGGAGGCTGCGGGGCTGCCAGGCAAATGTGATGGAGGAGTGGGCTCCCTGTCTTCATTCCACACACCCCAAATGGGACCCTGGAGAGGAAAACCCCAGGGGAATTCAGCAGAGCAAAAGAGAGACATCGGGGTGCCATCCCAGTGCTCCCCAACCTGGCTGCACCCAGGAGGGACCCTCCATTCATGACCTGCTGGTGCTAGTAACCAGGTGTCTGGGTTTAATGGTCCTTGTCAAGGAAATGGGGCTGAAATTGCAGTGGAGGGTGTGTGGGGCTGTGCATGTGGGTCCCCTTGGGGTACATGCCCACCCAGGGTGGGTGGGGCCACATACAGTGAGTGCTTTGCCACATCCCTCTGTCCCTCCGCATCTGGAACCGAAGGAGCAGAAGTTCAAAGCAGTGGTGGTGTAATAAAAACCAACATTGTAAATTTGCTGAGAGTAATGTTAACTGTGTAACTGAAGCAAGGCTGATACAATAAGGCCTGAGTAACTGTGTAACTGAAGCAAGGCTGATACAATAAGGTTTGGGTAATTGTTAATTAAGGAAGGCCCATATGTGAAGTTTGGGTAATCATAAACTACAGATGTTCCTTTGTCTTTAAGAAACTGCAGAAACCCCCTTATCTATGTTCCTTTGTCTTTGAGACAAACTGTAGAAGCCCCCTTATCTATGAGACTGTAAATTCCAAGGACAACTAAGAGGGGGGCAGAAGAAGCAGTAAGGGACATGCGCAGAGAAAGAAGGTAAAAAGTTCAACCTTAAAAGTCTGTATAAAGGTCACTGAGGAAGACTCTTACTTCATCCCGAGACCCTCACCCAAGACCACCAGGAGACAGTGCGCATGCGGAAAAGACTTGCGAAACTAATTATCATACGAAGCGGGAGCAAATTTACCTATAACAACATCTTAGTGAATATGCATGTATAAGCTCTGTAAAAGGAGTGACTGTGTGATCCTTGGTGTGCGTGCTGGCAGAGCGGAGACTCCCCGCGCACCCAGCGCTGTTTGCTTATTACCTTTCCTATATGAAATTACAGTAAATATCCATTTGATTTGGAACTGGTCTTTGAACATTTATAACAGTGGGAGGTGAGTGATCCCCCTTTCAGAGGAGACACTCTACCTTTGAGAACCTTTGAGAACCCGGGTGTGGGCAGGCATCAGCACTGGAGCTGCCCCTGTCCCTGTGCCCCAGGGGTGGACACACCAGGTCCCAGTATCACAGTGGGGCCTCTACACCACCTCTGTCCCCAAACCACCCATGTCCTTGTCCCATGCTGAGTCCCTGGGGGAGAAGCTGCCAAGGAGGTCCCCCAAGCCTGTCCTTCCATGGGAGAGGTGACCCTTGCTTGCTTCTTTTCCACAACAATTTATGACTGCAGCACTGCCTGTCACCCTTCTCCTTCCCAATAAACCTGAGCAGGCACAAAAGGAACTAAACCTCAGGCAAAGCCAAAGAGCAGTATTTCAGCTGCCCAGAACACATCGTCAGCAGTGGAGCCAGCAGTGGCTGAGGTGCAGCTGGAGCTGGTGGCCACCCTTGTCCCTTGGTCATCCCTGGCTTGGGATGGCAGCAGGTAACCACAACGGCAGCTTCTGTGTGGGTACCTCTCCAGAGGGACAGTGCCGTGGGAGCAGAGGCTCCAGCGTCCAGGTCTGAATGTGGTTTCTGGTCACCAGGGTGTTTGTTTGCCTGGTTGGTCCAGGGGCTAGAGAAGGTGATGATGCAGCCAGTGACCAGGGAGAAGCAGGAGGCACAGGTATGCTGTGTGCTGGAAAGGCAGAGGGTATGTGAGCACCATGTCGCAAGCAGAGAGGGCATCCCCTGAGATGCAAATGCTACTAGATCAGTGCCACTACCTGCAATGGTTTGAGCTGTAACTCAAGCTTCTTCAAGAAAACAAATTCCCTGTTATGGGTTCGGTTTCCCCCCCCAATAGAGTCTCATGTCACACCGGGAAAGAGGGAAAAAAGCTGGGAGAGGGGAGACAGGGTGCCTGACCCTGGCTGACCAATGAGGTTATTCCATGCCACAGCACATCATGCCCAGGATGTGGAATACGGGGGCGGGCTTTCCCTGGTTTTTTCCCGTGCGGTCACTCGGCTCGGTCGGGAGGCAAACGGTTGTATCCTCTCCCTTTGTATTTCTTTGTCATTATTATTGGTGGTGGTGGTGGCAGTAGTGATTTGTATTGTATCTTAGTTACTGGACTGTTCTTATCTCAACCCGTGGGAGTTACATTTTCTTCGGTTCTTCTCCCCATTTCCCCCGCATTGGGGGGGGGGGGGGGGGCGGGAAAGGAGGGAGAAGTGAGATTTACGGCTTAAACCACGACAGTTTTTGGCGCCCAACGTGGGGCACTTAAGGGTTGAGATAAAGACAAAATAGCCACTCGTCACAATGCTGATTTATTGGCTCTCAAAGTTGTTGCTCTGGTTCTCACAGGTTCAGTGTATGATACTTTACTTACAGCCGGTTCTTCTTATCTTAACGTTTTTCAGATCTGGGTTTTGGGTTAAGGTTCTTGTTACATTATACTGTATTGCACGGATTGTTAATACAATAGACTCAGTGATCATGAAACTGACCCGGTTTGTGTTTCCAGTGTGGCCACCAACTCTATACTTTGGGAGGTATATAATGGAAGTTCTTAGAAATTAAATGTCTCTTTTCACCTCCTCGGGTGGTCAGCCTGTGAAGGAGACATTCTTTTGTGCTCCCAGCGCCCCCACCAGGCCGTTTACAACACTGTTTGAGAATTCTGAAGGTTTTGAATGGCCTTTAGATACCCTTGAGATCTGCCTGCTGGTGGTGGTGGGAATTATCATGTTGGCACACATACTGAATATGTTGTACTCACAACTATTTTGTCTGGTCCGGAGAGTTAAGCAGAGTGGGGTGTGGGCCATGTCTGGGGTTAGACCACAATCCAGGATGGCCGAGAGATTTTCCTTGAGGCTGGACAGTCATGAGTGGCAGGGTGTGTGGGATAGTATGGGCAAGTATCTCGGCCAGTGGGCCCCTCCAGTGCTTTGGAACTTCACCAATGAACAAATACAAAACCCAGAAAAATTAGTAAAACATTTAAAGGAGGTGTGTGATCATTCTGGTCACACCAGAGATGGACAAATCATGGCAACGTGCTGGGGCTTGGCTTATGCTTACAGAACCTTGTTTAACACTGTCCAGCATCTTCAAAAGGAAAAAAACATCTCTGGATCTGAGGGCGGAGTAATGGACAGTGCAGTTAATCCAGCTCCAAGCACAGCAGCTACATCACCACCAGCGACAGGTACAGCCACGACTCAAACCCCAGTGACAAGTACGGCAGCTACCCAAACCACAGTAATAATCACTGCAGCTAAACCAGAGGACCAACTCATACCAATATTGGTTGCCCCTGTACGCAAGAGGAAAAACAAAGAAGAGGCAGGAAAGATGAAACAAGACGAAGAAATGTCACCACCTGGGACAGCATCTGACCTGGAGTTATTACCTCATGATGAAGAAGAAGAAGAAAAGGAAGAGGTGACTTCTCGATCTTGGACCTCAACCGAGCTATGGAATATGCGAAAAGACTTTACCCGTCAGCCAGGGGAGCACATCCTCATCTGGTTGCTCCGATGCTGGGACAATGGGGCCGACCGTCACGAACTAGAAGGTAGGGAAGCTAAGCAGCTGGGATCATTTGCCAGGGAAGGGGGAATTGACAAAGCAATTGCAAAAGAGAAATGGTCCCTTAGCCTTTGGAGGTGGCTCTTGGCAGCTGTGAAAGAAAGGATTCCATACAAGGACAATGTTACGAGTCATTTAGCCAACTGGACTACTCTAGAGAAAGGCATCCAGTCTCTGAGGGAATCAGCCATTCTAGAGATGATCTATTGCAGGCCGGATGACGGGAATGCATCCGTAGATCCAGATGAAGTCGAATGTACACGACCCATGTGGCGGAAATTTACTCGGAATGCACCCTCAACATATGCCCACTCATTGGCAACAGTAACCTGGAATTACGTAATACCACCAACAGGGGATGAAATTCTTCAACTCCGAAAGTCCGAAGACAATCTCACCTCTTCCATCATTTCAGCTGTGGAAAAACTGTCTCAGGAGTTCAAACAATTGAGAGATAATCTATCCAGCTCCCCACGTGTACCAACCCACATCTCAGCTATTAACAAAAGGCGACCTACTGCTCGAGACAGAAGATATAAGACGCATATGCCACAGGCCACACTATGGTTTTGCCTGCGGGATCATGGAGAAGATATGATGAAGTAGGATGGAAAACCTTCCTCAGCTAAGGAGGAACAGGAGCGTGAACTGAAGAGGAGAACAAAGGTCAAGTATGATCACCCCATGAAAGCTGTGGCTTCAGTCTCTGGTGAGCAGGTTCCCAGATGGAGTGGAAGAGCTGATTTTACTTTAGCTCCTGGG
Source organism: Myiopsitta monachus (assembly GCA_017639245.1). Taxonomy (NCBI): domain Eukaryota; kingdom Metazoa; phylum Chordata; class Aves; order Psittaciformes; family Psittacidae; genus Myiopsitta; species Myiopsitta monachus. Next base: position 6,918,854 of record CM029940.1, read on the forward strand.
ATAAAGAAGACTAAGCCCTTTCTACAATACATAAGTGACCAATGTTGTGATGACAATTAGAGGGGCCCTGCCTCCAGCCAGGTGGAGGTAGGGGACAATCGGATTTACTGGACTGTGTGGATCAGATGAACTGGACATCAGTCCCACAGAAGTATAAGGCTCTAGTAGATACCAGTGCACAGTGTACCTCTGATGCCATCAAGCTGTCAAGGGGTGGAACCCATTTCTATTTCTGGAGTGACAGGAGGATCCCAAGAGTTGACTGTACCGGAGGCTGAAATCAGCCTGACTGGGAGGGAATGGCAAAAACACCCCATTATGTCTGGTCCAAAGGCTCCATGCATCCTTGGCAAAGACTACTTCAGGAGAGAGTACTTCAAAGACCCAAAAGGGTACCGATGGGCTTTTGGTATTGCTGCTTTGGAGACAGAGGAAATGGAGCAACTGTCCACCTTGCCTGGTCTCTCAGAGGATCCTTCTGTTGTGGGGTTGCTGAAGGTCGAAGAACAACAAGTGCCAATCGCGACCGCAACAGTGCACCGGTGGCAATATCGCACCAACCGAGACTCCCTGATTCCCATCCATAAGCTGATCCGTAGATTGGAGAGTCAAGGAGTGATCAGTAGGACCCACTCACCCTTTAACAGCCCCATATGGCCAGTGTGAAAGTCTAACGGAGAGTGGAGACTAACAGTAGACTTATCATGGCCTGAATGAAATCACACCAGCATTCAGTGCTGCCATACCAGACATGCTAGAACTTCAGTATGAAAAGGAGTCAAAGGCAGCCAAGTGGGATGTCACAACTGACACTGCCAATGCCTTTTTCTCAATTCCTCTGGCAGCAGAGTGCAGGCCACAGTTCACTTTTACTTGGAGGGGCATCCAGTACACTTGGAACCGACTGCCCCAGGGGTGGAAACACAGCCCTACCATCTGCCATGGACTGATCCAGACTGCACTGGAACAGGGGCAAGCTCCAGAACACCTGCAATACATTGATGACATTATTGTGTGGGGTGATACAGTGGAAGAAGAAGTCTTTGAGAAAGGGAGGAAAACAGTCCAAATCCTGCTGACAGCCGGTTTTGCCATAAAACGGAGTAAGGTCAAGGGACCTGCACAGGAGATTCCATTTTTAGGAATAAAATGGCAAGATGGACGCCGCCAGATCCCCACAGATGTGGTCAACAACATAACAGCAATGTCTCCACCAACTAATAACAAAGAAACACAAGCTTTCTTGGGTGCTGTGGGGTTCTGGAGGATGCACATCCCGGATTACAGTTCGTTTGTAATCCCTCTCCATTACGTGACCCGGAAGAAGAATGATTTTAAATGGGGCCCTGAGCAACAACAAGCCTTTGAGCAAATTAAACGAGAGAGAGTTCATGCAGAAGCTCTTGGTTCAGTCTGGACCGGGCTAGATGTAAGAAATACACTCTACACTGCAGCTGGGGAGAACGGTCCTACCTGGAGCCTCTGGCAGAAAGCTCCAGGGGAAACTCGAGGTTGATCCCTCGACTTTTGGAGTTGGGGATAGAGGACCTGAGGCCAGCTATACCCTAACTGAAAAAGAGATACTGGCAGCCTATGAAGGGGTTCAAGATGCTTCGGAAGTGATTGGCACTGAATCACAGCTCCTCCTGGCACCCCAGTTGCCCGTGCTGGGCTGGATGTTCAAAGGCAGTGTCTCCTCTACACATCATGGAACTGATGCTACATGGAGTAAGTGGGCCGCATTAATTACACATTGAGCTCCAAAAGGAAATCCCAGTTGTCCAGGAATTCTAGAAGTCATCATGGACTGGCCAGAGGACAAAGATTTTGGAAGGTCACCAGAGGAGGAGGAGGTGTTGCGTGCTGAAGAGGCTCCACCATATAATGAACTGTCAGAAATTGAAAAAAGCAATATGCTTTGTTTACTGATGGGTTCTGTCATATTGTGGGAAAGCACCGTAGATGGAAAGCAGCTGTATGGAGACCCTGACGACAAGTAGCAGAAACTGCTGAAGGGGAGGGTGAATCGAGTCAGCTTGCTGAGGTGAAAGCCATACAGCTGGCCTTGGACATTGCTGAACGAGCAAAGTGGCCAGTACTTTATCTCTATTCTGACACATGGATGGTGGCAAATGCCCTGGGGGGGGTGGTTGCAGCAATGGAAGCAGAGCAACTGGCAACGCAGAGGTAAACCCATCTGGGCTGCTGCACTGTGGCAAGATATCACTGCCCGGGTGCAGAACCTGGTGATGAAAGTACGCCATGTAGATGCTCATGTACCCAAGAGTCGGGCCACTGAGGAACACCAGAACAACCAACAAGTGGATCAAGGTGCTAAGATTGAAGTGGCTCAGATGGACTTAGATTGGCAACATAAGGGTGAATTATTCTTGGCCCAGTGGGCCCATGACACTTCAGGCCATCAGGGCAGAGATGCAACATATAGATGAGCTCATGATCAAGGGGTGGATTTAACAATGGACACTATTGCCCAGGTTATTCACAGATGTGAAACATGTGCTGCAATTTGGCAAGCCAAGCAGTTAAAGCCTCTTTGGTATGGAGGACGATGGCTCAAGTACAAATATGGGGAGGCCTGGCAGATTGGCTATATCACACTCCCACCAACCCTCCAAGGCAAGCGCCATGGTGGAAGCAACCACAGGATGGCTGGAAACATACACTGCGCCCCACGCCACTGCCCGGAACACTATCCTGGGCCTTGAGAAACAAATCTTGTGGTGACACAGCACCCCAGAAATAACTGAGTCAGACAGTGGGACTCTTTTCTGGAACAACCTTATAGACAGTTGGGCCAAAGAGCATGGCATTGAGTAGGTATATCACATCCCCTACCATGCACCAGTCTCTGGGAAAATCAAATGGTACAATGGTCTGTTAAAAACTACACTGAGAGCAATGGGTGGTGGGACTTTCAAACATTGGGATACACATTTACCAAAAGCCACCTGGTTGGTCAAAACCAGAGGATCTGCCAACAGGGCTGGTCCAGCTCAGTATGAACTTCTACATACTGGGGAGGGGATAAGGTTCCTGTGGTGCACATAAAGAATTTTCTGGGGAAGACAGTCTGGGTTATTCCTGCTTCAGGTACAGGCAAACCCACTCGTGGGATTGCTTTTGCTCAGGGACCTGGATATACTTGGTGGATAATGCAGGAAGATGGGGAAGTCCGATGTGTACCTCAAGGAGATTTGATTATAGGAGAAAACAGCCAATGAACTCAATTGCATTTGTATTGTATCTTAGTTACTGGACTGTTCTTATCTCAACCCGTGGGAGTTACATTTTCTTCAGTTCTTCTCCCCATTTCCCCCCCATCGGAGTGGGGAGGGGGGAAAGGAGGGGGAATTGAAATTTACGGCTTAAACCACGACAGGGGAGCAGCACCATCCCATCCTGTGCTCCCTTTCTCAAAGAGCTGCAGGTCCATGAGGTATCCACTCATCCTGCAGGATCCCTGTTTTGGGGTGGGGGTGGTCCCTGCAACACTGGAGCCCTGAGAAAGCTGTACATAGCATCCTGCTTGAAGCAGGGATCTCTTATGTGGCCTGCTGGGTTGAGCCTCTAGCTAGTTTCCCAACCCAAGTCATCTTCATCCAAGCCATCAGAGAGCATGCAGATACCCAGCCATCCTCCCATGTAATGGACTCGTCCCACCTCCTGTGGCTCTCTGTATGGTCTGGGTGGAAGGAGCCTTGCTGATGACATGCATGAGCTGAGCAGATGCTTGTGGATGGCCAGGAATGAAGGAATGCTATCCAGAGGGACCTGGTCAGGCTGGAGAGGTGGAACCATGCAAACCTCATGAAGTTCAACAAGGCCAAGTGCAAGGTCCTGCCTGGGTTGGGGAAATCCCCAGCACAGACACAGGCTGGGGGAGACTGGATGGAGCAGCCCTGAGAAGTACTTGGAGGTGTTGGGTGAGTAGATGCTCCCCCATAACCTGGCTTCAGTGCGCACTTGAGCCCAGAACTCCCCCTGTGTGCTGGGCTGCACCCCCAGAGCGTGAGCAGCAGGTCAAGGGAGGGGATTCTCCCCCTCTGCTGTGCTCTGGGGAGACCCCCCCTGCAGTCCTGGTCCAGCTCTGGGGCAACAGCACAAGAGGGACATGGAGCTGTTGGAGCAACTCCAGAGGAGGCCACAGAGATGCTGTGAGGGATGGAGCAGCTCTGCTCTGGAGCCAGCCTGAGAGAGCTGGGCTGGTTCAGCATGAAGAGAAGGCTCCTTAAGGGAAGACCTTAGAGCAGATCCAGTGCCTAAAGGGGCTACAAGAAACCTGGAGAGGGGCTTTTGACAAGGGCCTGTAGGGACAGGACAAAGGGGAATGGCTTTAACCTGGCAGAGGGGAGATTGAGATGAGATTTTAGGAAGAAGTTCTTCCCTGTGAGGGTGGTGAGGCCCTGGCACAGGTTGCCCAGAGAAGCTGTGGCTGCCCCATCCCTGGCAGTGTTCAAGGCCTAGTCTCAGGTTGTTGGAGCAGCCTGGCTCGCAGGAGAGGCAAACCCACTGCTCATTTCCTCAGAGGACACCACCTCTTCTTTCTCATCTGGAGGATCAGCTGAAGCCCCTCAGTCCCTCAGGGTCTCGCCCTTTCTGTGGTCATACCTCTCCATGGAGCAGAGTCTTGTCTGGCAGCACCAGCTTTGCTGGGAATCTTGAGGCCATGCACTGCTTTGCACAGGAGCCCTCCCATTTCTCAACTAGGAGCACAAATACTGTGGTTCCCCCACCCCAGGCTTCACCCCCCCAGGCAGACAGACCACTGGGCAGACTCCTTGGCTGGGGCCATGTTTCTGTCCCACTGAGGCAAGCCATGCCCCAACAAGTCCTGGAACCTGCAGCCCAGTAAATCACAGGTACTGGTGAGTTTTTCTTCCTCACCAGCTCTGGTTCCTCCCAAGCCAGTGGCATTTTGGTAGCCAAGACTTTTGAGAGGCTGGGAAAGGGGACAGCAGGGAGCATCTGCAACCTGGGCCACCAGCCTGGGCTTAGGGACAGGGTGCCTGTGGCTGGAGGTAGCAGCACTGCCCAAGCTTGTGAGCTTGGACTCTTGCCTCCTTGTACCCTGTTCTTGGTGGTCCCAAGCAGCCCAAGTGCCCAGCCAGGGATAGGAGTGGCAAGATGCCCCTGTGAAGTTCAGGGGTGTTGGGAGCATCCCCACATAGAGAGGGGGTCCCTTACTCCACAGGAAATTTCCATAATGGATGGGCAGGTCCTTTCTGGAGCAATTGCAAGAGGTGGGACACCTGGGTCCAACCTGGGTCCTGCTTCTCTCCTGGAGCTGGGGCTCTGCTGCCCCATCCCTAGCTTGGATCTGGGAGCATCTGTGAGCATCTCTCTCCAGCCCCCTGGGAATTGCCTTTGGTGAGTGCTTTGCCAGCCCAAGTGAGGCCAGTGGCTCCCCAGGAACCTGTCCTTCCACCCTACAAGACAAGGCTCATCCCAAGGATCACATGCTGGAGCTGGGCTGTCAGGCACGGTGCTGGCCATGGTAACTTGGAGGTTAGGGATGCCCAAGCACCTCAAGGTGCTCCAGGACACATGTTCCTCAAGAAGCCTTAGTGAGAGGCCAGATGGGCAGGTTTCCCTGCTCAAATGCTTGTCAAGTGGTGTCGGCTTTTCCTCTGCACAAGTTCTGAGCTGTTGTGCTCATGCAGCTCATTATCTCCCTGTTTCCTCTCCTGCCTGATGTTTCCTGCCTTGCTCACCGCCTTTTGATGGCTTTGCCCTTTGTGTCAGGCTTATCTCCTGGCTCTGGGTAGTGTCAGACCTCATTGTCCCCCCTGCCCACCATGATGGCAACATGCAGCCCTGTGTCCTTTCACTAGGTTGCAGCACCATGCCCAGGAGACACTTGGAATGCCAGCTCCACCCTGGGAGCATGGGCAAGCTGGGACAGGGCAAGGATGATTTAGGATCCATCTGCTTTTAGCAGATGCCTTTAGCATCTCTGTTCTGAAGCTGGGGAGAGGTGCTACCTGGACCAGCACATTGGTGCAGGGGGCTGCTGGGCCCAGAAGTAGAGAAATCTGGACAACCCTCAGGGACCCTCCATGCAGGGGCTGCACAAGGGCATGAGATCATGTCTGGAGACTTCCAGGGACCATAGGTTGGGAGGTTGTCACCCAGAGCTGCTCAGACTGCCACCATCAGTCCCCGTGGAGCCATAGTAGCATCTGTTGGCAAACATCTCTCTGCTCTGTGGAGCCCAGCAGCACTTCAGGGATTGATTTCAGTGGTGGGAAAGGCCCATATTTTCCATGGTCTTCCACTAGCCACCTTCTTTCAGATGAATAGCCACAGGAAAAGGCTTTTGCACCAGGAGCTGGCGTTGGCCAGGTCCATGGACAGGAGTGGGGAGGACATGGGGAGCCCTGGCAGGACTTGTCAGAACCAGGGCAAGACCCATTTTGAGAGGCAACCTCCCATGCCCAAGCAGGGCAAACAGCAGCAGGCAGAGAGCCCTGGTGAAAGGCAAAGCCTGCTCCAGGAGGAGAGGAGGCTGGGAATAGAAAAAGGCTGCTCCTGTGACACAGATGTTGCTGCGGAGGTGGAGCAGGAGGCAGGTCACAAACAGCCAGTGCACAAGGAAAAACTGAGACACCAGCCAGCGTGGCCAGGGTGGCTGGCCACAGCAGACCTTCACTGGCCAGGGAAGGACCAGGAGCAGCAGAGGCAACAGGACTGCAGGGGCCTCACCCAAGACCTGGAGATTTCCTCAGTAGGAGCCTTCTTCCAACCAAAACAGCTCTTCATTCTGCCAAGGTGAGGGCACTGTCCATGGCACGGGTGGACGGTGCAGCAGGGTGATCACTGTGGGGACATCTTTGCCCCAGGTGACCATTCTCAGAGCCACCAGCAGTGGGGTAGACTGTTGCTGGGAAGGCTGGATCATCTGGGGACCTGCAACTCTATGTGGGGTGCAGCACCAGGAGGGTGCTGGGGCCCAGGGCTGCCACCAAAGTACCAGAACTCAGCCTGGATGCATGAGAAACATGGCTCAGGAGGAAGCTCATCCTAGACCCTGCAGCACAAGGGCTGCCAAGGAAGACAAGTGGGGCCAGCAGATGTGTCAAGGCTTCTTCCAGCAGCTGCAGGGCTGGGGTTGCTCCATCACTATCTGCCCCCTGCAGTCTGGTGCATCCCTTCTCCCTCTGCTCTATTACTGTTATCCAGGATAAAGCAGATCAACAAGCCCCACCTCAAGCTTTTAACCCACTGCTGCCCATCCTGCTGCTCTCTGCTCCCATCTTCCTGAGCTGGGAGGGCTCCATGGCTGCCCTGGGAGGATGGTTTAGTACTGGGACTTTGCTGTAGGCTTTACCTCCCTTCCGGGGACCAACAGCACCTCCAGAAGGACTCCCACAAGCCATGTTGTCTCCCATGGGCCTCCCACATCCACTCTTGCAAAGGGTGGATGCTGGCAACGCTATCTCTTGGTGTGGAGAGAAGGTCCTGAAGGCTTTGCATACTGATGATTCCCTTCTTGCTCTCTCTTCCCCATTTTAGATGGTGGGATCCTGCCTGGTGCTTCCTCTGGAAGCCCCCCTGGTCTGTGAAGGGGGGAACATGGAGGCAGTAGCTTTGCACAGATTTAACCCAAATACCTAAGGAAATTCATCTCGGGGAAGACAATTGCAGCACTTTACCATCTTTGTTTGATGAGCTGGGGTTTAATTGAACCCTGGGGTCTCCGGAGGTGCTCCTGCTTCTCCTTGGGGAAGTGGAAATCAGCCAGACATCTCAGCAACCTTCTCCAGATTGTCATCTTCTCCAACAACTGAACTCTGCCAAATTGCCCCCTGCTTCTTATCTGGCAGGGAGGGGACCTCAGTGTCCTGTCAGCACAGGCTGGGTCTGTGTCCTTCCAGGTGATGACCACCATGGGATGCCTTTCCTGAGCACCAGTGTCTACACAGGAGCAGAGGTAAGTCAGCCAGCCTGCCAGTGATGCAGAGATGCTCCACATCTGCAAATGCACCTCATATGTTAATGTGCCCATCACCCCATCACACGCCCCGGTGCCCATGTGCACTCCCAGCATAAACCAACAGTTTTCCTGGGCCAGCCTGCTCCATGCCCTGGGGCTCTGGCACAGCCACACACATGGATCTTCCAAGAAAAGCCCATTTGGGAGTGGTGCAAGCCATGCTGTCACCTGAACTCGGTATAGGAGTGTGCACATGTTGGTTCCTCACAGAGCTGGGCTTCTGCCCGTGCCTGTACCTACAAAAGGGTTGATGATGCCAGAGCGAGCCTTTGGCCATAGGACCCAGCCCTGCTCTGAAGGGTCCTGCCAGGGGTTTGGAGCAGGTCAGCCTCTCCCTACCTGTCCCCTGGCACTGGCTGGGCCTGAATTTCCAGCTCTTGCAGAACAAGTTCCTGGGACCTGGCACTGGGAGCTGGCACGGAGCTGAGCTGCTGGCATGCCCATCTGGTGACATGAGCCTGCATGGGGACTGCAGGGATGGTGGATGGGGTGAAGCACACTAGAGGGGTTGTCCCATCAGTCTCCAGCACATCAGCACCCAAATGCATCTGTGAAATGCAGTGAGTAGCACAGGGACTTCAAGGGATGTCCCCAGAGACCTCAGGTTCCCATCCCATACTCTGCAGCCACATGGTTTGTGTCCCAGACTTTGCTGGGGATAGAGTGACATGGCCAGGATGTCCACTCAGGTCCCAGCCCTGATCCCCTGGAGCATCTTTCCTCCCTTGTTGGCTCTAGAGAGTGGACTGAGACCCACTGATGGTAAGAACAAGGATCCAAGCTCATTTTGATGAGTTCTCTTCCCCCATGTCCCTCTCCTTGGAACCAGGGAAGTGATGCTGGGGAGGAACTTGTCTCCTCTTGTTTGTTATTCCAGGATAAAGTTACCCTTTAAAGCAGAGCCAGTGCTGTCAGGGCTGCATACCGTCTAGGAACATTGGTCCTTCCCAACAGCTCCAACACACTTGTTATTGTGCTCACACAAAGCCAGACTGCTCCCAGCCCTGAGAAGGGGATGCAGATGAGGGGATCCAAAAAGGAGCCTTGAGGCTCTTTTCCCACCCTTGGAAAGTTGGAAGCAAAGGGAAAAGAGCTTCTTTTCAGAGAGGGAGAGCTCTTCTGGCTCTGGGATATGTGGGAAAGAAGGAGCAGAAAGCAAGGGCTGGAGCAATGGAAGGTGTCATGGGTTCAGCAGTAGCAGTCATTTTTCTCCTTGGTAGCTGGTGCAGCACTGTGTTTTTAATTTCGTGCCCAGGAGCAGCGCTGATAACACCAGTGTTTTCAGTTACTGCTTGACAATGTTTTGGTCTGGCCAAGGACTTTCTGAGTCTCATGCTATGTCAGGGAGGAGGGGGAGCCAGGAGGAAGCAGAGACAGGGCACCTGACACAAACTGACCAAAGAGCTATTCCATGCCACAGCACATCATGCCCAGGATGTAAAATACTGGGGGCAGGAACCCGGAAGTGGCGCTCTCTCTCTCTTGGCTCGGTCGGGTGGCGAGCAGTTGTATCCTTTTCCCTTGTATTTGCCTTGTCATTATTATTATTATTGGTGGTAGCAGTAGTGATTTGTATTATATCTCAGTTACTGGACTGTTCTTATCTCAACCTGTGGGAGTTACATTCTTTCAGTTGTTCTCCCCATTTCCCCCCCCCATCAGAGTTGGGGGGGGGGGGGGGGAAGGGAGGGAGAAGTGAAATTTACAGCTTAAACCACGACAGTTCTTTTTGGCGCCCAACATGGGGCACAAAGGGTTGAGATAAGACAGGTTAATAGCCACTCATCACAATGCTGATTTATTGGCTCTCAAAGTTGTTGCTCTGTTTCTCACAGGTTCAGCGTATTCTCACATTGTCAAGCAGTAACTGAAAACACTGGTGTTATCAGCACTGCTCCTGGGCACGAAATTAAAAACACAGTGCTGCACCAGCTACCAAGAAGGAGAAAAATGACTGCTGCTGCTGAACCCATGACAGAAAGGCAGGAGGAGCTGGATGTGGCTGGGGTACATGGGGGCTGGGGGAGCTGCAGGCCATCGGGGAGAGGAGCTGATTACAGCCATTTTCTATCCTTACTTACCCTGCTCAGCTGGTTTCATTTCCTTAATCCCCAGCCCAGCATTTCCTTTGTCATTTTCTTTGGAGGGGACAGATCCTTAACTGCAGGCTTTTGTACATGTGTATAAAAATGTGGTGGTGGTGGTCTCTGAGGGTCGTTTACTTCTTCCAACAGTCTTCATCACTTCTGGCAGTCTTTGAAGCATGGGCAGTAGAGGTTTATACCATCTTAATTAACATTACAGACATAGCGATCATTCTGTCCTTCTACTTATCAGTTAGTTTAACTGCACCCATCCTGGACATCTGCTAGTCCCAGATACTCCCCATCCCCAGGTCCTGTTTTTCTATCCTGCTTTTCTTACACTTTTTGTACTAAGGTCATAAGGACCTAAAATTATGTCAACTACAACGGTTTATCTTCATGCACCTCAGTTATTTTCCATTGCTACTGTTACAAAGCCATCAAACTTAACGTTACTTAAAACTGATTCCACTTATTTACAAAGGCTTATATTCCATTTTGTGCTTTTATGCCTCCTTTTCTCAGGAGGGAGGTGCTCCCGATCATGCAACCGCCATTGGCGCTGGCTGTGCCGTGGTTTCCTGCTGAAATCACATGACTCCTGCGTTTCTATGGAGATAGCTGGGGTGGGTGCTGCCAAGAGCTTGCACGAGTTCCCCGTCCGTTCCCCGTCCATAGGAGTGGAACAAAGGGGATGCACTGAGCCAGGCCCGTTCACGCCCTGCTCCTTGTCCCCCGCCTCTCCTGGGACACGTGAGTGCCACCGTCACCTCCGCACCCTGGGACACGCCGCCGGTCACGGGATGGGGATCGGTGGGGAGCGGGGTTGGTGGCTTTAGCAGGGTTACACCCTGGGGTGGGGGGTCCACCGCCGTCTGCCACCGACCTCGTCTGCCACCTGCCGCTAGTCCCGGGGTAGGCACCTGGAGCTGTGACGGAGGTGCTCGGTGACGGCGTGAGGGTGGGAACGGGGACGGGGACGTGCCTCATATCCCTCCGGAATGCTGGGCAGGGGGAAGCTGCCTGTGTCCGTGTAGGGCCGTGACGCCAGAGACATCGGTCCCGGAGAAGAAGCTGCATCCATCTCTCCCCCATCACCCCGGGGGCGTGACAGGACCCCGGGGTGGGGTTCTCCTGAGGGACCTGGGTGCTCCATGTCAGCTGGCTGTTGCCTCCTCCTCCTGGGTGACTGAGGGTAGGAATGCTAGAGACAGATCTTGCTTTGTTGCTGGCCCAATCCTCCTATCTCCCAGCCCTCCTCAGCCTGCCAAGAAGTGTTTGGGAAAGCCTCACGCCATTAACTCTTTCCCTGCCGCACCTCTGGCCATCCCAGGGCTTGCAAACAGCCTCAGAGGGTTTTACCTTTGCCAGATTCTCAGAGAAGACTACTGAGGCCACTGGGAAGACCTGGCCTTCCTATAAACCCTGTGTTGGCCGAAGACCTAGCTCCTGGCTGGTGGCTGAGGAGCAGCCTTGCTGCATCCCCAGGCAGGGCTGGGGTGTCAGGCTATGAGGCTGTGCAAAATCAGGCACCACAGGGCTTGCTGCTGGCAGCGTTGCTGGTTCTCGGTGGGTGGAAGTCCCCAATGCATCACCACAAGCCCCTGGAGCTGTGGTGGGAGCTGGTGTGGTGGCAGCTGAACCCCCATAGAGGACACAACATGATGGGGTTGAGCGTGGGAATGCAGCAGCCATGGGCAGGGCAGGGTGCTGGGATGGGCAGCAATGAGGTGGGTGTTGGGGTGCAACTGGGGGATAACTGTTAATCTGCAGTAGGGACAGTGGTGGGGATGGGGGCATCTCTTCCCAAACCTTGTCTGAGGCTTGTGGCCGGCACTCCCACTTTGCCCAGGGATCTGCAGCTTGGGTTGCTGCGGGATGCCTGAGTTGGGCACCATCCAGTGCCTGCTGCTACCCCAAGATGAGCTGAGCAGTGGCACAGGGACATTTTCCAGGGATACCACCATGCTGGACTCCAGCCTGCACTGGTGGCTTTGGCTTGGTGGGCATTGGAGTTCCTGCCATGGCTCTAACTTAAAGGACAGGACCTGGGAGACCCATGGCAGGCAGGGAGCTGGCATTTGGGGTCCCCAGGGAACAGTGCAGGCAGCCCAAGGCCTGGCTCAGCATGGGTTGAGGCCATTGCCAGGCTGGGATGGGCTCACCGCCTCGTGCTTGAGGTTATTTGTAGGGCTGCCATTTATATCGCTTCTATTTCTGCTGCTGTGTGGGGACACTGTGAGGGGGAGAGGGCTGGAGGCTGCCACAGCCCTGGTGCCCAGATGTGAGGTGCCTGGACCCTTGGCAAGAGATGCTGCTGGTGGCCTTGGTACCAGCTTGGCTGTGGTTGAGCCTGGCTTAGCACAAGGGCTGGTCCTTCTCCAGCCCTCAGGGCATCAACCCTGCAGATAAAACTCTGCACAGGATCTGCGGCATTGGGCTGCCGGGAGGTTTTGGAGCTGCTTTGTTGGTTTCTGTAAAAACTAAAGTCAGAGGGGTCGGCTGTAGCTCTGTGATGGGGGATGAACATCTGCAGCTCCAGAACCTGGCTTTCTCAGACCAGGACTGGCTCTTACCTGGCCACTTGGTCATTCACTGTGGTTCTCCTTCAAGCCACAGTGGTGGGTCTTTTAGGGAGAGACATTTTAGCAGGGCCTGTTGTGACAGGATGAGGGGTGATGGTTTTAAACTAAAAGAGGGAGATTCAGGCTGGACTTGAGGAAGTAATTTTGTACAATGAGGGTGGTGAGGCACTGGGCCAGGTTGCCCAGAGGTGGTGGATGTACCATCCCTGGAGACATTCAAGGCCAGGCTGGATGTGGTTCTGAGTATCTTGATCTAGCTGAAGATGTCCCTGATCACTGCAGGGAACTTGGACTAGTTGACCTTTGAAGGTCCCTTCCAACCCAAACTATTCTGCAATTCTGTCTTTTTGACAGAATTGTTACCTTCTGGCCTCTCCTAGGTCTCTACCATGGCCAGGAGCTCTTTGTCTCCTCACCAAGCTGGTGCTCATGTGCTGGCACTCACCTCCTCAGCCTCTTTCGCCAGTGGTGACTGTTGCCCTCTGTGTGCCCACTGCAGCTTCCTGTGCCCTTCCGTGCCTTATTCCCTGTTGCAGTGACATTCCCAGCCATGCAAGGGTGTCTGTGTTGTGCTTGTCCAGGAACAGCCTGAAATAGCTTCTTCATCACCTTGGTCTCTGGTGCTGGTGCTAGCAGGGCTTTTCCAGGGTCTGGGTGATGCTGGGTGGTCACAACCTTGGTCCTGGGGCCACCAGGGAGGTGCTGGGGGACCTCCCCAGGACTCAGTGCTGGCAGGATGTGGGGTCTCGGACACCAGTCCTGTACCCCACAGAGGGCAGAGAAATAGGAATGTCCTCCTGGGGTGTCTGGATTTTCTTTCTGCATGGCTGGAACATGCATATCCAAGCATGGCTGCCCATGGAGGGTTTTGTTTGCATGTGCAGCTGTCATGGTTGGGATGCTCGGGGCAGCTCCCCAGGCCTGGTGAGCCTGACATGGACACCCCAGAAAGGGTGTGCTTGGGGTGTTATACCCACATCTCTGCCTCATGGGATGGGTGGAGGCAGCCACCTGAGGTGGCGACCATCCAGGGAAGTCCCCTGAGCTGGGGGAGTGACCAGCACCCTGCTGTCCCCTTCCCTGCACCCACTCACAGCCAGGCCATGGATAAGGATTCATTTAACTCAATTACTGCCCAGGCCCTGGCACTGCTGCCACAGCTCGTGCCCTTCCTCTGTCCTCCCTTGGCAGGGTGTCCCAGCCAAGCACCATGCAGGGTGCTCGCAGGAGATGTCTAATGCCACATACCCATGTCTTCCTCTGGTGCCTTCTGCCACCTTTTGAATGCATGACCCCACCTCCTGCCTGCTCCTGGTGGTCTCCCCATGGATGATGCCCAGGATGGTGCTGTGCCACACAGCTTGCCTGTACTGCTCACATTGGGGCTGCAGGCAGGGCTATGGAGAGGCAGAGTCCCTGCAAGCTGCCACCCCTCTGGTAGGGAATCCTGGATATCCCTTCGTGGCACCAGGGAATGGCTCTGCCGTGGCTCTGGCAGCTTTAGAGAGGCTTTCTCATAAATCCTTAATGAGAAAAAACAAGCTGGCATGAGCCATGTACTGGGCACTGGCTCTGTGTGGCTGCCAGCACGGCAGAGGCTTTGCAAAAGCTGGGCAGTGCTGGGAGCGATGCTTTTCCTTGGTAAGAAGCAGCAAAGGGTGGAAAACCAGGTCATGACCCCCTGCCCATGGCAGCCGCTGGGTTGGGACTCTTTCCATCAGTGGAGAGAGCCAGGGGGATGCATCCCAACCAGGCAAGAGAGTGTTCATGTAAGTTCTTGAAGGCTGGGGTGGAGATGGGTCCCCCTACACCATGCATCGCAGCATCCTGGGCTGCTGGCTCCCTTCCATGCCCATGACACACAGGCCAGGTTGGATAGGGCTTGGAGCAACCTGGTCTAGTGGAAGGTGTCCCTGCCCATGGCAGGGGGTTGGAACTGGATGAGCTTTAAGGTCCCTTCCAACCCTAACCATTCTATGATTCTATGACACTGGCATGGAGGCTGCAGGCAGGCGGATGATAAGATGCTGCTGTTTGCCAGTCCTGGGATGTTTTTTCCTTGAGTGCAGCTCACCAGCTCTTCCCCAGCTGTTCTCTCAACAAGGCTGGTGCTGGGCACCCATGTGGGCACCCACTGAGGCACACACCTGGGCACCAGGATGAAGTGTGCCCTCTTTGGTGGTGACACTGCAAGCCCCACCTCACCGAGCCTGGGTGTGGCTGGCTTTGGAGCCATGTGCATGGGTGCCCATGGAAGGGGAGCAGTTACACCCTACAAGGGACCCACAGGTGCATCTCCTCCCCTGTGGTGTGCTGGGCCCATCCTGCTCAGGGACCAGCAAGGAGGGGACCAGCTCTGGGCTGGGGGAGCAGCCCCACAGCAGGCTCACCCTCTAGGCAAGGGGTTAACTGAGTATGGGAGCACCCCATAGAATCATAGAATAGTTAGGGTTGGAAAGGACCCTGGATCATCTAGTTCAAACCCCCCTGCCAGGGGCAGGGACACCTCCCACTAAATCATGCCACCCAAGGCTCTGTCCAACCTGGCCTTGAACACCACCAGGGATGGAGCATTCACAACTTCCCTGGGCAACCCATTCCAGTGCCTCACCACCCACACAGTAAAGAATTTCTTCCTCATATCCAGTCTAAACTTCCCCTGTTTAAGTTTGAACCCGTTACCCCTTGTCCTATCACTACAGTCCCTAATGAAGAGTCCCTCCCCAGCATCCCTATAGGCCCCCTTGAGATACTGGAAGGCTGCTACGAGGTCTCCACACAGCCTTCTCTTCTCCAGGCTGAACAGCCCCAACTTTCTCAGCCTATCTTCATACGGGAGGTGCTCCAGTCCCCTGATAATCCTTGTGGCCCTCCTCTGGACTTGTTCTAACAGTTCCATGTCCTTTTGATGTTGAGGACACCAGAACTGCACACAGTACTCCAAGCGAGGTCTCACAGGAGCAGAGTAGAGGGGCAGGATCAGCTCCCTTGACCTGCTGGTCATGCTCCTTTTGATGCAGCCCAGGATACGGTTGGCTTTCTGGGCTGTGAGCACACACTGCCTGCTCATGTTCATTTTCTCATCGACCAACACCCCCAA
The DNA here is from genome assembly GCA_017639245.1 of Myiopsitta monachus. Taxonomy (NCBI): domain Eukaryota; kingdom Metazoa; phylum Chordata; class Aves; order Psittaciformes; family Psittacidae; genus Myiopsitta; species Myiopsitta monachus. Next base: position 6,934,637 of record CM029940.1, read on the forward strand.
GGTCTTCTCCACTGGGCTGCTCTGAATCTCTTCTCTGCCCAACCTGTAGCTGTGGCTGGGATTGCTCCAACCCAGGTGTAGGACCTTGCACTTGTCATGGTTAGACTTCATCAGGTTGGCATCAGCCCACCTCACAAGCACGTCAAGGTCCCTCTGGATGGCATTCCTTCCCTCCAGCATATCAACCGAACCACACAGATTGGTGTCATCGGCAAACTTGCTGAGGGTGCACTCAATCCCACTCTCCATGTCACCAACAAAGATGTTGAACAAACCGGTTCCAACACCAACCCCTGAGGGACACCACTTGTTACTGGTCTCCAGCTGGACATTGAGCCACTGATCACAACTCTTTGCGTGCAGCCATCCAGCCAGTTCTTTATCCACCGAGTGGTCCACCTATCAAATTGATGTCTCTCCGATTAGAGACAAGGATGTCGTGGGACAGTGTCAAACGCTTTGCAGAAGTCCAGGTAGATGACATCAACTGCACTGCCCCTGTCCATCAGTTCTGTAGCCCCATCATAGAAGGCCACCAAATTGTTCAGGCAGAATTTCCCTGTAGTGAAGCCATGCTGGCTGTCACCAAGCACCTTGTTTTTCATGTGCCCTAGCATGCCTTCCAGGAGAATCTGCTCCAAGATTTTGCCAGGCACAGAGGTGAGACTGACTGGTCTGTAGTTCCCTGGGTCTTCCATTTTCCCTTTCTTGAAAATGGGGGTTATATTTCCCTTTTTCCAGTCGTCAGGAACTTCACCTGACTGCCATGATTTTTCAAATATGTGAGCGTACCCAAGCCTCATCCCACAGTGCTTTTACTCCTGAATCTGGCCTGTCCTCACTCTAAAAGCAGCGGCAAACAGGAAAGGGGCCTGGAGGGAGGTGGCTCTTCCTGTTCCAGTGACCTGGTAACTGCTGCTGGTCCCAGCCTGCATGGAGCTGGCTGCTCTGGCCTCCTCCATCGGAGCTGGAGGGGGTGCCAGGCCTGGATACCCTAGGACTGGGACCTGTGCAGGGACCTATAGCACTGGAGGAGGGTGACATCTGTGCCACAGAGTCCTCTGGTTGATTAGGGCAGCCCTGTGCGCTAAACAGGGAGCTGTGGGGCTGGGAAGTGCTGCTGGGTTAGCATGGAGGGCAGGTGGGTTTGCCACGCTGCCCCATGCAAGCTGGACCTCATGGGGAGTAGGACATCCTTGGTTCCCATGTGGGAATGTCAGCCAGCATCATTGGGGAGCCCTGTGAGGAAGCCCTGGCTGAAGCCAGCCCCTCCAAGTCTTTGGAGACCCTGATGACACAAACTGGGTACTTCTGAGCAAGGAAACCCTTTTCCCAGCAGCTCCTGGGTGTTGCAGGGTGCTCACAGGCATGCCAGGAGGATGCAATGCAATGGGAAACCCACAGCAAAGCCACAGCAGTCTTGCATCCCCCCCATCCTGGGGTCTGGCAGCAGCCCTGCTCTTCCCTCTGCTTTAAAGCAACCTGGAGCAGCTGGTGCTGGTGGGGTCCCTTCTCTCCAAAGGGGACAGGCATCCATCCTTCCATCCCTCTATGTCCTCCCATTCTCCATCCTCCCATCCCTGATTCTCTGCTGGAGCTGTGGCACTAGGCAGGGGAAGTGTGGGAGGAGACAGCCTGGGAGTGCCCTGCACACAGGCAGATGGATGCTTGGATGGATGGCATGAGAGAGCCACAGACCAGGATGCTGACCCTGGCCTGAGGGAGACCTTCTGCCACAGCCCACTATGAATGGCAAACCCAAAGGTACAGAGCTCCTCGACAAGTGCGGGTCATTTGGGGACCCCCAGTTGTGACATGGCTGGGTTGGGGGGGGCTTTTTAGGGTGAGCGACTTCCCCAGGAGGAGAGCTTTCCCTGCCAGGGGCACCAGGGATGTGGGTACCCACCACCTGCAAGGGACACAGTTGTCACCACAGGGTCCAGCAATGGCGTGTCTGTGGCAGGGTAGGACCCACCGTTTCAGACCCAGTCTCTGCATCTCAAGGCAGGAGAGGGGCCATGGCTACCCGGGCAATGCACCCCCAATGCCACAGCACCAAATCAGTTTTCACCCCCTTGTGCCTCTATGTCTTGTTTGAGGCTGTGCTAATGAAGACAAACTCCCAGCTCGATTTTGAGCATCCCCAGCATGGTGGCCTCAAGGAATTGGGCAGAACTGGGGGGGTTCTGCTCTGGGGCTGCTCTCGTCCATGGGGACCAAGTTGCTCAGGTAGGATTTGTGGAAGGGAAGCTACTGGTACCCAGCAGAGCACCCTGGAGATGAGTAGGTAGGGGTGAAGGTGGTATGCGGGACCTTCACAAGGTTATAGCAACTCCATGAGGATCCTTCCAGAGGGTCTCAGCACTTCTGAAAGGGGTCACAGCCCATTCAGGAGCAGAGTCTGGTGCCCCATGCCAGGCTACAGTCCCATATAGCAGGACCTCCAAAGTGAGACGGGGGGGTACAAAATTACAAAATGAAATATATAAACTTTTAGAATCAATTTTAAGTAATGTTAAGTTTGATGGCTTTGTAACAGCAATAATGGAAAATTAATGAGATGCATGATATACAGAGAAAAAATATAGAGTACAGCTAGAGAACATACTGAGAATCCTTGTATAAGATAAACTGCTGTAGTTGACGTAGTTTAGGCCTTTATGACCTTAGTACAAAATGAGTGTAAGAAAAACAGGCTAGAAGAACAGGACATAAAGATAGGGAGTATCTGGAAAGGCAGGGGCCCAGGACAGGCTGCAGTTTAACTGATAAGCAGGAGGACAGGATGATTGTTATGTCTGTGGTGCTAACAGATTAAGCTGGTATAAGCATCTACTGCGCCTGCTTCAAAAGCTGCCAGCAGTGATGAAGATTGTTGGAAGAAGTAAAGGACCCTCAGAGACCACCACCACATTTTTGTATGCATGCAGGGAACTTTCTGGAAAATGAGATAATCCATATGTGGCCTCATGAATATGTATGTATGCTCTGTAGCTATATAAGGACTGCTTGTGTAGCAATACCTGGACACACGTTAGGAGGAGCTATCCCCCGTGTCTCCCAGCCTGCTTGTCAACTAGAAAACTTTGTTGGCAAGTTTGTTCCTGGAGTTTTCTCCAAATCAATTTGGCACCCCAGATGGGACACTAACTCTGCTCAGCTACAGGACCCGCTGAGGACAGGGCTCCCTAGGGCCCTCAGGAATTTTTCCTGGAGGGACCCCTCGACTCATTCGGATCACTGCGGGAGCAGACAAGGACCATCTTTATAAAGGACCATCTTCATAAAAGGTATTCTTTATTTGTACTGTCTGTAAGAAGCAGGGGTCTCTTGCAGGCTGGGCTGGTTTGGTAAGCATACGCAAGGTTAGGAAGCCTTCCGTAAATCGAGATAGGAAATCTCGTGGGTAAAGGCGTATATCTGGCTGCTAGCGTCCATTTGGTATACACCCACAAGAAGCAGGGGGCTCTTGTGGTTGGGGTCCTGCAAGACACAGGGGGTGTCTTGTGGAAATGGTTTTGGATCTTACTGGTATCTGACTTATTTTGTGGCTTGTTACAGTAATGATTTTGGTTTTGTGATTTTGATACTGGTGACCGGATGTTATAACTGTGTTATTAGTTGTTGTTTGTCTGATTGAATTTTAGTCTCTGTCTCAAATGTTGTAAATGTGTGGAGTGTGTCTGTGGGATCCCATGTGTGCGTGTGTGTGAGATTGACAATGGAAAATCAGCAGAGTGGAGAGATCTTGAAAAAGAGTCCTTTAAGGTGCATTTTAGCACATTGGAAAGAACTGGGAGAGTCTCCTGGGGGCTCAGTAATTAAGAAAACGTTGGTAAAATATTGCAACAAATGGTGGCCTTTGTATACTTTGGAATGTTAGGAAAAATGGGCTAAAAATGGAACTTTGAACTATGATACTGTTATAAATGTTCAAAGACCAATTCCAAATCAAATGGATATTTATTGTAATTTCATATAGGAAAGGCAATAAGCAAACAGCGCTGGGTGCGCGGGGAGTCTCCGCTCCGCCAGCACGCACACCAAGGATCACACAGTCACTCCTTTTACAGAGCTTATACATGCATATTCACTAAGATGTTGTTATAGGTAAATTTGCTCCCGCTTGATAATAATAATGATATCATGCTTGCGCATGATAATTAGTTTCGCAAGTCTTTTCCGCATGCGCACTGTCTCCTGGTGGTCTTGGGTGAGGGTCTCGGGATGAAGTAAGAGTCTTCCTCAGTGACCTTTATACAGACTTTTAAGGTTGAACTTTTTACCTTCTTTCTCTGAGCATGTCCCTTACTGCTTCTTCTGCCCCCCTCTTAGTTGTCCTTGGGAATTTACAGTCTCATAGATAAGGGGGCTTCTACAGTTTGTCTCAAAGACAAAGGAACATAGATAAGGGGGTTTCTGCAGTTTCTTAAAGACAAAGGAACATCTGTAGTTTATGATTACCCAAACTTCACGTACAGGCCTTAATTAACAATTACCCAAACCTTATTGTATCAGCCTTGCTTCAGTTACACAGTTACTCAGGCCTTATTGTATCAGCCTTGCTTCAGTTACACAGTTAGCATTACTCTCAGCAAATTTACAATGTTGGTTTTTATTACAATACATTGTTCCAATTACTGTTGTTTTTGGGGTGGCAAGGAAAATGGGATGAAGTGATGTATGCACATATGTTTTTCACTTTAAGAAACAGATGGAATGCGAAATTAATATAGCTCCACTACATCCCTTAATTTTGGCTTTGGAAAAGGACAGGGAAAAACTGAAAGTTAAGATGGAGAGAAGTTGTTCTGCTTGTGATATCGGAGAAAGATACTTGAAGTTAAAAAACAGTAATCAGGAAGACAGGTTGGAAAACTTTGTATCACAGGTACCTCCGAGAGGAGCATCGTCTGCATCTGTCTTATCTGATGTTGATGAGGAGGAAGAGATTGCTGTCACTGGCAACAAGCAGCAGATTCACATTCAGAGTTAAGAAAGGGTTAAAACAGAAGTGCTGTTGCAGAGGGATCTGCAGCCCCTGCAGAGCGGGGGGAGCAACTGTGAGAGAAAAAAAAAAAGGGAAACCAAGGGGGAAAGGAGCGGAGCTGGGGCAGCTCCCGTGTTAGAGCGTGGGCTGAAGCTGGGGAGCAGAGGTGGAGGAGGGCTTTCTGACGGAGGTGGGGGAGTGGGCTCTTCTTCTGTGGAACCGGATCAGTGTACGTGTTATGGGGAAATGTACGTGTTATGGGGAGTTCGGGTGTTGGAAGTGAGACTGCCCTGGGGGGGAGTGCTATGGGGTGGCTCCCGCGGCTGAATTGGAACTAGACAGACACAGTGATGGACCTGGGGAATCTACCCTAGCAGATAAAGTTAAATTAAAGCTAGGGAATAGAGAAAATGAAGTGGAATTTTAGTGGATACAGGAGCAACTTATTTGGTGTTTAATCAGAGGGAAAAGAATTTGTTACAGATGTGGGAGCTACTGGCCACCGAGAAAAGAAGAAAGAGACATTCTTTCTGAAATCCTTAGAGTACAAATTGGGAAAACAAATAGGAATGCATAAATTTTATGCATGCCAAATTCTCCAAAATTTTTATTAGGGTGAGAAGCAGCATTTAAAGAAGGCAAAATGGAATTAAGAGTTAAAAATGATCAATTAATTGCAGTTTTGACTTTATCTTTAATTCAACAGAAAAGCAAACAGAAGGACCTCCCTGAAATAGAATAAATCCTCAATCAGGTATATCTGGGATTATGGGCATCAGAAATTCCAGGTAAGGCAAAAAAAAAAAAAAAAAAAAAAAAAAAAAGCGTTTCCTGTTAAAGTAAAAAAATAAAAGGGGGGCCCTGCCCGATTAGAATAAAACAATATCCCTTAAAATTGGAGGATCAAAGGGAAAAAAAAATAAAAATTGCTAAATTAAAAAATATAGATTATTAATTGAATGTGAATTGGAATATAATATTCCTATCTTGGCAGTAAAGAAATATGCTGGGAAGAGTTGCACATTGGTTCAAGATCCCAGAGCAATCAACAAAATTGCAGGGGATATTCATCCAGTAGTAGCTAATCCGTATACCTTATTGACTAAATTGGATAATAATTAGAAATGGTTTGCCGTCCTGGATTTAAAGGACGCTTTCTTTTGCTTACCATTAGCCAAAGAAAGCCAAAATTTATTTGCTTTTGAATGGGAAAATCCTAACACAGGAAGGAAAAACTCAATTAACTTGGACGGCATTACCTCAAGGGTTCAAAAACAGTCCAACAATTTTTGGAAATCAGTTATCACTAAAAGAAGCCATCTGTCAGTCTCCATGCTGATCATCAAGGAGCTCCGGACATTCCTGGGAATGACTGGATGGTGCAAACTTTGGATCCATGATTATGGTGTTCTGGTAAGACCACTATATGAACTGTTTAAAGAAAATACTCCCTCTCTGGAATGGACTAATAAAGCAGAGAAGGCTTTTAGAAATTTAAAGACACAGCTAATGAGAGCTCCAGCTCTGGGACTTCTGGATGTGATTAAACCATTTTGGCTATATTCCTATGAAAATCAGGGAATAGCTTTGGGGGTTCTTGCTCAGAAACTAGGACCCTACAGAAGGGCAGTGGCCTATTTTTCGAAACAGCTGGATGAAGCGAGCAGAGGATGGCCTGGATGCCTAAGGACTGTGGTGGCAGTTGTAATGAATATTGAAGAGGCTGGCAAATTCACCCTGGGACAAAAGATTACTGTGCTAGTGTCCCATGTTGTATCAGCAGTCCTGGAACAGAAAGGAGCCCACTGGTTATCTCCTTCACGTGTTCTAAAATATCAGGCCACTCTTGTGGAACAAGATGATATAGAAACTGTGGTCACTAATGTTGTGAATCCAGCATCCTTTTGCAGGGGTAATTGTCAGAACCACTGACACACGACTGCTTGGCCACTATAGAGACTGTATATTCAAGCCGATCAGACTTGAAAGAAAAACCTCTGGAAGATGTTGAATCTCGGTTTACTGATGGTAGTAGCTTCATAAAAAGTGGTGAATGAAAGGCAGGGTATGCCATTACCACCACTTCACAGGTAATAGAAGCTAAACTTTTACCTGTGAATACTTCTGCCCAAAAGGCAGAAATAATAGCATTAATGAGAGCCCTGGAATTGGCTAAAGATAAAAGGATAAATATTTGGACTGATTCTAAATACGCAACTGGTGTGGTACATGCACATGGTGCCATCTGGAAAGAATGAGGACATTTGAACACACAGGGGAAACAGATTGAACATGCTACAGAAATTCTATGGCTGCTGGAAGCTGTTCAGCTACCTGAAGAAGTAGCTATTTTGTATTGTGAAGGGCATCAACGAGGTGACTCTGATCAGGAAATTGGAAATAATTTGGCTGATTTTGAAGCCAAACGAGCAGCTGAACAATCTAAAATCATGTCCTTAATCCCTGATGGCAAACTAACAATTGAGAAAGCTAAACCTAGGTATTCAAAAGAGGATAGAAAATTGATGGAAGATCTAAAAGGACAGGAAAATAAAGAGGGTTGGCTTCAGATACCTAATGGGCGAGTTGTAATCCCCTATAACCAACTCTGGAAATTAGTTCAGGAGGAACATAATAAAACTCATTGGGGTAGCAGCTCTTTGTATAGATACTTAAACAAGCAAATTGTAGGAAGGAATCTATATACTGTAGTTCAATTAGTGACGAAACAATGTCAGCTATATCTTAAGCATAATCCTAAAACTGAAAATAGAAATCAGATTGGAACAACTGGGAGAGGACGAAGAAAAGGAGGTTTTTGATATTTGTTGGTGTTAATAAATACTTTTTCAGGGTGGCCAGAAGCATTCCCTTGTAGAATAAATAATGCAAGATAAGTAATTAAAACCTTGTTAAACAATATAATACCTTGTTTTGGAATACCAGCGGTAATTTCTTCCGACCGAGGCTCACATTTTAGCACAAAATTGTTACAAGAAATTAGCCAAAAATTAGAAATTGATTGGCAACTACATGTTCCATACAGGCCACAGTCCAGTGGGCAAGTAGAAAAGATGAACCATTTGATCAAACAACAGATTAGTAAAATATGTCAGGAAAAGAATTTATATTGGTACCAAGCCTTACCACTGGCTCTATTAAGAATTCGAACTAAACCTTGGTCGAAAGAAAAGGCTAGGCCATGTAAAATTTTATATGGAATACCATATCTGTCCCAGTTTAAAGGAGAAAGTCTTCTGGAAGTGGGAGAAGGCTATCTCTGAGAGTTTCTGGTCAATCTGGGAAAACAATTAGAAGAGATAAATAAGAGAATAGTGGGGACAAGAGCAAGAGGTTTAGATTATCCGATTCACCCTTTTAGATCTGGAGACTGGGGTTATGTTAAGAATTTTTCAGGAGATCCTCTACAGGAGAAGTGGAGCGGACCCTACCAGATATTGCTGACCACCATTACAGCAGTGAAGATAAAGGAACAACCTGCTTGGATACATTATTCAAGAATAAAGAAAGCACCAGAGCCAGAGAAGACATGGCGGATCGAACCTTCAAGACTCCTACGTATGAAATTGCGTCAGTCATAATTTGGATTTATATGATAACTAGCACACATCTTGGGACCAAAATTTATATTTGAAAGTAGTGCAAAGTGTCACTAAAGTTTTTTATCGTAGCGACTGTTGGGTGTGTGCACAGTTGCCTAAATCAGGAGAAAATCTGGATCTTCCATTAATTGGAGTTCCAATTCCTAGCACTATCTCATAGACGAATTTGTGGATGAACACTAGCAATATATATCAAAGGGAAAGACTAAAATTTGGGATAGTTAATCCTAATCCAAGTAGTAAATATTATACCTGTGCACAAAGATGTGTTACAGCAGGAATCAGAGTAGGAGATTATGTTTGTTTGCCACAAATGCAGGTCACCGTTCAAATTGCAATCATACTATTAATATAGATGGTATCGTAGTACAGTGGTGGCCCGTTTCTAAAAGGAAAGGATGGTATTGGTTATGTGGAAAAAAAATGCTTATAAGACCCTACCCCCAGCCGGAAGGGGGGCGTGCGCCTTGGGTGCTGTGATACCCAATCTTACTGTTGTTAATGTGTATCCTTCTGAGACCTGGGTTAGAGGTTTTGCTGGGCGCATTGAGTGAGGGTTTAACCCTATTGCTGAAAGGCACACCGCATTTCATAGTTTTGTAAGATGGCTAATTCCATCTTTGGGAGTAAGTAAATAGAGAAGGCAATTGTAAATCTCTCCGCAACTATAGAGAAAATAGAAAATAAAACCATTGATATAATCCAAGAGGAACAAAAGAGATAACTAGCCTATCTAAAATGGTATTACAAAACCTAATGGCTCTAGCCAATGGCGACACAAGGAGGAGTTAGTTATATAATAAATGAAAGTTGGTTTTCCTATATAGATCAAAGTGACAGAATTGAAAAGGATCTGGAGGAAATTTGGAAACAAACTAAAATATTTCATGAAATGGCAATGGATGATACCTCCTGGGGTTTTGAAGAAATCTGGAAAAAGTTAACTTCATGGTTACCCAATCTCTCCTGGTTGAGGCAACTGGTTGCAGGAATATTGACGTTGTTTTTATATTGATTACTTGTGGAATGATACTGTCATGGGTTCAGCAGCAGCAGTCATTTTTCTCCTTCTTGGTAGCTGGTGCAGCACTGTGTTTTTGATTTTGGGCCTTGGAGCTGTGCTGGTAACACCAGTGTTTTCAGTTACTGCTTGGCAATGTTTTGGTTTGACCTAGGACTTTCTGAGCCTCATGCTCCACCAGGGAGGAGGGGAAGCTGGGAGGAAGCAGAGACAGGACACCTGACCCAAACTAACCAAAGAGGTTATTCCATACCACAGCACATCATGCCCAGGATGTAAAAACGGAGGGCAGAGACCCAGAAGGGTGTGGTGGTGCTTTGGGGGGTTCACTGTTGGGGGGTGCACTGTCTGGGTCGGGCTTGGTGAGCAATTGTATTCTCTTTCCTTGTATTTCTCTTGTATTTCCCTGGTCATTATTATTATTGGTGGTAGCAGTAGTGATTTGTGTTATACCTGAGTTACTAAACTGTTCTTATCTCAACCTGTGGAAGTTGCATTCTTTCAATTCTCCTCCCCATCCCCCCGGGACTGGGGGAAGAAAGAGAGGGGAGGGAGGGAGGGAGTGAGTGAGTGAGAAAAACTGTGGCTTGGACGCTTAAACCATGTCAGATACAATGTTCCTTCTGGTATTGTAAATGATCTATGATAATTTATGAAAATTGGAAGAGGAATGAAATCAAGCATCAAGTAGAAGAGGGAAATTATTTCAAAAAGACTTTGGACGGTAATGATAGTATATAAAATGTTGCAAAAGAATTTACAAAAGGACAAAAAAAGGGGGGATTTGAGACGGGGGTACAAAATTACAAAATGAAATATATAAACTTTTAGAATCAATTTTAAGTAATGTTAAGTTTGATGGCTTTGTAACAGCAATAATGGAAAATTAATGAGATGCATGATATACAGAGAAAAAATATAGAGTACAGCTAGAGAACATACTGAGAATTCTTGTATAAGATAAACTGCTGTAGTTGACGTAGTTTAGGCCTTTATGACCTTAGTACAAAATGAGTGTAAGAAAAACAGGCTAGAAGAACAGGACATAAAGATAGGGAGTATCTGGAAAGGCAGGGGCCCAGGACAGGCTGCAGTTAAACTAACTGATAAGTAGGAGGATGGGGTGATTGTTATGTCTGTGGTGCTAACAAACCGATTAAGCTGGTATAAGCATCTACTGCGCCTGCTTCAAAGGCTGCCAGCAGTGATGAAGATTGTTGGAAGAAGTAAAGGACCCTCAGAGACCACCACCACATTTTTGTATGCATGCGGGGAACTTTCTGGAAAATGACATAATCCATATGTGGCCTCATGAATATGTATGTATGCTCTGTAGCTATATAAGGACTGCTTGTGTAGCAATACGGAGACAAATGTTAGGAGGAGCTATCCCCCTTTGTCTCCCAGCGCCCGTAATAAAGAATACCTGCTTGTCAACTAGAAAACTTTGTTGGCAAGTTTGTTCCTGGAGTTTTCTCCAAATCAAAAGCCATGGGGATCCTGGCTGGGTGCTTCTCTGTGCCTTTGGTGGTGGGGAACCCATTTCACTAGGACCATGGTGGTCCTGGGCTGGTTCTCAGGAGCCATCCTAGAAAACAGGTTGGACTTGAGCTCAGCCAGGCACTGGGGAACCCCCCAGCTCCAGCAGTGGCCACCTCCCTGGGTCCCAGCTTGGGGCTTGCATCCCACTCTGGCTGTGAGCTGGGATCCCATGGGATGGGTGGTGGGGTGGGAGGGGGGGAGCCAGCTGTAAGTGTCTGCCTGTGCTGTGCCCTGCCCTTCTTCAGGGATACTGCACAGGATAAATAAGCACTTCCTCCAAGTATTCCCATTCGCAGCTCCTTCCTTTTCCTGCTGCCCTGCCACTTGGCCCAAGGAGCCATTGAACTCCCATGGCTGTGAGGGTGGATTCTGCTGCCATAGCCCCACCACCCAGCATCCATCCAGCCCCCAAAGTACCATCCCCTGCTCCGGTGGGGACTGCAACCTTATGGCTGCAAGTTTCTCTCTTTGTCACAAGAAGCCAGGATTCCCTTCACTGACTCATCCCATTCCCATAAAACTGCAATCCCCCTCCTTGCCCAGCACTAGGGGGGTCCTGCCTGGAGGAGAGGCAGAGCGTGAGGAGGTCAGGGAAGAGGCAGCTCCCAGGCTCCCTGTGACCATGGCGTGTGTCCCCGGATGCTTGTGTCCTGTGTGCTGGGATGAGGGGTGGTGGGAGGGAAGAGCTGCTCCAGTGCCAGGAGCCAGCCAAACGCCATCCTGGGGCCAGAAGGGGCTGGCAGGGGGCTGGGGAATGAGCCTATGTCAGGGCAGCAGGGACACAGCTGTGCAAACATGGATGCAGCGGCTGGGCTGGAGTGAGCTGTGCCACTGGACAAGTTCACAGGCTCCCGAGGTTGTCCCCACCATGCAGCCAAGGCTCATCCAAGGGTGCCAGGTTGTGCCATTGGTGTGGGGTGGTGGGAACCCCTGCTTGCCAGGGACACCATGGACAGGATGGACCAGCACATGGACACTGTACTGTGTCCTCATTGGGGGACACCAGTACCACATTGTGCCTGGGGAGGTGGCCACAGGGCCATTAGCATGGGGACCACAGCCCAGCCTTGCCAATCCCTCCTGGGAGAGCCACTTGGGTTGCTGTTCTCTGGTTGTGGGTGTTGCTCCCTGGGGTCGGGGGTGCTGGAGGCTGCTGGTTTGGCCACCCCATGCATTGTTGTCCTCCAGTGAGTGATATTACTGGAGATGCTAGTCCCAGGGCTGTGGGGCCAGGGATTTGGGGGGAGCCAGTTTGGGGTGTCTCTGACCAGGGCAGTGTTGATAAACCCGCCAGAGCCACCTGAGTCTGGTGTCCGAGTGTCAGAAACAGAAACCAGCTGGGACCCACCCAGCTGGTCAGACCGCCCCCTCTGCCGCTTCAACCAGCATTCTTGGGATCCCAATCGTCTCCAGAACAGCAGGAGTCAGAGAGAGGAGCCAGTGGCTGGTCTTGGAGAGCCCTGGGGTGGGCTCCAGCACCCTGCGTTGTGTCACCCATCCAGCTACTCACATCTGGCTGCTGCTCTGCCCTCTTGGCCAGTGCCTGTGGGCAGCGCTGGCTGAGGACAGACTCCCAGGATTACAGTGCAGACATGGCATGGTTGGTTTTGGGGGGTGTTTGGGGGAGAGCCAGGTCCCTGGGCTGGAGCACAGGCATGTGGTCCTGTGAGCAGGCTCATGGCACTGCTCCCTGTGTCAGCCCAGGAGCCTCAGGGGCCTTGGAGCATGACCCAGCCTCTGAGGTGCCTGGGTGAGTGGCTGGGCATTGCTCTGACTCTGCTGGGGAGCTGTGCTGGGGCATTGGTCCCCTGCAGCCCCTCCAGCATCCTTGTCCCCCTGTGATATCCCCAACATCCTTCTCCCCTGTGATGCTCTCAGCATCCTTTTCCCCAGTGTGGGCTCCTGCCTGGGTGGCCCTCTTTAGAGCCCTCTGTCCCCAGACAGTGATGTAGGCTGGAGAAGGATGGGCTGGCAGGGCTGTGCTCACCCTGTAGGAGCTTTGACCTACCTCACTTGTGGAGAGCAGGGTTTTAGGGGTGGTGGGTGCTTCCCTTTCCATTTAGACGGTTGGCTGTAATGCCCAGCTGGGGCAGCAAGCATCAGTGCCAGGGGCCTTGCTCACTCAGTGGGGAGCAGATTAAAGAGCCCTGCAGAGGGTAATCTGTCCAGGGCCTGCAGGTCAGCCTGGCTGCCAGGGATTACAACTCCTCCTAATGAGTTTAACTGGGACAGTGTTGTCCTGGAAACTGGAGGGACTAGCACCAGGATAACACCAAGGTGGCAGGACCTACTGAGCAGCTCCATGGTCCTGGGCTGGGACCTGAGTGCCAAGGGGGAACCAGATGGATCTGCTGTATCCCGGCTCTGCTGGGATGGAGGTTCATGGTGGTGGCTGGCTTTGACTCCGGACACCCCTGGCTCATCCCAGGTGCTGTGAATGCCTGTCCCAGGCTGGCGTGTGGGGAGGTGACAGCATGACTGCGGGACACTGAGGAGCACAGCACCAGAGTAGTACCCACTGGCAGCTGAGCAGGTCTGTGCTGGTTTGAGTTGGGCTTATTCCCATTGTGCCGGGGAAGGAGTGGGGACGGCCTTGGGATCCAGGGCCTTGTCTGTGTCCCTGTGCCATCCCTGATGCTGCTGGGGCCAGAGCCTTGCTGCTGGCCACGCTGGGGTTGGCAGCTGGGAAGCTGTGTCTCTATGGCCCTGCCTGGCCTTCCCATGCAGGGTGTGTGACTGCTGGGCACTATGTCGGATTGTCCCTGGCAGCTCCTGGCACCCCAGACCACAACTTGGCCCTAGGGGGTTGGCAGGGAAAGAGGGACTGAGTTGGTGTCAGTCAGTGGTGGATGGGATGAAGTGGAGCATCTATCAGCCCTGCAGGCTGGGCTCCTCCATCTGCCTGGCTGGCACTGCTGGGGTGGCAGGGCCAGGAGGAGCCCCAACTCCTCTGCTCTTGCCTTGGGTTTTGGCCTGCAGAGATGCTCCCTGTGATCATAGAATCCCAGATTGGTTTGGGTTGGGACCTTAAAGCTCATCCAGTTCCAACCCCCTGCCATGAGCAGGGACACCTTCCACTAGACCAGGCTGCTCCAAGCCCCATCCAACCTGGCCTTGAACACTGCCAGAGATGGGGCAGCCACAGCTTCTCTGGGCAACCTGTGCCAGCGCTGTACCACCCTCACAGGGAACAACTGCCTAAGATCTCATCTCAATCTCCCCTCTTTCAGTTTAAAGCCATTCCCCCTTGTCCTGTCCCTACAGGCCTTTGTCTAAAGCCCCTCTCCAGGTTTCTTGTAGCCCCTTTAGGCACTGGAAGCTGTTCTAAGGTCTCCCCAGAGCCTTTTCTTCTCCAGGCTGAGCCAGCCCAGCTGTCTCAGCCTGCCTCCAGAGCAGAGCTGCTCCAGCCCTCTCAGCATCTTTGTGGCCTCCTCTGGACTCACTCTAACAGCTCCATGTTGTGATGTTACCCCCAGAGCTGGATACAGGACTGCAGTGGGGGAGAATCCCCTCCCTTGTCCTGATGTGGTGGCAGCCAGGTCCAGGCCCCAAGACTCAGAAATCTGCTCAGTCCTGGCCGTGGCAGGGACATACAGGTACCAGCAGTAACTGCAGGGCTCCTGGATGGGTCTCTGGCAGCACCAGGAGCAGAGGGCAGGGCTGCAGCAGCCATGGGGCTGGACACGTGCTGCCTGCATGGCCTTTACAAGGTCTGGCAGGGAATGGCTTGGCTTTTCCTTCCTGACACAGAGCTCCTGGCAAGGCCAGGGATTTTCCAAAGTTCTTTGTTGTCCATTGGCTTCCCTCCTGGTTTCTGGAGTGAGCGGAAGCAAGCACAGAGACAACAAGGAGCTGGGCAGCAGGATCCGGCCCCCTGCCCTTTCTGCCCCTGCTGCGGGTGGCACAGGCGACAGCGGGACATGGGACAAGGTGTTCGGGAGGAGGTGGTTTGGCTGGGGCACAGCAGAGGGTTTGCCATGGTTATATCTAGGAAGGGCCATGGTAAGCACTGGACATTAGCCCCTACCTGTGGCTCCCAGGGGGCCAAGCTGGGACACAGAATCATAGAATGGTTTGGGTTGGAAAGGACCTTAAGTTCATCTAGTTCCAACCCCCCTGCCACAGGCAGAGACACTTCACACTAGACCATTATCGCCCAAGGCCCTGTCTGTCCCTGCTGAGTGCTCATGGTGGCCAGAGCCTTGCTTCACTCAGGGCAGGGCACCCATAGCATCACTTGGGGACAGCAAGGTCCTACTGGTGCCACCAGGAGTGTCCTTGGGCTGAGCAGGAGGGAAGGCTCCCATGGGTGCTGTAGCCACCCTGGTCCATGGGTGCTGTTCTTGGTCCCTGCCTGTGTGCGTTTCCCCACCCTGCTCTTGTGCCCCCCAGGGAGGCCCTCCATGTCATGCTCAACAATGTTGCTGTCTGTGTGCCTGCAGCGCTGGTCACCAAGATCAGTAGGAGCCAGCCAGTCCTTTGCCGGAATGAACTCAACAGCCAACCAGCCCTTCAGGTAGGAGATGGGTGTTCATGCTCTCTGCCACGAGGGACAGGGATGGGGAAAGGCTTGGGCAGGGGCAGATGGTGGGACCTGCTGTGCATCCTGAGGCACCTTCCCAACCCACTGTCACGGTATCTCCCTCCGGGACCTCTGTGGTACCCAGGGGACGTTGCACGGTGGGGTCTGCAGGGAGCATTGAGGCCAAATGGGAGATAAAGCCCATCACCCCAACCCTCCGCTATGCTGTGTCCCAGGCTGGGTGAGAACCCTGAAGTCCATGCCACCAGAGCATGGAGGGGCAGGTGTAGCTCACCACCAGCTCTTAAAAGTTTCCCTGTGACCATCTCATCTTGTTTAATGATGTGGTGAAGGAGCTGGGGTGGCTTTGAAGCGTTGTGTCCTGATAGCCTTGACATCCTGCGGCAGCTGGATTGGGGTTTGAGTGCTGGTGGGAATCAGGGGTTCCTCCAGGTCACTTCAAATCTATTGCTGAAAGGTTTTATTGGCTGCTTGTCAGCTGCGTTGTGAGGAGCAGCCAGTCCCTGTTTATCCTTTCTGGATGCTGGCGATGTTACAATCCCATTATCCCCTTCCTCTTCCTCTCTGCTGAACCTCACATCAGTGAGAACCACCCCACATGCTGCTCATCCCCACCACTCTCCTCTGCACCATCCCTAGCTCCTGGCTACCCTCTCGCAAGTGGTTCTCAGGACATGGGTGTTCTATGGCTTTATGTTGTGGGACTACAGCATTTTAATGCTTTTAATCCCTTCTAGCACCCAGCCAGCATCTTCACCTCCCAGTGCACCCAGTGGCTGGTGTCCTGGGTTCAGCAGTAGCAGTCATTTTTCTCCTTCTTAGTATCTGGTGCAGTGCTGTGGCTTTGACTTTCAGCCTGGGAACAATGCTGACAACACCGATGTTTTTAGTTGTTGCTCAGTAATGTTTACTCTGACCAGGGATTTTCTGAGCCTCATGCTCTGCCAGGGAGGAAGGGAAGCCAGGAGGAAACAGAGACAGGACACCTGACTCAAACTAGCCAAAGGGGTATTCCATACCACAGCATGTCATGCCCAGTATATAAACTGGGGCAGTTACCCAAAAGGGCCTTATCGCTGCATGGGTCGGGCTGGGTGTGGGTCGGCTGGGTGGTGAGCAGTTGTATTCTCTTCCCTTGTTATTTCCCTTATCATTATTATTATTGGTGGTAGCAGTAGTGGTTTTGTGTTATACCTTAGTTACTGGACTGTTCTTATCTCAACCTGTGGGAGTTATATTCTTTCGATTCTCCTCCCCATCCCTCCAGGAGTGGGGGGAGGAAGAGGTTGAGTGTGCGAGCAGCTGTGTGTTCTGGGTTGCCAGATGGGCATAAACCACAAAACGGGGGAAAGCAGTGCCATGCTACTTTGCCAGGCTATGGGCACCCTCACTGGATAGGCACAAGCCCAAGTAGAGCCTCCTCATGTGTCGTGCTTTAAGCCCCCCACCCACGCAGTTTTACTCACTCACTCACTACCCCTCTTTCTTCCCCCAGTCCCGGGGGGATGGGGAGGAGAATCAAAAGAAGGCAACTCCCACAGGTTGAGATAAGAACAGTTTAGTAACTAAGGTATAACACAAATCACTACTGCTACCATCAGTAATAATACAAGAGAAATACAAGGAAAGAGAATACAACTGCTCACCAAGCCCAACCCAGCCAGTGCACCCCCAAAGCACCACCACACCCTTCTGGGTCTCTGCCCTCCATCTTCACATCCTGGACATGATGTGCTGTGGTATGGAATAACCTCTTTGGTCAGTTTGGGTCAGGTGTCCTGTCTCTGCTTCTTCCCGGCTCCCCTCCTCCCTGGCATAGCATGAGGCTCAGAAAGTCCTTGGCCAGACCAAAACATTGTCAAGCAGTAACTGAAAACACTGGTGTTATCAGCGCTGGTCCCAGACCCAAAATCAAAAACACAGCGCTGCACCAGATACCAAGAAGGAGAAAAAACGACTGCTACTGCTGAACCCATGACAATCCACCCCTTATTCCATACCATTCACGTCATGCTCAGATCCCACATTTTCAATA
This sequence comes from Myiopsitta monachus, assembly GCA_017639245.1. Classification (NCBI taxonomy): domain Eukaryota; kingdom Metazoa; phylum Chordata; class Aves; order Psittaciformes; family Psittacidae; genus Myiopsitta; species Myiopsitta monachus. The sequence goes on from CM029940.1 coordinate 6,952,391, forward strand.
TACCATCACAAGTATATGTATGGATACACTGTGGTGGTTTAAACCGTAAATTTCCCTTCTCCCTCCTTTTCCGCCCCCCCCCCCCCCCCCCACTCCGATGGCAGGAAATGGGGAGAGGAACCAAAGAAAATGTAACTCCCACGGGTTGAGATAAGAACAGTCCAGTTACTAAGATACAATACAAATCACTACTGCCACCACCAATAACAATAATAATGGCAAAGTAAATACAAAGGGAGAGGATACAACCGTTTCGCCTCCCGACCGAGCCGAGAGACCGCAACTCCCCAGAACGCGCGCAGCTCCAGAGACCGCGTGGCGCCAAAGCCAGACCGCACGCCACTCCCCCCACCGCATGCCTCGAGAGCCCCGCCCCCGAATCCTACCTCCTGGGCATGACGTGGTGTGGTATGGAATAACCTCATTGGTCAGCCCGGGTCAGGCGCCCTGTCTCCCCTCCCTCAGCTTTTCTCTCTTTCCCGGTGTAACATGAGACTCTGCGGGGGAGGGGGGGGAAGTCGAACCCATAACATACACACACACACAGAGAAAGGGAGAGAGATCATCCCTTAGTGCATGGACCAATCCCTACAAAGCTGCTGAGTCCATCCAGTCCATGATATTGGGCTCCATCTTTTGTAACAGTCTTTCAGAGCAGGAGAGGCTGTGTGCAGTGCTCACACTCGTGAATAACCTGGGCAATAGTGTCCATTGCTAAGTCCACCCCTCCATCATTAAGTCCACCCCTCCATCATGAGTCCATCTGTATGTTGCATCTCTGCCCTGATGGCCTAAGGTGTCATCGGCCCACCAGGCTCAAAATAATTCACCTTCATGTTGCCAATCTAAGTCCATCTGAGCCACTTCTTTTTAGCCATTTGTCACTGGGGACTCCATACAGCTGCTTCCATTCCAAAACATTGCCAAGCAGTAACTGAAAACACTGGTGTTATCAGCGCTGCTCCCAGGCCCAAAATCACATGTACACAGCGCTGCACCAGCTACCAAGAAGGAGAAAAAACGACTGCTACTGCTGAACCCATGACACCATGCACGGTAGCAGACCTCCAGCCCTGCTTGGCTCTTGTCCCCAAGTCCTGTCCAGCCTTAGGGCCAAGTGGCACTTTTCAGACCACTGGATCTGGAGCTGCCAGAGGGGCCTGCTTGGGGACAGGGAAGAGGGAGGACTTTTGGATGCCCACAGCCAAGTGGCTAGTGGTCAGATACTTGTGGGCGATGCCTCCAGGGGCCATGGAAGGACCATGGAAGGCAGGAATGAGGAGGGACAGTGGGGATTAAGGGTTTACCCACCACTCTAACTTGGGAAGAAGCCAAGACATGGAAGGGGCCATGGAAGGCAGGAATGAGGAGGGACAGTGGAGATTAAGGGCTTACCCATCACTCTAACTTGGGAAGAAGCCAAGACATTCATTTCCCCCCACCAATGATTTGGGGAAGTCTTTTTGCTGCTCCTGCAAAGAGTAGCACAGGATGGGAGGTCTGGCCCATGTCTGGGAGCCAAAGATCCCATGGTGTCTCCTGGACGCTAATGCATTGGGAGGAGGAAGGGAAGAGCTGGTCGGAGCAGGGTGTTGCTCGCTGGGCTGGGAGCAACTCCATTGCACAAGGCAGGAAGGGTGGTGTTCAGGTCCCAGTGCTGGGTCAACATCCTTCAGTGGGTAGCTCCGTACTGCGGGTTTGGTGACATCTGCAGAGGTGTCGCATCAGTGAAGATGTCCCTGCTCCATGTCCTGAAGGGGTGACAGGGCTGCCTGTTCACAGGATGCTCCCATGCTGCCACCTACTGGGATCCCCGCCTGCCCCTGGGAGCACATGGTGGCAGGCCAGCAAGCTGATGGTGGCATGTGTCACCGTGCCACAGTGCCCACACCACAGGGAGCATCTCCATGGCCCTGGCAACCTGGGGTGTTGGGGGTGGAGCAGAGCATGGCCCCTTTGGAGGGTGGCCAGGGCTGGAGATGTCCCCATGGGCACTCCAGGAACACAACTTGGCTCCAGCTGGTGCCAGCTCCTTTTGCCTTTCTCCCCCCAACCTAGGACCCCCAGACCTCTGCAGAGGCTACCCCAAGCCACCCTCTTGGACCCTGCTGGGACAGGGTGACCTTCCTACTCTTCACCACTGCCAGCTTTGGGGCTTTCTCCTTGTCCTTCCATGGCTTTGGGGCAGCCAAATGCACTGGAGGGGTTGCAGGCATGTGGTGCAGGCAGCACTGCCCAGCCTCACAGCCCCATCTTGCCCAGTCCCGCTGGTTAGACTGGGAGTCCTGGGAGAGGCAGGCAGGTCTGAGCAGACCTGGCCTCCATCCTAGAGCTCCTTCTTGTCTCGAGACAGGGTACCCAGTAGGCTGGGGCACCCAGGAGGATCACAGTGCTGTGTGCTGACCCCAGCCACCCCGGTTTGCCTGACTCTCCCCAGGAACTTCTCACCCTTTACCCCCACCATCTCCTGCAAGACTGGTTCCAGGGTCAGTAGGAAGTTCTCAATGTCCCACAAATCCCCACCACCCAAGGTGCCTCAGCCCAACCCCCTGGATGAGGTTTATGAAGCTCTCAAGAAGGGCCTGACATAAGTGCTGGGGCTCCACATGGCTGGGAGGTGAAAGAAGGACACACAAAAGCACAAAATGTAATCAGTTCTAAATAAGGTTATGGCTTTGTAATGGGGGTGCTTGAGGGTGGTTTTAGGTCCATAGGACCTTAGTACAAAAAGTGTAAGAAAAATAAAATAGAAAAACAGGACCTGGGGATGGGCACAGTTAAACTGGCTGATGGGTGGAGGGACAGGGTGATTGCTGTGTCAATGAACCCATTAAGTTGGTATAAACATCTACTGGGGAGTATCCCGGACCAGCAGATGCCCGGGGAGGGAGCAGTGAAACTATCTGCTCAACAAAAGGACAGGATGATTGTTAAGTCCACCATCACCTTTTGTGAACCTATGGGAAACTTGTGTAACCTCATGAATATGGATGTATGCCCAGTGACTGTAAAAGGATGGCCTGTGTGGCAATACGGGGAGACACGCTTGGAGGAGCTATCCCCCATGTCTCCCGGCGCCACAATAAAGAATACCTGCTTGTCAACTTGAAACTTTGTTGGCGAGTTCCTGGAGTTTTCTCCGAATCAGTGGTTAGAGGCAGGGAGCCCCTGAGGGGCAAGGGGACAGCTTGCCATGTGGGTTGGGGTTGGCAGCTCTCTACTCTCACCAGGCAGGGATGTGCCAGGCTTTCTGGGTGCAGTGCCTTGGGGTCCCAGAGCTGTGTGGGGTCTTGCATTCCACCATATCCCATGTAGAGGCACACATGGGCTCCCTCGCCTGGGTGCTGGAGCGAGGATGCAGGGCCGCATGTGCTGGGTTGGTGTGGGCAGTAGGTGGCAGGAGCCCTGGACATGGCATCCCAGCCTGACCCTCATGGTGTGGTTGCTCTCAGAGCCTACCTGGAGGTGCACCAGCTGGAACTGGAGAAGCTCAGCACCCAGATCTGTGAGTCCAAGAGGAATTCTCGCCTGGTGAGTGTTGCTTGGGAAGACCCTTACGGGGGATGGTGCTTTGGGCAGATGGTCGTGGGCACATCTGGGGCAGCTCATGGTCCATCTGTGTCCCTGTTTCTGTGGAGATGTCAGGGGCCAGCCCAGGCTCTTGGGCTACATGTTGGGCTACAGCCAGTTGGGCTACATGGAGCTCCTGTCCTACTGTCATGTAGTCTCCAGCCATGGCTGGGTGCTGGACATGCTGTGGGTGGTGGGTGCGATGTGCTGGGTCTCCTTGGGTGGGCAAAGCTGGCTTTGTGCTATGTCTTATCACTCTCTTCTCCAGGGCTTTCTCTATGATCTGGATGAGGTAAGAGAGATCAGTGCCTCACCCCCCTTCTCTTCCCCTTCCTAACAGCCAGGATGTACTACTTCCAGCCCCTCTCTGTTTGCGCTGCCCTGCTGCCTGCAGGGTGGGATGGGGCTCTTCGGGCATGGTGGGTCTGGTCAGGGATGGAGCAGAGGCAGGCAGGGGCTTGTAACTTGCTTCTTGCAAGCAAAAGCTGTTGCTGGTCAGTGCTGAGCCTGGGTTAGCTCTGGAACTGGGAGAAGAGGACCCTGGAGCCTTGCTTGTCTCCTGGGGGACCCTCTGGAGCAGGGGAAGCTGGAGGATGCTGCAGCACATGGGTGCAAACACAGCCTCTGCTCACTGCCACTGCCACCCTGCACCTCCCAGGCAGGGCAGGAGGGCAGGACCTGTCCCAGCCACAGAACAAGGAGACAACAGGGCACATCCTGACCTGCAGCTCCTCTGTGGAGGGGTTGTGCTGCCACTCACACCATCTCCTCCGCTTTTCCAGCAAATGAAGTCAATCAAGTGCTTCCTGCATCGCCTGGAGTTTCATACCAGCAAGGTGAGAGCTGGGGACCAGGATCACCTCAGTGCAGCACTGGGATGGCCATGCTGTCCCCCCTGCCCTGCCCATCACCACATCTCGGGCCTGTCCTTGCAGATAGATGAGTTCTACAAGGCTTACTGCATCCAGTGGTGGCTTCTTGATGGAGCCCACAACATGGTCAAGGCTTACAGCACGGGCTCACCGGGCAGCTGGGAGGCATGTGAGAGCCTGGCTGAGGCCAGCAAGGTCTACAGGGAGTACACGGAGGTGAGGCAGCTGGCTGGGCTGGGCTGGCAGGGTGCTGGGTCCCATGAGTGGCTGCTGATGGGTGCTGTCCATCCATCCGTCCCCGGAACATGTGTCTGTTGGAGAATGAGCTGGAGAGCCAGCTGGGCAAGTTCCACGTCCGGATGAAAGGTAACATGTCCTGCTCCATTCCTGGCACGCTGCCTGCCTGCTGCCTGCTCATGCCTCTCTACCTTCTCTTGCAGGACTGGCAGGCTTTGCCTGGCTTTGTGCTGGTGGCCAGTATGAGGTTGGTGGGACTGTATGGGTTGGGATCTGCTCTTCTCTTTCCCTGTGGTCCTTGGGATGCCTGGGGGGTGTAGGCAGGCACTGGTGTGGAGGGTATGTTGCAGGGCAGTGGTGGGTGGCATGGCATTGGGTCCCTGGCCATGCCTGGGCACACACGGAGAGCACCCATCACCCCAGTGTTGTACCCCCCCATACTCATGCCTCTGCACCCCCAGATTTTCATGAAGCATGGACGGCAGCGGTGGAAGCTGCGTGGCTGCATTGAGGTGAACAGTAAGCAGGTGTGGGACAGTGAGAACATGGTTTTCTTGCCCCTCATCACCGAGTTCCTCTCCATCAAGGTACAGTGCAGAAGGGGGCAAGGATGGTGTGGGCCAGCTATCACCCTGTAGGGCTTCCTTTTGGGACCTCACTTCAACCTCAGTCCCCCTGGGGTGGTGGTGGATCCTGGCACAATGCATGGATGCAAACAGCATGGTTAAGACGAAGCCCATGGCTTCATCTCCTCCTCTCCTCCCTCTCCTTCTCCAGGTGACAGAGCTAAAGAGCCTGGCCAACCATGTTGTGATGGGCAATGTGTCCTGCGAGACCAAGGACCTCTTTGCAGCTCTGCCTCAGGTAGTAGCTGTGGATATCAATGACTTGGGTACTCAAACTTAGCCTGGAGGTGACCTGGAAGTGAGTATCTCAGCAGGCATTGTTGGTGGCACATGGTAGGGCTGGGGATGCCTGGCATAGCATGGCAAGAGGTGGCCTGCCCTAGGCTCTCTCCCATCCCAAAACTGGGCTGCAATTATGGAAAATCAGAGCAGGACTGGATGGGGTCCTGGTGTCCTGCTTGTTGTAGAACAGGGTTAAGACCTCCCCAGCTGGCACACAACTCTCACCTCCCTGCTCTCCTCTCCAGCCCCTTCGACAAGGATGACCAGCCTTCAGCAGCCAACACTGTCAACAAGGCCTCTATGAGGAACAAGAGGTTCTCTACCTACAACCAGAGCCCACCCGACACGCCGTTTCTGCAGGAACAGGCTTTCTATGTAAGTGAGGTGCTCAGAGAGGTGGCCCATTGAGGCAGACATGCTCAGGCTGTCCCAGTGGGTGACACAGGGGTGGACAGCTCCTCTCCAGCCATCCAGTCATGGCTTCTCGGCACTGGTGCCTGCTCCTCTTGCGTTCATAGCTCCTCTCCTCTCAGCCTGAGAGCCCAGGGTGGGTGGCCAACAAGCACAGTTGGTCTTTGCTGGACATCTTTCAGGAGACGCTCTTCAAGAAGCTGTCTCAAAGCTGCTCCTGTGGCGATGTCTCCTTGGCCAAGCTCGGGAGATGGCTGCAGCAGGGCTGTTGTAAGTGTGAGGGCTGGAGCTGGCCTGTAGCGTAGTCAGCGCTGTGCCCATCCCACAGTAGCTGTAGCTGTTCCTTGTCTCCTACTCACCAGCGTTTGCTGATGCCCAGAGGCCTGATCCTGCCAGGATGGGGTCTGTCTGTCCCTAGGGAGACAGTCCTCAACTTTGGGGAGCCTGTGCTGCACAGGCTGGTCCTGCTTCTCTGTCTGGCACTAGTGAGTAGAAGGCTTGTCCATATCCCTGCACTAGAGGTCTGGTGTGCTGTGGTGCTAGTGTGATGGTGCTGGTGTGACGGTGCTGGCATGGCACCAGTGTGATGCTGTCAAGATGCTGGTGTAATGCTAACATGGTGTTGGCATGGCACTGTGATGGTGGACTTGATGATCTTAAAAGTCTTTTCTAACCTAGTTGATTCTATGATTCTATGACCACTGGGATGACATTAGTGTGATGCTGATGCTGCCCCCCATGAGCTGGTGCTGGAGCAGTTGCTGTCCTTGCAGCCATGGTGGGTGGTGCCCCTCACTTGGCTCCAAGTGTTTCATCCCATCAAGTCTGTGCTGGAGCTGTCCATTCTTCTGGGAAGCCACTGGCACCCCAGGGCTCCATGGGGTGTGTGGCTGTGTCTGTGGAGATGGAATCACCCCTGGTGTGGGGCAAGATGCAGGCCTGGAAGAGGCAGCCATGGTCTGCCAGGTACTCGCTGCCCATCCTGCCATGCCATCAGAGCCAGGGCACTGGTACCCTGGTTGAAGGGAAGGCAGCTGGAGGAGCAGGAAGGTCTTGTCTAACACCATTTTCTCCTCCCTAGAACATGCTGAGGTGCCAGGAGGAGATGGAGAATGGCATGGCCTGATCCATCTCCTCTGAGTCCTCAGACGACTTGTCCAGCCAGCAGCTGCCCAGCAGCACCCACCATGCTGTCCATAAGCCCATCGTGCAGCCAGAGCTGCAGGCCTTGGCACCTGCCATCGAGATCTCCTTCTCCCAGCAGCTGCAGGAGGCCAAGCCCAGCACCGGGGCCAACATTCCCGCTGCTGAGAGCCAGCCGGAGGAGCTGGGCAGCCGCAAGAAGGAAGCAGTGGCCAATGGGCACGTGCCCTACTCCCGGACTTTGAGCCACATCAACGAGGACAGCATGGGCACCACAACGGAGGCCAATGTTGTGGAGAGCCCCTGGGAGATGGCTCCCAGCCTGTAGGACATGGTAACTGGCGAGCAGGATGTGGACCCTGTCCCTCCCTGGTGCCTTGGTGGCAGTACTGGCACCAGTGCAGGACAGGGGTGCTGAGGCCAAGCCCCGTGCCTCTGTGGTGTGGGCTACCACTGGCAAGGCCAAGCTAGTGCACAGCCAGGTGCTGGCATGGGGTGGCTGCGGCACTGGCTTCGCTGCGGCACTGGAACAAGTGTCCATGGAGGAGAGCCTGGTCCCCACCATGCTGCTGCCCATCAGAGTCCCCAAGGTGCCCCAGGGGAAGGTGGTAGATTCAGACCTGGAAGAGGCCATTGGCCTTCTGGGCTTGGCCCTGGATGACTATTGGGGACAGTTCCCAGAGCTGCAGCCCCTTGGACAGGAGCTCAAGCGCCTGGAGGAGATGCTGCTGGTGAGGGGCTCCCCACAGTGCCCGGGGCAAGGGGGAAAGGGGTTGTCCTGGCTGGCAGTGCCTGAGGATGATGGGAACAGGGCTGGCAGTGCCTGGGGACAAGGGCAGTGGAGCCACCTCTGATGTTAGTGCCAAGGGATAATGGGGACAGGGCCATTTTACCATCAGAAACCTGGAGAGGGGCTTTTGACAAGGGCCTGTAGGGACAGGACAAGGGGGAATGGCTTTAAACTGAAAGAGGGGAGACTGAGATGAGATCTTAGGAAGAAGTTCTTCCCTGTGAGGGTGGTGAGGCCCTGGCACAGGTTGCCCAGAGAAGCTGTGGCTGCCCCAACCCTGGCAGTCTTCAAGGCCAGGTTGGACAGGGCTTGGAGCAACCTGGTCTAGTGGAAGGTGTCCCAGCTCGTGGCAGGGGATTGGAACTAGATGAGCTTTAAGGTCTCTTCCAATCCAAACCAGTCTGGGATTCCATGATTCCTAATGGTGATGCCTGGGGATGCAGGTGGTGGAGCTGTCTTGGCTGATGAGCCAGGATCTGATCCTGACATGCCTTCTGCAGCAGAAGCAAGGCATCTTCCTCAGCCAGGCCTCCAGCATCAGCCTGATGGTGGAACATGCACTGGAGAGCTTCAGCTTCCTCAACACCTCAAACATGGAGAACTCTGAGGGCTCCAAGGAGGAGCCTCTCCAAGATGAGAGGTACACAGCAGGGTCATGGGATGTGGCACAGGGCAGGATGTGGCCTGGGGGCAGTTGGGATGAGGGATGCCCAGATCTGCCAGGGTGCCCAAGCACATTTAGACCAGCCCATCACAGCTCAGGGCAGGTCCAGGCTGAGAAGCAACAGGATCTGGCCCTTCTAGAGCACCTCCCATATAAAGACAGGCTGAGAACATTGGGGCTGTTCAGCCTGGAGAAGAGAAGCTGTGTGGAGACCTCAGAACAGCCTTCCAGTATCTGAAAGGGGCCTACAAGGATGCTGGAGTGACAGGACAAGGGGGAATGGGTTCAAACGTAGAGGAGATTTGGGTTAGATATAAGGAAAAAATTATTTACTGCGAGTGGTGGCCTGGAACAGGCTGCCCAAGGAAGTTGTGAATGCTCCACCCCTGTCAGTGTTCAAGGCCAGGTTGGACAGGGCATGGAGCAACCTGGTCTAGTGGAAGGTGTCCCTGCCTGTGTCAGGGGGTTGGAACTAGATGATTTTAAGGTCATTTCCAACCCAAGCCAGTCTGTGATTCTATGATTCTGGTGGCACAGTGCCACCCTGCATCTCTCCATTGATGTTGGGCTGGGAGGCAGCTCCCATGGCCTATGCCCCTGGGACCTGCTCCTTTGCCCAGTCCTCCTGCTGTGATACTGTAGGTCCTACAGAATTCCCTTGGGGAATGTCCAGGTCCAGGTTTCCTGTGCTGATCTGCTGCTTTGATCTCTCCCTGGCTCACAGGAGGGCTGTCAGACCACGGTGCGGCAGCAGGGTCCCCAGCACCAGTGAGATCAGTGCAGATGACACCAGCGCAGATGACACCAGCATGTGCAGTGGCTCTGAGGCCAGCACTGACCCCCTGAGCACTGGCAATGAGTTCCTGGATAAGGCCCTGGTGCTTCATCTCAACAACTGCAACTGCCTACTGCTGGTGAGGACAGGGGCAGGAGATGTCCTGGGGATGAAAGCCCTGGGGTGGTCTGTGGGTCCCCCCTCAAGGGGTATCTTGCTGCAGCATGTGGTGTGTGCAGTGAGCTCTGTCCCTGAGGTCCCCATTTTGGCTATGCCTTGCAGAAACTGGGCACTTTCACTCCCCTGCAGTGCCAGATGTATGCTGCTGTGGGAGGCCCAGGTTCTGGAGATTATGTGCTGGCTCACAGAGGAGCTCACAGAGCTGCCTCTGCTGCTGAAGGTAAAGCCACACGGCTGAGGGGACCACACTGGAGGCTGTGTATGGCGCAGTGTCTGCTGTCATGGGCACACTGAGCAGTGAGGGGTTGTGCCAACCACAGGGCAGGAGTCCCCTGCCCACTGCAGTGGCCCAGGGGGGGTTTGACAGCACCTGTCCCCACAGTGGTGCAGTTCTCTACATGGAAGGAGGGCGTGCTGCCCCTTTGGGACTGCTGCATGGAAGCCCCCAACATTTACTCCTGCCCTGTGGAGCGGTTCCTGCAGATGCTCAGCACACAGTACGCAGCACCCATCAGTGAGCGGCACCCTGGCCTGGCTGATGCTGGTGAGCACAGGGGTGTTTGGGGACTTACCAGCCCCACACAGTGACCATGCATGAGGGCCTATGGGTGCCAGGAGCCCCACAGAGGGGTGTCCACAGCAGCTGCACACCCTGACCCCAGTCCTTTCCCACAGTTTGTGTGAAACTGGTGGAGGATGTGCTGAATTGGCAGCTGTCCCGGCAGCCCAGCAGCACCCAGGGCGAGCAGGTCACCATCTTCCAGTACTGGAGCCACTTTGAGTTGCTTGGTGCCCTGGTGCTTGACACCTACATGATGGAGCTGGCAGAGGAAGGTGGGTGCCCTCCTACCCTCCCTAGACCCTGGCATGAAGATGTTGAAGATGTCCCTGCTAATTGCAGGGGGGTTAGACTAGATGACCTTTGAAGGTCCTTTCCAACCCAAACTATTCTGTGATTCTATGATTCTATGGGGTGCTGGAGCATCACCATAGGGGATCACACTGCAGTACCACCATGGCTGTCCTGGGGCATCCCCCAGAGGCTCAGCCGTCCTTGGGGTGGGCAAGTTGGTCTGATCTGGTGCACAGCCCACTCCCCTGCTGCCTTCCTGAGCACCCTGGGTCCTTGCTTTAGGTCCCCAGCACCTTGGCTTGGGTGCCCCCATGCATTGGCAGCCTGTGTGGGGCCACCTCTGCTCGGCACAGGTGCAGGGTACCAGGGCTGGGTTCCCTGTGGCAGAGGGGCAGTGCAGCCAAGCTCCCTGCACCCCAGCTCAGCTCACAGTTCCCCGCAGTACTGCTGGTGCAGAACCTCAACTCGGACAACCAGGACATGGTATCGTGTGCCCTGAAGCACTTGCCTGAGGGCTGCCTCAAGAAGGAGGGACTGAAAGCACTGAGCCTGCTCCTTGTGGAGGGCAACAGCAAGGTGGTGAGCGTTGTGTTGGCCCAGCTCTGCAGCCTGGTGGAGAGCCCCCGTTTCCGACAATGGGTATGTGCCAGGATAGCCAGGGATGAGGTGGGATGTGGGTGCTGCCCCGCAGCTCTGCAGGGTGCTGGCACTGACCCCCATGTTCTACCCCAGGCCCTCATATGCTACCTGGAGCAGCTGGAGGATGAGGAGGTGCAGATGCGCATGGTGGGGTGTGTGGCGCTAGGCTGCCTGAAGGTGAGAGTGATGCAGGGATAAGGCAGCTGAGGTGCATCCTCTGGAGCAAGAGGAATTGCATGTGGCTGGTAACTCCAGACATACCAGCTTCCTGGATAAAGGAACTGGGGCTGCCCCAGATGTGCCAGAGAAGCAAGCAGGGGCAGGGCAGGAAGGGAAGTGGGGAGGGAAGGGACAAAACCAGGGATTTTCCTGCACCATGGGGCTGCAGTGCCTTGTGCTGCCTTCTCCTCTGGGCCGTGTCCCTGCTCCCAGCCAAACTCATCCCCTTGTCCCTTCTGCAGGCCAGGGAGAGCGTGGAGTAGTTGGTTTACCTGTGCCAAACCGACAAGGAACCTGTGTGGGAGACAGCCAAGCAGAGCCTGATGCTGTATGGTGAGTGTCCTGCTGCTCCTCCTGGGTCCTTCTCCACCCATGTTATCCCAAGTGGAATCTCCTGGTGCAAGCAGTGCCGGTGGGAGAAGGGGGTCCTGGGCTGATCCCTACTCACGCCACACACTCTGGCCATTTGTCATAGTTTAAGCACAGCTGGTAAGTTGGAACCATGCAGCCACTCACTCCCCCTTTTCTTCTCCCCCCACTCCCAGTAGGATGGGGAGGAGAATCAAAAGAATGTAACTCCCACGGGTTGAGAAAGGAACAGTCCAGTAAATAAGGTACCATACAAATTACTACTACTACCACTAATAATAATAATGATTTAAGCACTCTAGAGACAAATAGGAACAGCCTCACGCTCGCAGGCCCTTGTTCTCATGGGGGACTTCAACCGCCCTGATATCTGTTGGAGGGACAGCATGGCCCAGCATAAGCAATCCAGGAAGTTCCTCGATTGTGTGGAAGGCAACTTCCTTCTGCAAGTAATAGAAGAGCCAACAAGGAGAGCTGCCATGCTTGACCTCGTCCTCACCAACAGGGAAGGGCTGGCTGGAAATGTGATGCTCCAGGGCAGCTTTGGTTGTAGCAATCATGAGATGGTCGAATTCAAGATCCTCAGGACAGTGAGAAGAGGGTGCAGCAAGCTCACTGACCTGGACTTCAAGAGGGCAGACTTTGGCCTCTTCAGGAACCTGCTCAGTAAGGTTCCATGGGATATAGCCCTAGAGGGCAGGGGGGCCCAAGACTGTTGGTTGATATTCAAGGATCACCTGCTACAAGCTCAGGAGTGTTGCGTCCCCACTAGAAGGAAGTGCTGCAGGAGGGCCAGGAAACCTCCATGGATGGATAAGGAGCTGCTGAGGAAACTTCAAGGGAAAAAAGAGGCTTATAAAAGGTGGAAGCAAGGACAGGCAGCCTGGGAAGAATACAGGGATGTTGCCTGGGAAGCTAGGGACCAGGTTAGAAAAGCTAAGGCCCACTTAGAATTCAACTTGGCTAGGGATGTGAAAGATAACAGGAAGGGCTGCTATAGGTATGTAGCAAATGAAAGACAGACTAAGGACAAGGGTGGGCCCTCTCTGGAAGCTATTGGGAGAACTGGCTACCCTGGATTTAGAGAAGTCTGAGGTTCTTAATAACTTCTTTGCCTCAGTCTTCACTGGCAAATGCTCTGACCACACCACCCAAGTCTTGGAAGGCAGATGCAGGGACTGTGAGAATGAAGACCTTAGGCCCACTGTAGGAGAGGATCTGGTTTGAGACCATCTTAAGAACCTGAACATGCACAAGTCCATGGAACCTGATGAAATCCATCCTCGGGTCCTGAAGGACCTGGCGAATGAAGTTGCTAAGCCACTGTCCATCATATTTGAAAGATCATGGCAGTCAGGTGAAGTTCCCGATGACTGGAAAAAGGGAAATATAACCCCCATTTTCAAGAAGGGGAAAATGGATGAGCCGGGGAACTATAGACCAGTCAGTCTCACCTCTGTGCCTGGCAAAATCTTGGAGCAGATTCTCCTGGAAGGCATGCTAAGGCACATGAAAAACAACAGGGTGGTTGGTGACAGCCAGCATGGCTTCACTAAGGGGAAATCCTGCCTGACCAATCTGGTGGCCTTCTATGATGGGACTACGGAACTGATGGACAGGGGCAGTGCAGTTGATGTCATCGACCTGGACTTGTGCAAAGCATTTGACACTGTCCCACATGACATCCTTGTCTCTAAATTGGAGAGACATCAATTTGATAGGTGGACATGGGGTGTTGGGACTAGATGATCTTAAGGTCCTTTCCAACCCTAACTATTCTATGATAAGGGAAGTAACAAGGGAAGAGAATATAAAACTAAAAGGGAAAATTGAAAAAAAGCAATAACCACAAGTGATGCCCAATAAAATTTCTCACCATCTGCTGACCGATAACCAGCCCAACCCGAGCAACAATACGGGCCTTCCAGGTGACTCCCCCCAGTTTATATACCGGGCATGACGTGCTGTGGTATGGAAAACCCCTTTGGCTACTTTGTGTCAGGTGTCCTGTCTCTGCTTCCTCCTGGCTTCTTGTGCCCCTCCTCACTGGCAAAGCATGAGAGCCTGAAAAGTCCTTGATCAGAGTAAGCATTGCTTAGTAACAACTAAAAACATTGGTGTGTTATCAGCATTGTTCTCAGACTGAAGCCAAAATGCAGCACTGCACCAGCTACTAATAAAGAGAAAAATAAGTGTTACAGCTGAACCCGGGACACTATCCACCCCTTTCATTCCTTATCATTTATGTCATACTCAGGTCCCTCATTTTTCAATATACCATCACCTTTTGTCTCTTTATATATATATGTACATAAAATATACACACACAAAGAGACAGATATCATTCCTTATTCCATGGACCATCCCTATAAAGTTTGGTGAGTTCACCTGGTCCATGATGTCAGGCTCCATCTGTCTTAAGATTCTCTCAGGGCAGGAGAGATGGTGTTTAGTGTTGGATTGTTGCCTGCTGCAGACACTGCCGAGCTTGTCTGGTCAGTACTGAGCTCATCTGGTTTCATCAAAGTTCATTCTTTGTTGGGGTGATGATCAGAGGGAAGTCAGGGTCAGTTGATGGTGACATGAGAACAGTTCTGGGAGACTCCCGCTGCTGCCAGCTTTTCCTATGACTTTATTCTATGTTGATGATAATGACAGCTGATATCTTCTTTTCAAAGCCCAGAGTGGCAGAGATGGGCATCTAGCTGATGGCTATAGAACTGTTACATAACAGGCAACAGCATACAATTGAGTTCATTGGCTGTTTTTCCCTAAAATCAAATCCCCTTGAGGTGCACATCGGACTTCCCCATCTTCCCACATTACCCACCAAGTATATCCAGGTCCCTGAGCAAAAGCAATCCCATGAGTGGGTTTGCCTTTACCTGAAGCAGGAATAACCCAGACTGTCTTCCCCAACAAATTCTTCATGTGCACCACAGGGACTTTATCCACCTCTACAGTGTGTAAAAGTTCTGACTGGGCTGGACCAGCTCTGTTGGCAGATCCTCTGGTGTTGACCAACCAGGTGGCCTTTGGTAAATGTGTATCCCAATGTTTGAAAGTCCCACCACCCATTGCTCTCAGTGTAATTTTTAACAGCCCATTGTACCGTTTGATTTTCTCAGAGGCTGGTGCATGGTAGGGGATGTGATATACCCACTCAGTGATGTGGTCTTTGGCCCAAGTGTCTATAAGGTTGTTCCAGAAATGAGTCCCATCGTCTGACACATTTCTCTATGGGGTGCCGTGTTGCCACAAGATTCGTTTCTCAAGGCCTAGGATAGCATTCTGGGCAGTGGCATGGGGCACAGTGTATATTTCCAGCCCTCAGGTGGTTGCTTCCACCATGGAGCTTGCTTTGGTGGGCTGGTGGGAGTGTGATATAGTCAATCTGCCAGGCCTCCCCATATTCGTACTTCAGCCATTGTCCTCCACACCAGAGAGGCTTTAACCGCTTGCCTTGCTTAAGTGCAGCATGTTTCACAGTTGTGAATAACCTGGGCAATAGTGTCCATTGTCAAGTCCACCCCTCGATCATGAGCCCATCTGTATGTTGCATCTCTGCCCTGATGGCCTGAAGTGTCATGGGCCCACCGGGCCAAAAATAGTTCACCCTTATGTTGCCAATCTAAGTCCATCTGAGCCACTTCAATCTTATCAGCCTTATCCCCCTGTTGGTTGTTCTGGTGTTCCTCAGTGGCCAGACTCTTCGGTACATGTCATACCTTCACCACCAGGTTCTGCACCCGGGCAGCAATATCTTGCCACAGTGCAGCAGCCCAGATGGGTTTACCTCTGCGTTGCCAGTTGCTCTGCTTCCATTGCTGCAACCACCCCCACAGGGCATTTGCCACCATCCATGAGTCAGTATAGAGATAAGGTACTGGCCAATTTTCTCGTTCAGCAATGTCCAAGGCCAGCTGGATGGCTTTCACCTCTGCAAACTGACTTGGTTCACTCTCTCCTTCAGCAGTTTCTGCAACTTGTTGTCAGGGACTCCATACAGCTGCCTTCGGTCTCCAATGCTTTCCCACAATACAGTAGGACCCATCAGTAAATAAGGCATATTGCTTTTCATTTTCTGACAGTTCATTATATGGTGGGGCCTTCTCAGCATGCATCACCTCCTCCTCTGGTGAAGTTCCAAAATCTTTGCCCCCTGGCCAGTCCATGATGACTTCTAGAATTCCCTGGATGACTGGGATTTCCTATTCGAGCTCATTGTGTAATTAGTGCGGCCCACTTAAGTACTCCATGTAGCATCAGTTGCATGATGTGTAGAGGAGACCCTGCCTTTGAACATCCAGCCCAGTACGGGCAACCGGGGTGCCAGGAGGAGCTGTGCTTCAGTGCCAATCACTTCTTAAGCAGCTCAAACCCCTTCATAGGCTGCCAGTATCCCTTTTTCTGTTGGGGTATAGCTGGCCTCAGATCCTCTGTATCCCCGACTACAAAAGCTGAGGGTTTGACCTTGAGTCTCCCCTGGAGCTTTCTGCCAGAAAAAGTCTCCAGGTAGGACCATTCTCCCCAGCTGCGGTGTAGAGTACTTTTTTCACATCTGGCCCAGTCTGGACTGGTCCGAGGGCTACTGCATGAACTATCTTGCATTTAATTTGCTCAAAGGCTTGTTGTTGCTCAGGGCCCCATTTCAAATCATTCTTCTTCCGGGTCACATGATCATGAGGGCTTACAATCAAACTGTAATTTGGAATGTGCATTCTCCAGAACCCCACAATACCCAAGAAAGCTTGTGTTTCTTTCTTATTAGTTGGTGGCGACATTGCTGTTATCTTGTTGATCACATCTGTGGGGATCTGCTGATATCCATCTTGCCATTTTATTCCCAAAATTTGAATCCCCTGTGCAGGTCCCTTGACCTTACTGCGTTTTATGGCAAAACTGGCTGTCAGCAGGATTTGGATTATTTTCCTCTCTTGCTCAGTAACTTCTTCCGCTTATGATCTTTAAGGTCCTTTCCAACCTTAACCATTCTGTGATTCTGTATCACCCAACACGATAATGTCATCAATGTTTTGCAGGTGTTCTGGAGCTTGCCCCTGTTCCAGTGCAGTCTGGATCAGTCCATGGCAGATGGTAGGGTTGTGTTTCCACCCCTGGGGCAGTTGGTTCCAAGTGTACTGGACGCCCCTCCAAGTAAAAGCGAACTGTGGCCTGCACTCTGCTGTCAAAGAAATTGAGAAAAATGCATTGGCAATATCAGTTGTGGCATACCACTTGGCTGCCTTTGACTCCAGTTCATACTGAAGTTCTAGCATGTCCAGTATGGCAGCACTCAATGGCGGTGTAACTTCATTCAGGCCACAATAGTCTACTGTTAGTCTCCACTCTTCGTTAGACTTTCTCACTGGCCATATGGGGCTATTAAAGGGTGAGTGGGTCCTACTGATCACTCCTTGGCTCTCCAGTCTATGTATCAGCTTATGGATAGGAATCAGGGAGTCTCTGTTGGTGCGATGCTGTTCTGCTGACAGACAGGGTATGCCCCAAAGTGACCACACACTAGCTGTATAATATGCACAGTTTATTAAACAAGCACACTAAAACCAATAAGCCCTCCATAGCAAGCACACTAATGTGAATTAGGTAAATATCTCTCTATATATAGTGAATAAGTACAATAAAGCAAATCAGAGATATAGGTATGTAAGTACCAAAAAAAGTTAGCAATGCATTAAATCATTACCATATAGAAAAAACAGAGATTAAGAAGAAATACATCATCAGTTACCACTGAATCATCATCCAGGCCCCCACTTCCAGCTGGGAAGCCCCGTTGCAGCTGATGTCATTAGTCTCAGGTGACTGGGAAAATTCCTACATGGTGAGGCTTCTCTCATGGCCACAAGAGGGTCCTGCTTTTATACCCTTATCAAAACAACTGGCTTTATGCCAGATCTCTGTTTACTCGTGGGGCCGTGCAGTTTCTCATGATCTCACCTTGTCCACTCTGAGAGCATTGGCCAGGCGCTCCAGTGCGGCCAAGTATGAAGGTCATAGAACAGCTGTACACCTTTGTTTTCCTGTCTCTTTCCGACACAGTCACGGTGAACATAAACATATATACTCTGCAGAATACACTGTGGCAAACAACATCCTTTGTTAAGTCTCTCAGTCATGAGAGGGAATCAATTCTCAGCTAGGTTCCCATCCATTATGTACATTCGATCCTTTGATTCCCAATCATGACAGAGACACACGTGACACAATGTCTCATAATTGGTACTATAGACAGCAACTCCGTATTGTTAATGAGTGTAACAACTATTATGCACACTGAGGGATGCTATAGTTATATCCCCAAATACTACTACTCATGTGGTATACATTTTCAGTACTATCAGTACAGTGAATATAAGAACTAGAAAGGCTACAACGTGATAGCAACAACACTAGCATTAGCTATAGTTACTACATATTAATCCATTTGATGTTGTACAGACAATTACTAGTAGCATTTTTCTGACAAACTGGTTTTCCACCTATGTACTCCTGAGGAAATGTTGAACTTGCTACAATGGCAAGGTTCATTCACATTACAGGTGCAATTATCTTGTCTGCAAGATCTGGTGCCGCTCTTCCATCTCCAGCGCACAAGCGAGATGTCTGTCCTTTTCAGATATCTTCCTAGGGTGATGGCTTCGCCCAAAGGGGCCATAAGACATGAGGACGGCTAGGATCTGTAATTTCTGTAAAACACAAAACTAAAACATAATAATATAATTCTCTCAAATAACATTTATTCGCAAGGACATATTCTCATTTTTCTTGTCTGGATTTAATCACTAATACTGCATTGTCTTTTCCAGTGGCAATAATTTCAGCCAGCTCAGGTAAGACATTGCATGTGTGAACTCAAACTTTAGCTCCACTATTCAATTGGTCAGTGGATCCAAATCCACTGTTCCCTTGATCTGTAGTTATCTGTGGGGCTTCTCCCCTTCTCACTTGCATTTTCAACACAGGCAAAATTGACATTTGGGCAACACGGTCTCATGGCTGGATTAAGATATCTTGATCTCTGCTATTTAACAAAATCACCTTGATCTCCCCTTGATAATTGGAATCGATTATGCCCCCAGGTATTTGAATACCTTTGATAGCCAAAGTGGACCTTGAGGCTACCAAACTAAAGTAACCTGATGGAATATATACTCCAGTACCAGTATCAATGACACAAATGCCTCGGGTGTTCAATCTATGCATTTGTAAAGTATACAAATCTAAACCTGCAGCATCCGGAGTCACTCGATAAGGTGCTAAAGCCCCCTCCTTTATTTCCCAGTATGTGAGGGTCTCTGCTACTGTTAATGGTTTTATTTGCAAATTAGGAGTAGTCATCCGCAGTAAAGGGGGTTTCCATTTCCCCAATGGGTCTGTTGTTCAATATCTGTAGTGCTTCAGGCAAATGGTCTCTCCATGTGTTTAATTTGCCTCCCCCCAGTTTCTTCAACTGTTCCCTAAGCAAGCCATTCATCCGTTCAATTCATCCGACAGCTTGTGGATAACATGTTATATGAAATATCCATTCGATGTTGTTCATATCAGCAAATTGTTGTATCTTCTGGTTTTTAAAGTGATAACCACTGTTGCTCTGAATTTGCAAAGGAATGCCATAGTATAAAATAATCAATTCCAGTGTTTTAATTATATTATACTGGGTTGTTCATCTACATGGATGTGTTATTAAATACCCAGAGTATTTGTCCACAGCTGTACACACATATCGACAACCCCAATGGGCCGGCAGAGGACCTATATAATCCATTTGCCAGATTTGTCCTGGTAATTTTCCCCAATTCAATTGCCTTCGTACTATATGTGGTACGGTCCTTTGCTGTGTAAGTTGCCAGATGGGGCAGTGGGCTATCACCATTTTAATGATATCTGAATTTGTAACAATTCTGTGGTCCTGGGCCCACCTGTGGCTTTCTCTCCAAGATGTCTGCATTTCTGGTGTGCCCATTTGGCCAGACCTGTCTGTTGTTCGTGATAAGGATTTTCCATCAAAACTTGGGAGATTTTTGCTTGTCCATCTACAACAGAATTATACCATCATTCTAAGGTGTCAGCTCCACAGTGGGCATCTACATGGAACACTGTGACTTGAGCTTGTTGGATGAATGCCCAAATATCTTCCCACAATACCTTCCCCCATACTTCTTTGGAAAGGATGCTGGGGAGGGACTCTTCATTAGGGACTGTAGCGATAAGACAAGGGGTAACAGGTTCAAACTTAAACAGGGGAAGTTTAGATTGGATATAAGGAAGAAGTTCTTTACTGTGAGGGCAGTGAGGCACTGGAATGGGTTGCCCAGGGAAGTTGTGAATGGTCCATCCCTGGCTGTGTTCAAGGCCAGGTTGGACAGAGCCTTGGGTGACATGGTTTAGTGTGAGGTGTCCCTGCCCATGGCAGGGGGGTTGGAACTAGATGATCTTAAGGTCCTTTCCAACCTTAACTACTTGATGATTTTATGATTCTATGATTTTTCCAGTCATGTGTGGCCCAAGTTGGGAGCCAGATAGCTAAACCATTAGCAACTGACTATGAATCTGTAAAAATATGACACTGTCCTAGTACTTTGTGTTTAATTGCCACATATACAGCATATAATTCAGCATACTGGTTACTTTTACCTTCACCTGTAGGGACTTGGAACTTATTCTGGGATGGGTTATAGGTTACAGCTTTCCAAAAACGTTTCCCGCTAATATATTTAGCTGATCCATCAGTAAATGAGGCATGCTTCCTCTCTTCTTTTGTCAATTGGTCTAGGGGTTTTCCCCATTTTACTGGTGATTCTTGTTTGCTATCCAGGTGATCTACATTTGCTGGTTCACTTGCAGGGGCTTTAGCAACTTTCTCATGAAGTGCTTCCACTCCCCCAACCCCTACTTTAGCTCTATCTTGGGTATACCATTTCCATTTAATTATGCTAGCTTCCAGAGCATGTCCTATCCTGTGTGTTTTGGGTGAACTGTTTACCCATTGCATTATTGGAATTTCAGACCTTAGTGCTACATCATGTCTGACTGTCATTTCTTCTGTTTCCACTAAGGCCCAGTAACATAAAATCATAGAATAGTTAGGGTCAGAAAGGACTTTAAGATCATTTAGTTCCAACCCCCCTGCCATGGGCAGGGACACCTCACACTAAACCATGCCACCCAAGGCTCTGTCCAACCCAGCCTTGAACACTGCCAGCAATGGAGCATTCACAACCTCCCTGGGCAACCCATTCCAGTGCCTCACCACCCACACAGTAAAGAACTTCTTCCTAGTATCTAACCTAAACTTCCCTGGTTTAAGACTGAACCCATTACCCCTTGTCCTATCACTACAGTCCCTAATGAAGAGTCCCTCCCCAGCATCCTTGTAGGCCCCCTTCAGATACTGAAAGGTTGCTATGAAGTCTCCATGAAGCCTTCTATTCTCCAGGCTGAACAACCCCAACTTTCTCAGCCTATCTTCATACGGGAGGTGCTCCAGTCCCCTGATCATCCTCGTGGCCCTTCTCTGGACTCGTTCCAACAGTTCCATGTCCTTTTTATGTTGAGGACACCAGAACTGTACACAATACTGCAAGTGGGAGTAGAGGGTCAGAATCACTTCCTTCGACCTGCTGGTCACGCTCCTTTTGATGCAGCCCAGGATATGGTTGGTTTTCTGGGCTGTGAGCACACATTGCTGGCTCATGTTCATTTTCTCATGGACCAATACCCCCAAGTCCTTCTCCACAGGGCTTCTCTGAATCTCTTCTCTCCCCAACCTGTAGCTATGCCTGTGATTGCCCCGACCCAGGTGTAGGACCTTGCACTTGGCTTGGTTGAACTTCATGAGGTTGGCATCAGTCCACCTCACAAGCGTGTCAAGGTCCCTCTGGATGTCATCCATTCCCTCCATCATATCAACTAAACCATACAGCTTGGTGTCATCGTCAAACTTGCTGAGGGTGCACTCAATCCCACTCTCCACGTCACCAACAAAGATGTTATGTCTCTCATTCATGAGAGGGAATCACTCTCAGGTTCCCATCCATTACAGATATTGCCACGGGTGCACTGCTGTGGTCACGACTGACACGTGTTGTTCTTCGACCTTCAGCAACCCCACAACAGATGGGTCCTCTGAGATCCCAGTCAAGGTGGACAGCTGCGTAATTTCCTCTGTCTCCAAGGCAGCTATACCAAAAGCCCATCAGTACCCTTTTAGGTCTTTGAAGTACCCTCTCCTGAGGTAGTCTATGCCAAGGATGCATGGAGCCTCTGAAACAGTCACAATAGGGTGCTTCTCCCACTCCTTCCCAGTCAGGCTGATTTCAGCCTCCAGTACAGTCAACTCTTGGGATCCTCCTGTCACTCCAGAAATACAAATGGGTTCCACCCCTTGACAGCTTGATGGCATCAGGGTACACTGTGCAATGGTATCTACTAGAGCCTGTTGTGGTTTAAGCCTCTATAAATCATGCAGTCGCTCTCTCACTCCCCCCTCTTTCTTTCCCCCAGCTCCTGGGGGGATTGGGAGGAGAATCGAAAGAATGCAACTTCCACAGGTTGAGATAAGAACAGTTTAGTAACTAAGGTATAACACAAATCACTACTGCTACCACCAATAATAATACAAGAGAAATACAAGGAAAGAGAATACAACTGCTCACCACCTGATACCAAGCCCGACCCAGCAGTGCATCCCCACCCTTCTGGGTCTCTGCCCTCCGTTTTTACATCCTGGGCATGACATGCTGCAGTGTGGAATACCTCTTTGGCCAGCTTGGGTCAGGTGTCCTGTCTCTGCTTCCTCCCGGCTTCCCCTCCTCCCTGGCAGAGCATGAGGCTCAGAAAGTCCTTGGCCAGCCTAAACATTACCAAGCAGTAACTGAAAACACTGGTGTTATCAGCGCAGTTCCCAGGCCCAAAATCAAAAACACAGCGCTGCACCAGCTACCAAGAAGGAGAAAAATGACTGCTACTGCTGAACCCATGACAGAGCCTTATACTTCTGTGGGACTGATGTGCCAGGCCATCCGATCCATGCAGTCCAGTAAACCGAATTGTCCCTCTCCTCCACCAGGCTGGAGGCAGGGCCCCTCTAATAGTGATTACAAAATTCTCCACTTATTTCTTGTACAAAGGGTTTAACATTCCTTTTGTTCTAATGTTGCCTCCTATAGTTCTGGCATTGAGTCCTCTTCAACTTCCTTCTCT
The DNA here is from genome assembly GCA_017639245.1 of Myiopsitta monachus. Taxonomy (NCBI): domain Eukaryota; kingdom Metazoa; phylum Chordata; class Aves; order Psittaciformes; family Psittacidae; genus Myiopsitta; species Myiopsitta monachus. The sequence goes on from CM029940.1 coordinate 6,975,247, forward strand.
ACATGAGTTGCTTTTCTTGCTTTTCATTTGCTTTTCCTCTTGCTTATAGGGGCAGCTGATAGTGGCATGGATTGTTCCTGGGGATGGAGTCAATTCCCCCTTCCCTAGCAAGTGATCCCAGCTGCTTGGCTTCCTTATCTTCTAGTTCATAACTGTCGGTCCCATTGTCCCAGCATCGGAGCATCCAGGTAGAAGACATGTGAAATCTTTTTGCATATTCCACAGCTCAGTCAAGGACAGGGATTGAGAAGTTACCTCTTCCTTTTCGTCTGTTTCTTGTACTAATTCCTCTCATTCCTCTTGTTCAGATGTCACCTCGTCTAGTTCTGGCATTGTCTTCATCTTCCTTCACTCCACAAGTTGCTTTTTGCTTGCTTTTCCCCTTGCTTATAGGGGCAAATGATAGTGGCGTGGATTGGTCCTTTGGTTCAGCTGCAGTGCCTGCTACTGGGGTTGTAGTGGCTTCAGTGTCTTTCACTGGGGTTGGAGTGGCTGCTGTAGTTGTGTGTAGTTGTAGTTGTAGTGGCTGTAGGGAACATTGGTGAGATGTGACCCCAACCCAGAGCCTTTCCTGGTCTGTTGGGAAGCACTGTGGAGGGCAGGGACAGGAGGAGCGGCAGAAGGACAGACAGACCCACAGACAGAAGGTGCCACCTTTTGGTTTTGTTTGGTTTATTTTCTTTTTTATTTACAGATTTCTGCAGAAAAGGCAAAAAAATTATTTTCTAGAATGTCTCTATAAATCTATATATAATGTAATTACAGAGAATGACTAATTTTGATTTAAACCAGAAATAAACCAAACCTTTAATGATGACAGCATCACTGTGTGGGTGGTTCTTTGCCCCCCCTGCCCAGGGGCAGGAGAAGCTGGGGGTCAGTGCAGCAGGCTCGAGGGTGGTGGTGGGTCTCATGGGGTATAACTGTGATTTCTGTCATTGCCTGGGTGCATCCCTGACCCACAGCTCAGCCAAATGTTGCCAAAATTTGGGTGCTGGGCATTGGAAGTATCACCCAAGGTAGTTACACTGAGGCTACGTGGTTGGGATGCTCAGCACAGGCAGCCCTGGTTTCTACTGTCTTCTGTACCAGTGGTGGGAAGACACCACAGCACCTGAGCCCAAGCCAGGGGTCCAGAGAGCTGGGGACAGAGCTCACTCACCTGAACTGGGTTTTCAAATCCCTTCCCATAAAGATCTGGCACCTCTTGGTGCTGGTCTCATCACTGAGACACACAGATCAAAGACTTACAGAATAGTTAAGGTGGGAAGGGACCTTTGGAAATACTTACCATTGACCTGCTGGGTCAGCTAGAGTCTGGGACCTCATCTAGTTGAGTTTTGAGTATCTCCAAGGATGGAGATGCCTGAACTTCTCTGGCCAACCTGTGCCAGTGCTTGACCACACTCACAGAAGACACTTTTCTGAAATTTAACTCAAATCTCTGTATTTCAGCTTCACTTTGGTGCTTGGTCTTTCAATGGGCACCAATGAGGAGCATCTGCCTCTGCCTTCTTCACCCCCCACCAGACATGGATAAGAACCCATCCGAGCCTTCATTTTTCCAAGCAAAACAGTCCCATCTCCCTCAGCTTCTTTTTATATGACAGCTGCCCCAATCCCTTAATCATCTTATGGTCCTGGGAGGGGAGTTAGAGCAGCAAAGATGCTCCAAAAGGCAGCAGGGGCAGGGACCCTCATGGCACCACCAGCCACCCATGCTGGAGCAGGCTGCAGAGCATGTCCTGGTGCATGGGGTTTCCCAGATGGAACACCACCTTAGAGTAACCACTTTGAGATGCAGCTTTATCTGCAGATGGGATTGTGGGAAGGATGTAACCAAAGGATACTTTACTGCATCACTGCTCACTGAGCCTTCTTCCACCTGCTTTGGGGGCTGGACAAGCCCCAGGAGGGAAGCACAGTGTTTCTCTCAAAGCACTGAATCACACTGCCTGCTGCAGGCAGCAATAGATGTGGGATGTAGGTCCCTCCTGGCACATAAAACTGTGGACAAGAGCACCTGAGAGGTGGAAAGTAGACCAGACATTTTATGTCATAGAATCCCAGACTGGTTTGAGTTGGAAGAGACCTTAAAGCTCATCCAGTCCCAACCCCTTGCCACGAGCAGGGACACCTTCCACTAGACCAGGTTGCTCCAAGCCCCATCTAACCTGGCCTTGAACACTGCCAGGGATGGGGCAGCCACAGCTTCTCTGGGCAACCTGTGCCAGAGCCTCAGCACCCTCACAGGGAAGAACTTCTTCCTAAGAGCTCATCTCAGTCTCCCCTCTGGCAGGTTAAAGCCATTCCCCCTTGTCCTGTCCCTACAGGCCCTTGTCTAAAGCCCCTCTCCAGATTTCTTGTTGGCCCCCTTTGGGTATTGGAAGACTGTCACAAGGTCTCCCCTGAGCCTGTTTTGGTTTCTTTTCCCCTGAATAACTCCTGGAAATAAAACTAGCCCAGGGCTCCAGTAGCCAGAACCACAAATTCAATTCACTCACCTACATGTGCGTCCTCCTCACCCTGCTGAAACTTAGCCCCATCCCTGCAGCACAATTCCACCTTCTGAGATAAGCTACTCCTTGGCTGTAGAGAGATGGGAGCATGAAAACAGTCTTCTGTCAAGGCAGGCAGGGAGTTGCAGGTCAGGACAAAATGCCTCTGCTCCTGGAACTGCAAAGAAAAATCTCATTCTCTATGTGGCTTTAAGAACATCGGGGGGACTACAACAAAGCAGATTAATTTAGGAATCTATTGCCCAGCCCTTTGCTCTGAATGGGTCTATGCCAGCATCACCAAAGACCTCTGCCCCACGGATGCTGCCAGGTCACCTGGAATTGCAGGATTGCCATTTTAACTGGAATAAACTTCAAAAATACTTGGTTTTTTTGAACAGCACTCACTGAAAGCATTCACTGCAGTTTGCATTCTGCTTGGTTTGGTTTTTTTTTTTAGGGCTGGGAAAGAGTAGGACAAGCATCACATGAGCCAGGTGTTTGAAAGGAGGCAGGGGACTCAACTTTTCCCTCTGGGACTTACCATCTCGTGCAGCCCTTGCACAGGAACTGCAGTGCTTCATGAGGTGAACTCCACAGCACACAGGGAGACACACAGCACCACAGAGAGATTTTGCAACAGCATGTTTGCTGCTTCAAAGGAGACAGTGTGCCAGCACCACGTTTGTCAGCCAAATCTGTGTCAGCACTTAAACCATTTCCCTCTGGTATGGACATGCTGGTGCTCAGCAGCTACTTGCTCTTCTTGTAGAAGCTGCAGCCTGTGGGAGGGTGTCTGTGTCACGCTTGCATTACCCATGTGCTCTGGCTTTGGAAAGATGTTTCTTTTCCCCACTTACTACTGGTTTTCTTTTAATCACAGGGGTGCAGATGGATTCTGGAGCACTTTGCAGTATCTATTTGTCCTGAGGAGCCCCAGCAGATCATCAGCACAAAATAACTGATGAACCAACACACCCTCCTCTTGAACAGCATCAGGGCTGGTGCAGCTGCCCATGTTGTGACACCAAGAGCACTCACCAGCCAGGATCACCCCGAGCAGGTGCTGCCACTTTGGAATGCCACAAACTCTGGCCAGCCCTTGCATAAGAAATTACTTAAATCTTGATGCAAATTAATTTTTAGGGGGTTGTAGTTTGGTAATTCCTGGTTTGAGCAGCCTCAGTGTCAGACCTCTCACCTTATCCCGGGCTTGTATGAAATCGCGTTCCCAAGGCATTCACTAGGATGCTTAGAAATGATTCCAACAGCTAAGTAGTCTGGGCTGAACAACAACCTCCTTGTGATCACTGACGTGTTCCTCACAGGGCTGTCAGGCACATATATACGGGTTTGTTATCCAAGGACCACTCCTTGGGTGACAACTGGGGCCACATTTCATTCAGAGACCAAAGCGTGCTCCAGGCAATCTCCAAGACTTAATTTAATGCTGGCTCTCAAACTCGACTACTGTCTTCCTTAGAGCTGAGTGAGAGGAGGGGGGCTTGTACAGTGTGATGGAAGCACAGCGCTAGTAAGAGTGGGGAAGGAGGCGGGTGAGCTCGCCCTGGGGCCTCGGCAAGGTGGTCAGGAGCTCTTCGGCTTCAGTTCTTGCCATTCTGCTCATGGGCAAGGCATCTGTGGGAAAGGCCTCGCTCAGGCAGCTTTTCAAGAAAGATCATCTGCCTCTGGGTGTGTAGTTCGGACAGGCTTGAAGGCTGATTTTCAGGAGCACTCACAATTAGGACTGAAGCTAGGGGGTGGGGAGCTCAAATCCTCTGCAAATCAGCTCAAAGGTGCCTCCAAGCGACAAACACAGGATCAACAGGTCAGACCCACAGCACACACTGATAGAGATGGTTGGGGACACTTCTGGCAGAAGTCCAGGAATAGGTGTTTGCCAGAAAAACTCCCAGCCCTGAGTATTTAAAGGAGCATAAGAAGCAATTTTACATACAGCCAGTGCTCCTCTCCATTTTGAGTCATGCCTGAACTAAGTTTTGAGCTTAAAGCAGGATTCATGGCTACACACAAAAGGTGTGCTGCTCTCCCAAGCATTACAGCACATGGATTGATGGGCTGACAGCTTAGGATAAATGTAACTGATTTTGAAAGAATTCACACTGCAGAATTTCATTTCCACAGAAATGTTCTTCATGCTGTACTGACTTAATTTCCCTTTACAGCAACAAAGGGAAGACAATGGGTATGGGGTATTTTGGGATTTTAACAAAGCTTTTGATAGTCCAACAAGAGTTACACTCCAAGATCCTTGTGGGTTCCTTCCAATTCTGGATATTCTATTTCTGTGATTCAAATCTTTCATGCAAGGAAGACTCCAGGGGTCATGCTGTGGGCTACGCCCTATCACCTCTCAGAATTAATGGCTGCTTTTTGCCATTGCTGTGTAAATAATTTTTTCTCCTTCAGAGCTACATCCTCATGACTAAACACAGCTCATCCCCTCTGGCTGCTCTCAAGCTACAGCTCCCCATTGTACCAAATTAATGGGCTCAGCCTGGTGTCACAGTCATCAGAAGGGAAGTTGGTCTCTTTTGTCAACAGCCCCAAAAGGAGCATTGGTGCTCAGAACACAGCCCATGGCACTGCCACCCATGCTCTGCTTCTTCACAAGGACCAGGAGAGCTTTGGTAGGAGAAACCCATAAAGCAGGGTCAGGACCTGGACCTTCTTGCATACCACCACCTCTCAGCCCAACTCCACCCTCACAGAGCAGCAGTGGGACAGCCCCTTCTCTCCACGATGCAGCTCAACATAAGCATTATTCAGAGTAGGATTTAGGGCCCAGGTTACACATGCTAATGTATGCTACATTTGCCTGGTGGCTTTGTTGCTTGCTAAGCAGGCTGGGGTAAAGCCTAGACTGCTGAACAGCTTTTACTCTGCCCTGCAATGACATATAAAGAGGCAAAAATGTGGGGCAAGATCGTTAATATTGGTTTCAACTATAACAGCCTTGTAACTCATTAGTCCTACTAGCATGGGTTTGTGTCGAGGTTTCTTTATGTTTAGTCTTCTCTCTGAATCCCTGGCCTTATTGTCCTCCAGAGATTGATAGGCAAGTAAAAAACACAGCTCCCTTCCAACGCATCTTATTTTTGAACTATTAATATTTTAACCTATCATTCAAGCTCCATTTCACATATTTTTATGGCAAGAGGATACAAAGAGGATGCAGCATGAGCTCACTGAGTTCTCCCCTCAGCTTGCCTGTCAGTCAGCTACAGGTCTGTGACAATGCTACCAGAGATGAGAAAGTATGTTAAACCCAGAAGATTCATAGGAAACTACAGAAAATGAAATACAGCCCCTGTGCTTTCTCATACAAATTCACACTGGATGCCATGGCTAGTTACACCTTTGGAGGTTAGAAGGGGAAAATTGTGGACAGACAGAAAATGCTGTGGAGTCAAACTTCTGATGGACATGGCCCAACCATGTTGGCTTCCCTAGAAGCTCCCTACTAAATCCCTGGCACCACATTCACCCTTCCTGCAGCACTGAAACTTGAGCAGTTTGTCCCACTGGGTTACGAGCTTGGCAAGCCCAAGGTCCTTTAAAACCACCAGGCAAACACCACCTAATTCCAGTAACTTGTTGGTAAATTGCCCCTACAACCTTCCTAGTGATTAATTCATAATATTACTGAGTCCTCTCCCAGCTTAAGCTTTGGTCTTTCAACCAACAAACCTCTCTTCTGCACAGGAGAAGGCACAAATTTCAGTGTGGGCTTTTGCCATGGCCTTATCATCCTCAGGAGCCCCTTCCCCCGGAGCTGTGTGGCACAGCCTCCTGCTCCTCTGGGCCTGAGCTTTCATAGAATCAAATAATCAGTAGTAGTAGTAATCAGCTCCTCTCCCCAGTGGCCTGCAGCTCTCCCAGCCCAGATCCTTCAGCAAGGCACATATAAACCCAAGAGGAAATCATGTGCTGGAGAGCACATTGGACAGTCAGGAGGTTTCTGAGCAATCCCTGCTCCTGAGATAGGAACCTGGTAAACATCCATGCTCCATCCCTGTGGAAGAGAAGATGCAGGGAGACCTCCTGACACCTTCAGAGCTGCACTCTGCTCCTGAAGTTGGCACCACGAGATGGCATCTCAGGAGCTTTGCCCTCATCCTGCACCTCTTCTGCTTGTCCTGAGCTGCTGGTCCAAACTGGTCCCTGCTGGGAAGGGTGTCCCTGGAGGAAAGTGGTGGCAACCAAACAGGCAGACATGGGGTAAATCTGGTTGCTAAAAGCCACCGGTGGGGCAGGGGTAGCAGAGGGGGAACATGCCGATAGCACAAGTTCTGCCACATCCTCCCCACCCAAGTGATGCTCCTCTGAGCCTTAGGACAGAGCAGGAGCCCCCCTCACATGCCTCTAACATACATGTGGATGCCACCAGCCCCAGGCCATGGCTCCAGCCAGTCTCTCACCAGTGCCCATTACAGGGGGACAATCACTTCCCTGGCCCTGCTGGCTATGCTATTTCTGATACAAGCCAGGATGCTGTTGGCCTTCTTGGCTGCCTGGGCACAAGCTGGCTCATGTTCAGCTCTGTCAATCAGCACCCCCAGGTCCTTTTCCATTAGCAGCTTTCCAGCCACTCTTCCCCAAGCCTGTAGCATTGCATAGGGTTGTGGTGACCCAGGTGCAGGACTCAGTACTAAGCCTTATTGAACCTCATATCATTGGTCACAGCTCATCAATCCAGCCTATGCAGATCCCTCTACAGAGCCTTCTACCCTCCAGCAGATGAACACTCCCATCCAACCTAGTGTCATTTGTAAACTTACTGAAGATGCTCTCGATCCCTCTTGCTTAAGTGTAGGGAAAAGTGTTGGAGAGGGGGAGAGGGGGAGCTGAGCTTGCCCCACCCCACGTGACGGATGGACGGATGGACGGATGGACGGATGGACGGATGGACGGATGGACGGATGGACGCACGGACGCACGGACACGTTTGAAGTTAGCGCGCGTCCCACGACCCCACCCGTTTCCAACACGCCCCGTGTGCTGTCCCCTCCCCTTTCCACCGCGGGCCGGCGGGTCCGCGAGCAGCCGTGCTGGCGCACGCGCACTGCCGCCGCCCGCAGCCATTTTGTGTCTGAAGCGACGGTGGGAGTGATTAAACCGCGAGTCTGGCGCTGGGTGTGGGGTGGTGGTTGGGGTGGTTTCGTGGGGTCTGGGGGGCTAGGCGCGGGGCCGGGTCGGCGGGGCCTCGGCGGTCGGAGCGAGTTCCGTGCAGGGTACGGGCGCAGGTAAGCGGTGGCGGGGAGGTTTGCAGTCGCTTTCTCTGGCCTCTAGGTGTCACGATGGGGCTCCGGTTCAGGCTAGGGCCCCGCAGCGGCAGTTGCAGGGGAAGCAGGGGGGCTTTGTCTCCCTCTATCGTTCCCAGGGCGGTCGGTGCTTGCCTGCCACCGCTGTCATTCCCCACAGCGCGGCGCTGGGCCGCAGGGGCCTCCCTTCCTGCCATCCATTTCCTGCCGTCCATTTCCACCCGCCCAGGCCGCTAGCGGCCGCGACTCCATTTTCTTTCCTTTGTTTTCTCTAACGCGCCGCTGGCTCTGATGACCGTCTCTTCCCCGTCACGCGAGCCGCCGGCCCTCCCTTCACCTCTCGTCCCTTTCATCTCTCGTCCCTCCTTCCCTGCTGGGCTGGGCCTGCTACGCTTCACATCCCCCTCCTTTCTACTCCTTCTCCCCGCCTTAGCTCAAAGTTCTGCGGGGGTTCGGTTAGGCGTTCTTTACCCGCAGCCTCCCTCGGTGTCTGGCCGGCTCCTGACCGCAGGGTGGTGGGCGCGTATCCCGCTCCTGCCGGCTGCCGCCTCCCTGCGTTGCTGTGTGCTGCGGACTGAGAGGCGCTACGAGGCGCAGAGAGGGACTCGAGCTCCCTCTGCAAGGCAGGCTGAGCAGCGCCATGCAGCACCGGGACATGGGCACGGCTGGGGGGCGCCTGCTCTCGCCGCGCTGCCCGGCCGACAACCCCCCCTTTTCCCCCCCCCCCAGCCCAACTCCGCTCCCCGTCGCCGCCGTGCCCGGGGAGCAGGTGTGTCCTCGCCATTCCGCCAGGCCCCCGTGGTGGCTTCAGGCACACCTGGTGACAGGCTGTGTTACTTGTTTCGACATGGTACAGGCCGTGGGGCCCTCGAGGCAGCGCCAGGGCGGCCGCAGCTGCGCTTCTGGTTAGGGCCGGAGCCCGAAAGTGCCGCACAAACCAGGGGTTTCTCTCTTTTGTATGGGGGGTGGGTGGGGGGTAGGAGCACAAAACTGGTTTCTTTTTGTGATGCAGAAAACGAAATCGCATATGCTCTGTTTCTAATCAGTTTGTTTTTTGTTCTCTAAGTCACCTTCGGATTTCTTCAGTAAATGTTTTTACACGGTGTCAGATTTGGCCTTGCCTTAGCTTTACGAAATGACTCTGATACAGGGGGGTTGTCACATTGTGTGGATCCTTTTCTGTTCAGTGCAATCCTTAAGACTTGCCTGTTGGTGAGAATGAGCTCGCTTTCCTGTTTGTGACTTATTTTTTGTTTGGGTATTTGTTTTGTGGTTGTTTTTTTTGTGGATTTTGTTGTTTGGCTTTGTGTGTTTTGTTTGTTTGCGGTATTTTTGTTTCTTATTCAGTCTTCCCCCCTTAAATAAATGCAAGGCTGCTCCTCACCTCCTGCTGGTTACTGAATTCTGGTAACAAGCTCCAGAGGTGTTATTAGAAGCATCTGAAATACTGTTTCCTGCTTAGTGTATGTGTGTTTTGTTTCAGTGCAGGAAGTGTATAAATATTTTCCCACGTTCCAGTTTATTCTGCTTTTGCAGAGCCTGCTAAATTTGTGGGAGTCCGTTGGGTATAAGAAATAACTCCATATTGTAGTCAACTGTTGTCCTTGCTTAAGCTGTGCCTAATGTTTTACTTTAGAACAGAAGACATTAAAACTGAAGGAAGGAGCAATTTTAGCATAAGGGCAAAGCAATGTTGGGTTTCTGGTTTTGGGTTTTTTTGGTTGATAATTTTTTTTCTTAAATTTTTTTTTACTTCCATTTTGCTTTGCTTCTGGATGTACAGGGCTAGCTCAATTTTCACGTCTTCTCTACTCACTATACACGGAAAGGATGTTAGGACTCACAGAATGGCTTCATTAATACTCTTGAAACTGAGTTCCTACAGCCTCAAGTGGCCCTGCAGCTGAAATAATACAGTGAGGCTCATCCAATTTGGGCAGAGCTTGGGACAGCATCACTCCAGTTTGCTGGCAGCTCGTGATGCAGCAGAGGGAAAGAGTTATTTCAAGAACTGCTTTCCTTAGTAGCAGGCTGTGTCTTTAATATGAATAGTGGCTAATCTGTGTGTTGTTCCCAGCTCTTGTGCCTGCAGTTTGATACCTGCCTGATGCAGTGCCATTGCTCTTGTCTTGAAAATGCCAGAAGCTGACCCATGTTTAGTCAGCGTTTACCTGAAAATTTGATTGTATGTGATTACTAACTTCCTGAGGAATTTCTGCATCAAGACTACTCCAGCACTTAATTTCTTTCCCTTAGCACTTCATGTCCAAGATCTCCTGCTTTTCTGATTAAGGTTTTTGGAAGTTTTTTGGAAGATATTGAGCATTATTAGTTTTATCTGCCCTCTGAGAAGAGCCAGCCTATTACTTGCCCTTATCCCTCATACTTTGGCAGATTCTTCATCACTTGTAACAGCAAGCTGTGTTGAACTGTGACCTCTGGATAGCTCTTCCTGCTGTCTGAACAGTTTTGTGCATCAGCTGATTCATATATACCTTAATTATATTTGCATAAAAACTCCATCCTGGCAACTCTTGCTGCTCTTACAGAAGTGGGTACCATTACCAGTGAGGTAATGCTTAAGGGAGTAGCAAAGCATTAGGATTGCAAATACTGCTTCCTCCTGTATTTGTACATGCTCTAGAAATAGGTGTAACAAATAAGGAACAGCTGCTGCTACTACCTGTACTCATGAAGGCACACACAGAACTGCTGGTCTTCAGCTTCCATACTGAAGCTGCAAGAAGCCAAAGCTTTGACTCAGTGTATTGTTTGTGTTGACTTACTGAACTCTACTGATTTGTTTGCTTAACTTTGAACCTCTGTTCATCCATCTGGCTGTAGTTCGGATGCTTGGTGTACAGTCTTTGTTGTACTAAACCTTGAAATACAATATGAAGCTCTACTGCTCTACAATGCTACCTGGTCTTAGAGATGCACACAGATCCAGGAAATGTCCCTTTTTTTGTTTAAAGGTTACATTTACTGCTTATAAAAATTGTTCAGAACGTGGCTTTTGTTCTTTCAGGTTTTTTTTGCTGAAACTTAGAGTCTTTGTCCTGTCATGACTGTAGATGTTGCCTTTTTTGTACTGAAGGATATTTGAATTTCATTTAAGGCACACTGTTCTGCTGCTTGTCCCACTTCTCTCCAATAATCCGTAATTCTTCAGGAATTGAGATATGCTTATTCTAGACACATCTGATATGAAAACTAAATAGTAGGTGCTCAGCTGAGTGTTCTCAGTATTTTCTGATTAACAGAATCTTGAAAAGAAGGGTAGAATAAACATGATGAGTAGGGAGTCTTATGTTTCATATTGTATTAACATTCAAGTAACTACACTGAACAACTTGAGTTTGGTGTCTAATTTAAAGTGGAGTTTCCCTTATTTAGATTATAAAAACTTTAAAACTATCAAGTCTTAATTTTTTTCCAGTATGGTTCTTAACAGGTGAAATACAAAATTAGCACAGAGGCAGCTCTTGGGAACAGCACAGTTAACACGTGTTACTTAAGGGAGATCTGTGATAGAATGAATTCCTAAAGAATTACTCTTTAACTATCCCTGCAGGTAAAGTTGTGGGTCATAAATGTTTAGAGTTGCATTTCTTACATAAAGCTTTGTTTTTAGAGACCCTTCAGTTCCAGCCTTCCCACTTTTTGCTGTCAGCTCCCTGAGGATTTCAGTGTGCATTGTGGAGGTGATATTAAGAGGTGAGGCACTAGAAGTGCAGTGATCAGTTAGGTTATGCTGACCAGGTAACATAAGGGAGGGCTACTATACAGGTAGCAGTGCAGAAAGCTCTGACACAGGGTATTTTCCTTTACACCCCATAGTTCAGGTGGTGTGCTCAAATACATAATTGCTTGGTCTGTCAGCTATCAGCATTGTCTTATTCTTATCCCATAGAAACAAACTGGTGAAGTTTCTAAAGCCTCTTGAATTTCTCTGAAAAGCTTCACTCAGTTATCAGGAGACCATGAACCAAGTTCAGCTTCTACCAAAAATCTTATTTTACTCCCCCCCCAATCTAAAACTTTCTTGTCTAATTCTAACAAAACAGAAGCTAAATCACAGATTGTTTGGAGCGTGAAAGACGCCTTTGTCTGTATTAATATGCATCATGATTAGAAGCTTGTATGTGTCTCAAATATCATCAGGTAAAGTAACTATCTGTAAAGTAGAGGAGAAAGTAGCTTGGTCCATTTCTATAAAGAATACTATTTGCCTTTACTGGAATATCAAAGTAATCCTTGCTCTCTCTTTCAGGTATTTAGAATTAGGTTGCTGTTCTGCAAGCTTCTGAAATCACTCTGGTGGTGTGTTATGTTGTTTTGGTTTTTTGGGGGTGTGTGGTGTGGTTGGTTGTTTTGGTTTTTTAAACAACCCCCAAACACAAACAAACAAAAAAATGCTCTAAAATCCCACCACCAGAGTATATTGGGAAGTTTGCCTTGGCCAGTGCTTGCTTTTTTTATTTTTTTATTTTTTTTTTTTTCCTTTTAACACTGGAATATCCCTATCTGATATTGGAAGGAATATTGTACAGTTGATACACTTTGGAACACTAGGGAAATTCCGGGAGGTCATGGAAATGCTGATGTGTCAGTCATAAAAAGAGGTGGAGTGGAGAAACATGGCAGCTAGTAACATGACTAATACTACACAGTGTTAGTACATCTATAGTTTATCAGTTCTCCCATTTGTTCTTAGTACAGGATTGAGTTAAGGAGAGGAGAGTATGTAATTAATCCTAGTAAATAAGGCTTTAAGGAAAAAGGCTTATTAAACTTATTATTTGACATTGTTAAAGGTATTTCTCTTGATGCTGAGGACCATAGTGGATACAGAAAATCACTACTGAGTATCAGTAAATACCATTCAGTTCAGGATAGTTCAGGAACAGTCCAGGGGTCTACAAGTCTGAATAGTTTCCATGGATGTTCAGCAAAAACTGGTAATGGCTTGTCACAAATTGTTTTCATTTCTGATTTTGTTGGTGTGAAATATCAGATTTAAAACTTCTGCATAATGAAACTGTGGTTCATGGAGCGGCAATCAGCGCTAAGGTGTAGCCATCACTATTTTCAGGTGAAGTAAATCCATTGGGATGTGTGTGCCAAGACTGCTGTTGTACAGCTATACACCTGGGAACAGGGCAGTTCAGCTGAGTTTAAATCAAGGAATGTGGTATCCTAAATTCAGCGTCTGAGATGCATTTTGGAGTCACAGTGGATAAACAGTTTGAACATGAGTTTCCAAGGTGATGTTGTGACCTTGTAGCTAATGTAGTTCTCAAATGCGTTAATGGAATGAGTAGAAACTCTTGCCTGTGTGGGGTGGGTTGAAGTCATTGCCAGTGTACGATGTGCAATTCTGGCATCAGCACTTAAATGCGTGCCCGTCCGTGTCGTTGTCATCATCCCCTCCCCCCCCAAATTACTGTCTACAAGGGAAATTGTTCTCCAATTTGATGGATATCTAAGTAGTAGTGACATGCAGTGAAGTAGTAAGAATTTACTGTGCAGTTTCTTGTCAAAACTGAGAGGTGACTTCATTAAGAGTCCTCAGCTATCTCCCTGGCAAGACAATACTGGATATTAGTGAGCTTTTTTAAAATCTTGCTGACAAACATAACAGGAACTTACAGCTTCAAAGATAAGTTCAAATTAAAAGACTTAAGTTTTTTTACAGTGAAGGTAATTAACCGTTGGATTATGATATGAAGAATAGCTGTATATTTCTGAATTTCTTAACTCTGAATCAAGATTGTGGAAGAAAACCCCTGAAAGTTGCTTCAGGCAGCTGCAAGGTACTGAACTTTTGTTTCATATATGTTTAGAGAACTGTAATTCATAAGAGGTCAGACTTGGTGATCAAATGAGAGGTGATCATGCTAAAGAAAAATGACGAGGAGCAGCACCTCTTTTCTTTCACCGGCTTCCCTCTTTTTAAATAGAGGTACATTTAGGACTTTTCCTTAGAAGTCTAGAACATGATCAAACCATGAAATCTGGAGAAAGCAAGCAGGTATTGATATATAGGAGGTCTGTTAAAATAGTGTCCCATCTATTTAGTCCAAACATGTGACTGCAAAAAAGCCTTATCTGTGGCTATAGTATTCGTGAGGTGTTGGTAGGATAAATGTTATTTTTTCTCTGCAAGGGCATGCTGCTGGCTCGTGTTCAGCTTGCTGTCTGCTGAGCAGCCCTGGGACCTGGTCAGCAGTGCTGTTCTTCAGCCAACCAGTCCCAAGCCTGTATCACTAAAGGAATTCTCCCTTCCCAATTCACAGCATGGAAAATGCTCAGTGGGGGTGAAGCAAGATGATTTTCATTGATTCTGCTTCAGAAAGTATACCTCTGTAAAACCATTTAATTTTTTTGTTAGATAAAATTATCAAATCATATGTTATATATATTGCATTTATATGTATGTGTGAAGTTATTTTACATGCAGTGATTCTCATTATAAAGTGAATGCTGAGTAAAATACTGACTTAATTGGGAATGAAACTAGGGTGAGTAAAGCTGTGGGAGGAGTAAACAACACTTAATTTTGAGCTCTGATAATGCATCATGTGTGGAGACTTGACACAAGTCTGATATTTTCTGAGCTCTCCAGAACATTACAGTGGCCTGATGGTGGGCTGAACATCTGTAGGTGGAGATTGCTGAAAGCTAAAAGTACTTTTCATGCATCACATATGTTAAAAAGGGGGAAGGGGAAAATGTAAGCTTGAGAACTCTCAGCTGCAGAGATAAGCTGCATATAATTCATGTCCTCCGCTGGATGGGAGTTTCAGCAGAAGCACCTGATGCTTGAGTTTGGCAGCTCTGGGTTCTCCAGGCTGTTTGTAAGAAGGCAAATAAGGTAGCTCTGCTGCTACTACTTGTGGTTTGCAGCAACTCAGTCTGTGTCTTGTTTGCTGCTCAGTGGTGTGGTTCCTAGCACTTGCACAAGGACAGCTTTTTAGGCAACTGCAGTGAGTTCTGTGGTGAGCCTGTAGCTTGTAGGAGGAAGAAATGGGGAAAATACATCACAATTGATGGAAAATTTCTTACTAAAAGACTGTAGGTTTGGAAATGGATCATCGGGTCCAAAGCCTGAGGTCCCTAATCCCATAGCTGGGTGTTGGGGTAAGGGTGGTTAACTACAGACAGGACTAATTTCTCTCTCCACACAGTTTTTTGTGCTTGAGCTTTTGGAGACAGACTGCTGGACTAAATGGACACTGATCTGTCCTTGTAGGGCTTCTTTTTTATGTTCGTGTTGGAGAGCGGACAATTTTACTTCCCAGCCTATTGATAAAAGCTATACAAGTGAATTTACAGCTCTTGATGTGTTGGGAATAACACCAAAGTGTTTAGGAAAGTAGAAGTCATGGCTTCCCTGGAATATTAAGGGAACTGTTGTTACCTCATCTCCTTCCAGTTGTGTACTGGCAATTGCATCACCATGCAATGAGGTTGTTGCCTAGATTTGCTTTGTGGGGGCAAGTGGATGTGGAAGAACTGCAGCTCTGAGCTTTATTTAAGCCTTTGTGGAACTACTCCCCAAAACATGTTGGTGTAGTAAAGGCTTTCTGAAAAGGTAGTTGAGATCACAAGTAGCAATGATATTTGTAAACATTTGGATATTTGTAAACTTTTTTACCCTTTTGAAATAGAGCAGTAAACTTTGTATGTTTAAGATCAATGTGGAAGGAATTAAATTCTCTTATTGTTTAATGGTGAAAGAGGCATCCTTGCTCTGGACTGGCTCCTGGAAGAGTTTTTCAGTGCTGTAGAGCAAGTAGTGATTTTTTGGACTGCTTTTCGTGTTGAATACAAGGAGACAGAGGAACAATTTGCAAAGCTGTTTCCTTGACACCACCTGAAGTATCCAGAGTTTTAATATAAAAGCAGGAAATGCTAATGAATTAAAAATGCCCCATTTTGGGTTGCACATACTTGACATAGGTGTAACAATACTACATTTTAAAACAGTAGCTTTTTCCTGTGTGCTAAAATGCTTGCGGTAGAGGTGCAGTATAAACTAATTTTGCTTTCCCAGTATGTATGGTGAGAGAACCCTTTAGAGGCACTTCAGAAGTTTTTAGATTATGGGTTGGAAAATGTAAGCTTGAGAACTGTCTCAGCTGCAGAGGTAAGATGCATATAATACACTTGGATTTTTGAAGATGGGTAGTTTCAGTCAAAGCTTATCAGATTAATAAAACCTTTCTTCTTTTCTTTTTGGAGGATGGAAGAAGTTAGTGTTATTCCTGCTGAGTATATAACTTACTGCCACTTCTGATCTTTGAAGAGAGATTTATCGCTTCCTGTGGCAATACTGACTACTCAAAAAGGTACTCATTAATTACTTGATCCTTGCCTACCTTCTACATTAATGCACTCCTTCCTGCTCAGGAATGGCTAATGTTGACTTTTACCTACTCTGAGCTACTAGAGCACAATATGAGCCTAGAGTAGTTTATACTTGGCTTCTGTAGTGTGTGTGGAAATAGTTTTGTCCTGTTGAATCAGCTGTGTCCTTTCCTTGTTCTACCAGCATTTTGACCTACATGAAGAAGAATTTGGCAGCTTCCATGACTGTATGATAGAGCAGTTTATCAAATATTCAGATGTCTGACTTGCTTGACATGACATCTGTAATGTTTTTAGAGGCATCTGCTTTGAGTGGCTTATGCAAACAAATCCTTAAGGATATTTTCTCCAGCCCTACCAGATTCAAAGAAGGGAGATAACATTGAATGCTTGTCCTGCTCTGTTATCAGTCTGGCTCTCCCTGGTTAGAAGTACTGGATCCAGAGCAGTTGTTGGTTGATGTTATGTGTTACCATTTGTTCTTGTCCCGGAGCTGCCTCTTCAAGCAGGCTATCCCATGCTGGCAGCCAGGGAGCTTTTTCAGCCACTTTCTGGCACTCAACTTATAATCTCTTGTTAAAATTCTGGAGAAAAGAGCACACTATAGTCCTTATTTCTTCAAAGATAGGTCTGTATTTTTCATTAGTTTAGAATCGCTCATTGTGGTCCTGGGTTTTCTCCTGACAGTTAAAAGTAGTGAGGTCCCTTGTCAGTATTGCTTCTACCTTTTCTATCTGAAGTTCACATAGGAGCCTTGTTTGATGTAGGTCTTTACAGCTCTTCTTTGACTTCATGTCACATGTGGGTTTGTGTCTCCTGAAGGGGTGATACACTAAGCCTGTGCACTTCTAATGCTGTTCTCTTAAAAGCTAGGTGGCTTTGTATAGTCACCACTCTGAAAGTGCAGCTCACTAGTAGGTTGCTGAGAATTACTCTACTTCTACACATCAGTTAAAGAATGATCAGTGTTTGAGACCCTGCAGAAGGGTTCCAGGTCCTCTAGAACTTGTGTGTAAGAGAATGCCGAGAGCAATAAATATCTTTCCTAAGAGCTTCATGGTTATAACTTCATACATGGGGGGGAACCTCACTGTTTTGTGTTTAAAGTTTAAGTGTATCCTTTATTTTCACATATAGTGCCAGAGAATGGTAAAATAATTTGCGTTGGAAGTGACTTGTACCCTGGTTCAATCCCTGGCTCAGTGCAGGGCTGGCTTTAAAGTTAGATGAGGTTGTTCAGTGTTGTATTTAGTGAATATTTTCAATAGCTGAAAGAGAAGCTTCCACAACATCTCTGAGCAACCTGCTCCAGAGTTTAACCATTCTCATTTTTCCTTCAAGTTTATCAAGCCTTGCTCATATGATTGGAATGTAAATTCATGCAAGGTATTTTATGCCAGAAAATAGGCTGGATACTGTAACAGAAGTAGGCCATCTTTCCAGTAAAGGAGGGGAGGAGTGGCTTTCCTTCCCTTTGGGATATTGCCATGGAGTTAATCAGAACAAGTATGCCTTGCATTTCTGAAGTTATGTATGTCTGCAGTGCTGGGAAGCTTTGCTCCTTGGGTTGTACATCAGTAGGTTGATATTCCTTGAGCAGTGTCCAAGCTACTCTACTCCACATCTCTTAAAAAAACTCCAGTGACCTATTTCCTTAAGCAGAGTCAATTATTTGTAAAGAGAGAAGGGTGATGGTTGTGCCTTGCATTGACTCGCCATCAGTTGTAATCTGCAGATACCCCTCTAAACCATTCTGAATTCGTGTTGTCTGTAGTGTGGAAACAAACTACAATTATTATTGCTTTGTATCTCTTTTCCCCTACTAAGATCTTGGGTGCAATCTTTGTTCAAAACGGATCTCTGCTGTTAAGTCATTTGCCAAGCAGAAGATTGGGTTTGAAAACTGGAAGAAAACTATTTCTTGATACAGAATTTCAAGAAAACCAAAGTTAGGATAAAAGACTAGCAGTAGGTAAAATGATATTTCCATTCAATGAAGCATGCTCTGTTGAGGAGTCCTGGGGTTTTCGGCCAGTGATGAGACCTCTGAGATGATAGTTCCACACAGGAGGTGTTTGCTTTGCATCAAGTGTCTTCTGACTGGAGAAGTCCAGTTTTAAGGCTCTTCTGTGTTAATTTACAAGTTGTTAAGTTTTAGGAAATAGTGGTCTCTTCCAGGGTTACAGGTCAGGAATAAAAACTTAGCTACTAGCAGTAACTGGTTTATATGCCTACCACCACTGTGTGCAAGCTCTTGTCAGCACAGAACCTGGCAAGGATGCAGCTTGGGTCAGTCAGCAGTGTTAACATGCCCTTTGCAGTGGCACACCCCCCCCATATCTTCTGAGCATCCCCTTTTCTGGTCAGTTAATGTATAGAGCAGATGTGATTTTTGCAGAGTAAGTGTGAAATAGAGATCAATTCCAAATGCTTTTTAAAAGCTCACTATCACTGAGCATCCTCAGCTCCCACAAACTTATCAGTGGTGTACTTTGAAGCTGATAAACAATTAAAAATAGACTTCTAAGAAAAAAAAAAAAATGCAGCCAGAACCCAGACTTTAAGTGTCTTGTACTAAATAAATGACAGAAGACCCAGGGGGGAAAAGTACTTAAATTCAAAGGGTGTAGAACTAGTGTGAAATTAAACACCCCTTGGTCACATCACTGTGTGCAGCAGGACTCTGCCTCGCTTGAGAAGTACTCTGTGGAGCTGCTTACTGCTCCTGGGGTTTGTAGCATGTATGCACACTGAGGACTGGAAAGGATTACAGATGAGAAGTAATTTATAGTCTTGTAAGTATTTTAGTTCTGTAAATGTATTTTAAGCTTTTAATTGATAAGGATAACAAAGGTAGCTTTGCAACTCTGCCATGAGCTGGCTGTTCTTCCTCAGGAAAACAAGGTTAGAATCATGTTAGAGCAGATTTTGTTACTTTATCAGTAGTGCTGCTTGTTGCATTAACAGTACTGAAAGGGTTGTACTTGCTGTAATCTATGCCCCTTTAACAAGAAAAACTACTTTGGTATTGTGATTTGGTATTCCACAGCACAGAAGAGAAAGACCAGCTGAAGTAGGTATAACCAGCTCCAAAATGTTATATTGCACTCTTCACTTGACACAAGGCATACAGAGGTTCAGGTTGTAAGAACTGTAAATGCTAAGGAGTTTGAGAAGAGGCAGAGAGAGGAGTTTGTAAAATGAGTTCATTCTTCCTGGTGAAAAGTATTAAAGCCAATTAAAACTTTTTTTTTTTTTTTGGTAAGTGAAGGGGTTCTCAAGCAGTTATAAATGCTGCTCTTAGAGGTGTGGGGCTACACATTTTCTGTCAAACAAGCATTACGCATTCATACAGTGCTTCCCCCTCCTTCCCTTTCTCTTTTGTGTAGTTTCACTAGTATGACTTATCTGCTCCAGAGTGTGTTCTGACATAAAGAGCTGCATGAAGAATGGTTAGTATGAAGAGAACAAATCAGTCCAGGCAGAAGTGTCAAGAACCTAAATGTAAATTAAGGGGCTTAAAGTGTGGTATGCATTCCATGTGAGGCAATAGTTTCCTGAGCACTTAAAGCTTACACTGTGCAGGGAGAAACCTTCTGGCCGTGCTTCTCTTGTGGCTGGCCTGAGCATTGGGCACACCAGAGACGTGGTCTGGATGGAAATAAGTATCTCTTTGGCTGGGTGAGTTCTGGTCTGGATTAGTTTCCTGCCCAGTTAGCTGCAAACTTAGAAATGCTTGTGCTATCATGAGGGATAGTTGGAGTGGTATGGGCAGCTTAAAGGTAGGGATGACTTCTCTGACAGAGTGAGCGTGTTTGAAAATGAGGCCTTATTCCTGCTGGAAAGGGTTTTTTCCTCCGAGGTCAAGTGCCTTTGTAGGATTTTTATTTTTAATTCATCTACTTTGAAGGTTGATTGTAATGGCATTTTTAGGGCTCAGTGTATCGAGAGCATTGGGAACATGAGTCCAAGTGAATTAGATGTGCCTATAAAATGTATTAAAACTACAGCATGAGGGCTACTGTACAGGGTTCACCTGGATTTTATTCTGTTTGCATCTGTTCCAACACTTATTAATTCAGCTTCCTGCTACTCCAGTGGAGTGGCTTCTCTAGGTAGAGGACACTGGCAAATCTTGGTCTGCTGGCTGGCTTTCAGGTGACCTAGGCTCATTACCAACTTTGATATTGTCAATGAATGTGAAGGTCCTCACGAGAGCTCACCTCTGCTCAGAGCTGCCTGTGCTTGTGTCAAGGTTGCTGACCTCTGTTCCTCTACAAGGCACCAAAATGGAATTGCATTAGCTCTGCAGATGGGCTTTTCCTATTTTTCCCCCCTCCATCTTAAATCTTTTGTTATTACACCCCCCCCCCCATCTATTTACCACATTCTTATATTTTATTTAGCTCTGACCTTCCTTTTCTTGTTCAGAGACTTTTGGTCACCTGAGAACACTTCTCCCTTCTCTCTCTGCAAATACTTGAGATAATTGAAATAGTTTGCTCCTATTGCAGTTGCTGTAGGCCAAAGACTGTTGGCCAAAGACTGGCACTGTTTGGATTGCCTGCTGGCTAGTGTTAAGTACTTACATCATCCTGTGTACTTTAGCTGTTTGTTCATATGGATTTGCTCTGACATGACAAGCTGATGGGTGGTGAAGGGAAGGATAGGCCGCATCCCTGCAGGGGAGTGTACATGGAGCCATATGTCGGTATTTCTGTGTGTCTTGTGCTCTCTGGAGACTGCTGCTGCCCATGACGGGATGACTATTGAGACAGCACAGGAATAGATGTCCCTAGTCTGAGCAGGCTGCAGAACAATGAGCTGTATTGTTTTTGCGACACAAGTGCTGGACTCTAGAGAAGGCAGTGTGAAGTGACTAAAACAAGCTCAGTAAGGAATGATACTGCTGTACCTCCTCCTGCCTGTGGGATTTGTGGTCTTTGAGAACCAGGAATATACATGTCACAATCTCTTTTCCTTGCTTTCCTTCCTTTCCAAGAAACTGATATAGTTGTGTTGCGGTTTAAGCCCAGCTGGTAACTCGGCACTATGCAGTTGCTCACTCAATTCCCCCCCCACTCCCAGAGGGATGGGGAAGAGAACTGAAAGACTATAAATCCCATGGGTTGAGATAAGAGCAGTCCAGTAACTGAATTATAATACAAAACCACTACTGCTACCACCACTAATAATAATAAGGGGAGCTAAAAGGGGAAAGGAAAATCAACAATAAACAGAAGTGATGCACAATATAATTGCTCAACATCTGTAGACTGATACCCAGTCTGACCTGAGCAGCAATCTGGGCCTTCCGGGTAACTCCTCCCAGTTTATATACTGGACATGATGTGCTGTAGTATAGAATACCCCTTTGTCTACTTTAGGTCAAGTGTCCTGTCTCTGCTTCCTCCTAGCTTGTTGTGCCCCTCCTCACTGGCAGAGCATGAGACTGAAATGGCCTTGATTGGAATAAGCATTAGTGAGGATTGACTAAAAACATTGGTGTGTTATCAGCATTGTTCTCAGGCTGAAGTCAAAAACACAGCACTGAGCCAGCTACTAAGAAGGAGAAAAATAACTGTTACAGCTGAACCCAGGACAAGTTGTCTCACTTCAGGCAGCATTATGCGATTGCCTTGGTTTCCAGTGCTCATAGGGTAGTGGAGACTCCAATTCTCAAATGCTGTTTCTGAATGTGATGGCATTACAGTGCTGCTGTTGAGCCCATTGCTTTCAGTTAGGCTGCTTGTCCCTCTGTGGGGCTTGTGCAGTTGTTGAACCTCCACTGGATGGTGTGTGGCATTCATTCTCTTGTTTTTACAGCAGGAAGGTAAAATGGAAGGTGAGGCAATTGAAGCTATCGTGGAGGAGTCGGAAACTTTTATTAAAGGGAAAGAGAGAAAAACCTATCAAAGACGCCGTGAAGGTGGGCAGGAGGACGATAGCTGTCACATACCACCAGACCAAGCAGATGGGGGTGAAGTAGTGCAGGATGTTAACAGTGGTATGCAGATGGTGATGATGGAGCAGCTGGATCCAGCTCTTCTTCAAATGAAGACTGAAGTAATGGAAGGTGCAGTGCCTCAAGAAACGGAGGCTACGGTGGATGACACGCAGATCATTACACTTCAGGTTGTTAATATGGAAGAGCAGCCTATAAACCTTGGTGAGCTTCAGCTGGTCCAAGTACCTGTACCAGTGACTGTACCTGTTGCCACCACATCTGTGGAAGAACTTCAGGGAGCTTATGAAAATGAAGCATCCAAAGGAGGCCTGCAAGAGGGAGAGCCCATGATATGTCACACCCTCCCTTTACCAGAAGGCTTCCAAGTAGTGAAAGTGGGTGCAAATGGTGAGGTGGAGACACTGGAACAAGGTGAACTTCAGCCACAGGAAGATCCTAATTGGCAAAAAGATCCAGACTATCAGCCACCAGCCAAAAAAACAAAGAAAAACAAAAAGAGTAAGCTTCGCTACACTGAGGAAGGCAAAGATGTGGATGTCTCTGTGTATGACTTTGAAGAGGAGCAACAGGAGGGTTTGTTGTCTGAGGTCAATGCAGAAAAGGTGGTGGGCAATATGAAGCCACCTAAACCAACAAAAATTAAAAAGAAAGGTAAGCTCCCCATCTGCAAGTGAAAATGTATTTGTTATGGTGGGACCTTGCAGTATGATTGAAGTGACTGAGTAGGGCCAAGTGGGAGGAAAGCAAGCATACCCAGTGACACTTATTCTTTACCTAATAGCACTCTGCTCTTGTATCCTGGGCAAACCTCCCATCTCCTCTATCTAGGCTATAAAGGAACTAATTTTCCTCAAGTGGGATGCTGTGGCATTCCTGTATGACTACAATTGAAGAGGTTTTTCTCTTCACTGCAATACGTATGTGTTTGTGTACATGTGGTTTACATCAGAAACCAATGGTATAATTAGGTCTGTGGGGTTTTTCCTAACCAATTGCTGGGGAAGGTAAGATGGTACAAAATGCAGCAATAGGTATGCTTGACTTTAAGTTCTTAAAGCTGTAAGTTAAGGAAGGAACCCTTTTTAGAGTGGAGAAGGAATATTGAGTGTTGGCATACTAATGTAAGTTGAAACCAAGCCAGCCATAGGCAATGATTGTTCTGAAGGATAAGTAGTTGAATTTAATGGTACATGCTGGTTCCTTGTGGTAGTGACACCTCCAAGAACCTTTCCTTTTCCCTGCTGAACTCTTAGGTTACACAGTAGACCACAGTACTGTCAAGACTAAAGATTATTTCCTTCATGGCTAGGTGTAAAGAAGACATTCCAGTGCGAACTGTGCAGTTACACTTGTCCACGTCGTTCCAACTTGGACCGCCACATGAAAAGCCACACTGATGAAAGACCACATAAGTGCCATCTCTGTGGCAGGGCTTTCCGGACAGTCACATTGCTGAGGAACCACCTCAACACTCACACAGGTACTCTTGGTCTTGCATACCTTGTTTCTGTAGGATCCGCTCTGTTAGAACAAAGAGGGAACCAGGATGGATCCATCATGAATCCAATTCCTCTCGTGGAACAGGCTAAAAAGGAAGAAACCATAGAATTGCAGAATGCTTTGGGTTGGAAGGGACCTTAAAGCTCATTCAGTTCCAACCCCCTGCCATGGGCAGGGGCACCTTCCACTAGACCAGGTTTGCTCCAAGCCTCATCCAACCTGGCCTTGAACACTGCCAGGAATGGGGCATCACAACTTCCTTAGGCAGCCTGTGTCAGTGTCTCACCACTCTCACAGTTAAGAATTTCTTCCTTATATCCAACCTAAATCTCCCCTGTTTAAGTTTGAACCCAACACCCCTTATCCTATCGCTACAGACCCTAATGAAGAGGACCATGCATTGCTGTTTGCTTCTCATACAAATCAAGTTGTTTGCTGCCTGGCCACAGGTATAATAAAACTGTTCCTGGGCTTGGTCCAGCATCACCTGTAGTTGTAGGGATGTTCCATTTGTCTTAGGTATTTGTGTTCTGAGCTTTGTGTTGCCACTGCTGCTTGCAGAAAACTAAGATGAGAATAAGGAGCTAAACATAAAGGAATTGAAAATAACAAAAAAGAAAAAAGGAAGCCATCTTAACCCCAAGGAATAGATAATAAACTGGACCAATAAAGCTTGTGGCTAGGAACTGTATCACATTTATGTTGCTCCTTACTAAAGTTTCTGGTATAAAACTGCAGGTAATTAAACTATAATTAAACTTCAGCTTGTTGTGACCTTTCTGTCAAAAGAAGTGTGATTCATGTCCTTCATTTTCTCTGTATGCTTATGTCTTATAAATCACCAAGTGATAGAAAAATAAGGGAACCTTTCCTCACTGAAAGGGTATTATGCTCTAAGATCTTCAATCCATTACTTAAAATATGGGACAGTTTGGGGTTGTTTTTTTTCCTTTTATCACTAAATCTCAATGTCATTGTCTCCTGTTTTTGCTGCAAACCATTAGGTACTCGCCCTCACAAGTGCCCAGACTGTGACATGGCCTTTGTGACCAGTGGAGAGTTGGTTCGGCATCGCCGCTACAAACACACCCACGAGAAACCATTCAAATGTTCAATGTGTGATTATGCTAGTGTGGAGGTATGTTGGTTGTTACAGCACTGAAGGCTTCCTTGGAGGCTTCGAAGCTTGTTTACCACCTGTTCAATACTCTGTTCTTAGGCATTTCCTCCTTGATTTGCTTAGAAGGCTCTGAGCTACAGAACTTATAAATTGGGTCTGTTCTTGAAAACAAAGGGTGAGGTTTCCTCAGTTAATGAGGAAACAGCTTGAGAGCATTTATGCACAGAAATCCTGGGTGATACCCATTTCCTCCTCAGAGACAGTAGTTGTCATTGTTTCTTATTTGGCCTTTAAGGTGATTGCAGGAATTATGTGCTCTCCTGAAGCATGCAGCCATCTCTTCCAGCAACTGGGTGAGCTTTCAGACTAGAAGTGCCCTTCCATTTGAGAAATGTGCCTTCTGTGCATAGTCCGTTTATGCCATTAAGGTGACTGTAGCTAAAGCTAATGAGCCTTTGTCTCAATATTGGTGAAAAGCAGCTTTGCTAATATTGGGTGATTGTCACATTTGCTCAAATAAACAAAGCTTCCTTGAAAATCATGTTATGCTATGAATGCTTGCCCCTATGCAATATTGTTCCTTAAGGACAGCTTTTATATTGTGATATGAAATTTGAGCAAGATGATGAGCAACATAACTTGGGGCAGGCTGCAGCGGGGGCAGGCTGCAGCGGGGGCAGGCTGCAGCGGGGGCAGGCTGCAGCGGGGGCAGGCTGCAGCGGGGGCAGGCTGCAGCGGGGGCAGGCTGCAGCGGGGGCAGGCTGCAGCGGGGGCAGGCTGCAGCGGGGGCAGGCTGCAGCGGGGGCAGGCTGCAGCGGGGGCAGGCTGCAGCGGGGGCAGGCTGCAGCGGGGGCAGGCTGCAGCGGGGGCAGGCTGCAGCGGGGGCAGGCTGCAGCGGGGGCAGGCTGCAGCGGGGGCAGGCTGCAGCGGGGGCAGGCTGCAGCGGGGGCAGGCTGCAGCGGGGGCAGGCTGCAGCGGGGGCAGGCTGCAGCGGGGGCAGGCTGCAGCGGGGGCAGGCTGCAGCGGGGGCAGGCTGCAGCGGGGGCAGGCTGCAGCGGGGGCAGGCTGCAGCGGGGGCAGGCTGCAGCGGGGGCAGGCTGCAGCGGGGGCAGGCTGCAGCGGGGGCAGGCTGCAGCGGGGGCAGGCTGCAGCGGGGGCAGGCTGCAGCGGGGGCAGGCTGCAGCGGGGGCAGGCTGCAGCGGGGGCAGGCTGCAGCGGGGGCAGGCTGCAGCGGGGGCAGGCTGCAGCGGGGGCAGGCTGCAGCGGGGGCAGGCTGCAGCGGGGGCAGGCTGCAGCGGGGGCAGGCTGCAGCGGGGGCAGGCTGCAGCGGGGGCTTTGGGCTTTTTTTCCTACCCACACTGTGGCTGCAGTGCTGTAATTCCAAGCATTGTGGTTTGAGTGCTGAATAAATTGTGTTGCAGTGGTTTTTATAGCATGCATTGGGAAAGAATAACCAAGTTGGTCCTTCTGTGAGCTCACACTGCATTTTGTAGACATAAGTTAGTGATAAAGCAGCGTGGTCAGGCTGGAGTTAGAGTATACCTTAACATTTGTGTTTATGCTGACCTTTGAGCTGGGTTTGTACTTTCTGAATAAAAGCAAGAGAGGAAAGGAATTCAGTCATCCTGTTGATTGTAGGACTAGATTTTTTTTTTTATTTTTTTTTTTTGTTCTTGGTAGGAAATTGATTTATCATATTCCTCAAAGTAACTGGAGAGGACCCAAGGAAGCACCTGTGGAGAAAAGTACCCTGTGCAGGGCACACTGACCCCCTGCAATGTTCCACTGGCTCATGTTTTCTCAGAACACTTTGTGTCTCTCCAGGTTACTTTCAAATTTTCACATGTCTTCAGATGCTGAGATAGGTGGTTACAGTAAGGTGAGCACAGGACTCTAAATCAGGCTGCACTGAGTGTGGGGCAAGCATCAAGCAAGGCTGGGAATGAGGTTGGCAAGTGGAGTGGGCAAGAGCACATGGCTCTGCAGTGCAAGAGTGGCATTGAAATGTGTGTTGGGTTTAGTGACAGGGTAAAATCAGACTACCTTAAACTCTTGACTGATTTCTGGTATTTTGGTGATCTGACCTGCTCCTCTCTGCTAACTTCAGTCTTGTTCTTGACTTCCAGGTTAGCAAATTGAAACGCCACATCCGTTCTCACACTGGAGAGCGTCCATTCCAGTGCAGCTTGTGCAGCTATGCCAGCAGGGATACCTACAAACTGAAGAGGCACATGAGGACCCACTCTGGTATTGATGTCCTGAGGTTTTAGTGTCAGTGCTGGGGCTGTGTACAATGTGTGCTAGCACTTAAGCAGTAAAAGAAATGCTATTTTGTAGTTTAATATTAAACCTTTATTAAGTCTGCAGCTGAAGAGAATGCACCATGATTTGTAAGCACTAGTAAATTTATAATCTGCACTGAGAAATGAGCTTGGAGGACTCTGATTTCCAGTTTGTGAGGTGATAAAATACAGGCACTTGTGGTAGGAACAGAAGAAACTTCTATTATCAGTGTTCAGCTTCCAGCAGAATATTATACCCATTTGCAATTTCATGCATGAGTGTATTTGCAAAAGCATCTCATGCATGTTAGTAAATACCTGAACTTTTCCTTCAATAGATATAAGGATGGTTTTGGCACAGAATGCTACTGGAGTGCCAGATTAACCGTATTGCTAAAATTGGAGGGGTGGGGAGGAAATGCCCTTGCATGTATGTATGAACGTTCAGAACCTCTGCCTCCAAAGAACTCTGATTCCACCTGCTGTCTTCTGGCAGCCTGCATGTAGGTCTTCATGCATTTTTAAGAGTAAGGGTAATAATTTAATTTGCTTAAAGACTGAACTTGAGTCTCTGCAGAAAGGAGCATGCTGGAGCTAAAACTTCTAGAGAGAGACACATCATTGTCACAGCTCTTTCTAAAGTTACTATTTCTATCAACTAGCTGTCTGTTCCAAGTTCTGGGAGGTTGTTTTGTTTGGGGCTTCTTGGTGAGATTTCTCTTTAATAAAAGTACTTGTGCTATTTTCTCCTGAAGGAGAGAAGCCATATGAATGTTACATCTGCCATGCTCGCTTCACTCAGAGTGGGACCATGAAGATGCACATTTTGCAGAAGCACACAGAGAATGTGGCCAAATTTCACTGTCCTCACTGTGATACTGTTATAGCAAGAAAGAGTGATTTGGGTATGTATCTCACAGATATTCTCCAGAATTAGAGCTTGCATAACCCAACTGCTGTCTCTTCTAACCTAGTACTTGTGGTAACTGTACAATATGAAGAACAGGCTTAGATGTGTGGCTGGTAATACAACCTTTCAGCTTACAGTAGCTGCTGCAAACTGTAAGAACTTTCAGTTTCTTTTCGTTCTTTGAAAATGTAGCATGTTTTCCAAGCATACAGGGCAAGCTACTGTTTTCAGCCTATAGATGCAAGGCATTTATTGAACTTGGACTGATATTACAACTGTATATGGATTGGGGTCTAAAAAAGCATAAAATCATAGAATGGGTTGGGGTTGGAAGGGACCTTAAAGAACATCTGGTGACCTCCTGCATGTTGAAGGCCATTAAGTTTCATGCAGAGATATTTTCATCAAGCTAAAAGGTTTGAATTAGACCAAATAGTTTTAATTTTCCACAATGTGGAGCTGTGTGCCACAGACAGAGTAGGAGAAACTGAGTTACCACAAGAGCCCTGAGTCCTTGCAGTAGGAAGGTCTTGATCTAGTGAACAGTACCCAGTGTAATTCCAGCAGGAAAGCTCTCATGTTCTACAAGAAGGTGAAAAATATCATGCCCAGAGCAGCTGTGGAGAAGGAAGAAGCCATGATTTGGCAGAACTTTGTCTGTAAACAGACCATCACCCAAGTAATGGGAAGGCAGGTTCCCTTCCAGTAAAGGCAAGTGTAAATTGCTACAATGAGAAGCAGTTTGAGAGGATGTCAGTCAGCTAATGTTAGGAGCAAATGAGCTGACTTACAACAAGGAAAAACTGATGCTAGCTATGAATTTTTCTTCTAATAATGCTTTAATCTACCCTGAACTACCTTGTGCAGCTGTGGTATGCTCTTAGTTGGAGGATTTGAAATAAATTACTAAAACCTCTGTTGGGGATTATCTGCTGGTATCCCTGTTGCCTTCTAGCCTTGTCACTGTGACTTCTAATCCTGCAGAAAATAATTTTTTCCCCTGTTGTATTACCTGGCCTCTGGCTGTATCCAGGCAATTCTGAGTAGTCTTAAGCATAGACAAGGCCCTTAGTGACATAGTTTAGTGGTGGCCTTGGCAGTGCTGGGTTAATGGTTGGACTCGATGGTCTTAAAGGTCTTTTCCAACATAGTTGTTTCTATGATTCTATAAAAGTCCACAAGACTCTCTAGTTTGACAGTCACATTATCAAATGCAAGTATTTCATACCAGCACAGATATAGTGACTAATAAATCTAGAATCCTGTGGAAAACTTTGGAGTTTTCCTGCAAGCCCTTTCTGTCTAGAAATTGTTCTTGTTGCTTTTAATTACAAGTCTTTTAGGTCTTTAGTTGCATCCTAAATTAACTATTTCACTTTTTTGTCTTGAGCTCAAGAGAATGTGGAGGGAAGGTCTCCAAGGGGACTTTAGGCTAATCTTTCCTGCTTAGAAAGCCATGGTGGTTAAAGCCTCTGATTCTTTTGCTCCCAGGTGTCCACTTGCGAAAGCAGCATTCCTACATCGAGCAGGGCAAGAAGTGTCGCTACTGCGATGCCGTGTTCCACGAGCGGTATGCCCTCATACAGCATCAGAAGTCTCACAAGAATGAGAAGCGCTTCAAGTGTGACCAGTGTGATTATGCATGCAGACAGGTAAGCTGGTGGGACTGGTGTTGGAACAGGAGCTGAAAATAGGAGGTAGAGATCTTGGCTGTTAAGTTTGACCTGCTGTCAAGATCAAATTAGTGCTCTCAACCTTTTGAAGGGTGTGAAGGGAAAGTTCAGTGGCCTTTGCTTCTTGGTGTAGTGCTCCCTTGTAGAGAAATGCCTCCTAAGCTACAACCTTGATGTTCCTGTTGACAAAGGGATTAGAGTCCATCCAGGATGGAAGTAGCTAGGACTGAATATGCCATCAATCAAGATGTTCTCACATTCCTGTAAAATCATCCTTTTCTTGATATTAAGGAAAAAGTTTTGGCCTCCTTCCATATGTCTTGTGTTCTCAAGCTACTTCTCCCATCTTGCTTGTCCCTGTCAGGAGCGGCACATGGTCATGCACAAACGGACCCATACTGGAGAAAAGCCTTATGCCTGTAGCCATTGTGATAAAACCTTCCGTCAGAAACAGCTCCTCGATATGCACTTCAAACGATACCATGATCCCAACTTTGTCCCTGCTGCCTTTGTCTGTTCCAAGTGTGGCAAAACATTCACTCGCAGGGTAAGGGAATACATGAATTGTGGGTGGAATGGGTGGAATTGGGGTAGAAAGAGGCTTTTAGCCAGGGGTAGTGGAACATGGTTACCCAAAAGGAAAGGTGGGTGAGGTACAGGGCACAGTATTAATCTTTTAAATAGAGCATTTCTTTCTGAGAGGAAAAGATGCGGGGAGACCCGGTATAATACAGAATTAGTACTAGCACTTATTCACTTTGACATCATGAGCAATGGGAAAATGCAACTTTATGAATAAAAGTTAATGAAATGAAATTTACCCAAAAAAATGTTACCAGGAATGTTTGAAAATACAGAGTCAGAATATCTGATCTTGAATTCAATGCCGGTTGTATTTTTTGTTGTGTTTAATCTTCTGCTGAGTAGAACACAATGGCCAGACATGCTGATAACTGCTCTGGCCTAGATGGTGGGGAAGGAGAGAATGGAGGAGAAACAAAGAAGGGCAAACGTGGCCGAAAGAGAAAGATGCGATCTAAGAAAGAAGACTTCTCTGACAGTGGTAAGAAACAGCTCAGTACATTGAGAACTACAGGCATGCGATTCACTTAGTTTGCTTGTTCTGCAGGTTGGCTCTGGCACTTGAAAGGCTTTTATCTAGTTGGCAAGCAGAAAGTGATAGTACATGGCCAAGTATGGAGGGTACCATAAAGGTGGTGAGACACTGGAGAATGCATTGCCCCAGCAGTGTTCAAGGCCAGGTTGGACAGGGCTTGGAGTAACCTGGTCTAGTGGAAGGTGTCCCTGCCTGTGGCAGGGGGTTGGAACTAGATGAGCTTTAGGCTCCCTTCCACCCCAAACCATTCTATGGTCCTGAGAGGTGGTCCTTAAACTCGCTAAGAAAAGCTGACTGGAGGTTGATGCCTGGGATCCTGGGCAGGATGGAGGCTTGTTTCAGAAGATAGGTGTAATATCATAGCTACTGTAAGCTTCTCTAGAACAGACATGACAAACTGCAGCAGATAGTGATCCCCCTTGCTGCAGTACTGTTTGTGAAGGAAGAACTCGGGCACAGTCCTGAGGGCAAACTTAGTCATGTCTTGAACAGTAAAATCCAAGTAGAGTCTTGAGACCAGCCACTTCCAAGATGATTCTGCAAAAGCAGTGTTGCTGATTAATTAGGCTTTCATCTGGAGTGCTTTATGTACCTAATCAAGGAGTGTAGGTTGGAAGAACAGGGATATTTCTGGCTAGAGAATGTGTATCTGAAATTCTTGTGTGGCAAATGGGTTTTATAGGATGAGCGTGGTCAAATGGCTTGTGCAAACCTTGACTGACTCCATAGAAATAAGTGCTTAAAGTCATGTTAATTGGTATCACAGAAACATGGTGGGATGGCTCCTATGACTGGAGTGTTGGAGTGGAAGATTACTCTTCAGAAAAGACAGGGAGGGGGAGTTGCTATTCGTGTCGGTGATAGGCTGGAGAATATGGGACTCTGTCTAGGGAGAGGTGATCAGTCAACAGAGAGCTTGTGGGTCAGAGTCAAAGGGAGAACAGCAATGGGAGACGACATTACTGTGGGGACGTGTTACAGACCGCCTGATCAAGAAGACTCTGTGGATGAAGCACTCTATAGACAGATAGGATCAGCCTCACGCTCGCAGGCCCTTGTTCTCATGGGGGACTTCAACCGCCCTGATATCTGTTGGAGGGACAGCATGGCCCGGCACAAGCTATCCAGGAGGTTTCTAAATTGCGTGGAAGACAACTTCCTTCTGCAAGTAATAGAAGAGCCAACAAGGGGAGGTGCCATGCTTGACCTCGTCCTCACCAACAGGGCTGGTTGGAAATATGATGCTCCAGGGCAGCTTTGGTTGTAGCAATCATGAGATGGTCGAATTCAAGATCCTCAGGACAGTGAGAAGAGGGTGCAGCAAGCTCACTGACCTGGACTTCAAGAGGGCAGACTTTGGCCTCTTCAGGAACCTGCTCAGTAAGGTTCCATGGGATATAGCCCTAGAGGGCAGGGGGGCCCAAGACTGTTGGTTGATATTCAAGGATCACCTGCTACAAGCTCAGGAGTGTTGCGTCCCCACTAGAAGGAAGTGCTGCAGGAGGGCCAGGAAACCTCCATGGATGGATAAGGAGCTGCTGAGGAAACTTCAAGGGAAAAAAGAGGCTTATAAAAGGTGGAAGCAAGGACAGGCAGCCTGGGAAGAATACAGGGATGTTGCCTGGGAAGCTAGGGACCAGGTTAGAAAAGCTAAGGCCCACTTAGAATTCAACTTGGCTAGGGATGTGAAAGATAACAGGAAGGGCTGCTATAGGTATGTAGCAAATGAAAGACAGACTAAGGACAAGGGTGGGCCCTCTCTGGAAGCTATTGGGAGAACTGGCTACCCTGGATTTAGAGAAGTCTGAGGTTCTTAATAACTTCTTTGCCTCAGTCTTCACTGGCAAATGCTCTGACCACACCACCCAAGTCTTGGAAGGCAGATTCAGGGACTGTGAGAATGAAGACCTTAGGCCCACTGTAGGAGAGGATCTGGTTTGAGACCATCTTAAGAACCTGAACATGCACAAGTCCATGGAACCTGATGAAATCCATCCTCGGGTCCTGAAGGACCTGGCGAATGAAGTTGCTAAGCCACTGTCCATCATATTTGAAAAATCATGGCAGTCAGGTGAAGTTCCCGATGACTGGAAAAAGGGAAATATAACCCCCATTTTCAAGAAGGGGAAAATGGAAGGACCCACGGAACTTACAGACCAGTCAGTCTCACCTCTGTGCCTGGCAAAATCTTGGAGCAGATTCTCCTGGAAGGCATGCTAAGGCACATGAAAAACAACAGGGTGGTTGGTGACAGCCAGCATGGCTTCACTAAGGGGAAATCCTGCCTGACCAATCTGGTGGCCTTCTATGATGGGACTACGGAACTGATGGACAGGGGCAGTGCAGTTGATGTCATCGACCTGGACTTGTGCAAAGCATTTGACACTGTCCCACATGACATCCTTGTCTCTAAATTGGAGAGACATCAATTTGATAGGTGGACCACTCGCTGGATAAAGAACTGGCTGGATGGCTACAGGCAAAGAGTTGTGGTCAAGGACTCAATATCCAGCTGGAGACCAGTAATGTGTGGTGTCCCTCAGGGATTGGTGTTGGGACCGGTCTTGTTCAACATCTTTGTCGGTGACATGGAGAGTGGGATTGAGTGCACCCTCAGCAAGTTTGCTGATGACACCAGGCTGTGTGGTTTGGTTGATAGGTTGGAGGGAAGGAATGCCATCCAGAGGGACCTTGACGTGCTTGTGAGGTGGGCAGATGCCAACCTGATGAAGTTTATCCAAGCCTAGTGCAAGGTTCTAAACCTATGTCTCGGCAATCCCAGCCACAGCTGCAGGTTGGGCAGAGAAGAGATT
Source organism: Myiopsitta monachus (assembly GCA_017639245.1). Taxonomy (NCBI): domain Eukaryota; kingdom Metazoa; phylum Chordata; class Aves; order Psittaciformes; family Psittacidae; genus Myiopsitta; species Myiopsitta monachus. Next base: position 7,008,786 of record CM029940.1, read on the forward strand.
CAGATCAGCCCTGCAGGGAAGGATGTGTGTGTGTATTGTGTGTGTGTTGATTGATGACATATTGAACATGAGCTGGCAGTGAGTGCTTGCAGCCCAGAAGGCCAACCGTATCCTGGGCTGCATCAAAAGGAGTGTGACCAGTAGGTCAAAGGAAGTGATCCTGCCCCTCTACTCTGCTCTCATGAGACCTCACTTGGAGTGTTGTGTGCAGTTCTGGTGTCCCCAACATAAAAAGGACATGGAATTGTTGGAACAAGTCCAGAGGAGGGACATGAGGATGATCAGGGGACTGGAGCGCCTCCCGTATGAAGACAGGCTGAGAAAGTTGGGGCTGTTCAGCCTGGAGAATAGAAGGCTGCATGGAGACCTCATAGCAGCCTTCCAGTATATGAAGAGCGCCTAAAAGGATGCTGGGGAGGGATTCTTCATTAGGGACTGTAGTGGTAGGTAGGTCAAGGGGTAATGGGTTCACTCTTAAACAGGGGAAGTTTAGGTTAGATATAAGGAAGAAGTTATTTACTGTGAGAGTGGTGAGGCACTGGAATGGGTTGCCCAGGGAAATTGTGAATGCTCCATCGCTGGCGGTGTTTAAGGTGTTGATTTTCTTAATGACTTCTTTGCCTCAGTCTTCATTAGCAAATGCTCCGACCATGCAGCCCAAGTTTTGGAAGGCAGATGCAGGGATTGTGAGAATGAAGACCTTAGGCCCACTGTAGGAGAGGATCTGGTTTGAGACCATCTTAAGAACCTGAACATGCACAAGTCCATGGAACCTGATGAAATCCATCCTCGGGTCCTGAAGGACCTGGCGAATGAAGTTGCTAAGCCACTGTCCATCATATTTGAAAAATCATGGCAGTCAGGTGAAGTTCCCGATGACTGGAAAAAGGGAAATATAACCCCCATTTTCAAGAAGGGGAAAATGGAAGGACCCACGGAACTTACAGACCAGTCAGTCTCACCTCTGTGCCTGGGAGGATCATGGAGCAGATTCTCCTGGAAACCATGCTAGAGCTCATGAAAAACAATAAGGTGATTGATGACAGCCACCAGGGCTTCAATAATGGCAAATCATGTCTGACAAATTGCATGGTTTAAGCCCAGCTGGTAACTCAGAACCATGTAGCTGCTCACTCACTCACTCCTCCACTTCTTCCTTCCCCCACTCCCGGAGGGATGGGGAGGAGAATTGGAAGAATGTAACTCCCACAGGTTGAGATGAGTATAGTCCCATAACTAAGGTATAATACAAAACCACTACTGCTACCGCCAATAATAATAATGATAATAAGGGAAATAACAAGGAAAGAGAGAATGCAACTGCAACCCATGGAACAGTACCCAGCCCGACCCGAGCAGTGAGGTGGGCCTTCTGGGTAACTCCCCCCAGTTTATATACTGGGCATGATGTGCTGTGGTATGGGATACCCCTTTGGCTAGTTTGGGTTGGGTGTCCTGTCTCTGCTTCCTCCCAGCTTCCCCTCCTCCCAGGCAGAGAATGCAACTGAGAAAGTCCTTGGTCAGAGTAAACATTAATTAGCAACAACTAAAACCATTGGTGTTATCAGTGTTCTTGCCAGACTGAAGGTCGAAAACACAGTACTGCACCAGCTAGTAAAAAGGAGGAAAATGACTGCTACTGTTCAGTCCAGGACAGTATCCACCCCTTATTCCATACCATTCACATCATGCTCAGATCTCATATATGTACACTTACAGAGATATAATTTCTTAGTCCAAGGACCATTCCCTATAAAGCTGCTGAATTCATCCAGTCTATGATGTTGGGCTCCATCTCTTGTAACAGTCTTTCAGAGCAGGAGAGACAGTGTGCAGTGTTGGATTGTTGCCTGCTGATGACACCGTGGAACTCATCTGGTCACTGCTGAGCTCGTTTGGTATTGGCAAAGTTCATTCTTTGTTGAGATGATGATTGGAGGGAAGTCAGGGTCAATTGCTGGTGACCTGAAGGCGTCTAGTTGGTGGGCTATAAAAGTGCTACATAACTCAATTATACGCTGTTGCTTGCTAATTGGCTGTTTTCTCCCAAAATCAAATCCCCTTGAGGTAGCATCGGACTTCCCCATCTTCCCACATTACCCACCAAATATATCCAGGTCCCTGAACAAAAGCAATTGCACAAATGGGTTTGTGTTTACCTGAAACAGGAATAGGCCAGACTGTCTTCCCCAGCAAATTCTTTATGTGCACCATAGGAACTTTATTGCACTCTACAATATGTAAAAGTTCTGACTGGGCTTGGCTAGCCCTGTTGGCAGATCCTCTGGTGTTGACCAACCAGGTGGCTTTTGGTAAATGTGTATCCCAATGTTTGAAAGTCCCACCACCTCAGTGGTGGCTCTCAGTGTAGTTTTTAACAGCCCATTGTACCGTTCGATTTTCCCAGAAGCTGGTGCATGGTAGGGGATGTGATATATCCACTTAATGTCATGCTCTTTGGCCCAAGTGTCTATAAGGTTGTTCTGGAAATGAATTCCATTGTCTGACTCAATTTTCTCTGGAGTTCTGTGTCACCACAAGATTTGTTTCTCAAGGCCCAGGATAGTGTTTCGGGCAGTGGCATGGGGCACAGCTGATGTTTCCAACCATCCGGTGGTTGTTTCCATCATGGTAAGCACATGGCACTTTCCTTGGCGAGTCAGTGGGAGTGTGATATAATCAATCTGCCAGGCCTCCCAATATTTGTACTTCAGCCATCGTCCTCCTTACCAAAGAGACTATAACCGCTTGGTTTGCTTAAGTGCAGCACGTGCTTCACAGCTGTGAATAACCTGGGCAGTACTGTCCATTGTCAAGTCCACCCCTCGATCACGAGCCCATCTGTATGTTGCATCTCTGCCCTGATGGCCTGAAGTGTCATGGGCCCACCGGGCCAAATATTTTTCACCCTTATGTTGCCAGTCTAAGTCCATCTGAGCCACTTCAATCTTAGCATCTTTATCCACTTGTTGGTTGTTCTGGTGTTCCTCAGTGGCCAGACTCTTGGGTATATGAGCATCTACGTGGCACACCTTCACCACCATATTCTACACCTGGGCTGCAATATCTTGCCACATTGCAGCAGCCCACATGTGTTTACCTCTGCGTTGCCAGTTGCTCTGCTTCCATTGCTGCAACCACCCCCACAGGGCATTCGCCACCATCCATGAGTCAGTATAGAGCAGTATAGAGATAAAGTACTGGCCACATTTCTCGTTCAGCAATGTCCAAGGCCAGCTGGATGGCTTTCACCTCTGCAAACTGACTTGGTTCACTCTCCCCTTCAGCAGTTTCTGCAACTTGTTGTCAGGTACTCCATACAGCTGCCTTCCATCTCCAATGCTTTTCCACAATACAGTAGGACCCATCAGTAAATAAGGCATATTGCTTTTCATTTTCTGACAGTTCATTATATGGTGGGGCCTTCTCAGCATGCATCACCTCCTCCTCTGGTGAAGTTCCAAAATCTTTGCCCTCTGGCCAGTCCATGATGACTTCTAGAATCCCTGGATGACTGGGATTTCCTATTCGAGCTCATTGTGTAATTAGTGTGGCCCACTTAAGTACTTCATGTAGTATTGGTTGCATGATGTGAAGAAGAGACCCTGCCTTTTGAACATCCAGCCCAGTACGGGCAACTGGGGTGCCTGGATGAGATCTGCTTCAGTGCCAATCACTTCTTAAGCAGCTCAAACCCCTTCATAGGCTGCCAGTATCCCTTTTTCTGTTGGGGTATAGCTGGCCTCAGATCCTCTGTATCCCCTACTACAAAAGCCAAGGGGTCGACCTCGAGTTTCCCCTGGAGCTTTCTGCCAGAGGCTCCAGGGAGGACTGTTCTCCCCGGGTGTTGTGTAGAGTACTTTTTTCACATCTGGCCCAGTCCGGACTGGTCCGAGGGCTACTGCATGAACTATCTCACGTTTAATTTGCTCAAAGGCTTGTTGTTGCTCAGGGCCCTATTTAAAATCATTTTTCTTCCGGGTCACATGATCATGAGGGCTTACAATCAAACTGTAATTTGGGATGTGCATTCTCCAGAACCCCACAACACCTGAGAAAGCTTGTGTTTCTTTCTTATTAGTTGGTGGCGACATTGCTGTTATCTTGTTGATCACATCTGTGGGGGTCTGGTGATGTCCATGTTGCCTTTTTATTCATAATAATTGAATCTCCTGTGCAGGTCCCTTGACCTTACTGCGTTTTATGGCAAAACTGGCTGTCAGCAGGATTTGGATTATTTTCCTCTCTTGCTCAGTAACTTCTTCCGCTTATGATCTTTAAGGTCCTTTCCAACCTTAACCATTCTGTGATTCTGTATCACCCCACACAATGATGTCATCAATGTTTTGCAGGTGTTCTGGAGCTTGCCCCTGTTCCAGTGCAGTCTGGATCAGTCCATGGCAGATGGTAGGGTTGTGTTTCCACCCCTGGGGCAGTTGGTTCCAAGTGTACTAGATGCCCCTCCAAGTAAAAGCGAACTGTGGCCTGCACTCTGCTGTCAAATGAATCGAGAAAAATGCATTGGCAATATCAGTTGTGGCATACCACTTGGCTGCCTTTGACTCCAGTTCATACTGAAGTTCTAGCATGTCCAGTATGGCAGCACTCAATGGCGGTGTAACTTCATTCAGGCCACAATAGTCTACTGTTAGTCTCCACTCTTCGTTAGACTTTCTCACTGGCCATATGGGGCTATTAAAGGGTGAGTGGGTCCTACTGATCACTCCTTGGCTCTCCAGTCTATGGATCAGCTTATGGATGGGAATCAGGGAGTCTCAGTTGGTGCAATATTGCCATTGGTGCACTGCTGTGGTTATGATTGGCACTTGTTGTTCTTTGACTTTCAGCAACCCCACAGCAGAAGGATCCTCTGAGAGACCAGACAAGGTGGACAGATGCATAATTTCCTCTCTCTCCAAAGCAGCAATACCAAAAGCCATGGGTACCCTTTTGGGTGTTTGAAGTACCCTCTCCTGAGGTAATCTATGCCAAGGATGCATGGGGCCTCTGGACCAGTCACAATGGGGTGCTTTTGCTGCTTCCTCCCAGTCAAGCTGATTTCAGCCTCCAGTGCAGTCAACTCTTGGGCTCCTCTTGTCACTCCAGAAATATGGGTTCCACCCCTTAACAGCTTAATAATAGCTGAGACCTGGGTTGATACGTGTGGGGAGCTGGATAGATCAGGTAGATTGTCTCTCAGTTGTTTGAAGTCCTGGGGCAGTTTTTCCATAGCTGAAACGATGGAAGTGGTGAGATTGTCTTTGAAATCTCGGAGTTGATGAATCATTTCATCCACTGTTGGTGGTACTGCGTCAAGCCAAGTTATTGCTGCCAGTGAGTGGGCATATGATGATGGTGCACTCCTTGTGAATTTCCGCCACATGCGTCATGTGCATTCAACTTCATCTGGCTCTACAGATGCGTTCCTAGTATCCTGCCTACAATAGATCATCTATAGAATGGCTGATTCCCTCAGAGACTGGAGGCCTCTCTCTATCGTGGTCCACTTGGCTGAGCAACACATAACATCATCCTTGTAGGGAAACCTTTTCTTCACAGCTGCCAAGAGCCACCTCCAGAGGCTGAGGGACCATTTCTCTTTTGCAATCACTTTGTCAATTCCCCCTTCTCTAGCAAGTGATCTCAGCTGCTTGGCTTCCATACCTTCTAGTTCGTGACTGTTGGCCCCATTGTCCCAGCATTGGCGAAGCCAGGTGACGATGTGGTCCCCTGGCTGATGCATGGAATCTTTTTGCATATTCTGTAGCTTGGTTGAGGTCTGAGGTTGAGAAGTCACCTCTTCTTCTTCCTCTTTCTCTGATCCACATAATAATAACTCTTGTACAGATCCTGTCCCATGTAGTAAGTGCATTGGTTCTTCATGTTTCTTCACTGTACGGGTTGCTTTTTTTCTCTCGTTTGCTTTTCCCATTGTGTACAGGGGCAACCGATATTGGCATGAATTTGTTCTTTGCTTTTGCTGCAGTGATTATCACTGTAGTTTGAGTGGCTGCAGTATCTGTTGTTGGGGTTGGTGCAGCCGCTGTGCTTGGGGATTGAGTAGCACCAGCAGCTATGCTGTCTGTTGCTGTCAGTTGCTGTGAGTAGCTGCTGTACTTGGAGTTAGAGTAGCTGTGTTGTCTGCTGCTTTGCCATCAAATCCAGAGACATCTTTTCCCCTTTGAAGGTGTTGGATAGTGTTGAACAGGGCTCTGTAAGCATAGGCCAAGCAACCAGCACGTTGCCATGATTTGTCTTCTTCTGGTATGACCAGGATGACGACACACCTTGTTCAAGTGTTTTACTAATTTTTCTGGATTTTACACTTGTTCAGTGGTGAAGTTCCAAAGCACTGGAGGGGCCCAGTGGCCTAGATACTTGCCCATACTATCCCACACACCCTGCCACTCATGACTGTCCAGCCTTGTGGAAAATCTCTTGGTCCTCCTATATTGTCGTCTAACCCTAGACAAGACCCAAACCCATCTCTGCTTAACTTTCGAGATCAGACAAAATGGTTGTGGGTAAAACACGCTCTGTATGTGTGCCAACATGGTGATCCCTATCACAATCAGCAGGTAGGTCTTGAGGGTATCCAAAGGCCATTCAAAACCTTCAGAACTCTCAAATGATGCTGTAAATAGTTTGGTGGGTGAGCTGGGGGTCTTCTTCATAGGTTGGCAACCCTGAGGAGGGGAAAAAATGATGTGTAATTGCTAAACACTTCCATTATATAACTCCCAAAGTATAGAGGTGGTGACCACACTGGAAACACAAGCTAGATCAGTTTCATGATCAATGAGTCTATTATATTACAAGTCATTGCCATGAAGTACAGCGAAACAAGAACTGTAGCCCTGGCCCCAAAGCTGATAAACACTGAAACAGCAAATACCAGATCCAAGTAAGGTAGGACATGCTGAAACTGTGAGATTAATAGCAACAACTTTGAGAGCCAATAAATCAGCATTGTGACAAGTGACTATTAATCCAAAACAATAAATGCTTATCACAAATTAGACACGCTCTGACCAGATCTGTGATTATCTCAACCCTTTGTGCCCCACGTTGGGTGCCACAAAGAACTGTTCTGGTTTAAGCCCAGCCGGTATCTCAGAACTGCTCAGCCGCTCCGTCACTCCCCCCGCTTCTTCCTCCTCCCACTTCCAGAGGGATGGGGAGGAGAATTGGAAGAATATAACTCCCATGGGTTGGGATAAGAACAGTCCAGTAACTAAGGTATAACACAAAACCACTACTGCTACCACCAATAATAATCATGATAAGGGAAATAACAAGGGAAGAGAATACAACTGCTCACCATCCGCTGATCAATACCCAACCTGACCCGAGCAGTGATCTAGCCCTTCTGGGTAGCTGCCCCCATTTTATATACTGGGCATGATGTGCTGTGGTATGGAATACCTCTTTGGCTAGTTTGGGTCAGGTGTCCTGTCTCTGCTTCCTCCCGGCTTCCCCTCCTCCCTGGCAGAGCATGAGACTCAGGAAGTCCTTGGTCAGAGTAAAGATTACTTAGCAACACCTGAAAACATCAGTGTTATCAGTGCTGTTTCCAGGCTGAAAGTCAAAATCACAGCACTGCACCAGCTACTAAGCAGAAAAATTACTGCTATAGCTGAACCCAGGGCAGAGGCAAAAAGTAAAATAACTGCCTTAATAGAAGGTAGTTTAAAATGTGGGATTCCGGAGTATCTAATTTTTAATATCTGATTTGTGGGCTTCCTGGAGGCTAGCTTATTCTGAAACCCTGAATCTTGTTTAGTTGATAAGCTCTGGGTTCAGAACAGTGGTTCATGATTGTGGCTTAGACTCTGTGACAGAGAGAATCCCTTCAGTCTCAGATGTGTTGGCAAATCTGGATTGACTTTCTCAGGAACCATTTGATCCACATGAAAAGCTGACTAGTGTGAGCTGGGTAGTGTTAAGGAAGAGCTCCTAACCAGGTTCCCAGGAGAATTGCATTATCCAGGGTTGTGTTTAGATCTGTAGCTTCATGTTTTTTGGCAACTGCTAAATATTTAAAAGTGGTGAGTAAGGTTGTGACACAAGACACCCACCCTGTGGTGATGGGAGAGATGGCAAATAATGGGTTTGTCTCCTATCTGGAGGGACATCTAATGTCTCCCAACATTTGATGGACAGTTCATAGACCTTGAGTTGAGGGGGGGGGGAATGTAATGAAGCCATGAGAAACTCATTAACAATTGGGGAATATTCCTTGGGTGACTGTAAAATAATGCAGCATGTACATCCCTCAGTGCACAGAAGGGACAGTTTGGGGGAGGGGTTCCCCTTCAGTCAGATAAACAGAAGTGTGCCTTTTGCAGTGGCTCTTCTGTTCATGAGTGAAGCTATTTTATTCACGGGACACCTTTACAAATGTAAGGCCCATCATTTTGCTATCCAAACAATATTATCCTATTCAACACCCTCTTTCAGCTTTTTGTCTGCTTTGGTTTTGCCCCAGGCATTCTGAACACATCAGTGGTGCTAACCTAGTAACTTTCAGGAGTCTTCTGAAGAATAAAGTGTAGAGCAGTAAGCTCAGTGAACAACCTAAAAGTTGCTACAACCCCACAGCTTGCCATGAGGGCTGTTGGAATCGGCTCCAAAATGCACTGAAGTGCGGAGTTAGATGTGAATGGGAGGTGCTATCACAAAGTCTTTGAGTAGTCAGGGCCTTGTAAAATACTCTGCGTTAGACCCATCCTGCCTCCGAAGAGTGGTCTTGGGGAAGAGGCTCTTGGCCACTGAGGTTGGTGAGCAGTTTGTTGATAACCCTGGGAAGCATGGTATGTAGTCTTCAGACTTGGGCTCAGCCAAAATGCTGAACAACTCCCAGTTTTGTGTGGTTCTGCCGTAGTCTGCTTGAGATTTTGAGGTCTTGGGCATAAGTCCTGGTGTCTGGGAGCTGCTACCCTGTTTTCCTATCTTAACAGACTGAAGTATGTCATTGTCATTTATAGGATCATAGAATCACAGACTGGTTTGGGTTGGAAAGGACCGTAAGATCATCTAGTTCCAACCCCTCTGCCATGGGCAGGAACGCCTCACACTAGACCATATCATCCAAAACTCTGCCCAACCTGGCCTTGAACACTGACAGGGATGGAGCATTTATCACTTCTTTGGGCAACCTGTTCCAGTGCCTCACCACCCTCACAGTAAAGAACTTCTTCCTTATATCTAACCTGAACTTCCCCTGTTAAAGTTTAAACCCATCACTCCTTGTCCTATCACTACAGTCCCTGATGAAGTTTCTTGAGGGCTAGGAGACATGCTCTTGTATCCCTTGAGTTCTAAGGCTTCATAGAGAGACTGCAGTGACTGCTACTGCTATTTATGTAACTGGCCCCTTTTATCCTCTTGCCCCTCTATTTTCCCCCACACTTACTCTTCTCCAAATCACCTCATCCCGTAAGTAGTCCTGTGTGATCCAGTACTGCCTTTCCCCTGCACCCTGTTGTGTCCCACCCCCAGCCAGCAGCTTCCCCATACCTCTTCATCTGAAATGTGATCTGGAGAACTGCTTGTGGTGGGATTCACACCTGGATGCTGGAGCTGATGGCTCTCCTGGAAGATGCTTGTTCCTCAGAAGTTATTGCACCTATGCACCCCTGTGCTCTTCTGGGTTGTGCAGGTGGGACTTTGGGCTGATGGCTCCTCTGATTGGCCTGGGAGTAGCCCAGAAGTGTATTATTTGGTCCCCCTCCTGCCATCGTCTCTCTGAGCTCCTTTGTGGATGTGCAGAGGAGCTGTTTTCACATAACATAATTCTGTTTGCTTTTGCTTTCTGAAGGACAGCTTGTTCTCTCTAATGTGAGGGTAACCGACTAATAGTCTGTGCCACCAGCTTCTCAGCAAAGGTCTTGGTTGCTGCCTTTCTCATCAGAGTTGACTCTTTTTGGATGAGGATTTGATGGTGCTTCTCTATAGATGGATGGTTTCATTCTTGTTTAAGCTGAAGACTTACCTGATATAATGTTTCTTACAGAGGAGAATGCCGAACCAGATTTGGATGATAATGAAGATGAGGAGGAGACAGCAGTAGAAATTGAGGCTGAACCAGAAGTTGAGCAAGAGGCTCCTGCACCACCTCCTAGTAAGAAACGAAGAGGAAGACCACCAGGCAAAGCTGCCACCCAACCAAAACAATCCCAGCGTAAGTCACCAACCGAAGCCTATGTTACACTGCTTGCTTGAGCTGCCTTTTCCTTGGATTTAGCAGTTCTTGTAGGAGAACTGCTCCCCAAGATGCTTATTTAGAAGTAGGTAACTGTACTTGTCTCTGCTTTGCTAAGAACTCACCTTCCATTTGAAATCTGTTGCAAGGGTTTCCTGGACATGAGGGAGCATAGACACTATGTTAAAAGGAGAGGACTTTTTTTTTTTTTTTCCCCTGTTAGGAAAACAAGGACTGGACTACCTGTGGGCACTTCTGTAGGTATTACCCCAAGCCAACATGCTTCAGGCCTGTAGTTCGAAGCACAGCATCAGTGCAGATGTTGTTTCAACTCTGCAGAGTTTTTTCTGTAAAGCTAGACATCTGTAACTGCAAAACCTGAGTAAATGAATTCTAGGAACGAAGCAGGAAGGGCAGATTTGTTCCTTCGAGGGGTAATGGTTTCCCCAGTGGCTTGTTTGACTGCTCAGTGCTCACTAAGTGTGGCCTGTGTCCTTCCTGGAATTACAGTTTATGCTGAATTCATCACTAGATTCCCCTGAATTTGAAGTTTTGTTTTATGCCCATACATTGCTATGCTCTTGGTTGTTGATTACTCTATAAAATCCATTGTCTGAATAATGCCTTAATATCAAAAGGCATACTGGCACTGTTGTAGTGGTGGCACATCTTCATACAGGGGCAAGAAAAAAATAGATGCTTGATGTTTGGATGAATGAGGTGGGTTGAATCACTCTCCATTGATGTAGGAATGCGAGTTGTGGGCCTTTTCACAGAAGAGTCTTAACTTTCTACTGAGAAGTTACCTGGTGAGGGTTGCAGGCCAGCTCTAAAAAACCTGTTGTTCCCCCCCCTTTGTGTTCTGCCCTTCTAGCTGCAGCAATCATTCAAGTTGAAGACCAGAACACTGGTGAAATTGAAAATATTATAGTTGAAGTAAAGAAAGAACCTGATACGGAAACAGTAGAGGAAGAGGAGGAAGCTCAGCCTGCTGTAGTGGAAGCTCCCAATGGAGACATCACTCCTGAGATGATTCTCAGCATGATGGACCGGTGATGGAGGAAGACCACATTGGCTGACTGAACTGGCCTGGGCTGTGTTTAAGCTGCTCAAATCTATTTTTTCCTTTTATCTTTTTTCTTGGCTTTGGGAAATGCATCATTTTAGACCATTTTACCAAACATACTGGGAAATAAAAAGTTCAAAATGATGTTAGAATGTGATTTAACTAGAACTTGCTTTTTTTGGTTATCATTACAGGATCATGGAATGTTAGGAAATACTTTGGAATCCTTGAGGGTTTCCTGTGAGATGCTTGATTTAGTTTTGTTCTGAACTGCATTGTAAAGCTGGTCCAAGGGCTGTGGTTACATGCACCAAGTTTTAATACACAAAAGCAGAAGCCTTGACTAGAGTATGTGGTAAACCACTCTGGACTTGGGAGGGTTATAGACTTTTAAAATGTTTTTTGCTTTTCCCCAAGTCGGCTGCACACGGGAATTTTGCATTGCTCTGACTGGTTTCTGTCCTTACTATGCTTTGCTTTCTGCAAAGAATTTCTGTAATGGTCAAGCTTGTAAATAACTTTTTTTTTTTTTTTTTTTTTACATTTTAATCTTTTTCCATTAAGAGGTATGCAAAAATGTAGTTTAAATAAACCCCAGTATTTTAATTCATTTCAAACTAAGTGACAAGAGAAATTGATAGGGTGTAAATGTTTGAAAAGCTGTTGATAACCAGTTGTGTAGAGAAAAGACATACCCAGACTATTGCTTGCAGAACAAGAGAAACCCCACACCTGAAATATGGTTTTGAAGCACACAAAAGTGGCATTTGGAACATGTATAATTAACCTTTTTGAGTTATAATTTCATTACTATGTTTTCTTTGCTCTATCTTGTAGTTGTATTTTGTGTTTTGCCTTAACATAGGATTCATAAAGTGGTGATTTCTAAGTGGGTCACTGCAGCCCTCCAAACTTGGGCCAGGAAATTTTAATAGGTCAGTAATTCCACAATTTTAGATCTCTTGATAAAGACAAAAAGGAATAATGTGAAGTACAAATTATGCCTGTATATGAACCATCACATGTTAAAATATGTAAGCTTTTTATAGAGCCTCAGTCTTGCTGATTTCAAACAAATTTTTCTTTTATGTATTGCTTTTAAGAGAGCTATCAGTTTAGCTATCAGACTCTAGGTTGATGCATTTTTGTACTTAGCTGTACTGTGTGATATTTTTCATTATTTTAGGAAGCCAACATGGGGAATAAAAAATAGTTATAAAATATGTAATGGGGTTTGAAAGCTGGGAAGGAGAATATACTGCTGTACAGCTAATAAATAATAATGGATTAACATGTGTGCTCACTGCCTGCTTTCTTTGTGGCTGTTCAGGGTGACCAGCCCAGCCCCACCATCTTGCACCAGGCATCTGCAAGGGGAGACCATCCCTGGCAGTGTTCAAGGCCAGGTTGGACAGGGCTTGGAGCAACTTGGTCTAGTGGAAGGTGTCCCTGCCCATGTCAGGGGGTTGGAACTGGATGAGCTTTAAGCTCCCTTCCAGCCCAAACCATTCTATGGTCCTGGGAGATGGTCCTTAAATTCATCAAGAAAAACTGCCTGGAGGTTGATGCCTGGGATCCTGGGTAGGATGGAGGCTTGTTTCAACAGGTGGGTGAGGTAAATGTCAGGGCTGCTTCTGCAAGGAAGGGTAAATCCTCACGTGCTTTCTCAGTTGAGCAAGGACTTTGTGTACTCACAAGCCCAATGAGATTTCAGACAGAGGCAGTGCTCTGGAGGAGATGTGATTTTGTCTAGAGTGAGGGAGGCTTTGTGGTGAGCTGGAAAACCGAAGGTGTCCTCAGACCTGTAGGAGTGTCACCATCATCTCTTAAACACCATGGCTCAACCCACTGCTGACAAGTGGTGCATGAAGGATGCTGCAGTGGCTTTTGTTTGGCTTTAACTGGTGACCTGTGATGGTGCCCCAAGGAGGTATCATGCATGCTCTGGCAGAGGTGTCTCATGGTCTGCATGAGCACTGCTGCAAGACCTCTGCCCACGGCAGCTTGTGCTGTTGTACCCAGGTCTGAGTGACCACAAGGGTGGTGTTTCCAGCTGTCTGTGTTCAGAGGGATGGTGGGCTGAAAAGAAGAGAGCCTGCGAGGTCTATTTGTCCAAGGACCACAAGTGTGGTTGATTCTAAGTAGTCCTTGGCAGCTCCTACCCTGCCAGGCACAGCCCACAGCTGAGGCAGCACTGGGGAGAAGAGGCTGGTTTCCAAAGGGGACCACTGATGGCTTGTCTTGTGCCACTGGAGGAAACCATTTCTAAGCAGCATTTTATTGTGGACTGCTTTTTGAGCCTTCTCCAGAGACCCAAGCAAGGGTTTAGTGGGGATGGGAGCACTCACCTTGTAGTCATTGTCTTTTTTTGTGCAGCTTGGTGTGTTACTTGGTGGTCTGCTCAGTTGACCTGACTTCTTGGTGCTTGGAGCTGGGCCAGGTATCTCTTGCAGGCTTCTGGTTTGTCCTTGGTGGAGCTGCTCTGGAGATGCAGAGCAATGTCCCAGCCTCTGCTCCTGAGGATGTGTATCCAGTGCAGCGGCTCAAGCCTGAATGTGGATGTGGACAGAGCATCCCTGATCAAGCCCAGTACTGGAAAAGCTGTGCCCTGGACCATGAGGGAAAAGCCAGGGCTAGTGTGGATCCAGGGAGCATTGCTGCTTTAGCCAATTGCTTTGCCTGGCTGCCATTTCTGGTGCTTGGGCTTCTCTCCTGAGGCCATGCTGGGGAATGGCATCAGGATAGAGAGGGGCTGAAACCAGCTCTACATGACTGCTGCAGCCTGCCAGAGGCTTGTTTAGCTTCCAGAAGTTGAGCTCCCTGGGTTAGAAGGACCAACCCATCTCACATTACTGAACAGGGGTCCAAGCCTGCTTCTTCAGCCAGTGTCAGACTGAGGTTTTGCTGGCGCCAACCAGTGTGCTTTCTTCTACCTCATTGCAGGAAAAACTAACAGCATCTACTCCTTTATCTTCACGTCATTGTAGCAGATGATTCTTCAGGTGAAAAGAGGGTGATTGTAGATCAGAGACAACTTAGGGAGACTAGGGCAGGGAGGCCTCTGAGAGCTGGAGGAAACAGGGACACCCTTTGCGAGAGCAGCTGGTGTTTCCCAAGCTGTCAGACTCCTGCAAGGCTTGGGGAAGGTGGGCACAATCCAAACTGGTGCTGATATGACCAGGCTCATGGACTCAACTGTCCTACGCTATCCTAAACTGGGTTGGTAGGAGTAGGGCAAGAGCTGCGGTGGGTTTGCTCATCTGAGCACGTTTGAGAGCAACATGGACCACAGCTATGCAAAACCCAAGGAGGTCTTCAGCAGGAAGTCAGGCAAGTGTGATAGGCAACCAATGTTGGAATTGGAGAAGCATGTGAAGGACAGAAAGAACAGTTTCTCTATTAAGAAGGGCTTCAGCAGCAGCAGGGAGGCTTTGGAAAAATGCAAGCCTGCTCCATAGTGGAGCAGGGCACTTGATGGCAAAGGACATGGAAAAGACCAAGGTACTTGCTGCTGCTCTTGCCTTGATTTTGGCTGGTGAGGTCTGTCTTCAGGCATCCCAGGGCCAAAGCCTCATGCCACCGTCTGATGGAAGCATTTGAAGGTGCTGAGGAAACCAGCCAATGTCATCACACACTCTCATCTTTGAAAAGTCCTGGTGATCTGGGGAGGTTTATGATACCTGGAAAAGGCATTTGTCCCATTCATCCTCAAGAAGGGTAAGGAAGATCTGGGGAACTGCCCCATTGCATTCTCCAAGGAGATGGCTGGCTGTGTAGACAAGGGGAAAGCAGTGATTATTCATCTGGACTTCAGCAAGGCTTTTGACAGTCTCCTGCGATATCTTTATAGCAGAATTGAAGATGTCCATCATGTTTGAAAAATCATGGCAGTCAGGTGAAGTTCCCGATGACTGGAAAAAGGGAAATATAACCCCCATTTTCAAGAAGGGGAAAATGGATGAGCCGGGGAACTATAGACCAGTCAGTCTCACCTCTGTGCCTGGCAAAATCTTGGAGCAGATTCTCCTGGAAGGCATGCTAGGGCACATGAAAAACAACAAGGTGCTTGGTGACAGCCAGCATGGCTTCACTAAGGGGAAATCCTTCCAGACCAATCTGGTGGCCTTCTATGATGGGACTACGGAACTGATGGACAGGGGTAGAGCAGTTGATGTCATCGACCTGGACTTCTGCAAAGTGTTTGACACTGTCCCACATGACATCCTTGTCTCTAAATTGGAGAGACATCAATTTGATAGGTGGACCACTCGCTGGATAAAGAACTGACTGGATGGCTACAGGCAAAGAGTTGTGGTCAAGGGCTCAATGTCCAGCTGGAGACCAGTAACGTGTGGTGTCCCTCAGGGATTGGTGTTGGGACCGGTCTTGTTCAACATCTTTGTTGGTGACATGGAGAGTGGGATTGAGTGCACCCTCAGCAAGTTTGCTGATGACACCAGGCTGTGTGGTTTGGTTGATAGGTTGGAGGGAAGGAATGCCATCCAGAGGGACCTTGACGTGCTTGTGAGGTGGGCAGATGCCAACCTGATGAAGTTTAACCATGCCAAGTGCAAGGTCCTACACCTGGGTCAGAGCAATCCCAGCCACAGCTGCAGGTTGGGCAGAGAAGAGATTCAGAGCAGCCCTGCGGAGAGGGACTTGGGGGTGTTGGTCGATGAGAAAATGAACATGAGGTAGCAGCGTGTGCTTGCAGCCCAGAAAGCCAACCGTATCCTGGGCTTCATCAAAAGGAGAGTGACCAGCAGGTCAAGGGAGCTGATCCTGCCCCTCTACTCTGCTCTTGTGAGACCTCACTTGAAGTATTGTTTGCAGTTCTGGTGTCCTCAACATTAAAAGGACATGGAACTGTAGGAACAAGTCCAGAGGAGGGCCACAAGGATGATCGGGGGACTGGCGCACCTCCCGTATGAAGATAGGCTGAGAAAGTTGGGGCTGTTCAGCCTGGAGAAGAGAAGGCTGTGTGGAGACCTCATAGCAGCCTTCCAGTATCTCAAGGGGGCCTATAGGGATGCTGGGGAGGGACTCTTCATTAGGGACTGTGGTGATAGGACAAGGGGTAACGGGTTCAAACTTAAACAGGGGAAGTTTAGATTGTATATGAGGAAGAAATTCTTTACTGTGTGGGTGGTGAGGCACTGGAATGGGTTACCCAGGGAAGTTGTGAATGTTCCATTGCTGGCGGTGTTCAAGGCTGGGTTGGACAGAGCCTTGTGTGGCATGGTTTAGTGGGAGGTGTCCCTGCCCCTGGCAGGGGGGTTTGAACTAGATGATCTTAAGGTCCTTTCCAACCCTAACTATTCTATGATTCTATGTTGGAGCTGGAAAAGAGGATTACTGGCTGTATGGAAAATTGGTTGGGCTGCCATGTTCAGTGCGGTCAGCAGTACGATGTCTGACTGACGCTGGATGTTCATGTTACTCAAGGATCACTTGTATGGCCAACTGGTCCCATCTTGGCTTCCCAGTGCAAGAAACTAGTGAGAGGGTGGCTGAGCCCCACTGAGGCCCCAGGACAGTTCCCACTGTGGCACAACACTGGCAAGGAGAGGCCATGGGAGACCAGCCTGGAGGAGAGAAAATGAGGGGGGACCTCACTACTGTCTGCAAATAGTTGATGGGAGAGTGTGGAGAAGGTCAAGCCAAACCCTTTTAGGTGTCACAGTGAGAGGGCAAGAGGCAATGGAGACACTGGAGCAGAGGAAATTCCAACTCAAATTCAGGAGAACCTTTGTCACTGTAAGTGTGGTCAAACATTGGAAAAGGTGCCCAGAGAGGCTGTGGGGTCTCCATCCTTGGAGATGTTCTGATCTCACTTAAGCATGGCCCTGAGCAGTCAAGCTCGCAGAGGGTTGGACCCAGAGGTGATCACAAGCCCAAACTGGTCAAGGAGTTTGTAGGTACTTGAAAGCCATGGGAGAAGCTGTCACTGGGAGAGCACCCAGTACATGGGCACTGGGAGGACTCCTAGCCCAGGTCAGTGCAGCATGGAAACATTTGGGCTGGGTGGGGAGTGGCGGGCCCAGGAAGGATGAAGTGCTGTTCTGGAGCTCCTCTTACTACACACAGAGCATGGGAAGTGCTTCAAATCCCCAAGGGTGATCTGGGAATGGAGAGGAGCACCAGGACCTCTTCCTGGTGCTGGTACTGTAGGATAGAGCTGAAAATGCCCAGCCCATGTACTCTGCAGGGGAAAACAGAGGAGAGGTGGGTTGGTTGCTCTGGACATCCTGATGTGCCTGGGCTTGCACAAGAGGCAGGGAATGCTTGTGCATGTGGATGTTGTCCTCTGCCCTGCTCCTGGGGTAGGTGTTCTGCTACACTGATGCTCAGTGTGTTCCAGCATCTAGGACCCAGTATTTCAGGGAATGAGCTTGGGGATGAGTTTTGCCTTGAGTTCCTTTGTGCTTCTAAGCTTCAATAGGAGTCGTCTTCTGATGGGTGTAGTGGGACAGCTGCTCCCTCCATGTCCTATCATCACATGACAAAGCTGGGACCTGGTGCCCTTTCTGAGAAGTTTGAATACCAGAAGCTTGGTCTTCTGTCATCCTGGAAAAGCCACAAATCCAACCAGGACTGTTGGCAGATGCTGTCTCTGTTAGGTGGTGGACACCCTGCACCCTTCCTCTTCCTGGTGCTTGTCTGCCCACTGACATAGCTAAGGAGGCTCAAGGCAGTGACTCAGCAGAGGCTGGCCCTGGCCCTGAGCCATGTTCTCTTCAGCCACCTCTTCGAGAAGAGCTTGTGTTGTGGTTGGGCTCTAGGGAGACAGGGGCCCTGCAGGGAGATGGCTTCCTGCCTTGGCTTTCGCTCTGAAGGTGGTTTCAGAAGAACTGTAGCCCCGCGGCAGGAGAGAACTATCACTCAGTCCTTCCAGGGATCACCTCCTGGGTTATTCCACCTCTGGGAAAAATCCTTCAGGTGCCTCTGTTTGGCAGGTTGCAGCTCAGGCAGTCTGGAGCTTGGTGCTTATTGTGGTTTAAGCACAGCTGGTTGTCATGGGTGAAGCAGCAGTCATTTTTCTCCTTCTTGGTAGCTGGTGCAGCACTGTGTTTTTGATTTTGGGCCTGGGAACAGTGCTGATAACACCAGTGTTTTCAGTTAATGCTTGGTAGTGTTTTGGTCTGGCCAAGGACTTTCTGAGATTCATGCTATGCCAGGGAGGAGGGGGAGCCGGGAGGAAGCAGAGACAGGACACCTGACCCAAACTGACCAAAGAGGTTATTCCATACCACAGCACGTCATATCCAGGATGTGAAAATGGAGAGCAGAGACCCAGAAGGGTGTGATGGTGCACTGGGGGGTTCACTGCTGGGGGGTGCACTGGCTGGGTCGGGCTTGGTGAGCAGTTGTATTCTCTTTCCTTGTATTTCTCTTGTATTATTAATGATGGTAGCAGTAGTGATTTGTGTTATATTTTAGTTACTAAACTGTTCTTAACCTGTGCGAGTTGCATTTTTTTTTCGATTCTCTTCCCCATTCATCCGGAACTGGGGGAAGAAAAAGAGGGGAGTGAGTGAGTGAGTAAAACTTCGTGAGTTTTAGAGGCTTAAACCACGACAGTTCTTTTTGGCGCCCAAGGTGGGGCACGAAGGGTTGAGATAAAGACAGAATAGCCACTCGTCACAATGCTGATTTATTGGCTCTCAAAGTTGTTGCTCTGGTTCTCACAGGTTCAGCATATGATACTTTACTTCCAGCCGGTATTTCTTATCTTAACGTTTTTCAGATCTGGGTTTTGGGTTAAGGTTCTTGTTACATTGTACTTTATTGAAATGGCTTGTAATACGGGCGAGCTCCAGAAGGGAGGAGGGGAAGCCGAGGCGGGGCGGCCCCGGGAGCCCGGGAGAGCTGCCCCCGGGACCAGGACGTCACGAAGGAGGTGGCAGAGGGGGTGAGCCCGGCGGCTACCGAGAGAGGGGTGGCGGTGGAAAAGCCGAGCCCCGAGGCCGAGCCGAGCCCCGCGGCTACCGAGCGGGGGGGGCAGGCGGCGGCCGTGCCCGGCCCCGCGGCGACCGAGAGCATTCCCCAGCAGCCGCCCGCAGAGCCCCGCGAGCCCGAGCCCCAGGAGGATGCAGGAGACCACGCAGCACTTCCCAGCAAGGCAGAGGAGGAAGATCTGGACTCAGACAAAGAGCAGCTGGTGGTGAGAGAGCCGGCAAGCACAGCAGCTACACCAGCCCCAGTGACAAGTACAGCAGCCTCATTTGAGAGTTCTGAAGGGTTTGAATGGCCTTTAAGCACCCTTGAGACCTGCCTGCTGATTGTGATGGGGATCAGCATGTTGGCATGCATACAGAGTGTGTTTTACCCACAACCATTTCATCTGGTCCCAAGAGTTAAGCAGAGTGGGGTGTGGGCCTTGTCTGGGGTTGGACTGCAATGTGGGATGACCAAGAGATTTTCCCTGAGGCTGAGCAGCCATGAGTGGCAGAGTGTGTGGGACAGTATGGGCGAGTACCTATTCCATTGGGCCCCTCCTGTGCTTTGGAAGCATTGGAGATGGAAGGCATCTGTATGGAGTCCCCAGCGACAAGCTGCAGAAACTGCGGGAGGGGAGAGTGAATTATTTTGAGCCTGGTGACACCTCAGGCAATCAGGGCAGAGATGCAGCATACAGATGGACTCATGATCGAGGGGTGGACTTATGATCGAGGGGTGGACTTAGCAATGGACATTATTGCCCAGGTTATTCACAAGTGTGAACACTTGCACACAGCCTCCCCTGCTCTGAAGGACTGTTACAGGAGATGGAGCTTGATATCATGGACTGGATGGACTCAGCAGCTCTATAGGGATTGATCCATGCACTGAGGGATGATCTCCCTCCCTCTGTGTGTGTGTGTGGATGCATATATACACATGTGATGGTATATTGAAAATGAGGGATCTGAGCATGACGTGAATGGTATGGAATAAAGGGTGGATACTGTCATGGGTTCAGCAGCAGCAGTCATTTTTCTCCTTCTTGGTAGCTGGTGCAGCATTGTGTTTTTGATTTTGGGCCTGGGAACAGTGCTGATAACACCAGTGTTTTCAGTTACTGCTTGGTAATGTTTTGGTCGGGCCAAGGACTTTCTGAGTCTCATGCTCCACCAGGGAGGAGGGGAAGCCAGGAGGAAGCAGAGACAGGACACCTGACCCAAACTGACCAAAGAGGTTATTCCATACCACAGCACATCATGTCCAGGATGTGAAAACGGAGAGCAGAGACCCAGAAGGGTGTGATGGAGCCCTGGGGGTGTTCACTGCTGGGGGGTGCACTGGCTGCGTTGGGCTTGGTGAGCAATTGTATTCTCTTTCCTTGTATTTCTCTTGTATTATTACTGATGGTAGCAGTAGTGATTTGTGTTATACTTTAGTTACGAAACTGTTCTTATCTCAACCTGTGCGAGTTGCATTTTTTTTCGATTGTCCTCCCCATTCCCCCGGGACTGGGAGAAGAAAAAGAGGGAAGTGAGTGAGTGAGTAAAACTTCGTGAGTTTTAGAGGCTTAAACCACGACACTGGTAACTCAGACCCACGCAGCTGCTTGCTCGCTCCCCTGCCTTCTTGCTCCCCCCCCCCTCCTGGGGGAAGGGGGAGGAGATTCGAAATAATGCAAATCCCACAGGTGGTCTGGTGCTTGCCCCCGTTCTAGTGCAGTCTGGATCAGTCCATGGCAGATGAGCTGTGTTTCCATCCCTGGGGCAGTTGGTTCCAAGTGTACTGGATGCCCCTCCAAGTAAAAGCAAACTGTGGCCTGCACTCTGCTGCCAGAGGAATTGAGAAAAATGCATTGGAAATATCAATTGTGGCATACCTCTTGGCTGCCTTTGACTCCCGTTCATACTGAAATTCTAACAGCAGCACTCAAGGGTGGTTTGACTTCATTCAGGCCACGATAGTCTACTGTTAGTCTCCACTCTCCGTTAGACTTTCGCACTGGCCATATGGGGCTACTAAAAGGTGAGTGAGTCCTGCTGATCACTCCTTGGCTCTCCAGTCTATGGATCAGCCTATGGATGAGAAGCGGGGAGTCTCAGTTGGTGCGATATTGCTGTGGGTGCACTGTTGTGGTCGCAATTGGCACTTGTTCTTCAACCTTCAGCACCCCCACAACAGAAGGATCCTCCGAGAGACCAGACAAGGTGGGCAGCTGCATAAGTTCTCTGTCTCCAAGGAAGCTATTCCAAAAGCCTTTTGGGTCTTTGAAGTACCCTCTCCTGAGGTAGTCTATGCCAAGGATGCATGGAGCCTCTGGACCAGTCACAATGGGGTGCTTTTGCCGCTTCCTCCCAGTCAGGCTGATTTCAGCCTCCAATACAGTCAACTCTTGGGATCCTCCTGTCACTCCAGAAATACAAATGGGTTCCACCCCTTGATTGCTTGATGGCATCAGGGTACACTGTGCACCAGTATCTACTAGAGCCTTATACTCCTGTGGGACTGATGTGCCAGGCCACCTGTTCCACACAGTCCAGTAAACTGAACTGTCCCTCTCCTCCACCTGGCTGGAGACAGGGCCCCTCTAATAGTGATTACAAGATTCTCCACTTACTTCTTGTACAAAGGGATTAGTATTCCTTATCACAGGAGCTGGAGTAAAATCAGCTCTTCCACTCCATATGGGAAGCTGCTCACTGAAGATTGGAGCGGCAACTTTCTTGGGAGGATCATCTTTGGCCACTGTTCTCCTCTTCAATTCATGTACCCATTCCTCCAGAACTGAGATAGGTTTTCCATCCCAATTATGTCTTCTCTGTGATCCTTCAGATAAAACCATAGGGTGGCCCATGGCATATACCTTCTGTATCTTCTCTCTTGAGCAATAGGGCACCTTCTTTTAATAGCTGAGACACGGGTTGGTACATGTTGAGAGCTGGATATATCTATTTTCAGTTCTTTGATCTCCTGGGACAGGAGTTTTTCCACAGCTGAAATGATGGAAGTGGTGAGTTTGTCTTCAAACTCTCGGAGTTGACGTGTCACTTCATGCATTGTTGGTGCTGCTGCCTCACTTCAGGTCATTGATGCCTATAGGATGATGGCACACTCCATGTATGTTTCTGCCACATGGGTTGTGTACATCTGGCTTCATCTGGATCTACAGGTACATTCCCAGCATCTGGCCTATGGTAGATCATCTCTACAATGGCTACTTCCCTCAGAGACTGGAGGCCTCTCTCTATCGTGGTCTACTTGGCTGAGCAACGCATAACATCATCCTTGTAGGGAAACCTTTTCTTCACAGCTGCCAAGAGCCGCCTCCAGAGGCTGAGGGACCATTTCTCTTTTGCAATCACTTTGTCAATTCCCCCTTCTCTAGCAAGTGATCTCAGCTGCTTGGCTTCCCTGCCTTCTAGTTCGTGACCATTGGCCCAATGTCCCAGCTTCGGAGCAACCAGGTGACGAAGTGGTCCCCTGGAAGATAGCTGAAATCTTTTCATATATTCCGCAGCTCGGTTGAGCTCCGGGATCAAGAAGTCACCTCTTCTTCCTCTTCCCCTGATTCCTGTAGTAATAAGTCTCATTCTGATGCCATCCCCTCTAGTATGTGCATTGGGTCTTCAACTTTCTTCACTACATGATTTGCTCTTTGTGGCTCTTGTTTGCTTTTCACCTTGCTTATAGGGGCAACTGATATTGGCATGGATTGGTCCTTTGGTTTAGCTGCAGTGTCTATCACTGTGGTTGGAGTGGCTGCAATGTCTGTTGTCAGGGTTGATGTAGCTGCTATGCTTGGGGGTTGAGTAGCTGCACTGTCTGTTGCTTTTTCCATCAGATCCAGGGGCATGTTTTTCCTTCTTACAGAGCAGGGCTCTATAGGAATAGGCCAAGCCCCAGCACATTGCAGCGAGTTGTCCCTCTCTGGCATAGCCAGGACAGCACCATACCTTGTCTAAGTGTTCTAATTTTTCATTTGTTCAGGGGTGAAGTTCCAAAGCACTGGAGGGGCTCGCTGGCCTAGGAGCTTGCCCATTCTATCCCACACACCCTGCCGCTCATGACTGTCCAGCCTCAGGGAATATCTCTTGGTGGTCCTCTTAGATCATCGTTTAACCTTAGACAAGACCCGAGCCTGACCCTGCTTAACTTGTGAGATCAGACAAAATTGGGTATTCTCAGGGTGGGATAGCCGTGGATAAAACATACGCAGTTGTCGTGGTTTAAGCCCCCCACCCACGCAGTTTTACTCACTCACTCACTCCCCCTTTTTCTTCCCCCAGTCCAGGGGGGATGGGGAGGAGAATCAAAAGAATTCAACTCGCACAGGTTGAGATAAGAACAGTTTAGTAACTAATGTATAACACAAATCACTGCTGCTACCACCAGTAATAATACAAGAGAAATACAAGGAAAGAGAATACAACTGCTCACCAAGCCCGACCCAGCCAGTGTACCCCCCAGCAGCGAACCCCCCAGTACCAAAAAACCTGACCATGCCGTGCACCCCCAGTCCACTCCCAACACACCCTTCCGGGTCTCTCCCCTCCATGTTCACATCCTGGACATGGCGTGCTGTGGTATGGAATAACCTCTTTGGTCAGTTTGGGTCAGGTGTCCTGTCTCTGCCTCCTCCCGGCTCCCCTCCTCCCTGGCATAGCATGAGGCTCAGAAAAGTCCTTGGTCAAACCAAAACATTGCCAAGCAGTAACTGAAAACACTGGTGTTATCAGCGCTGCTCCCAGGCCCAAAATCAAAAACACAGTGCTGCACCAGCTACCAAGAAGGAGAAAAATGACTGCTACTGCTGAACCCATGACAGCAGTATATGCAGCAACATGTAGATCCCCAGCACAAGCAGCAGGCAGGTTTCAAGGGTATGCAAAGGTCATTCAAAAGCTTTAGAATTCTCAAATGCTGCTGTAAATAGCCTGGTGGGGGAGTGGAGGGTGTGAGGGAATGTCTCCTCATGGGTTGACCACCCTGAGGAGGAAGGGTGGGTCCCTGGGGACATGTGGCTCAAGCAACTGGACCTTAGGGCTTGATGGTATTGTAAAAACCTGGTTTGCTTTGGTTGGTGATGGGTAGTTGTGGTTCTGGTCCTGTTTCTCTGAGGTGGGAATGAGGAGAGGTGAGGAGTGATGCTCACGCTGGTCCAGTGACTGGTTTGCAGACATGGGGAGGTTGGCAACACAACCACTTGTGCAGGTCACAGCCAGGAGAGTTCCCAAAGAACGGAGAAGCAGAATAAATCCCTGGGTGCATCATGGGGAGGAAGCACTTGAGTACCAAGTTGCTCCCCTGTGGTACATTTTGGAAGGAAGAAAGGAAGAGAAACCAGGATCCTCCTGTTGCTCAGCACCAGCTCCCAGTGAGCAAGTCAGCTGTGAGAGACTGAACTGAAATCAGACTCCACCGTCCATTGTCTCAAAGATGTGTGTGAGGAGCTAAGACTCCTCCATCCATTGTCTGAGAGATGGATCTGAGGAACTGCTGTCCATTATCTCAAGGATTGCTGACAGACGTGCAGTTGAAGAGCTGGCTACAAGACCAGTGAAACCGGATGCACATGACCCACCAGGAATGTGCAGTACATGACATTAAGAACAGAGGTACTTCCCCCCAATGCACTATAAAAGGGGAGTAAGGTAATTGCCATTGGGGGACACCCACCACTGAAGACAAGGACTACGGACCCTCGGGACGCTGCTGGATCCACTGTAGTGACTAGCGCTTTCTGCACTCTGAACGCTTGCTTAATTTCTATCCTCTTTTCCGATCTGTCCTATTGCTATCTTTTTATAATAATCTTTTTTAGTATAATCATCTTTTTTATAACAGACAAACTGAGCGATTGCAGTACTTGACCACGCTTGCATCTTAATTTCACTCTGGGGATCACAAACAAAATATTTCCGATACTGGGTTTTATCCAGTTGGACCTTGACAGCAGTGTGTGAATGTAAACCAGCAACCCCAAGCCTTGTGCTTGGTCAAGGCTGCAGAAGACGATGGAGAGGTGGGTTTATGCTGAACAGCAAACAAGACCCAAACATGGTGTGAAGTGTGGCTTAGCTAAGAGAGCAACTCTGTCCATCAGGTGTGGATGGAGAGGGGTTCATTGAGGTGGGGATTCAGGGGATGGTGTCCCCAGGGACAGCAGGGCTGGTGGGAGAGGAACAGGGGTGGCTTCAGTCCTGTCACTTCATGTGGACATTGGTCTTCTCAGAGGGCATCAGCACCTTCCTGGGGACAAAGGAGGTCCTCCTTGTGATGAGTGTCCAGCTGCAGGTGAAATCCAAGTACGATGACTACATCTTGATACATGCAGAGTCCAGCCTGGTTCCTGCTTTCCCAGTTTCTCCAGGCAGCCATTTCATGGGCACTCCTCAGGGCATGAGGAAGGGTGGGAGCTGGGGGGCACCCTTGGGTCCCCCTTCTCCATCAGCACTGGGGCTGATCCTGCTCTTCTCACCCACAGGTTCACAGCAGCTTCAGCTTCCTGGAGGTGAGGGAGATGACAGTGCGAGAGCTCAGCTTGGTGAGTGGCACCAAAACCTGGGGAAAACCCAGCTGGGGACCCACCCCCCCCCATGGAAAACCCTGACCTGGAGCCCACTGCAGGGTCTGGGGGTGCCCTGCCCCCCTGTTGCACATTGAGAGTCTCCAGTGATGACCTGTGAGAGCTCCATGGGGTATTTATCCCTGAGCCATCCCTGTAGAAATCCCCTTATGGCCTTGCCCAGGGTATAGCCCTTGGAGCTGGAGGTTCAGGGAGGCACCCATGGGTGCTGAGAGTTACCATGGGTACTTGTGCTTGTTCCCCTCCAGCAGACAGTGCCTGGCCGTGGCACCTTCTGCTCGGCAGGGACAAAGTGACAAGTGGCTGCTGGCTTACCGAGGCAAAGCCAAATTTAGCAGGCGGTTGTTTTAAACCCCAGTAATCCTCTTAGGAGGAGGAGTGAGTGGAGGGCAGATGCATTAGCTTAGCTTCAATTTTGGGGTGGTTCCTGCCTCATTCTGGCACATTTTGATCTCTTTGATGTATTTTATCCTAAATTCTTGGTGCTTGCAAACTTCCCTGTCTCACAGTGCTCAGGCTGGGTTTGCAAGCAGCCTCTGGGTGTTTGCAGTGAGGAGTTGGTGGCTGTCACCACTGTGTCTGGGGGCTCGGGGACACTGTGTGCTGCCAGCTCACTTGCACATCTCCTACCCTTTAGACCCCACAGGTTGTCATAGAAATAGATGCAGCATCTCACATCTTCTGGTTCATGTCCTTTGATGATTTGGAGCAAATTGTCATCCACATCACCATGTCTCTTAAGGTCTTTCCAGACTCATCCCCTGGGTAAGGGTCTTCTGCTCCTCAGTAGTTGCGCAGATAGCAGAGCAACCTCTTTGCTCAGAAAAGCCCCAAGTAGGGGATGGTTTCATACTTGTCCCTTTTAACAGGAGAAATCCACACTGGTGGATACCAGACCCTCCTCCCCCATTGCATCGGGAAGGATGTTTTTGGCCACCCTACACACAAGGGCTGTAGATAAGCATAAAGTGGTGGGGGTGCTCTTCTCCCAGCCCAATACCATGCACCTCTCTGGTCCTTCCCCAGGACACTGCTCAAGAACTTCCCTCCCCCCCCAACCTGTACAAGAGGATCCAGCAAATCACGGACTCACTGGAGGAGATGATGCCGAGCAGCCCTGTGCCCTATAGTAAGATGCTTTTCACCCCCAGGCAGAACCAGGGGGGTTGGAGCACCCTGGGGACCATCACAGCCTGGTGCCCATCAACACTAGTTCTGATGACAGCCCCCACCTCTGCTGGCAGGGCTCCTATGGTGGTTTAGGTCAGAAGTGAGCAGTTGTATTCTCTTTCTTTGTACTTCTCTGTCATTATTATTACTGTTGGTAGCAGTAGTGATTTGTGTTATACCTGAGTTACTAAACTGTTCTTATCTCAACCTTTGGAAGTTGAATTCTTTTGATTCTCCTCCCCATCCCCCCGGGACTGGGGAAAGAAAGATGGGGGGGGAGTGAGCGAGTGAGCGAACTAGCTTAAACCACGACAACTGATTTTGCAGGAGCAAAGCATATGACATGGGTGACATGGTTTAGTGTGAGGTGTCCCTGCCCATGGCAGGGGGGTTGGAACTAGATGATCTTAGGGTCCTTTCCAACCCTAACTATTCTATGATTCTATGATTCTATGGTGGCCATGTGTCACTTGGTGGGCAGGGAAGAAGGATGCTCACAGGTGCATCCACTCTATTCAGCAACCTCATGGAGCTTCTGGGGCTGGGACATCCTAGAGCTGGGAATTGCAGTTTTGCCTGGCTTGAGTTCCCCCTGATCCTTAGTGGAGGTGGAATCAAAGTGCAGGTGGGAATGAGATGCTTTGGATCAAGTTGTTTCCCAGATTGTCATATAAGGAGAGCCTCTGGAAATCTGGGGCCTTGCTGGGTGTCCCTAGTAGAGGAGAACCCCTCTGGGACTCAGCCAGAGAAAGTTCTCCTCTTCCTCTGGGACACTGACTCCAGCCCACCTCTCCCCACACCATCATTCCCACCAGCCTGGTGGTGCTTTGCCTTCTGCTGGCCAGTCCCTGCAAAAGTGGGCCAAGACCCACCAAGCCATCCCACCAATTTGGGACATCTGCCCTGCCAGCCACAGCACCGGGGGGGGGGGGTTTAGGCTCAGGATTTAGGCAAGGGGCTCCCAGGGGAGGGTCCCCAATGGCTCAGATCCCTCCAGTGACACCGGGCATCCAAGTCCTCCCCAGGACCATGTGCTGAGCCTCATCCATGTGTCCATCCATCTGAGCAGGACATGGACAACATCTACCACAGCCAGGACTGTCAGGAGTTCAACCTGCTGGATTTCAGCCACCTTGAGAGCTAGTGAGTCCCCATCCATGCTGCCCATGCTGCCCATGGTACCCAAGCCATGCCAGCACTTGTCCTCATCCTCCCTCTCCACAGCAGGAATGGCCCAACTCACTCCTCCACTCGTGTTAGAAGCTTTTATCACTTTACATGCTCCAGGGATGTGCCATCTGCAGGCTGATGCTCCCCCACACCAGACATGATAAGCCCCATCCTATGGGGTGATGGTCCCAGGAGGCCAGGCATTTCTGTTCATTTCTGATGCTTAAATACACCTGTGAGCTGCTTGTGGAGGTGAAACCCAAACATCACAGCAGCTTCTCATGGCTGTCAGAGGTTTCTATATGCAAAGCAGCTGATGCTGCTCCTTCCCAGCACCCCAACTATCTGTTATAATCTTATAGCAGAGCCATGAGCTCAGGTGGTGCCCCATGTTGTCCCCATGGAACTCTCAGCCATGTCTCCATCCCAAGAAAGATGGAGCAAGGACTCAGCTCTGGGGGAACAACTCAACTGCTGGGCTGGGGTGTAGCAAGTCAAAGTTCTGGGCTGAGTATTTTGGGAAACAGGATCTGTGTTCAGCTGGCCAAGAAGGAGATGGGTATAGAGGTTTCTTTGGACCAGGAAGTAAAAAAAAAACTCGTTTCCACCCAAGCAAAACCTGTATTGTTCTTTACACAGAATTAAAAAGACCAGAGGTTTCAACAGAGGCATGCAAATAGTTTGATTCATTTTATTTTCCCTGAGGGAATAATCTGGGGAAGCTAAGCTGTGTTTGTGGGTTGCTTTAAACTCATGGCCCCCAGTCCTGCCCCACTGAACACCGACTTGGGGCATTCTGAGGTTGGGTGTCTTGGGGCACCCATTTGGGACCAGGCTTGTCCCAGCCTGGCCCCTGACTACCTCACCCTTGTCACCCTGCAGAGACGTGGCACTGAGTGTGGCCACCTTGTCCTTCAACCTGTGGTTCACCAAGCTCTCCTGCAAGGACTTCTGGCTGGCGAGTGCCAGTGCTGTGGCTCTGGGCATGCTGGAGGTATCCAGGTTTCCAGAAGGGCTTTCTTCTCACCTGCCAGAACCAGGAGATCTCGGAGCAGCTGCTCTACATGCTCAGCAAATCCATGATGCTAGAGGAGCTGGTGCTGGAAAACAGCAGGTTGAAAGCATAAGCAAAGGCATTGCAGGGGGATGAACAGGGTCTCAGCAGCCTGGTGGTGGTCCCCTCACATACATGGAGCAGAGAGGTCCATGGACCTATGTGCCGGGGGGTGTTGGTGCCCCATCCCCTCCACAGCATGAAGGTCACTGAGAGCAGAGACCCTGAAGGCCAGAAAACATCACCCACTCTTGGAGATGCTCTGCTTTGTCCTGTTGGCTCCTCAGATGCCAATTTGTCCTGTTGGCTCCTCACATGCCACCAGCTCCTGCTATGGGGGCAGGAGCTGGTGGCATGTCCCCATAAGGCTACAGAGTTTGGTGGCCATGTCTCTGGGAGGTGGCTGTACCTTGCTTAGATGGGCAACTCTTCTCCTCACGACTTTGCACAGAGGATGGCCCAGTGTTGTGGTTTAAACCCAGAGAGTAACTCAGAACTATGCAGCTACTCTCTCACTCCCCCCCCCCTTCTTCCCCCCCCCCGCTCCCAGAGGGATGGGGAGGAGAATCGAAAAAATGTAACTCCCATGGGTTGAGATAAGAACAGTCCAGTAACTAAGGTATAACACAAAACACTGCTGCTACCACCAATAATAATAATGATAAGGGAAATAACAAGGGGAGAGAATATAAAAAGGGAAGGGGAAAAAACCCAATGATAAACACAAGTGATGCACAATACAATTGCTCACCACCTGCCAACTGGCAGTGGTGGTGATGGTGGCCCTTGCTTCTCCCCTCATTCAGAGGGAGCATCTCCAGCATAGGGTGTGGGATGAATTCTTCATTCCCTTCTGCCTCAGGACTTGCTAAAAATTCTTGTTTCATGTCTTTCTTGGTACAAGCCCTTGTGTTGCTAGCTCAGGCTTGTAAGTAATGAAGAGATCTCCCTGGGCTGACTCCAGAAGAGGCCACGGAGATGCTGAGAGAGCTGGAGCAGCTCTGCTCTGGAGGCAGGCTGAGAGAGCTGGGCTTGCTCATCCTGGAGAAGAAAAGACTCTGGGGAGACCTTAGAACAGCTTCCAGTGCCTAAAGGGGCTACAAAAAAGCTGGAGAGGGGCTTTGGATAAGGGCCTGTAGGGACAGGACAAGGGGGAATGGCTTTAAACTGACAGAGGGGAGATTGAGATGAGATCTTAAGCAGAAGTTCTTCCCTGTGAGGGTGGTGAGGCACTGGCCCAGGCTGCCCAGAGAAGCTGTGGCTGCCCCATCCCTGGCAGCGTTCAAGGCTAGATTGGACGGGGCTTGGAGCAACCTGGTGTAGTGGAAGGTGTCTCTGCCCATGGCATGGGTTTGGAACTAGATGAGCTTTAAGGGCCTTTCCAACCCAAACCAGTCTGGGATTCTATCAAACTATTCCCACCTCTCTGCAGGAGTTTGCAGCTTCTGCTGCTAAACTTGTCCTGCCATGGCATCCAAAACTATGGACCGGCAGTCCTAATTATCACAAATATTACCTCTACTACCTCTTAATTTCACCTAAACCTTAAGCAGACCATGCAGCTCCTTATCAGCCAGATGGTTCTGGGAAAGCTGATGTGGTTTGAAGTCCTTCAAAAACCTGTTCAGGCCACTAGTTCTCCAGAAGTTCACTCTCTTACCCAAAATCTCCAACCAACCTTTGCCAAAATATGCTTCTATTTGTTGCCTTCCCAGTAGAGCAGCTCTGTGCAGGAGGTACAGGGTCTTGGTGCCTCTTGCTCTTGGCTAGTAGAGTGGGTGGGCAAGCAGATCCCAGCCCACATCCCTGCCCTGTGGGAAGGATGTCACCTTGTCACCTTGGCTTGCCACATTCCCCTGGGAATGTGAGCAAGGATGAGCTCTCATCCTCACTCTCATCCAGTCATGAGGATGAGAGAGCAGGCAGCTACCTGCAAGCTGTGAGACCTTCTCCCATGTTGTCCAGGGTGGTAGGTGGGTGATGGAGGGCACATCCATGCGGGATGGCAGAAAGCAAGCGTCATCTCAAGCTCCATAAGCTCAGCACATGCTCCATGGTTCAGCACAGCCTTGGCACCCTAAATGGCAGGAGTCCTCAGAGTGGGTGCTGCTTCCATGGGGTTACTCCTCAGGGACCTGTCTCTGCACAGGTCTTTGGTCTCCTTCAGGTAATCGTGAAGAGGAGGAAGATGCTCAGGATTTTTCCTGGCTATCTTCACTCTCCCATGGTGGCAGCTTGGTGGCTTTGCAGGTCTCCTGTGAGGGGCCACCTTGGTGCCACCTCTGTGGACTGCTTAGAACACCCTGGTGTTCTAGCATCTCTCACTGGTTTCGACCCTGACATGGTGATGCTGGTGCTCTCCATCTGCAGAAGCAAGTCCATTAAGCACATCTCATCTCTCTGGCGAAAAACTTCAACATCAAATCCAAGTAAGCGCAAAGCTGCAGCATGTGGGCCGGGAGCCATCCTGGCACCATGCACCCACCTTGACTCCCCACCAAAAGCCTGTCCTGCCTGCTCCAATCCAACAGAGAGCCTGGGGCCATGGGGGGACCATCTCCTCCTGGAACAGTCCCCATGGGACCACAGGGACAGGTCACAGCCTCAGGAGCAAGAGCAGGAGGGAGGATGGAGCTCTGCCTGCTGCCCCTGTGGCCAGGGGGATGTGGGGAGATGCATGTGTAACCCCCCATTGCCTCTCCCACAGGGAAGGGCTGTTGGATGTCCTGTACTGCATCATCCAGCTCACCCAGGAGGACGACTGCGTAAGTCCAGCTTGTCCCCAACCATCCCACCACCACCCTGAAGCCTAGGTGCCGTCCAGATCCCTACCAGCACAGACTGGGAACAAACTTCCCTCCCTCCTGCTGCCATTCAAATCCTTCAACTCTTATTCTTCTCCATCTGAAGCAGTTCCTGTTCATCTGGGAAAGCGGGAGCCTGTGTCTGGCTAAAGGAACGGAGGACATGCTTGGTGTAACCTGTCTGCAGCCCAGATTCCCAAAAAAACCTCTTTTCCTCCTCACTGCCTGCCAGGGATCTAAGCTAAATCCAGGGAGTTGCCTCAGCACCCCTTGCCATCCTCTTTCTTGGGGTTCAGCATGACTTGGGCTGCTGTTGGTAGATATGATGCTCCCCTTCTCCCCATGCATGAAAAATGGATAGAGGTTGTCCACCTGTCAAACACACCATCAGTTCTGGTGTTTGGCCATGCAGGTCCTCTGAAGGTGTGAAAAAAGAGAGGTAGATGGAGAGCCTGGGCCGGTGGTCACTGCTGCCCTGTTGGGGTTTGCTGGTGGCCAGAGTTTGTCCATCCCCATCTCTAGGGCTGGACCTTGGGACAACGTGTGGGGTGTTATGTCTGTGGGGACATGCATGGTGGGGATGAGCCCCATGAAGCTGACGAAGGCTCACCATGGCCCCACAAGGCTCACCTCTTGCAGGAACTACACCCTCAAACATATGCCCTTGCCAATGAGTAACGTGGCGCAGGTGTACTGCAGCCACCTCAAGAAGACAGAGCAGGTGGTGCAGAATGTGGGGGGACACAGGCTGGGGGACATGGGGCCGGGTGCCCCTGACACTGGCTGCTCATGGCCTCCTACCTGCTGCAGTTCCAGTCCTTCCTGATGAGGATCCAGCTCTGGCACCCGTTGCCCGTATGGACCTTGCAGCCACAGCAGGGTATCCTCACCACCTCTTCTGAACAGGTTTGCATGGGGCTGCCTTTCCCTGCACCAAACAATCCTGGTTTGCTCATGGGAGCTCTTGCAAGCAGCACAAACCCCTTTACACCTTTCCTGAGGGCAGAGCTATCTAAGGGGATGAGGGTGCGACTAGGCAGAAAGGATATCTCCAGGGAATCCTCCTGGTTGCATCCATATGCAATGCTTGGATATCACTGCTACACTGCCCCACACAGCATATTCCCAGCTCCCTGTGCATGCTCACAAGCAAATCCCTGCTATGTGGCATCCCCAATTATTAGGCAGGGATGCTCCAGGGGGGCTGTAACCTGCCTGTGCCCCTACTGCCCCATCACTATATCCTCTGTGAAATTGATGTCAAGGAAGGAAACTGGCAGTGCTGCTCCGGCACATGATGCAGCTTCTCTGCACTCCAGATTGTGCATGAGACCTGCCTGATTATGCAGAAGCACGCGGACATCCTTAGCATGTGTGCAGGCAGAGAGGTGGAGAAGGACATCCTCTGCACTGAGGAGGCCATCAGGAACGCCAACCTCTCCGTCAGTGTGAGTCTGCTGCAGGGGGAAAACCCTCAGCTCACCCGGCTTCCATTTGGGATCAAAGCGAGATGTCAATTAGTTAATGACATGATTAGCTGCCAGTCAGGGAACACCAGGATATTCAATGCCCCAGATGCATATCACTAAGTGCAAGCTGTGGATTTCTGAGTCCCCTTTTAGAACAAGGCCCAAAATATTCTTAAACCCCTCCCTGCAGGGGCATAATGTTGCATACATCCCCTGGGATTTGGGGGTTACAAGTGCACTCCCTCATAAGCAAGGTGTGACACCCCCCCCCCCCCTCCATCCCCCGCTTGTGCACTCTCCTTGGGAGAGGTGGGTGCTCCAGCTTTGAGCACAACCTGTGTCCTGGGTTCAGCAGTAGCAGTCATTTTTCTCCTTCTTAGTAGCTGGTGCAGTGCTGTGATTTTGACTTCCAGCCTGGGAACAACGCTGATAACACTGATGTTTCTACTTTTTACTCTGACCAAGGACTTTCTGAGTCTCATGCTCTGCCAGGGAGGAGGGGAAGCCGGGAGGAAGCAGAGACAGGACACCTGACCCAAACTAGCCAAAGGGGTGTTCCATACCACATCATGTCATGCCCAGTATATAAACTGGGGGCAGTTACCCAGAAGGCCCACATCACTCCTCGGGTCAGGCTGGATATCAGTCGGCAGGTGGTGAGCGGCTGTATTCTCTTCCCTTGTTATTTCCCTTATCATCATTATTATTATTGGTGGTAGCAGTAGTGGTTTTGTGTTATACCTTAGTTACTGGACTGTTCTTATCTCAACCCATGGGAGTTACATTCTTTTGATTCTCCTCCCCATCCCTCCAGGAGCGGGGAGGTAGGTGGGGGGAAGTGAGCGAGCGGCTGCGTGCTTCTGGGTTGCCAGCTGGCCTTAAACCACAGCTCCCTGGAGCCCACAGATGCCCACATTGTGTGAAAAACACTCCCCACATCCCTGAGGGGTCCCTCCTTAGAGCACCCTCATCCCACCCCAGCTGTGTGCAGCCCAGTGATGAGGATGCTCCATCAGCCCATGACGAAGGCCACTATGTTGACTGGCCAGGTCCTGGCAGTGTCAGGCCTGGTTTGATATTCCTGGTCCCATTTCTCCCAATTGCTCCTTTTCCTCTTCTTTTCAAACCACCTCCTTTCCTTTTTCCCAACTCTTTTGGCACCCTACTGGGTACTTAATTCGGTGGAGATGATAGGATTCAAGAGAACAGTACTGATGGTAGAAAGGTAGTAAAAGGGATGGGACAGGATCTCCCCTGGTATGGTTTCTTGGTGGTCTTCCTATACCGTCGTCTAACCCTAGACCAGACACAAACCTGACACTGCTTAACTTTCGAGATCAGATAAAATAGGCTGTTCTCAGGGTGGTATGGCCATGGGTAAAACACACTCTGTATGTGTGCCAACATGCTGATCCCCAGCACAAGCAGCAGGCAGGTTTCAGGGGTATTCAAAGGCCATCCAAAACCCTTAGAACTCTCAAATGCTTATGTAAATAGCCTGGTGGGAAGCAGGAGGTGTAAGGGAATGTCTCCTTCATAGGCTGACCACGTGAGGAGAGAAAAAAAGATGTATAATTGCTAAACAATTCCATTATATACCTCCCAAAGAATAGAGGTGATGACCACACTGGGAACGCAAGCCAGGCCAGTTTAATGATCAATGAGTCCATTTTATCACAAGTCATTACCATGAAGTACAGTGAAACAATAACCTTAGCCCAGGCCCTGCAGCCAATAAACACTAAACCAGCAAATACTGGCTGTAAGGTACAATATGCTGAAACTCTGAGACCAAGTGCAACAACTCTGAGAGTCAATAAATCAACACTGTGACGAGTGACTATTAATCCAAAACAATGAATACTTATCACAAATACGATTAGACACACTCTTCTAGTCAGATCTGTCGTTATCTCAACCCTTCGTGCCCCACGTTGGGTGCCAAAAAAAGAATTCTCATGGTTAAAGCCCAGCCGGTAACTCAGAACCATGCGGCTGCTCGCTCATTCCCCCCTTTTTCCTCCCCCAGCTCCCGGAGGGATGGGGAAGAGAATCAAAAGAATGCAACTAACTACTGCCAGTTGAGGTAAGAACAATCCAGTAACTAAGGTATAATATGAAACTACTACTGTTACCACCAGTAATAATAATGATAAGGGAAATAACAAGGGGAGAAAATACAATTGCTCACCACCCACTGACCTATACCCAGCCTGACATGAGCAGAAATCTGGGCCTTCCAGGTAACTCCCCCCTCCCATGACATACTGGGCATGACGTACCCCTATGGAGTACCCCTTTGGCTACTTTGGGTCAGGTGTCCTGTCTCTGCTTCCTCCTGGCTTCCCCTCCTCCCAACCATTTGCCATGGACTGATCCAGACTGTGCTGGAACAGGGGCAAGCTCCAGAACACCTGCAATACATTGATGACATTATTGTGTGGGGTGATACAGCAGAAGAAGTCTTTGAGAAAGGAAGGAAAATAATCCAAATCCTGCTGAAAGCCGGTTTTGCCATAAAACAGAGTAAGGTCAAGGGACCTGCACAGGAGATTCAATTTTTGGGAATAAAATGGCAAGATGGATATCACCAGATCCCCACAGATGTGGTCAACAAGATAACAGCAATGTCTCCACCAACTAATAAGAAAGAAACACAAGCTTTCTTGGGTGCTGTGGGGTTCTGGAGAATGCACATTCCAAATTACAGTTTGATTGTAAGCCCTCTCTATCACATGACCTGGAAGAAGAATGATTTGAAATGGGGCCCTGAGCAACAACAAGCCTTTGAGCAAATTAAACGTGAGATAGTTCATGCAGTAGCCCTTGGACCAGTCTGGACTTGTCAAGAGGTTGAAAATATACTCTACACCACAGCCGGGGAGAATGGTCCTACCTGGAGACTCTTTCTGGCAGAAAGCTCCAGGGGAGGCTCAAGGTCGACCCTTCAGATTTTGGAGTCAAGGATACAGAGGATCTGAGGCCAGCTACACTCCAACTGAAAAAGAGATACTGGCAGCCTATGAAGGGGTTCGAGCTGCTTCGGAAGTGATTGGCACTGAAGCACAGCTCCTCCTGGCAACCTGGTTGCCCGTGTTGGGCTGGATGTTCAAAGGCAGGGTCTCCTCTACACATCATGCAACCAATGCTACATGGAGTAATTAAGTGGGTCACACTAATTACAAAACGAGCTCGAATAGGAGTCATCATGGACTGGACAGAAGGCAAAGATTTTTGAATGTCACCAGAGGATGAGTTGATGCATGCTGAAGAGGCCCCACCATATAATAAACTGTTAGAAAGTGAGAAGCAATATGCCTTGTTTACTGATGGGTCCTGCTGTATTGTGGGAAAGCATCGGAGATGGAAGGCAGCTGTATGGAGTCCCCTATGGCAAGCGGAAGAAACTCCTGAAGGAGAGAGTGAATCCAGTTAGGTTGCAGAGGTGAAGACCATCCAGCTGGCCTTGGACATTGCTGAATGAGAAAAATGGCCAGTATTTTCTACTGGCTCATGGATGGTGGCAAATGCCCTGTGGGGGTGGTTGCAGCAATGGAAGCAGAGCAACTATCAACGCAGAAGTAAACCCATATGGGCTGCTGCACTGTGGCAAGATATCGCTGTCCGGGTGCGGAACCTGGTGGTGAAGGTACGCCACATAGATGCTCATGGACCCAAGAGACAGGCCACTGAGGAACATCAAAACAAGGGACAAGGGGTAACGGGTTAAAACTTAAACAGGAGAGGTTTAGACTGGATATAAGGAGGAAGTTCTTTACTGTAAGGGTGGTGAGGCACTGGAATGGGTTACCCAGGGAAGTTGTGAATGTTCCATTGCTGGCAGTGTTCAAGGCCAGGTTGGACAATGCCTTGGGCAACATGGTTTAGTCTGAAGTGTCCCTGCCCATGGCAGGGGGACTGGAACTAGATGATCTTAAGGTCCTTTCCAGCCCTAACTATTCTATGATTCTATGATTTTAAAATCCACTGGATATCCTTTGGCTGAGAAGAAAGTAATGAATCTTTTGTTATGGGTGAAAACAAATTGCAACTGGTTTCCAGCAACTGGGTCATTTCATACTCGGATATGGGAGAGAGTGGGAGAACATTTACAGTCTCAAAATCGCCTTGGTATGGAGGTTCCAGTTGATTTAATAGTGACATGTTGTTTTGTCTATTCTGCGTGTCCTGGGTTCAGCAGTAGCAGTCATTTTTCTCCTTCTTAGTAGCTGGTGCAGTGCTGTGATTTTGACTTCCAGCCTGGGAACAACGCTGATAACACCAATGTTTTCGGTTACTGCTTAGTAATGTTTGGTCTGACCAAGGACTTTCTGAGTCTCATGCTCTGCCAGGGAGGAGGGGAAGCCGGGAGGAAGCAGAGACAGGACACCTGACCCAAACTAGCCAAAGGGGTGTTCCATACCACAGCACGTCATTCCCAGTATATAAACTGGGGGCAGTTACCCAGAAGGCCCACATCACTCCTCGGGTCAGGCTGGATATCAGTCGGCAGGTGGTGAGCGGCTGTATTCTCTTCCCTTGTTATTTCCCTTATCATCATTATTATTATTGGTGGTAGCAGTAGTGGTTTTGTGTTATACCTTAGTTACTGGACTGTTCTTATCTCAACCCATGGGAGTTACGTTCTTTTGATTCTCCTCCCCATCCCTCCGGGAGCAGGGGGAGGTAGGTGGGGGGAAGTGAGCGAGCGGCTGCGTGCTTCTGGGTTGCCAGCTGGCCTTAAACCACAACACTGTATTATCTAATATACAATCTGCTGAGGATATAATTCAGAAACATGATAAAACAAATTATCAAAATACTGACAATTTGAAAGAGCAAGGATAGGACGATAACGATGCAGGTATCTTTTATGAGAAGCCTGGTGATCCTTTTGATCCTGGCTCCATAGATTCAGAAAAGAAGCATAATTTATACCCAACTTTGACACTGTTAAAGGAATTCATATTGAATATTCCTCATGCTTCTCAACCTACTACACCTGCTTTGACTGATTTCTATAAAGAACCATTTGACCAGCCATTAGTTAACCAGAAGGCTACTAAAACATATATACAAAAATGCATGGGGAAAGTGATAGAGGATGGTGATTTTACTGGAGACATGGCTTTCACTTTTCCTGTATTTTATAGAACAGATGGGCAGGGACAACAACTGGTACATGAAAATATTCCATATGCAGTACTTAAGGAACTGAAAAAATCAGTGGTAGAAAATGGAATTCAATGTCTGTATACATTAGGTCTGCTAGAAATGATTGCTAGTTGAGTATCTATGGTGCCATGGGATTGGAACACTTTAATGAGAACTGATTTGACACCTGCTCAATACTCCGTGTGGAGATTGGAATATAATAACTTAGTGGCTTTACAGGTAGTAGATAATGATCAAAGAGGAATACCAATAGATGCTGACATGTTAACAGGCTCTGGGCAATGGCTGCAACCTCATGATCAAATTAATTTAAACCCTCTGGTATTCCAGCAAGCTGCCCGTATGTCTGTAGAAGCCTGGAGGCGAGTACCTGAATAAGGAGAGAAAACTACGCCTTTCGCAACTGTTTGCCAAGGGTCTCAGGAACCCTATGTGTCTTTTATAGACCAATTAAACAATGCTATACAAAGGCAGATTGATAATCCTGAGGCTGCTCATGCACTTTTATTTCAGCTAGCATATGAAAATGCAAATGGAGATTGCAAAGCTGCTTTAGTCCCAGTCAGGGGAAAATTTACAGACATTGCTGAGTTTATTAAAACATGTCAGGATATCAGTACGGAGGCTCATAAGGCTTCTGTGTTGGCTGCTGCATTATCAAAATTTAATATGAGTCAGCAAAAATGTTTTAACTGTGGACAGGAAGGACATATTAGTAAAATGTGTCCCAAAAAAAAACAAAAGCAGAAAGAAAAAGCGCCATCTCAACTCTGTCCCAGGTGCAAGAAAGGATATCACTGGAGCAATCACTGTAAATCTGAATTTGATAAGGATGGAAATCCTTTGTCTGGAAACTCCAAGAGGGGTGTGGCGAAGCCCAGTGCCCCTCAAAACAACAAGGTTTTTGCAGCAAATGTTCCATCTCCGACCTTGCAGCTGCCTCAACAGACAGCGCTGGGTTAGATTTGGCAACAAGTGCTGACATCAAATTAGATTTCTCCACTGTTAAAGTGTCATGGGTTCAGCAGTAGCAGTCATTTTTCTCCTTCTTAGTAGCTGGTGCAGCACTGTGGTTTTGACTTTCGGCCTGGGAACAACGCTGATAACACCGATGTTTTCGGTTACTGCTTAGTAATGTTTGGTCTGACCAAGGACTTTCTGAGCCTCATGCTCTGCCAGGGAGGAGGGGAAGCCGGGAGGAAGCAGAGACAGGACACCTGACCCAAACTAGCCAAAGAGGTATTCCATACCACAGCACATCATGCCCAGGATGGAAAAACTAAGGGCAGGGACCCGGAAGAGGGGGGTTCACTGCTTGGTCGGGCTGGGTATTGGTGGTAAGCAGTTGTATTCTCTTCCCTTGTATTTCCCTTGTCATTATTATTATTGGTGTTAGCAATAGTGCTTTGTGTTAAACCTTAGTTGCTGGACTGTTCTTATTTCAACCCATGGGAGTTACATTCTTTCGATTCTACTCCCCATCCCTCCGGGAGTGGGGGGAAGAAAGAGGGGGGAGTGAGTGAACAAACTGCGTGAGTTACGGCTTAAACCACGACATAAAGCTATAGTTGCCAATGTTTGGGGACCTTTACCAAATGGATTTATGTGTCTTCTGTTAGGATGCTCAAGTACAACTCTTCAAGGAGTAGAAGTTCATCCAGGAGTAATAGATTCAGATTATACAGGAGAAATAAAAATTTTAGCATCTGCCTTAAACAGCAGTTGTAAAATTCCAAAAGGTCAAAAATTAGCACAACTTGTTTTGATTCCATACTGGGTGCCAAAAGTAGAAATTAACACAAGAATTTGGAAACTCTGGGAAAGCTGACGTTTATTGGACCCAGGAGATTATTCAGAAACAACCTTTATTACAAATTTGCAAATAGAATTTGCAAATAGAGAATGGAGTTTTTAGTGGATTAATAGACACTGGGACAGCTTGTTGAAATTGCTGCAGTCTTACATGGGCTACAGTTGTTCCCTGCAGAATCCTTAAATATTGTTTGTGATTCAGAATATGTTGTTCGATTGTTACCACGCCTTCCTTTTGGTGTGTTAAAAGAAATCGATAACCGTGCACTTTTTGACATTTTGCTGAAGCTAAAGCATTGTTTGGAAACTATGAATTATTCTGTTTTATTGGACAAATTAGATTGCATTCCAGCCTGTCTGGCCCTTTAACTGCGGGTAATGACATAGCAGACTCCTTGACTGTTAGCACTGTGCAGTTTACTTCTGCAGCTGCTGCACATTCCTTTTTTCATCAGAATGCCTCTGCTTTAAAGAAACAGTTTAACCTATCTTCTTCTCAAGCAAAGTAAACTGTCAGGTCTTGCCCTGACAGTCAGTCAACAGCTCAATCCTCATTCGCCATGGGTGTAAATCCTCGTGGCTTAAAGGAAAATGAGATTTGGCAAACAGATGTTACACACATTGCTTCCTTTGGTGCCTTTAAGTATGTTCATGTGTCTGTTGACACATTTTTACATATAATTTCAGCCTCTGCCCATAAAGGAGAGAAGGCTCGTGATGTTATCCGGCATTTAACACATGCATTTGCTACCTTTGGAGTTCCTTCCCAGTTGAAAATGGATAAAGGCCCTGCATATAATTCATTAGCATTATCACGTTTTTTGCAGCAATGGGGTGTCACGCATGTCCCTGGTATTCCCCACTCCCCTACAGGCCAGGGGATTGTAGAATGAACTCACGCTGTTCTGAAATCCATGCTACAAAAACAAAAAAGGGGGAATATCGTCCCTCAAGAACAATTAGACAATGCCATCTATACATTGAATTTTTTTAATTGCACTCAATCTTCCATGAATACTCCTGTCACTGCAGTACAATGACATTTTGGCTCCAATAGTCCACCTTCAGAACCTGCTAAAGTGTGGTATTGTGATCCTTTGGGCCGGCAGAAAAGGGAAGGGCCCGTGGAACTGATAACCTGGGGGAGGGAGTATGCTTGTGTCCTCCTACCTACAGATCTGTGGTGGCTGCCTGCAAAGTTTGTCAATCTGTACCATGGCTGAACAGACAAGTTAAAGAATCCAGTGCTTCAGATGCAGGAGCTGTATTGTATTCTCTCCCCTTGTTATTTCCCTTATCATTATTACTATTGGTGGTAGCAGTAGTAGTTTTGTATTATACCTTAGTTACTGGACTGTTCTTTTCTCAATCTGTGGGAGTTACATTCCTTGATTCTCCTCCCCATCCTTCTGGGAGCAGGGGGAGGAAGAAGGAGGGGAGTGAGCAAGCGGCTGCGTGCTTCTGAGTTACCGGTTGGGCTTAAACCACGACATGTGGGCAGCAGCATGGCTGGTTGAGGGGGCTGAAGGTCAGTGAGTGGTGGGGAGCAGCTGAGCATACAACTGGGGGGACACTGGGACCACAAGGGGCCAGGATGCCCAACCATCACCCAGCCAGAAGTTTACTGCATGTCCTCACTTAATGCAGGCAATGCTCTTCCATGGGGCAATCATAGATGCAGGCTTCTCATGGAAGGATGGAAAGCAAGGATGAGGTGCCACGGGATGATCCACACTGTCTCTTTTCCCGTGGCAGATCCTACCCCTCTTGTATGAAACAGGAAATGCCCCATACCAGAACAGCAAGTTGCAGCACATCCTGCAGTGTCTCACAGAGGAAGCATCGCAGACCTGTGGCCGGAAAATCCAGGTGGGCACCAACAGGGAGCTGCCAACAGCATGGGATGCTGCTTGTCATTGGCCTGAGGATAAGGTACATGGTATTGCCTGGAAACCACATGAATCCTGATAGAAAAGATACTAAAACCTCCCCTTTCCTCCCCAAACTCCAGGCTATCATGCAGGCAGCGCTGGACACGGCACATAGCCTGTGCCCAGCCGTGGTGCAGAAGAGCAGGATCAGGAACACCATGTCAGAGCAGATCTAC
This sequence comes from Myiopsitta monachus, assembly GCA_017639245.1. Classification (NCBI taxonomy): domain Eukaryota; kingdom Metazoa; phylum Chordata; class Aves; order Psittaciformes; family Psittacidae; genus Myiopsitta; species Myiopsitta monachus. The sequence continues at coordinate 7,051,344 of CM029940.1, forward strand.
CTCCAGGACCACCTTAACCTCAGCACTGTCCTGGACCAGATGGTCACTGATGTCTTCAGCAAGCTGAAGTGGGTGATGTGCTGTTCTTCCTTCTTGCTTGGTGGCTGTCTCTCACCCATAGGGCCGGATGAGGAGATGAGGATTTTGGGGGCTCCCTAACCAACTGCTCCCTTCCCTATGTGGTGGTGTGCTCGGTCCTGCTGCTGTGTTTTTCCAGCTGTGCCTTTGCTTCCCACTTGTATCTGGTTTGATGTGTCCCCAGGGAAGTCCCATGAGGTGATGCTCCTACAGGCACATCCCCATGGCTGGCAGAGGGGAGCCCTGACCATCAATGAGGGGATGTACTTGGCATCTTTCATCCCAGCCAGTGCCTGCTTCTGTTCCTGCTCCCAGCAAGCTGGAGCCCAGGGCATTATCCTGGGTGCCCCTCTGGGTGCTACAGCCAAGCATCCATCTCTCTAGCAAGTCTCCCTGGAGTGCTGGACCTGTGGCTTGCAGGGGCTATGGGTTCTGGCCCTGACACTCTTCCTTCTGCTCCCTGTAAAATCAAGCTCTGTCACAGCTGCCATGGCCAACTGCATTGTGGATACCATGGTGGAGGGACCTGACCATTGCCCAGTACAAACTGGTGAGCACCAGGGGCTGCCAGCACCTGGGGAATGGGGATACGAGATGTGGTTCTGGGTACCCGAGCATTGCCTAAGCACCAGCCACCACTGTGATCATGGATTTGCTGTCTGGGAAGCAGGACAATTCCCACCCAGATTGGTTTTCCTCCCTGGTAATCCTCTCCCGGTGCGGTCACAGCAGCATTAAGGTCCTGAGTGAAGCCACTATGTGGCGGGGGGTGCTGGGGTGAAGCCAGGCACTGGCTGCTCATGCGCTGGGGCTGGCAGCCAGCTAATCAGGCCTAAATCCATTTGCAAATCCCAGCTGTGGGTAGGGAATGGAGCAGCACAGAGCACACAGAGCAGCTGGGGATAATTGAGGCGCTTCCTAATGGTTTTAGGTGGAGAGCTTCCCTAAGCAGGGGCTTGACCTCCTGACACTGCTGCTGGAGCTGGCTTAGGATGATGCCACAGTGCTGGCAAGGTGCAGGAATCCTCCTGACCCTGCTGCAGAGGAGGTAGGGTCTGACTCTGCTGCTGTCATATGATGCCTGGCTATAACTGCCTTTTATCCACCTTACTGGATGATGCCAGGCTTAATGGGGCAGCATCTCTGGGGGCACATACCCCCACCACCCCACCCCCACCACCCTGGGCAGTGCCAAGGCAATTAGTGCTGGGAAATGGCACTGTTGGCCTGCCTGGCCAAGCTGCCTGCCCTGCTGGCACTGGGAGTGTGTCCTTGCAGTGGTCTGGGCTCGTCTGGTTGCTTCAGGACCTGGGATCCAACCTGGCACAGGGTTCTGACCAGGGAAGCACCCAATTTGGCATCATGGGTGCTGGACCAAGATAAAGGGGTGCAGTCCTGGTGGTGATGGAGGGGTTGTACCCATCACCATGGCTCTGGCTGCCATGGGATGCCACTCACCATGGCCAGCTTGCCAACGCTGAAGCCACCACCACCCCTCTCTTCTTGCAGTACAAGATGGCTCTGCAGAGGAAAACCAAGTATTTTAGGAGCATCTGCCCCACACCAAGCATGAGAGGTAAGGTCACAGCACAGCTTTCCCTTTACCATGGTGCAGGGTGTGCTGTGCCACCACCATCAGGGCATGGCAGGGCAGGGGGCCCCAGCAGTGATGGGGGGTGATGGGCAGAGCCCCCTGATGGCGCTACAGGCAGCGGGCAGTGCCTGGAAAGGGTCTGGCCCCTTTGGAGAGCCTCTCCCAGCACCATGGTGTGTATCCGTACACAAAGCCCACCTTGAACCTGCTCTTGTGCTGCTCTTGAGGGGTTAGCTTGCAGTGGGGTCCTTGAGATCCCTCCCCATGGGGCCAGGCAGGGGTGGGAAGTTTATCTGTGTCTGTGGACACTGTAGCATCTCCCCCTGCCCTTTCCAGGGACCACCCTGGGCATGGGCTTCACTGAGCCACACAGCACCCTGGGGACCTGGCACAGGGGAGGAGATGGTGCTGCTGGTGCTGCCCTGTGGAGCTCTGCATGCTTGGGGGGCAGGACCTAGGTCTGCCACAGGCAATAAGCAGCCAGTGGGTGACTTTGGCTTCTCGGGGCTTTGCCTGTGATGCGTATTTGGCTTCAGCTGAAGCACAGCTTGCGCCGGACCCCAGCGCCTGGCACCCAGGTGTCCCCTGATGTCCCCAAGCCCAGCAGCATACTGCCCCCCATCCAGCGGGTAACCGGGGGTGAGGAGCTGCCTGCAGAGCAAAATGGGGTGTGTTTATGGGTGCTGCTCCCAGGGCCAGTGCTGGCAGTGCCTGCGCTGTAGTCATTACTTGCTGCAGGGGTCGGCTTGGTCCCTGCCCAAGCATCCCCCCTCCTCATCCTCATCCCCTCTGCATCCCATTAACACAAGCCTCCAGGGATAGTGGCAGGATCCATCCCTGGCTATGCCACAAAGATGCTGCCCCAGGAGCCACTATGCAAGCTCTGGTTGGGCACAGCCACTCCCTCCCCAGGGCCCAGCCAACACCACGCTGACCCTCTGCAGGTGAGTGATGGTGGTGATGGTGATGCTTGGCAAGATCGGTTGCCAACCAGGGCCCTCTTGCCCTTTGTAGGTGACTCAGAGCTGGAGCCGGTGGAGGGCAGGGATGCAAGCAGGCTCCGAGCTCACCGGATGCCGCTGTCGCTCAGTGCCTGCACGCCCTGCCTCCACAAAGGATGCTGAGCCTGCTAGCGGCTGGCTCCCCTCCACACAGCCTGCCACTGCCACCTGCCAACCACCGGCAAGAAGCTGGAGCATTGCACCAAAGCCAGGCCCCGGCCCAACCGCCGGCACAAACAGCTGCCTAGCAAGCCAAATGTAAGAAGGGAGGGAACCGTTGGTAAGGGAGAGGCAGGTGGATTTGGTTTTTTTTCCCTTTATTTTGTCAGTTGTGTGGATTATTGCAGTTGGTATTTGTGGCAAGGCAGAAAAATGAGATGTGGGAAGCTGCCGCTGGTTTATTATCCTGCATTTCAGCTGCTGCTGGAGCCTTGGAGGAGGGGGGAAGTCCAAAAGGATGGGCAGAGGGGGCTGGGAGGGGGTGAGGGAAATCCTCCATCCCCTTTCCTGCTGCCTGCTGGGAGACGCTGGTGGTAAGAGGAAGCAGGGATGGAAAACCACAGTTTGGATGCAGAGGGGCCAGTGCCTTCGGCAATAGCTCTGGCTGTTGCTCTCCTCCTGTGCCAAATTTGTTTCCCCCCCATCCAAAACCCATCGGCCCTGAAGTGCCAGCATGGCTCCTGGTGATGCTGGTGGGGCTCTGCAGGACCCAGCAGTATGGGTTTATCCCCCCAATCAAAGGGTGAGCACTGGGGATCCTGCCTTTGCACCCCCCTTCCCAAAGGAAAAGTAAGTTTTGGGTGCAGTCAGTGGAGAGTCTGGCTCAATTGCTGTCCTCACAGCTGGATCCTGCTGGCATTGCCTTGTCCCCATGCCACCATGATACAGCTGGATCCTTCCACCCACTGGAAAGCCCTGGCTTATATGGCAATGGTGGTGCTTGCTCTTGGACCATGGTGGGACTGCATGGCTGGAGGAGAGGCAGGAGCTGTTTCCCGGAGGCAGGGTGGGTGCTGGAGGCTGGCAGGGGCCAGGCAGGGCCTGGGGGGCATCATCTTGGCACACTGCTCCACAGCAGGATGGGCACGCTCAGCACCCAGGCTTGGGCAAGACTTGAGCAAGGACAGGCTTTGATGGATGTGATGTGATAGGGAGATCAGAACTCATATGGCTGGAAAAGCTCCTGAGCAGCATAATTCCAGCCATAATGAAAAGATGTTATGGATCAAAATGCCACTGATGGAGAAGTGCTTCCATCTCATAAATAGGGAGCCACCAAAGCAGTGCCAGTGAGAAAGGTGCCATGGAGGAAGGCTTGGCCCATGGCACAGATGGCTTTGCCATGGGGATAGAGTGGGTGGCCTTCATGCAGGCTGTGGTGGCACTCCAAGGTTGGACTTGAGGATAAGCACCAGATTGAAGGATGCAGATGTGGGTCCACGCAGGTCACCTGCTCCATCACCAGCAGCATGGGTGTCCCTCCCTTAGAGCTCAGATGGAGGAAAGCATCCCTGTCAAAGGCTTCTCCTATCAGGACAGCGGGGTCAGAGACCTGGCCCAGCCCTAGGAGGGCTTTAGCAGGGTTTGCCATCACGTGTCACCAAGGAGGAGCGGAGGCACCTTACCTGTGCATAACGCAGGGGTGCCTGAGCATGTAGGGGTCCCCAGTCCATACTGGGGAACCACCAGCACCCCATACATGGCACCCAGCAGGGTGCAAGGGGCTGGCAGGAGCTCCTGATGCCCCAGGGATGCAGCAGGATGAGAACTGGGACGCAGCTGATAACACCATGGTCTGGCTTTCATGCTGGATGTGAGATGGAGGGTGCCAGCACCCATCCTGCAGGGGCACCCACTTGTCTGTGCACAGGCGTGGGTGGCACGTACTTGGAGAGGGGTGTTTCTTTGCCCCGTGCCAGGCTGATGGCTACACTTGCTTGCAGGTGCAGCCTGTGGCCTGCAAGAACAGTAAGGACAGGAGCATCACCGACATGGACGAGGGGCTGGAGGACTTCTTTGCCAAGAGGCTAGTCACAGAGGAGCTGCCGTAAGCCCAGGGGGGTGCTGAGGGCCCTGCACCCATCCCCAGGGTTTGGGCAACCCCCTGCTTTCACCTACCCTGCAAATGGTCCCAGTGTCAAGGAGATGCTGGAGGAAACATTGCACCCAGGGGCATTGCTGAGGGCAAGGCTGGTGAGAGAGTGCTGGGATGGCAGCCATGGGGTGCAGGATGCTGCCAGCACCCCATTGCTACAAGCCCAGGGAGTTATTCCTATGGTGGGGAGGCAGTGGGGCAGCATCTATGAGGCCCCACGCTGGGAGCATCATCTCAGGTGGGGTGTCCAGGGTCTGTATCCATCCCTTTGAGGTGGGTGGAAAGTGGGGGGAAATGCTCCCTAGGCCCTCAGCAGCCTAGAGCTCACCTTTTCCAATGCTTCATCTCTCCCCAGCCCCATGGCTCCAGAGACCTGCCTGGGATCAGCCCCTCTGGCCCCCTCCAGCTCCCGCACCCTCAAGAAGAAAATCAGGATTTTTTTTGCCTTCAAGAAACCTAAATCCACCCAGGGCTTGAGGTGTGAGAAGGACCCTGAGGGCATCCCCAGTATCCCCAGGTGCAGGCGCTTGATGCTTAGTGACATTTTAGGAGTGCCTAGCAAAGTGGGTGAGGAGGGGAAGCTGCTGAGCAGACTGGAGGAGGGGGAACTCACTGCTGAGCCCTGGGCAGAGTCTGAGGACTGCCAGACCCCACTGCCAGACTCTGCCCACAGGATCCGGCTGAAGTACTTGTGGGAGGGCAAATCCCAGTCACTCATACTGGGGAGGATGAGGATGCACTGGGGGTGAGGCAGGACAAGGTAAGCACCATCACTGAGCCACCACTGCTGCTCAGCTCACCCGGTGGGTGCTGCTCCCACCCAGGGGTGCTGGTGGTGGGGTCTGCCAGGCACCACAGGGAGACATGGGGACATCCCCACTGGGTTGTGGCTATGCCTCCATCACCCAGGACTACAACTAGGATTGGGGACCTGGGTGCCTGCAGGTGGGTGGGTGCTGTGGGTGCCATGCCCCTGGCAGGGCTGTGTGTATTCTGCAGAAGAGGCAGCTGGAGAAGAGCGAGGGGGAGCTGCCCGGCTCCTTCAAGCAGTGCATGCAGGTCATGCTCCACCGCACCAACATCACCAAGTGCCCAGCCACTGAGGGCAAGAAGCAGCAGGTAGGGAGAAGATCCACTTTGGGGACAGACCCTGCACCCAAAGGGTGGGTGGAGGTGATGGTCCACGGGGTGGGGGTTCCCTGGCCAGGCCTGTGCCACTGATGCCCATGCCCTCTGTCCTGTCACCTAATCCTCTGCAGGGAGACCAATATATGGGCTCCTATGCACTGCATGGTGTTTGTCCCTCCTCCCATGGCATGCACCCATCCCTTGCAGCCACCCCAGAGACCAGCAGCACCCTGCCCTCTGCCACCCATCATCCCTGAGGGTGATGCCACCCTGACCCCCCCCTTACCTGGTTTCTTTCCCCTTGCAGAGCAAAGACAGTGAGATCAAGAAAGCTGGCTCTGATGGTGAAGGGCTGCATCCTTCCACCCGGGTGGGCACCCATGGGTGGGCACGGGCAGGTCCCCTTGGACACCCAGCTGTGGGTCCCACCATGTTTCCCCCTCACTGGGTGCTGGTGGCATGGGGCAGACCCCAGCACATTGATGCTGGCTGGTGGCTTGTGCTTTCAGGGGTCATCGTGGACAGCTCTGCAGACTCACCCTCATCCCTGAAGGCCCACACGCACTCTGCGTCCACAGGTAGGTTACTGGTGGGTGCTGTGGGGGTCACACAAACCACCAGAGCAGAGGGCTCTGTCCCCTCTGCTAGCACCGAGCAGTGCTACATGGGGACTGGAGACAACAGGGAGTGGTAGGCACAGACATGGGCACCCAGATAGGATCCCACCCTTGGGAAGGTGCCCAATGCTGGTGATGATGGATGGAAACCCAGTCCCTGGGGTGGCTGCAGGCTGGTTGTCAGCACATGGGATGGTCCCATCCCCTGGGGCCTCAAATCCTGTGTTCAGTTCTGGGCCCCTCACTGCAAGGGAGATATTGAGGTGCTGGAGAGGGGCCAGAGAAGGGCAACGGAGCTGGTGAAGGGCCTGGACCACAAGTGTGATGAGGGATGGCTGAGGGACCGGGGGGGTTTAGTCTGGAGAAGAGAAGGCTCAGGGAGGACCTTATCGCTCTCTACAACTACCTGAAAGGAGGTTGTAGTGAAGTGGGGTCAGTCTCTTCTCCCAAGGAACAAGTGATAGGACAAGAGGTAATGGCCTCAAGCTGCACCAGGGGATGTTTAGGTTGGATATTAGAAACAATTTCTTCACAGAAGGGGTATTCAGGTATTGGAACAGGCTTCCCAGGGCAGTGGTTGAATCACCATCCCTGGAAGTGTTCAAAAACTCTGTAGATGAGGCCCTCAGTGATGAGGCCCTCAGTGATATGGTTTAGCGGTGGCCTTGGCAGTGCTGGGGGAACAGATGGACTTGATGATCTTGAAGGTCTTTTCCAACCTGGTTGATTCTATGATTCTATCCCTGATGGGCACCCACGACCCTGTCCTACTTTCCCCCACAGATGCACCCTTCTGCAGCCCGGCCACCGTGGTGGAGCCCTGACCAGCCTGGAAATCCCTTGGGAGGCTGCTTACTGCTGAGCCACAGGGCACCAGCTCCCATCAACCCTGGCATTCCTTTGTCCTGTCTGATCCCAGCATGGTGTCAGAGCCAAGGGCCTGGGAGGGCTGGAGCAGCAGCCTGCCATGGCTGGGCCGGAGCATGCTGGCGGCACTGCCATGCAGGGTCAGCCACGGTGGGGAGCTAGGTGCCAGAAGCCCCCTGCCCACACCACCTTACACTGAAGGTAAGGATGCACGAGCCCATGGGGTCCTTTATCCCACTGCTGGACTGTTCCTGGAGCCCAGTGCTGGGTGCTGAGGGGTCTGCCAGGGAGCTGGGGTGCTGCGGATTCCCTATTTCCACTGCTTTTCCAGACGACTGGCTGATGCTGTGGCTGGCAGTGGCACAGGGGCCTGGCTGCAGAGCTGTGCCCATCTATGAGAAGCAGCTCAGGGAGCCCAAGTGCCCGGCAGAGCTGGGAAGCAAGTGGGGGCTGGAGTGGGACCATGAGCACCCCTTGCACCCCACACCAGAGCAGGGAGGTGCTGGCTTAGTGGCACCCCACATGCCTGGTAGTGCTGCCTGTCCCAGCTAGTGGGTGCCCATCCATGGTGCTGGGGTGATGGATAATGGCATCACCACACTGGGAAGATCTCATGGGAGACTTGGCACTGGCTCCAGCAGCAGCCAGGCTGCCTGAGCTCTCAGGCAGAAAGGGGGCAGAGGCCAGGTGGCTCTGCCCCACCATAACATGGGGCTGGGTTGTGTCTCTCGCAGTGGGCACCATCACCTTGTGCCTGTGGCAGTCGCCTGTGATCAGATGGAGAACCAAGCACAAGTCCCTCCTGGAGCCAGAGGGCAAGCCCAGAATGCCCTTGGATGCTGCAGGTGAGACATGATGCTCCCCTCCCTTGCAGGGTTTGGCATTTGGTGTCCCACACACACACACCAGCACCCTCCATAGGTGCCATGCTGGAGGACTGGCCCTGTGCTGGGCTGGAGGACCCACAGGTTGGAGCAGACACTGCCCACAAGCAACCACAAACCCTGGTACAAACTGTTGGGAATGCACAAGACTCGGAAGCCGTAGAGCAAAGACCAGGCCAGGGGCACCCAGCCCTGGAACAGTGAAGCCCCTGCATGCCACTGTGCTGTTCCCAAGAAAACCCTGCAAGGAAGCACACTATGCCAGGGGATTGGCAGCTGGGGTACAGGGCTGCTCTGTACTGGGCCAATGACATCATCACCCACCTTCTGCTGTGGGGATAGACAGGATAGACATCACCTGCAAGGGTAGGGATGCCCAGGGACCATGCCAGAGCCCTCAGGATACACTGAGTGTGTCACCTTTCTCAGATGGCCTCTGCTACTGCTGCAGGGGTAGCTGGTGGGTTTAGGGTGCAGCCACTTTAAGCACATGATACCGGGGCCTTTCCACCACTGCAGCTCCCCCCCCCCAGGGTACCAGCCCCCCAAGATGCAGGTTTCCATTGGCAGGACCATGACACACGGCATTCCAGCATTCAGCCCAGCACCAGCTCCACAGCTCTCCCAAATGGCACCAGTGTTATCCTAACACCCAAGCAGCTTTCTCCTGTGTTGACCTCTGCTCCAGACTAAATGCATTCTTTACACAGCTGTTTACAACAAAGCAGAAAGATGCTGCTTTTTTTTTTTTTCCCTTTCCCCCCACCCTTTTTTATTTTAATACAAGACCTGTGTATTTAAAAAATATACAATTTTTACTTTTTTTTTCATTTCTACAGCATAACCCTGTGGGACATTTTTTGTAATGAACAGTGCAGGACCCTGCAGAAACCATCCAATAAAACATCCAAACTCCATTGCTGCCTTCGTAGTGGGGATCAGATTGTGGGGCTGACAGACACAATGCTATGGTGGCACTGGGTCACCTCTTGTCCCCACCTGCTGTGCCAGGGAGTTTGGAAAGGATGGAGAGGGAGAAGTGGGAGAGGGGAGCTGGCTCACCCACAGGCATCCCTGAACAGATGCTTTTTCCCCCCCTCTCACACTGAGGGTGCTAGCCTTCAAGAGGTCATGCCCCCAGCATCTCTACAGCCAGGGTCTGCAACCAGGCCAAACCACTCAGTGGGCCCCTTGGGGACGGGGTCCTGGTTTTCCCCCTCATCCCTCCTCCAACTGCTCTTCCCAGGCAGCCCTAAATTTCTGTCTGAACCAGTGAAGAAAGGAAGGATAGGCTGGGCTCAGGGATCGACCTCCCTGTCCATCAGGATCCAGCAAGCCCACTTCAGCATCACCTTTGAGATCCTGTGAAACCACAGCAGGGGAGCTGGGGGGAGAAGGGACCTGGCTGGGGACATATCACCATGCAATGGGGCAGCCAGGGGTAAAGCAGAATGTGGGGACCCACCACAGGGATGCAAGTGGCACTGCCTGCATCCCATGGGACCAGCCGTGGGGGGGACGACAAGGGATGGCCACATGAGGCCATAGCTGCACTGACCTGACAAATCTTATCTGCTCGCAGAGCTCAGGGCTCAGTGCCTCGTATCTGTACTGGAGCGGCTTCTTCTTGTACTGCAGGAGTGAAGAGGAGGGTGAGGCTGGTCACAAAGCCCAGAGCACAGCCCCAGGAAAACCCTGGAGTCTCTCCCTCAGTAATTTCCTGCTCTTCCAATCATATTTTACCCAGAGAGCTGGAAGATGCTCCAGCAAGTGTTGGTTTCCACCCAGCCCTAGCTCAATCACATCTTCACCCAGTGCCCCAAATCCTCCTTCCAGAGGGTTGGGGCCACCATGTATGCCAATACCCACCTTAAACTCCACATCTCTAACAGCCAGGTGAGGAAAGACCTTGGGGATTGGACATCAGCAGTGGGGGGAGGAGGATGACCCAGAGAACCTCCCCAGGCCCCCTCCTCCCCAGGGAACCCCACCAACTGCTTCATCTTTACCAGCTGCAGAGCTCTATGCTGCTCCGGCCAGGAGCTGGGACCACTCACTACAGATGCTTGACCTTCCTCCTTTTCCTCCTCAAGCTCCTTTCCACACCACAACCCTCCCCTCCTTTCTGCTCTTCTTAGCATTCCATGTACTCACAGGCTCCAGCCTCTGGCCCATCTCTCTCCCCTTGCCCCACAGGGCACCTCGGGGATGCAGCTGACCGTGGTGGGCTGGCAGTGTTTGGCCATATCCTGCCAGCAGCTTGCACTTGGCACCCACAGCATCTCCTCCTGGGGTCCTGGCATGAACCTGACCATGCCCCAACATATCCAGAGGGAAAGCTGGGACACTGAAGTCTGCCTGCTCCCGGTGAGGCATCCCTTTGGGCAGGGCTTGCAACTGGCTGCTGGGCAAGATGGGAGAAGCCAGAGGACGAGATGTTGGGGTGGCCTGAGAGCCCACTGAAACCTGTGGGCCTTGGTGTCGTGGTTTAAGCCCAGCCATAAATCAGCCACACAGTTTGTTAGCTCCCCCCCCTTCCTCCCCCCACTCCCAGAGGGATGGGGAGGAGAATCGAAAGAATGTAACTCCCACGGGTTGAGATAAGAACAGTCCAGTAACTAAGGTACAACACAAACCACCAATAATAATAATAATGACAAGGGAAACAACAAGGGAAGAGAATACAATTGCTCACCACCCGCTGACCGATACCCAGCCCGACCAAGCAGTGAACTAACTCTTCCGGGTCCCTGCCCCCAGTATTTACATCCTGGGCATGATGTGCTGTGGTATGGAATACCTCTTTGGTCAGTTTGGGTCAGGTGTCCTGTCTCTGCTTCCTCCCGGCTTCCTCTCCTTCCTGGCACAGCATGAGACTCAGAAAGTCCTTGGTCAGACTAAACATTTGAGCAGTAACTAAAAACATTGGTGTTATCAGTATCCTAGGCCAAAAGTCAAAAACACAGGACTGCACCAGCTACTAAGGAGAAAAAATGACTGCTACTGCTGAACCCAGGAGACTTGGGCAGTGCTGGGGGCATCACAAGCTGCCTCCACGGCTGATGGTGCCTGCGTGGTACTAGTCTTCACCAGATTGGTATTGCCATAGTTGCAGAGCAGGGAGAGAGAGGAGGTCTGCACCGGCTCTCCTGGTGGCAAGCCCTCATAAGAGTCATAGCTACACACTTCCAGCGAGTCCTGGGTGTTGCTGTCAGCAGCCACAGCTTGCTTGGTCTTTGATGGAGGGTCTTGTTGAAGGATCACCTCTGGTAAGAGTAAATACATGGTCAGCTTGGGCAGGAGAGCATTGGAGTTAGAAGGATGCAGGCACAGGGCAGTGGGAACACTACAGCATTACTTTTTAGCCAGGGAAAGCAAGGCAGCATCCAGGATGAGCTACATGGTCACCCAGTGAGAGGAGAGGTGTTGTCTCCTGCCAGCAAGGCAGGCTGGATGGCATGGGGACTCACCATCTGAACAGCTCAGGGTCAAAGATATTAGGGGGAATCTGTCCCAGGGTTTGTTCATGGATCCCTCCAAGCTCTCCGACAAGGCCGTTGACTCAGCAGCTACAATGATGAAGCTGAGGGTTGATTTTGGAAAAGAAAGTTGATTTTGGCCCACTTCCAACCCTGTGGTGGCTACAAAGAACTGTGTATGAGCTCCTGCAGGTCCTTCTGCAGCAAAGCTTGGCAACACCAAGCCCAGTGAGGTGACAAAAGCCCACCCTGGTAATGAACCACAGCCAGCCAAGAGCCCACACTTGGGCAAAAGACTCTGTCTCTGTGATGGCATCAGAGGGACAACATCACTTGTGCACCAAGCACAATGAACCGAAGCTGCTCAGCTCCAGGAGGCTGCAGGAATGGGACCATTCCCTGTCTGCTCAAGGCAGGGCTGGGAATCCTGGTGTCCCAAAGACCTGACCATGCCAGTACCTCCTCTGCTCAATCCAAGGAGAAGATGGGCTAAGCCAACTGCAGACAAAACTATGAAAAGGCTGGATGGGATCTGGAGGCCCCACTACTCACGGTTGGGTTAGGATATGACACTCAAGTCACCCGGCCTCATCCTGCCATCACCACTCTCCCCGGGACTTGCTTCGCTTGTCTCTGCAATGAAAGGGACATTAATGGTCACACCCCAGCATGCTGAACAGCCGGAGCAAAGGAAGTCATCTCCCCATGCCAGGGAGAACCTTATTTCACATGCTTGGGCACTGAACTGCCCACCTAGCTACCCTGCAGATGAAGCACTGCACTGACCTGCCTTTGAAGCATTGCAAGCAACGGCCTCCCCAGGATGTTGGCCAGCACCATGAAGGTGTCCTCATCCTGCTGAAATGAGACACATTGCATGGTTCTTGTTGGGCAGTTCCATTCTGGATGCAGGAGCCCACCTGTAACTGGCAGCTGAGCCCATCTCTGCTCAGCAACCCTCCAGCATTGCCCACTGCCCTTCCACTTCCTCCTCCCATCGTGTATCCCAATGTTTGAAAGTCCCACCACCCATTGCTCTCAATGGAGTTTTTAATAGCCCATTGTACCATTCGATTTTCCCAGAGGCTGGTGCATGGTAGGGGATGTGATATACCCATTCAATGCCATGCTCTTTGGCCCAAGTATCTATCAGGCTGTTCCGGAAATGAGTCCCATCGTCTGACTCAATTCTCTCTGGAGTGCCGTGTCGCCACAAAATCTGTTTCTCAAGACCCAGGATAGTGTTTCAGGCAGTGGTGTGGGGCACAGCTGATGTTTCCAACCATCCGGTGGTTGCTTCCACCATGGTAAGCACATGACACTTGCCTTGGTGGGTTGGTGGGAGTGTAATATAATCAATCTGCCAAGCCTCCCCATATTTGTACTTCAGCCATTGTCCTCCATACCAAAGAGGCTTTAACCGTTTAGCCTGCTTAATTGCAGCACATGTTTCACAGTCATGAATAACCTGGGCAATAGTATCCATTGTTAAGTCCACCCCTCGATCACGAGCCCATCTGTATGTTGCATCTCTGCCCTGATGGCCTGAAGTGTCGTGGGCCCACCGGGACAAAAATAATTCACCCTTATGTTGCCAATCTAAGTCCATCTGAGCCACTTCAATCTTAGCAGCTTGATCCACTTGTTGGTTGTTCTGGTGTTCCTCAGTAGCCCGACTCTTGGGTACATGAGCATCTACGTGGCGTACCTTGACCACCAGGTTTTGCACTCGGGCAGCGATATCTTGCCACAGTGCAGCAGCCCAGATGGGTTTACCTCTGCATTGCCAGTTGCTCTGCTTCCATTGCTGCAACCACCCCCACAGGGCATTCGCCACCATCCATGAGTCAGTATAGAGATAATGTACAGGCCACATTTCTCGTTCAGCAATGTCCAAGGCCAGCTGGATGGCTTTCACTTCTGCAAACTGACTCGATTCACCCTCCCCTTCAGCAGTTTCTGCAACTTGTTGTCCAGGACTCCATACTGCTGCCTTCCATCTACGGTGCTTTCCCACAATGAGACAAGACCCATCAGTAAATAAGGCATATTGCTTTTCACTTTCTGACAGTTCAATATATGGTGGGGCCTCTTCAGCACGCATCACTCCTCCCTCCTCTGGTGACCTTCCAAAATCTTTGCCCTCTGGCCAGTCCATGATGACTTCCAGAATTCCTGGACGACTGGGATTTCCTATTTGAGCTCATTGTGTAATTAATGCGGCCCACTTACTCTGTAGCAGAAGGAACCAAACTAGGCCTTCTTAGCATGAGTCCTCGAAGATGATGTAAGCTGCTGACAGTTAAGAAACTCAGCTTTGTTCTTTGTGTAGCCCCAGCCCAGAATCACGAGTGTGGTTACTTAAAGCTTACAGTTGTATTGTTCTGTTAAAGGTTGGTAAATGATAATCTTAGGAGGATAAAGAAACCTTTCTTCTAGACTAATGACCTATTGATAATAAATGAGACAGGTAGAACACCAGACAATGATCATCAGTAACCTGCTGACCCTTTTGTACTTTTCCGAAACGTGGACTATTGTCACGGAACAAGAAAAGAAGCAGCAAGACCTGGAACCTGTCAGAATTGGAAAATATATGAGAACATCTAGAAGATTTGTAAATTTCCATGGGACATTTAGTAACTATACTTTGCTGACTAGCTTGTTTCTAAATCCTATATAAACTCACCAATAACATGTTGTAAGGGTCATTCTCTGCGGAGGTGACCCAACGCTGCTGTTCCTGATGATTTCCTGCAATAAACTAGAGCTCAGAGTAACCCACAAGAGTTCGAGTCTCTGTTTACTGAAGCCTCCTGTTACAGCCTCCTGTTTCAGTTGGCGACCCAGGTGGGACTCTGAGGCATCTATTTGAGAGAATCAACGGGACCTGGCCAGGGATAGGTGAGTTCGAGTCTCCTTATCCTCCCGTTGCCTTTTGTTTTAAGAGTTCGAGTCTCTAAAAAGAATAATGGGGGCTGGACCCTCTATTCCTAAAGGCACACCTTTAGCTGAAATGGTTGCAAATTGGGGAAAGTTATCAGGAACAGCAGGGTTGTTTTTAAAACGTATGATATCATTATGTCAGGATGATTGGCCATTTATTTCTCTAGTAGCTGGGGCTCCCCCTGAATTGCATTGGCCGGTCACAGGATCTTTTGATAATGATAAATTACAGTCCCTTCGAAAGATCCTTGAAGATCGTCAACCACAACAAATGGATTATTTATATTTGTGGTTTGACCGAGCAGATACAAGAAAACGTCAACAATTAAAAAGGGGTATGAATAAGCAACAATTATTGGCCTATTTAGAAGACAATGTTACAATCAATTCTGATTGTGATTCTTCAAATATTAACAACACTGACACCCCAGCTACAGGAGTTTTTCCTATGACTGTGTCTTATGTCCCAAATCCAAGAGCAGGAAGAACTAATGCCAGACCCTTGTTAGAGGTAACTAAACATTATCCCTGGAAACCTGGCGATTTATTATTATGGCATGATAAAATGCCTCGCTTAAGAGATGATGCAGATCGATGTGCCCGCATTATCCGAACAATCACAAGAGATTATTCCCCTAATTGGAACGATATGCAAACACTATTATCTGAATTATTTACTTATGAAGATAAACAAAAGATTTTAGCAAAAGATCGTGAATTGTCTCAACAGAACCCCAACAGAAACCCATGGCCAGACGTAGATCCCAATTGGAATTTACATGAGGAAGAACAAAAAGCTACTTATTTAGTAGCTATTGATAACCTGATTGATGCCATTAGGCACTGTGGTGAAAAAGTTACAAACTGGTCTAAGATTACTGAATGTCACCAAGGTGCCACAGAGCACCCTGGAGATTTTTGGCAACGATTACGAAAGGCTTTGTTGCAATACGGGGGTTTTACTGAGGAAAATTTCCAAGAAACCCTAGCAATAAGTATTTTTGTTAATCAATCTGCCCCTGATATTAGAAAACATTTCCAAAAACATATGCCTGGCTGGCAAGCAGAAAATTTGCAGAAAATCTTATCTGTAGCAAACTTTGTTTATAATGGCCGCTCAGAAGAGCAACAGAAAAGGTTACAGCAAGAAAAAGAGCTTGAGAGACAAAAACAGGAAAAAGAGAGAGAGCAAGAGCGAAAAAGGAACCGTAGAGAGAGACAGGAAGATATGAGTCTGTTAGCAGTCGCAATAGCACAGGGTGTCACAGCCAGGGGCCGAGGGGAATTTTTCCGTGGATTCCGCGGAATAAGACGAGGGTTTCCGCGAGGAAGAGGAGCTATAGGAAGGGGATTTCCTCTCCCTAATACTGCATCTATAGCTAATGGAATGCAATTAACTTGTTTTTGGTGTGGAAATTTAGGACATATGCAGCGTGAATGCCCTTTGCGACCACAATATCAGCCAGAACCAACTTCCGCACGCACCTCATCTGATATACCTACTACCCAACCTTTTCGTCGTAGTAACTCTCAGTAATCAGTGAGCAATGGCTTTAGAAATAACCGCTTCGGGACATATATTTGCTCAGGTTAATGGGAAAACTGTTTCCTTTTTAGTTGATACAGGAGCAACGCTCTCCCTTCTTAATTTCGATATTCCACAAAAATCATGTGATGTTATTGCTATTAAAGGGGTAACCGGTACTGTTGCTGAACAACTTTTATCTGAACCACTCCCCGTAACTTTAGGTAACAAATTAACTTGGGCTCGCTTTATTATTGCACCTGGCGCGCCAACGTCTTTATTAGGACGTGATTTATTGCAAGAATTTGGCACTCAGTTACAATACCATAAAGGGAAAGCTCAATTAATTTTTGTAGGAAATCTTTTTACATTAGAAACAGCTCAGAAAAATATTCCAACGATCCCCTGGGAACTCCGTAATGTTCCACAAGGACTTTGGAGCACCACAACTAAAGATATTGGATTATTAAAATCTGCCTTGCCTGTTGTAATTAAAACAAAAGGAGGACCTCCTCCCTCCATTAAACAGTACCCGATACCCGCAGTAGCTTTACCAAGCCTGCGAAAACAAATACAAACTTTTTTAGATGAAGGAATTTTGCGACCTGTGTTAAGTCCATTTAACACACCTATTTTACCTGTTAGTAAAAACAGGTTAGATGAAGACGGAGATCCAGAGTATCGTTTTGTTCAGGACCTCCGAGCTATTAATGAATACGTAGAAGCCCCCCATCCAGTAGTTCCAGATCCAAGTTTAATCCTTACTGAAATACCTATTTGGGCACATTGGTATACAGTGCTTGATTTAACTGGAGCATTTTTCAGTATACCAATTGCAAAAGAAAGTCAGCCATTGTTTGCTTTTACTTGGGAAGGTAAACAACTAACCTGGACTCGCCTTCCACAAGGGTTCACAGGTTCACCAACCCTATTTTCACAGATTCTTAAGTATGACTTACAAGATATTCATTTACCTAAAAAATCTGCTCTTATACAATATGTAGACGATCTCTTAATCGCAAGTAAAACTCGTAGTGATTGTGTAATTGATACTGAATTTTTGTGCATACAATTATATAACAAAGGTCATAGAGCCTCCTTAACAAAATTGCAATTTTGCGAACCCGAGGTAAAGTATCTAGGATTTATTTTAGCAGGAGGAGTACGAAAATTAGATCCAGATCGCATTCGTACTATTATCCAAATTGCACCACCAGTAACTAAGAAACAAATGAGAGCCTTTTTAGGCCAAGCAGGATTTTGTCGTCCATGGATATTAGGATTTAGTGAATTAGCCAAACCCTTAATTGAAACAACTAAGGACAAAGCTCCAGAACCTATAATATGGACACCAGTGCTTCAAGAAGCTTTTGATGCTTTAAAAACAGCTTTAACAAAGGCTCCAGCTTTGGGACTACCTAATTATGCCAAGCCTTTTACCTTATATGCCACTGAAAAGGATGGAATTGCAAAAGGAGTTTTAGTACAATCATATGGACCTTATGAGCGCCCCGTTGGCTATTATTCAGTGACTCTAGACCCTGTCATAAGAGGTGCTCCGCATTGCCTTCGTGCCGTTGCAGCTGCAGCTGACTTAGTAGAAAAAGTGCGAGCCATTGTTTTAGGCCATAAACTCATTGTAGCAGTACCACATGAAGTCGAGTTATTATTAACCAGATATGCAACAAAATCTTTGTCACCACAGCGGATACACCGCTATGAAGCCATCCTGTTATTGACTGATAATATTTCTCTTAAACGCTCAAAACCTTTAAACCCAGCTACCCTGCTACCTGAAATTAATTATTCCGCAGAACCACATGATTGTGCACAGTATATTACTGTCTTTCTTAAAACTCGTGAAGATTTACAGGATGAGCCACTGGTGGGACCCGACCTTAACCTGTTCACAGATGGATCAAGTTATTACATTTCTGGTAAACGTTTTACTGGTTTTGCTGTGACTACTGAAAAACTGGTATTACTTGCTGAACCTCTTACTCCATCACTTGGAGCACAGGCTGCAGAATTAATTGCTGTAACTCGCGCTGCTGCTCTTGCAAAAAACCTTCGCGTTAATATCTTTACTGACTCTAAATATGCTTTTGGCATTTGTCATTCTATTGGCTCGCTCTGGAAAGAAAGAGGGTTTTTAACCTCAGCCGGTCGCACAATTGCTCATGGACAATTGATTAATGACTTATTATTAACATTACAAGAACCAAAGGAACTTGCGGTTGTTTTTATACCTGCACATACCAAGCGAACAGATTTCCTTGCACAAGGAAATGCCTTGGCCGATGCCGCCGCAAAAGCCGCCGCGGTTCAAAATATTTCGACTCCTCAAACTATGATTGCTACTCTTCTTCCTATTCCTACTGGTGCTTCTTTATATGAAGATACCCCTAAGGAAGAAATCCAACAATGGAAGAAAATGGAAGCATCGCAAGAGAACGGCATTTGGACATTAGGAGGTAAACCTCTACTTCCCTCCAGGTATGTTCTACCGTTAACGCGATGGATTCATGACCGTACTCACGGAGGTCCAGAAGCTGTAGCTTCAAAAATACAGCAATTATGGGCTGCCCCTGGAGTTTTCAGTGCAGCTAAGAGACTTACTGACTCTTGTGACCTTTGTAAAAAATACGGAACTGTAAAAGTCACTGCAGTTCCTGGGAAAAGACCTCCGGCAGTATTTCCATTTCAGAAATTGCAAATAGATTTTGCAGAACTCCCACCTGCGCAAGGCTTTAAATACCTCTTAGTAATTGTAGATCAACTTTCGCACTGGGTGGAAGCTTTCCCCACTCGGAAAAATGATTCTAAGACTGTAGTTAAAATCTTGTTGCGAGAAATCATTCCACGTTATGGCATACCTGAAGTGATTGATTCAGATCGCGGTCCGCATTTTACAGCTGCAATCCTTCTCCAGACGTATGTAAGTCTTGACATCCAAGCTGCTTTTCATACACCTTACCATCCGCAATCATCAGGACAAGTAGAGCGTATGAATCGGACTATTAAAGATAGATTAGCAAAGGTTACTGCCGAAACTGGACTTAAATGGCCAGAGGCTCTCCCTTTAGTTTTGTGGGATCTGAGAGTTACTCCTCATGCTAAAACTCGTGTTAGTCCAGCTGAAGTTCTTTTTGGGCGTGTTTTGGCAGTACCTTCTACATATCTCTCTGCCAAAACAGCCTTATTGGAAGGGGAGGAAGCTGTAATACAGTATTTATTGTACCTGCAAAATACTTTTTCTCGGATTCGCAAATACATGTACTGGTATCAAGGGGTAACACCCGAGATACAAGTGCATCAATTTCAAGTGGGAGACATGGTTTTAGTAAAAGACTTCAAACGGAAAAATCGATTAGAACCAAAATGGACAGGACCTTATCGTGTTTTGTTAACCTCTTTTTATGCAGTGAAAGTCGAAGGAAAAGAACCTTGGATTCATCACTCACACGTTAGAAGAGCATAATGTTTATCTATTCTGTATTCCTCTTTATCTGTTCTGTATTTTTTATTCCTATTGTGTATTCACACCTTTTTCAATTTAGCCTTACATAATTTGATGAATTTGTAAATCGTACATTACAGATATAAGTAATTGGGAAATTTTATAAAAAGAAAATGGGGGACTGTAGCAGAAGGAACCAAACTAGGCCTTCTTAGCATGAGTCCTCGAAGATGATGTAAGCTGCTGACAGTTAAGAAACTCAGCTTTGTTCTTTGTGTAGCCCCAGCCCAGAATCACGAGTGTGGTTACTTAAAGCTTACAGTTGTATTGTTCTGTTAAAGGTTGGTAAATGATAATCTTAGGAGGATAAAGAAACCTTTCTTCTAGACTAATGACCTATTGATAATAAATGAGACAGGTAGAACACCAGACAATGATCATCAGTAACCTGCTGACCCTTTTGTACTTTTCCGAAACGTGGACTATTGTCACGGAACAAGAAAAGAAGCAGCAAGACCTGGAACCTGTCAGAATTGGAAAATATATGAGAACATCTAGAAGATTTGTAAATTTCCATGGGACATTTAGTAACTATACTTTGCTGACTAGCTTGTTTCTAAATCCTATATAAACTCACCAATAACATGTTGTAAGGGTCATTCTCTGCGGAGGTGACCCAACGCTGCTGTTCCTGATGATTTCCTGCAATAAACTAGAGCTCAGAGTAACCCACAAGAGTTCGAGTCTCTGTTTGCTGAAGCCTCCTGTTACAGCCTCCTGTTTCATACTCCATGTAGCATCGGTTGCATGATGTGTAGAGGAGACCCTGCCTTTGAACATCCAGCCCAGCATGGGCAACCGGGGTGCCAGGAGGAGCTGTGCTTCAGTGCCAATCACTTCCGAAGCAGCTCAAACCCCTTCATAGGCTGCCAATATCTCTTTTTCAGTTGGGGTGTAGCTGGCCTCAGATCCTTTGTATCCCCGACTCCAAAAGCCGAGGGGTCGACCTCGAGTCTCCCCTGGAGCTTTCTGCCAGAGGCTCCAGGTAGGACGGTTCTCCCCAGCTGCGGTGTACAGTACATTTTTAACATCTGGCCCAGTCCGGACTGGTCCGAGGGCAACTGCACGAACTATCTCACGTTTAATTTGCTCAAAGGCTTGGTGTTGCTCAGGGCCCTATTTAAAATCATTTTTCTTCCAGGTCACATGATCATGAGGGCTTACAATCAAACTGTAATTTGGGATGTGCATTCTCCAGAACCCCACAACACCCAAGAAAGCTTGTGTTCCTTTCTTATTAGTTGGTGGCGACATTGCTGTTATCTTGTTGATCACATCTGTGGGGGTCTGGTGATGTCCATGTTGCTTTTTTATTCATAATAATTGAATCTCCTGTGCAGGTCCCTTGACCTTACTCCGTTTTATGGCAAAACTGGCTTTCAGCAGGATTTGGATTATTTTCCTTCCTTTCTCAAAGACTTCTTCTGCTGTATCACCCCACACAATGATGTTATCAATGTATTGCAGGTGTTCTGGAGCTTGCCCCTGTTCCAGCACAGTCTGGATCAGTCCATGGCAGATGGTAGGGCTGTGTTTCCACCCCTGGGGCAGTCGGTTCCAAGTGTACTGGACGCCTCTCCAAGTAAAAGCGAACTGTGGCCTGCACTCTGCTGCCAGAGGAATTGAGAAAAAAGCATTGGCAATATCAGTTGTGGCATACCACTTGGCTGCCTTTGACTCCAGTTCATACTGAAGCTCTAGCATGTCCGGTACGGCAGCACTCAAGGATGGGGTAACTTCGTTCAGGCCACGATAGTCTACTGTTAGTCTCCACTCTCCATTAGACTTTCGCACTGGCCATATGGGGCTATTAAAGGGTGAGTGGGTCCTACTGATCACTCCTTGACTCTCCAATCTATGGATAAGCTTATGGATGGGAATCAGGGAGTCTCAGTTGGTGCAATATGGCCGCTGATGCACTGTTGTGGTCGCGATTGGCACTTGTTCTTCGACCTTCAGCAACCCCACAGCAGAAGGATCCTCTGAGAGACCAGGCAAGGTGGACAGCTGCTCAATTTCCTCTGTCTCCAAAGCAGCAATACCAAAACCCCATCAGTACCCTTTTGGGTCTTTGAAGTACCCTCTCCTGAGGTAATCTATGCCAAGGATACATGGAGCCTCTGGACCAGTCACAATGGGGTGTTTTTGCCATTCCCTCCCAGTCAGGCTGATTTCAGCCTCCAGTACAGTCAACTCTTGGGATCCCCCTGTCACTCCAGAAATAGAAATAGGTTCCACCCCTTGACAGCTTGATGGCATCAGAGTACACTGTGCACCAGTATCTACTAGAGCCTTATATTTCTGTGGGACTGATGTGCCAGGCCATCTGATCCATACAGTCCATTAAATCCGATTGTCCCCTACCTCCACCTGGCTGGAGGCGGGGCCCCTCTAGTAGTCATCACATTGGTCACTCACCTCTTGTAGAGATGGATTATTCTTCTTCATCACAGGAGCTGAGGTAAAATCTGCTCTTCCACTCCATCTGGGAACCTGCTCACCAGAGACTGAAGCCACAGCCTTCATGGGGTGATCAGGCTTGACCTTTGCTCTCCTTTTCAGTTCTCGCACCCGCTCCTCCAAAACTGAAGTAGGCTTTCCATCCCACTCCATCATATCTTCTCCATGATCCTGCAGGTAAAACCATAGGGTGGCCCGTGGTGTATAACTTCTATATCTTCTCTCTCGAACAGTAGGACGCCTTCTGTTAATAGCTGAGATGTGTGTTGGTACACGTGAGGAGCTGGATAGATCGTCTCTCAATTGTTGGAGGTTCTGGGACAGTTTTTCCACAGCTCAGATAATGGAAGGGGTGATATTATCTTCAAACTCTCTGAGTTTATAAATCATTTCATCCACTGTTGGTGGTATTATGTCATTCCAGGTTACTGTTGCCAATGAATTGGCATATGATTGGGGTGCATTTCGTGTAAATTTCCGCCACATGGGTCGTGTACATTCGACTTCATCTGGGTCTTTGGGTATATTCCCAACATTTGGCTTGGTAATATAGATCATCTCTACAATGGCTGATTCCCTCAGAGACTGGATGCCTTTCTCTAGAGTAGTCCACTTGGCCGAACGACTCATAGCATCATCCTTGTATGGAAACCTATCTTTCACAGCTGCCAAGAGCCGCTTCCAAAGGCTGAGGGACTTTTTCTCTCTTGCAATTGCTTTGTCAATTCCCCCTTCCCTGGCAAGTGATCCCAGCTGTTTGGCTTCACTACCTTCTAGTTCATGACCGTCGGCCCCATTATCCCAGCATCGGAGCAGCCAGGTGATGATGTGCTCCCCTGGCTGACGGGTAAAGTCTTTTCGCATATTCCATAGCTCGGTTGAGGTCCGAGATCGAGAAGTCACCTCTCCTTTTTCTTCTTCTTCTTCATCATGTGATAATGACTCCTGGTCAGATGCTGTCCCAAGTAGTGAAGTTTCTCCGTCTTGCTTCATATTTCTTGCTTCTTTTTTGCTTTTCCTCTGGCGTACAGGGGCAACCGATACTGGTATGAATTGGTCCTCTGGTTTAGCTGCGGTGATTATTACTGTGGTTTGGGTAGCCACTGTACTTGTCACTGGGGTTTGAGTCGTGGCTGTACCTGTCGCTGGTGGTGATGTAGTTGCTGTACTTGGAGCTGGAGTAGCTGCGCTGTCCATTACTCTGCCCTCAGATCCAGAGATGTTTTTTTCCTTTTGAAGATGCTGGACAGTGTTAAACAGGGTTCTGTAAGCATAAGCCAAGCCCCAGCACGTTGCCATGATTTGTCCATCTCTCATGTGACCAGAGTGACCACACACCTCCTTTAAATGTTTTACTAATTTTTCTGGATTTTGCATTTGGTCATTGGTGAAGTTCCAAAGCACTGGAGGGGCCCACTGGCCTAGATACTTGCCCATACTATCCCACACGCCCTGCCCCTCATGACTGTCCAGCCTTGTGGAAAATCTCTCGGCCATCCTGGATTGTGGTCTAACCCCAGACATGGCCCACACCCCACTCTGCTTAACTCTCCGGACCAGACAAAATAGTTGTGAGTACAACATATTCAGTATGTGTGCCAACATGATAATTCCAGTCACCACCAGCAGGCAGATCTCAAGGGTATCTAAAGGCCATTCAAAACCTTCAGAATTCTCAAATGATGTTGTAAACGGCCTGGTGGGGGCGCTGGGAGCACAAAAGAATGTCTCCTTCACAGGCTGACCACCCGAGGAGGTGAACAGAGACGTGTAATTGCTAAGAACTTCCATTATATACCTCCCAAAGTATAGAGTTGGTGGCCACACTGGAAACACAAACCGGGTCAGTTTCATGATCACTGAGTCTATTGTATTAACAATTTGTGCAATACAGTGTAATGTAACAAGAACCTTAACCCGAAACCCAGATCTGAAAAACGTTAAGATAAGAAATACCGGCTGTAAGTAAAGTATCATACACTGAACCTGTGAGAACCAGAGCAACAACTTTGAGAGCCAATAAATCAGCATTGTGACGAGTGGCTATTTTGTCTTTATCTCAACCCTTAAGTGCCCCATGTTGGGCGCCAAAAAACTATCGTGGTTTAAGCCATAAATTTCACTTCTCCCTCCTTTCCCCCCTCCCCACTCCGATGGGGGGGAAATGGGGAGAAGAACCGAAGAAAATGTAACTCCCACGGGTTGATATAACAACAGTCCAGTAACTAAGATACAATACAAATCACTACTGCCACCACCACCACCAATAATAATGACAAAGTAAATACAAAGGAAGAGGATAGAACCGTTTCGCCTCCCGACCGTGCCGAGAGACCGTGCGGGCAGAACCAGCGAGAGCCCGCCAAAACCCCCCACTTCCCGGTTCCTCCCCCCCGTATTCTACATCCTGGGCATGAGGTGCTGTGGTATGGAATAACCTCATTGGTCAGCCCGGGTCAGGCGCCCTGTATCTGCCTCCTCCCAGCTCTCCCCTCCTTCCCGGCGTAACATAAGACTCGGGGAAAGCCGAACCCATAACAGCACCCTGTCCCGCCTCTTCTCGGTTCTCCCCTCCTCCCTGGCGTAACATGAGGCTCGGAGAAGCCGAACCCATGACACACATGCTGCAAGAGACCACTGGTACCAGCAGCAGGCAGTGCTGTTTGTGGGATTGAATCAGAAACAAGATGAAGAAGAGGGAACCAGATATTCACCACCTCCATGTCTTCAGATGGAATGGGGAACAGGACCATGGGGTCTTCTCTCTCTTGCTGTCACTTTTTTCTCCCCATGTCATCTCTCCTTCTGTTTAGACCACAATACCCATCTCTCTCCTCCCTGCTCCTATTTGGGAGGAGACATCTGAGCTGCCTCAAACATCTCCTTCCCCAGCAGACATTAGGAGATTGACAACAGTAATGTCCATGGTGGGATGCTGCTATAAGCACCCACAGGCTGTGAGAGCAGAGCAAACCAGAGCACTGGAGCTGGGTTTCTCCAGCATCCAGGCCATGGCCACAACCCAGCACAAGGCATGAACCCCATGTCCTGCCTGAGCGAGATATTTCATTTTATGAAATATTTCTGTTTGTTTCCAAATTTCCTCCAGATCTGTTTCAATTTTGCCTCTTTGATCTATATAGGAACAGCAACTTTCATCGATTATGGAACAAACTCCTCCTTGTGAAGCTGTGGAGACGTAGTACACGGACTCCATACGCAGTTGCAAGCGAAGACCTTTATTCATGTGTCTCACGTTCTTTTATAACAAACATTCTGTGCGCACGCTTCATAACAATATATGATTGGTTAATGTCTGCTGCCCACGCACCTCAAACTGGTTTCTGATTGGTTATTTTGTTCCCCTCCAGTTCATTTTCCACTCCCCTTTTTCTCAAGGTCAGCCAACAAGGTCGTCTAAGGCTGCCTGCTCATTTTCTACCTCCACATGAAGCCAATAACATGTCTAGAGCCATGGAGTGATTTTGTAATACCACTTAGATAGGCTAGTTATCTCCTTTTGTTCTGCTTGGATTATATCAATAGTTTTACTTTCTATTTATTTCCTCTATGGTTGCTGAGATATTTACATTGCCTTCTCTAATTCACTTACTCCCTAAGATGGAATTAACCATCTCACAAAACTATGAAATGCGGTGTTCCATTTGGCAATAGGGTTAAGCCCTCATTTGATCCGTTTAACAAAACTTCTAACCCAGGTTCCAGAAGGATGTATGTCAATAATAGTAAGATTGGGTACCATAGCACCTAAGGTGCATGCTCCCTTCCAATTGGGGGATAGAGCATTATAAGCATTTTCTCCACATAACCAATACCATCCTTTCCCTTCAGGAACGGGCCACCACTGAACTACGATACCATCTATATTAATATTGTGATTGCAGTTTGAATGGTTACTTACACCTGTGGCATTTAAGCAAACATAACCTCCTACACTGGTTCCTGGTGTAATACATCTTTGTACACAGGTATAATATTTTTTACTTGGATTAGGATTAATTATCCCAAGTCTTAACTTCTCCCTCAGATGTAGATTGCTAGTGTTCACCCACAAGTTTGTCCATGAGACAGTGTTGTGAATTGGAAGGCCAATTAATGGAAGGTCCGTATTTTCTCCTGATTTAGGCAACTGTGCACACACCCAACAGTCACTACAATTAAAGACTTTAATATCACTCTGCATTAATTCCAGGTATAAGTTTTGGTCCCAAGCTTGTACGCCAATTATCATATAAATCCGAATTATGACCGACACAATTTCATACGTAAGGGTCCTGAAGGTTCGATCCACCATATCCTCTCTGGCCCTGGTGCTTTCTTTTTTCTTGAATGATGTATCCAAGCAGGTTGTTCCTTTATCGTCACTGCTGTGAAGGTAGTCAATAATATCCGGTACAGTCCACTCCACTTCTCCTTTAGGGGATCTCCTGAAAAATTCTTAATATAAACCCAGTCTTCGGATCTGAAAGGGTGAATTGGATAATCCAAACCTCTCGCTCTTGTCCCTAATATTCTCTTATTTATTTCTTCTAATTGCTTTCCCAGATTGACCAGAAACTGATGGAGATAGCCTTCTCCCACTTCCTGAAGACTTTCTTCTTTAAACTGGGATTTATATGGTTTTCCATATAGAATTTCAAATGGGCTAACCTCTTCTTTCGACCGAGGTTTAGTTTGAATTGCTAATAGAGACAGTGGTAAGGCTTGGTACCAATATAAATTCTTTTCCTGACATATTTTACTAATCTGCTGTTTAATCTGATGGTTCATCTTTTCTACTTGCCCACTGGCCTGAGGCCTGTATGGAACATGTAGTTGCAAATCAATTTCTAATTTTTTGCTAATTTCTTGTAATAATTTTGCTCTAAAGTGTGAGCCTCGGTCAGAAGAAATTGCCGCTGGTACTCCAAAATGAGGTATTATATCGTTTAATAACATTTTGATTACTTGTCCTGCATTATTTATTCTACAAGGGAATGCTTCTGGCCACCCTGAAAAAGTATTCGTTAACACCAACAAATATCTATAACCTCCTTTTCTCAGTAATTCAGAAAAATCTATTTGCCACTGCTGTCCTGGATAACTTCCTCTCCCAATTGTCCCTATTTGATTTCTGTTTTCAGTTTTAGGATTATTCTTAAGACATAGCTTACATTGTTTTGTCACTAATTGAACTATGGTGTATAGATTCTTTCCTACAATTTGTTTGTCTAAGTATTTATATAAAGAGTTGCTAACCCAATGAGTTTTATTATGTTCCTCCTGAATTAGCTTCCAGAGTTGATTATAGGGAATTCGTCCATCAGGTATCTGAACCCAACCCTCTTTGTTTTCCTGTCCTTTTAGATCTTCCATCAATTTTCTATCCTCTTTTGAATACCTAGGTTTAGCTTTCTTAATTGTTAGTTTGCCATCAGGGATTAAGGACATGATTTTAGATTGTTTAGCTGCTCATTTGGCTTCAAAATCAGCCAAATTATTTCCAATTTCCTGATTAGTCACCTTGTTGATGCCCTCTACAGTACATAATAGCTACTTCCTCAGGTAGCTGAACAGCTTCCAGCAGCTGCAGAATTTCTGCAGCATGTTTAATCTGTTTCCCTTGTGTGTTAAAAAATCTTCATTCTTTCCAGATGGCACCATGTGCATGTACCACACCAAATGCTTATTTAGAATCAGTCCAAATATTTATCCTTTGCCTTTAGCCAATTCCAGGGCTCTCGTTAATGCTATTATTTCTGCCTTTTCAGTAGAGGTGTTTGCGGGTAAAGGTTTAGCTTCTATTACCTGTGAAGTGGTGGTAACTGCATATCCTGCCTTCCGTTCACCATTTTTCATGAAGCTACTACCATCAGTAAATCAAGAATCATCATGTTCCAGAGGTTTTTCTTTCAAATCTGGTTGTCTCGAATATACAGTCTCTATAGTGGTCAAGCACTTGTGTGTTAGTGGGTCTGTTGATCGTTCCTGCAAAAAGGATGCTGGATTCACAACATTAGTGACCACAATTTCTATGTCATCATGTTCCACAGGGGTGGCCTGGTATTTTAAAAAATGTGAAGGAGATAACCAGTGGGCTCCTTTCTGTTCCAGAGCTGCTGAGACAACATGGGACACTAGCACAGTAATCTTTTGTCCCAAGGTGAATTTGCAAGCCTCTTCAGTATTTATGACAACTGCCGCCTCAGCCCTTAGGCATCCAGGCCATCCTTTGCTTGCTTCATCCAGCTGTTTCAAAAAATATGCCCTTTTATAGGGTCCTAATTTCTGAGCAAGGACTCTTAAAGGTATTCCCTGTTTTTCATAGGAATATAGCCAAAAGGGTTTAGTCATGTCTGGAAGTCACAGAGCTGGAGCTCTCATTAGCTCTATTTTTAAATTTCTAAAAGCCCCCCTTCTGCTGAATCAGTCCATTCCAAAGAGGAAGGATTTCCTTTTAACAGTTCATAGAGTGATCTTACCAGAACACCATAATCATGGATCCAAAGTCTGTGCCATACAGTCATTCCCAGGAACATCCGGAGCTCCTTGATGGTCGACGGTTGTGGAGTCTGGCAAATGGCTTCTTTTCTAGCGATTCCAAGTTCTCTCTGTCCTCCTGTTATTTCATATCCTAAGTAGGAGACTCAGGTTTGAATTAGTTGGGCCTTTTGTTTGGATACCCGATAAGCATTCAGTCCCAGGAAATTCAATAATCCCACCATCCACTGGACACATTCTTCCTTTGTTTCTGTGGCAATTAATAGGTCATTCACATATTGCAACAGAGTCCCTGCCTGAGTGGGTGGCTTCCATGATTCTAGTTCCAGTGCTAACTGATTTCCAAAAATCATTGGACTGTTTTTAAACCCTTGAGGTAATACCGTCCAAGTTAATTGGGTTTTCCTTCCTGTGTCAGGATTTTCCCATTCAAAAGCAGATAAGTTCGGGTTTTCTTTGGCCAATGGTAAGCAAAAGAAAGTGTCCTTTAAATCCAAGATGGCAAACCATTTCTGATTATTATTCAATTTAGTCAATAATATATATGGATTAGCTACTATTGGATGAGTATCCTCTGCAAAATTGTTGATTGCTCTGACATCTTGAACCAATGTGCAACTTTTCCCATTGGATATCTTTAATGGCAAGATAGGAGTATAATATTCCAATTCACATTCAATTAATAATCTGTATTTTAAAATTTATCAATGTTTTTTTAATTCCCTTTGATCCTCCAATGTTAAGGAATATTGTTTTAGTCTAATTGGGCAGCCCCCCCCTTTTTTTTTCTACTTTAACAGGCAAAGCATTTTTTGCCTTACCTGAAACTTCAGATGCCCATACTCCCAGCTATACCTGATTAAGGATTACTTCTATTTCAGGGAGGTCCTTCTGTTCACTTTTCTGTTGAATTAAACTCAAAACTGCAATTAATTGATCATTTTTAACCCTTAATTCCATTTTGCCTTCTTCAAATGCTGCTTCTCACCCTAATAAAAATTTTGGAGAATTTGGCATGCGTAAAATTTATTCATTCCTATTTGTTTTCCCAATTTGTACTTTGAGGGTTTCAGAAAGAATGCCTTTTTTATTTCTTTAATTTTTTTTTTTGCTGCCAGTAGCTCCCACAACTGTAACAAATTCTTTTCCCTCTGATTTAACACCAAATAAGTTGCTCCTATATCTACAAAAAATTCCACTTTATTTCCTCTAGTCCCTAGCTTTAATTTAACCAGTGGATCTGCTAGGGTAGACTCCCCAGGTCCCCATAAGTCTAGTTCTAACTCAGTCACCGTAGCCACCCCATGGCACTCCCCCCAGGGCAGTCTCACTTCCAATGTCCAAACTCCCCACAGCATGCACACCGATCCGGTCCCACAGGAGAAGAACCCACTCCCCCGCCTCCACCTGACATCCCTCCTCCACCTCTGCCTAACATTCCTCCTCCACCAGTTTCTACTTGTCCCAAAGCAACCACTGTAGCCATGGCTATAGCACGACTCAGCTTTTCCTTTTCTACCTGTTCCTGATTCCTATACACTCTCCATGCTTCCTCCTTCACTCCCGTCCACATTTATCCAACAAGCCCTCAGTCCTGTCTGTCAACATTTCTGTTCCTGTGGAGGACTACATGACTGAGGGCATGAAGTTAGAACTTAGCCTTGAAGATATCAGAGCTTATCCTTGAAGAATGAGGCAGCCAAAGACATCCGGATGAGAAAGCAGAAGGCATCGAGAGGTGCGAGCAAGTCAAGGGGAGTAACTAACTGCAGAACAAGGGCTTGGCAAGATAACAGACTTTAGTAATGCGGCATAGGGTCATCCAGTAATGTGCTGTTGCTAACTGATGTAACCAATGGCTAAAAGACACATGTATGCTAGAAACTGCATATAAGTAAGGGTTTGTAATAGTAAAGAAGAACTTTCTACTTAGTCACTGAAGAAGCGTGTGTGTTTGTTTTTTGACCATCTCAACAATGACATCTGGTGACCCTGATGTGATGGCGCAGGATGTGATCAAATTGGAACTTAAATGGACGGCGGGAGCAGCTGTGGAGACAAAGCCCAGCATAGCATTGAAAGCAGTGGGGGATCTGCATGGCAGGCCTGGAATTGAGACACCTGGATAGGTGAGCAGCTGGGAACACGGGAGCCTCATTAAGTAAAGAGGGCTCAGTCGTACTGACCATGTGGACATTAATATTAGAAAAGCGGGGAGTGGCTGTAGATGAACTACTCCTCTGAAAAATGTTATTATGGAGTAAGAGACAGTGATATGAGGCCAGTACGGTGACAGCCTTTAGTGTCTTGGTGTGGAAATGCCTGGGAGATATCCTGTTTGATCATGCGTACAGGGGGGAGAAACAGGCTCAGACGTTGCTGACAACATGGCGGTTGCTCTTTGAGACTTTAAAATCATTTAAAGAGCAGCAAGACAAAGCGGGGCCGTTGGCTCCCCCTAACGATCAAGGATCAGGCACCTATAGTGCAGACGGGTTTCAGAATAAAAGTTCTCCAAGTGAAGGGGACGGAGCTTCTCTCTGTATAAATTTGCCCCTGGCACCTGTTACACAACTTGATGTAAAGGGTACAGAACCATCCGGGGGAACCACAGTTCAAAGTAAAATCCCGGGGAGAAGAAGATAAAGACACTGGGGGAAGATTCTGATGATGAGATGTATGGTCTGGGCACCCCAGCCACAGCTAATCGACAATACGGGTCCCGTATAGAGTCAGTGGTCCATATCCTTTGTAATCCTGAAAGAGACATGGAGGGACCAGATTACCCTGTTCCGGAGCCTGGTGCGCCCCCCGCCCCCCTCCAGAACCTCTGCCAGTTGCTGCTGCAGCTGCAAGGACGGATGAAGATGATCCTTTTGATCTGGACCCTGTTAATTCTGAGAAAGAGCCTACTCTCAGATCACCTGAAACCTGTGGGAGGAAATGTTTTAATTAACTCCAGAACACATTTATGAGGAGCCTGTGCATGTTCATCAGACTGCTGTTGCTCCTGAGATTCTGACGCCTGATAATTCTGATGCTGACCTGGGTAGTCCTTTTGACCTGGGGCCTGTTGATCTGGAAAAGGAGCCTGATTTATATCCCCCAGATCCTCATGATAAATGGGCAGCTGTAAAGGGAGAAGCAAGATGGGTGGGGGATGCAGATGTACTGTGTGCTTTCTTGGTGGTGTATGTGCCGGATCAAAACCCACAGTGGAAAGGTCTCTCATATGCTCTTATCAAAGATATCAAGCGAACAGTGATGGACAATAGACTTTGAACCCCATATATAACTCATTTTATACAGTCTCTCTGTGATACTCATGTACTAGAGGTTGGAAAATATATGTCCATATTTCTACCGACCCTTGCAGACCTTTATAGACACCACTTCTTCCAATGTAGGCTGGCCACCTGCTTCAGAATGAGTGTGCATTTTGGTCAGTATAAAAGCCCAAGCCTCATGCGATGTGGGGGAGGCAGAGCCTCCGCAGGGACGCCCGCTGAGATTGAACCTGCCACCTTGCACTGCAGTGATGCTGCTCAAAGCTGGTTTCCTGATTGTCTTCACAGGGTCGTTGCACTACATTCTGTATGTGGGACCGTATAGTGGGAGTAATAATTGTCCGGATTTTGTGTTTCAAATATTATATTTATGTGGAGTGTGCTTGTGGGATCCCATGCGTGTGCATGTGTGTGTGTGTTGAGGGCAGACGGTGTTCTGTGTATTTTTTGTTATCGGGTTCGCGTAAAAGTTTTTAACGGGTAGCAGATTAACATTTCGGGCAAGAAAGGGTTAATGCAAAAGTGTGGTTGCCATGCTGTCCTGGGTTCAGCAGTAACAGTAATTTTTTTTTCTCCTTCTTGGTAGCTGGGAGCAGCTCTCTCAGCTTGGTCGGGTGGTGAGCGGTTGTATCCTCTTCCCTTGTATTTCCCTGGTCATTATTATTGGTGGTAGCAGTAGTGATTTGTATTATACCTCAGTTACTGGACTGTTCTTATCTCAACCTGTGGGAGTTACATTCTTTCGATTCTTCTCCCCATTCCTCCCCCCCCCCCAACAGAGTGGGGGGGAAGAAAGAGGGAGAAGTGAGTGAACGGGCTGCGTGAGATTTACAGCTTAAACCATGACATACGCAAAGCAGGGTGAGTGACTTCGTAAAAAAAAAAAGAAAAAAAAAACAGAAAAAGGTTATTTGATACAGTTCGATAACCATGTTCAGAAGAAGCTGCCCTCCGATTCGGCTCCCAGTGCTCCACCAGTGGAACGGCCAGGATGGACACCAGAGCAGTGGAGTGAAAAAAAAAAAACACACCAAAAACCCTCTTGATCTATTGAAGTATTGGGGCAGGTTATAGAGACACCACAAACAAAACCTAAAGAGGCCTGCAACACGCTGGGTGCAGGGGAGGAGGCCTGCTTAGTGTATTTAAAGTAACCTGGGGGTGAATCCAAGACTTGGAGGATCAGGTAGGTCGGTTGAAACAAAAACTGATAATTGAAAAAGTGAGAGGGGTAGTGCAACCACAAGGTTTACCAGCCGCCACCCAAACAGCATCAGGATGGCAGAGAAAATAGAGAAAGAAAAAAAAAAAGGGTAATGACACATCAAACTCCTTAACACTGTGCAGTTTACTTCTGCAGCTGCTTCACATTCCTTTTTCATCAGAATGCCTCTGCTTTAAGGAAACACTTTAACCTGTCTTACTTCTCAAGAACTGATAACCTGGGGGAGAGGGTATATTAGTGTCCTCCTACCCACAGGTCCATGGAGGCTGCCTGCAAAGTTTGTCAAGCCTTGCTATGAGCTGGACAGATGAGTGGAAAAGCCTGATGCCTCAACTACAGGAGCTGACCGTGAATACCCCAAGCAGAATGAGATAGAGGAAGAGAAAAATGAAGGACTGCAAAACATCACTTGGGAGCAACTGAAAAATAACAGCTTGAATATGTGTGCTTGTAAAGTAGCTATTATTAGAGGCTGTAATTTTGTGTATAAAACCACCTGTATTTACTAGCCAGTTGCTAATAAGAAACTACACCTTGTATTGTATGGATTTGTCACATGTAAAACAGATGTTAGAGCATGCAAATTTGCAGCATCTGCTAGAAAATGCTAAGGCAAAAGCTAGAAAAATTCTAATACAATGATAGTGTTATAAAGCAGGCAATGGAACAAATTAAGAGAGTAAGAGAACTCCACTGGTAGGAAATTTCTTTAACTGGTGCCTCACTGCCACTAGCATCTTCAACATGCTGCTGCACCCTGTAGTTGTTATACTGCTAATGTAAATCTGTATGTGCTTTGCCATAGTAGCGATTTGTTACTAGGTGAAGTAGGTGAAACTCTGCATTGACAACGAGGTGCAAGGACTGAGGTTGGCCAAATGCCTCCTACCACAGTCAAGGGCAAGACTGGGTTGGCCTCTGTGTTTGCAACCAAGAAGAACCTTTAGCTCTGTTGTTGGCTGCAACCCAGCAGGCGTTGAGCACTGGGGACACATACCATGCCAGACCTTGATGTGAGGGATGGCCTCCCCTGTTATCAGAGAGCCATCCAGTGGAAGAGCCAACGGTGTTTACAGATGGCTCAGGGAAAACCAGAAAAGCTGTTATTGTGTGGAAAGAAAATTCACACTAGCAGCACCGAATAGAACATCAGGAAGGATATCCACAAGTGGTGAAACTTAGAGCTATAGCGATGGTATTTCAACATTTTCCTGGTTCAGTTAACATTGTTACTGACTCTGCTTACGTAGCCGGGTTAATACAACGCTTAGACAAAGTGTTTGGGAGTTGTTTAAAAAAAGTTGTTTGGAACAAGTGTCCAATGAAAAGTTGTTTGGGATCCTGAAATTAGTATGGCTAACAATACAAAAACAGAGACATCACTATTATATTATGCATGTTAAGAGTCACACCACCCTCCCAGGCTTTATAGTAAAAGATAATGCGAAGGCGGACTCACTGGTATCTGCAGTTGCCCTTGGACCTGTTCCCAATATAAAACAACAAGCGCAATTATCTCATCAATTTTTCCACCAAGGCTCTCGTGCTCTAAAGTGACAGTTTAACATTTCCAATAGTGAAGCATGTGCCATCGTAGCTGCCTGCCCTGACTGTCAAGGCCAACATGTTCCTACCTATTTTGGCACTAATCCTTGGGGTTTACAAGCATTACAGATCTGCCAAATGGATGTTACTCATGTTACTGAATTTGGCAAACAGAAGTATGTGCATGTATCCATAGACACATTTTCTTCTGCTATTGTGGCCACTGCTCATACTGGTGAATCTGCCCAGGATGTTATTCGCCACTGACAGCATGCTTTTGCAACTGTAGGGGTTCCACAGCAGATAAAAACAGACAATGGCCCTGCTTATGTGTTGATGAGGGTTGCATCTTTTTTGCAAGCTTGGGGAGTTTCTCATGTTACTGGTATCCCCCATTCTCCAACAGGTCAAGGCACTGTAGAACAAGCCCATGGTACACTCAAACGTTCTCTTCAAAAACAAAAAGGGGGAATGCCAGGTGAGCCACCTGAGGCACGATTAGCCAAAGTCACGCATGTGTTGAATTTTTTGCAGACTTCTGATGAAATCCAGACACTGCCCATCCTTTGGCATTTCAGTTCGTTAGTAGACAAAGACAGGGTGGGCCGTGGAGTTAAAGTAGTGGTAAGGGATTTAGTTATGGGAAAATGGCATGGTCCTCAAGAGCTACTGACTTGGGGAAGAAGGTATGCCTGTGTTTCTACAGATGGAGGCCCCCACTGGATTCCTGCTCAGTGTGTGTGTCCTGTTTTGAATTCTGACTCCAACAAATGGAAATCTGCATCTACCCTCAATGACACCGTGGTACAGCTCTAACATCTGGGTGACCTTAGCCAGGACACTGAATCAAAAGACCTTTTGTGCTTCGATACATACAGCAGACCAACCCTTCCATGCATGTCTAGTTGGCCTGCCGGTACAAGCGATAGTAAACAATGCAATTATTTCTTATTGGGTTCAAGCATTGCCCAATATAACGAGACATCCAGAAGAGATAGATATTGAGGGCATGGTGAATGCCCCTCGATTTTGGTGTTTTGGCTGGAAAGGAATGTGATGTACCATGGCCATGACATGGTCCGGCTAAGGTGGGTCAGAGTCTCTGTGGTCGGACCTGAATCGTTATCACAATTTTACTGATGTCCGACCAAACAGTCCTCTGTTTCATAATATAACAGCAAATAATAGTTCATGGTGTTCAGTTGTTAATGAAACTACTATCGATAGCTTACCAAAAACATTGCCTAGAGGTATATTCTTATTATGTGGTGACAAAGCATATCCCAGTATTCCATGGAAACCAAGAGTACCAACCGTGTACGTTGGGGCAACTATCATGGCTTACACCCAACATAGGTATGATCTTAAATTACACACAGTTACACAGAGGTCGCCAAAAATGAGCAACGCTTGACTCCAATTGTAATGATAATGTTGATCTCTGGAATAGGGGGGAAATTATTGTAACTAGCTTCTTTACGCCGGGAGTTGCTGCTGCTAGAGCATTAGCGCAATTAAATAAGCTTGCTTGCTGGTTAGGAAAACAAACTACTGAGACGGCAAAAATCTTAAGTGCCTTAGCAATAGATATTAACTCTGTAAGACACACTACTCTTTAAGATAGAGCAGCCATTGATTTTTTATTGTTCACACATGGAGATGGTTGCCAAGAATTTGATGGAATATGTTGTATGAACCTATCATATCACTCTCAGTCCATTCATGCTAGCATTCAGAAATTGATGGACCAAACTCAGAAATTGCAGGAAGATGATGGATTTTTTGGACTGGGAAAGTGGTTGAGCTCCTGGGGGCTGGAAGGCTGGGTTGTATCTCTGATAAAAGACAGGCTTATGATGTTGTTTGTTCTCTGTATTATGCTTGTGGTACCGTGCTTGTTATCCTGTCTGCAAAGGGCCCTGCAGCGGATGATAAACACGGTCTTTTTTGTCGAAAAACAAAAAGGGGGTATTGTGGGGACTACGTGACTGAGGGCATGAAGTTAGAACTTAGCCTTGAAGATATCAAAGTTTATCCATGAAGAATGAAGCACTGAAGGTATCCGGATGAGAAAGCAGAAGGCATCCGGAGGAGTGAGCAAGTCAAGGGGAGTAACTAACTGCAGAACAAGAGCTTGGCAAGATAACAGATTTTAGTAAAAGGGTCATCCAATAATGTGCTGTTGCTAACTGATGTAACCAATGGCTAAAAGATACATGTATGCTAGAAACTGTATATAAGTAAGGGTTTGTAATAGTAAAGGAGAACTTTCTACTCTAGTCACCGAAGAAGCGTGTATGTGTGTTTTTTGGCCATCTCGACAACGACATGTTCCCACCCGTTCACCTGCCCCAGCACTCATCCCATGCTCAAACACAGGAGCTTCAAGAGCTCCTCTCCTTTCCCCCTTGGTTTTCCTTTCTTTTTTTTCCACAGTTGCTCACCCTGCTCTGCATCGGCACTTCTGTTTTAACCCTTTCTTAATTCTGAATGTGAATCTGCTGCTTGTTGCCAGTGACAGCAAGCCCTTCCTCCTTATCAGTATCAGATAGGACAGATGCAGAGGGTGCTCCTCTTGGAGGTACCTGTGATGCATAATTTTCCAACCTATCTTCCTGATTACTCTATTGATTTTCTTAACTTTAAACATCTTTCCCCAATATCACAGGCTGAACAACATCTCTCCAGCTTAGCTTTCTGTTTTTCCCTGTCCTTTTCCAGAGCCAAAATTAAGGGATCTGGTGGAGCTATATTAATTTTGCATTTCGTCTGTCACTCCGGGTGGTTTCTTAAAGTGAAAAAAATATCTGCATACATCACTTCATCCCATTTTCCTTGTCACCTTAAGAACAAAATCAATTGCAGCAATGTATTATAGTTCAGAGTTCCATTTTTCGGCCATTTTTCCTGATCCTCCAAAGTATACAAAGGCCACCATTGATTATAGTATTTTACCAACGTTTTCTTATACACTGAACCCCCAGGAGACCCTCCCAGTTCTTTTCAATGTGCCAAAATGCACCCTAAAGGACTCTTTTTTAAGATTTCTCCACTCTGTTGATTTCCCATTATCAATCTCGCATTCACACACACACAATAGGGATCCCACAGACACACTCCACACAGTTACAACGTTTGAGGCAGAGACTAAAATTCAATCAAACAAACAACAATTAATAACACAGTTATAACTTCCTGTCACCAATACCAAAATCACAAGACCAAAATCATTACTGTAACGAGCTACGAAATAAGTCGAATACCAATAAGATCAAAAACCGTTCCCACAAGACACCCCCTGTATCTTGTAGAACCCAAACCACAAGATACCCCCTGCTTCTTGTGGGTGTATACCAAACGGATGCTAGCAGCCGGGTATACACCTTTACCTGTGAGATTTCCTATCTCGATTTACAGAAGGCTTCCAAACCTTGTGTACACTTACCAACCCAATTTAGTCTTTATGTAAGATGCCCTCTGCATCTTACAGACTACATAAAAGAAAAGAATACCTTTTATGAAGATAGTCCTTGTCTGCTCCCGCAGTGATCTGAATGAGTCAAGGGGTCCCTCCGGGAAAAGTTCCCAAGGGCCCTAGGGAGCCCTGTCCTCAGCGGGTCCTGCAGCTGAGCAGAGTGGGTCCCACCTGGGTGGCCAAATTGATTTGGAGAAATCTCCCGGAACTCGCCAACAAAGTTTAAGTTGACAAGCAGGTATTCTTTATTGCAGCGCTGGGAGATACGGGGGATAGCTCCTCCTAGCATGTCTCCCTGAATTGCTAAACAAGCCGTCCTTATATAGTCATTGGACATACATATTCATTGAGTACATACATGTATATTCATGAGGCTGCGTATGTATGACATCATTCTTCCAGAAAGTTTCCCTGCATGCATACAAAAATGTGGTGGTGGTTTCTGGGGGTCGTTTACTTCTTCCAACAATCTTCATCACTTCTGGTAGTCTTTGAAGCACGCACAGTAGATAACGCTTACAACAGCTTAATTGGTTCAGTAACACTGCAGGCATAATCATCCTGTCCTTCTACTTATCAGTTAGCTTAGCTGAAGCCCATCCTGGACACCTGCTAGTTTCAGATACTCTTTATCTACATGTCCTGTTTTTCTATCCTGTTTTTCTTACACTTATTTTTGTACTAAGGTCATAAGGACCTAAAACTACGCCGACTACAATGGTTTATCTTATACAAGGATTCTCATTCTGTTCTCTAACTGCACTCTGACTATATAATTTTTCTCTGTGAAACATGTACCTCAGTTATTTTCCATTACTACTGTTACAAAGCCATCAAACTTAACATTACTTAGAACTGATTCTACTTATTTACAAAGGTTTGTATTTCATTTTGTGCCTCCTTCTCTCATTGCTCTCTACAACTACCTGAAAGAAGGTTGTACTGAGGTGGGGGTCAATCTCTTCTCCCAAGTAACAAGTGATAGGACAAGAGGAAATGGCCTCAAATCAGGGGATGTTTAGGTTGGATATTAGGAACAATTTCTTCACAGAGAGGGTATTCAGGTATTGGAACAGGCTTCCCAGGGCAGTGGTGGAATCACCATCCCTGGATATGTTCAAAAACCATGTAGATGAGGCCCTCAGTGGAATGGTTTAGTGGTGGCCTTGGAAGTGCTGGGGGAATGGTTGGACTTGATGATCTTGAAGGTCTTTTCCAACCTGGTTGATTCTATGATTCTATCCACATCCCCAACCCCATCCCTATTCTCATCCCTGTTTGCATACCTATCCACAGCCCCAGCCCACAGTAGGTTCCCTGCTCTCCTCCAGGCTTTTCCTGGGCACACAACCCCTTTTCCTCATTGTTTACCTGACTTTCCATTGCTGTTTCCCGTTCGGTGGCTCACATGTGATGCCAAAGCACCTCTGCAACACTCTCTTCTTTTCACATTCCTTCCCTAGGCTCTGGCTCCGACAGTGCTGAGCAGCCCCAGGCTCTCCCTGGGTGGCTCTGCACAGTCACCTGCCTGCTCTGGTGCTATTAATAATCTTAAAAGACCTACAGAACATCTCCTAACTAGCTTAAATATATCTGCTGAGAAGTTATGGATGCCCCATCCCTGGCAGTGTTCAAGGCCAGGTTGGATGGGGCTTGGAGCAACCTGGTCTAGTGGAAGGTGTCCCTGCCCGTGGCAGGGGGTTGGAACTGGATGAGCTTTAAGATCCCTTCCAACTCAAACCAGTCTGGGATTCTACGATTCCAGTATTCCAAATGGTCTGTGCACAGTTTGGGAGCAGGAACCTACTGGAGCAGGAACCACCTGGGGAGGCTGTGGGATGCCCACGGGTGTTCATCAGCACATGGAGACACATGGGTGGTGCTTCTCCATTGACTTTAAGCACAGCAGGAGCTCCTGGCGGATCTTCAGGCCTGTCCCAAAGCTCTTGTACCACCAGTCAGATGTTTTCCTTGGAAGGCAGCTGGGAAATCAGTCCATCACTGCTTCACTGCTGCAGGAATGAGCTGGGACCACCCTGGGCTTGGGTGTCTGTCATGTGCTGTGTATGCCTGGGGAGCAAAATTGAATTTTATCCATCTATCACACTTACAACATAGAATCATAGAATGGTTAGGGTAATAAATACTGCAGCTGTTGATAGAGCAGACCCTGAGGAGGGGGTTGTTCTGGAGGGTTTCCAAGCAGTCCTGGTGGGGTTCTGGTTTTTTCAGCCTGGGCTCAGCACTGAGCTGCAGCAGGGCAGCCATCATCAACATGTCCAGCTATGCCAGCTCCATCTCTTCTCCTGATGGTTGGGATCTAATCTAATGCAAATTGTCTCATACTACTACAGCAGGGTACCACTACACTGCGCTGGGGACAGATTTGCTTCCCCTGCCCTGTCCCTGCTTCTGGCTGCATACCGAAAGCAGATTCAGCAGAGAAAGTGTATAAGGATAAGATTGATTTGGAGAAGCAAGCATGTGAATTGCAGGAGAAAATAGTTATGTTACGTGTCCCTGCCCATGGCAGGGGGGTTGGAACTTGATGATCTTAAGGTCTTTTCCAACCCTAACTATTCTATGATTCTATGTTGCTGTGCCAGAATAGACTATTAATGGATAAATTGGACACTTATCAAACAGTAGCCGAAAAAGCATCTGTTCAGGTTGCCCAATATAAATATCGAAAGCAAAGGGGTCAAGTAAACCAGAAAAAAATGCATGCAGTGATCACGGATGCAGGAATAAATTGGGACCCTGAGAAATGGGACTGGAATGTGTGGGGTTCAACCAAGTGAGTAGTTCAGAGGGTGAAGTGCTCGCTGGCATGATTTAGGGGCTTCAGGAATTAGATTGAATTCAGAAAATAAAAATTTGTAATGTTAAGCTCTGACTCATTTGTTCAGAACACCTTCCAAGGCACCAGTGGGGAAACTAATTTATTAAGGCTGCAACAAAACATTCCCCCATGGAAGGGGAATGGCCCGGTGCAGATTGACCCTGGTATATTTTACGGGATTGTGTTCAGCGTGTTAAGGAGGAGGGAATGCAGACTGCTGTTTTTATCAGAGATGCAGACACCACGCTGCAGACTGCACTATCAGCTCCAATCCAGAACAGGATTATTAGGACTGCACCATGTGTATAAAAGTGTTATGATGACTTTATTGGTAAATGAAACTGGAAACCCCATAGGAGAATTCATAGAAAAGATCCAGCAGTTAGGAGATTTGGGGGAATGGGGCCCCATACAAAACATGAGAGGTGATGTCGCGTTTAAAGGCAAGACAATTTGGCAGAAAATAAACCCCCTTGCATTACAGCTGGTCCTCAGATATTAGAGGGGCTGGGTGCGGCTAGGCTTAGATTCTGAGTGATGCCCAATTTACCACTATCACTCTGGTCGCATTTGATATATTGAACAATCA
Organism: Myiopsitta monachus; assembly: GCA_017639245.1. Classification (NCBI taxonomy): domain Eukaryota; kingdom Metazoa; phylum Chordata; class Aves; order Psittaciformes; family Psittacidae; genus Myiopsitta; species Myiopsitta monachus. Next base: position 7,093,002 of record CM029940.1, read on the forward strand.
CAATTCCAGATGCACTAATAGCACACTGCACCTTCAGTATAATCGTGCTTATGAACTAACATGGCCACACTGAAGGATTTGGTCACGTTCAGTGAGAAAACTATTACGATTAGCTACTTAAACAGTGCAGTTTATTAAAGCAACAGATACAGGTTTTTATAGATTGCTGATGATAAATACACTGTCTGCAAAAGCATGTGCAAATAATAGGTTATACAAATGCCCAATAAAGTTATGAATAACACAGCCTGACTTTAAAAGAAAAGAAAAAAGTGAAAAGTAACTCTATATAGAGATTCCTGATTTTCCCGGGGAAGCACTGAATACAGTGCAAGTCTTACCCAAAGTCGTCCCTATGGGGGGGGAAGAAAGGTCCATCCCGTTGACCGGTCCCAGGAGTCAAGGGTAATCTGCTGATGGAATTTTCCTCCACTCATCTACGATGATGTCTTCCCCCAATATTCCCCCTTTGTTGGGCCATTTTATACTATTTTTCACCTTCAAGGTTTGAGTGACTCTGGTCATGCATACCTTTATTATTATTGGTGTAAAATTCTCTCGCTTTGCTTTTAAAGGTATATACCACAAAGAATTCAAAGATCATGCTCAAAGAGGGGTGATCTCACTTTGAAGGCAGGTAGCATTAGAGATGGAGTTGTGGTTTTGTATTATAATGTGTTAAAATGCATTATAATGAAGCGAAGTTCACACAAAGGACAGCACTTTGTCAAAAGACGACAGAATGTTGGCTCAGGGTAGCAATTATGCAGATAATCCATTTCTAGTACTACCTAGTTTCCATCTCTGCTGGTGTTAGGACAGAGCATGGCTGCAGAATCTCCACTCTGCTCCATCCTCTGTCAATGTTGCCATGGGAACCTCTGTGGAGTGTACATTCCTGACACACTGGGTATAGCTGCATCTCCTCCAAAAGTCCATTTTTCATTTATGTGTGAACAATGCTACATTTTAAATATGTTTAATTTCTAATTATTCCACAGGTGATAACAGGAGGTGCAAAGTGAAAGAGAATTGACTCTCTTGGAAAGAAATGTTTGCTGGCTTGCTGGAAGATGGGATGACTCAAGATAAGATTGATGGGATTTCCAACAATGAAATGTGGAGATTGTACAGCAAACAGATGGGCGAGGACAGACTGTCGTTCTCATGTAGTGCCCTGGGTTCAGCTGTAGCAGTCACTTTTTCTCCTTCTTAGTAGCTAAAGTAGACTTTAGTCTGGGAACAGTGCTGACAACACCAATTATTTCAGTTCTTGCTAAGTAATGCTTACTCCGATCAAGGATTTTCTCAGTTTCATGCTCTGCCAGGGAGGAGGGGAAGCCAGGAGGAAGCAGAGACAGGACACCTGACCCAAACTAACCAAAGGGGCATTCCATACCACAGCACATCATGCCCAGTATATAAACTGGGGGGGAGTTACCTGGAAGGCTCAGATCGCTGCCCGGGTTGGACTGAGTATCGGTCAGCGGGTGGTGAGCAATTGTATTCTCTCCCCTTGTAATTTCCCTTATCATTAATATTATTGTGGGTAGCAGTAGTAGTTTTGTATTTCACCTTAGTTACTGGACTGTTCTTAACCCGTGGGAGTTACGTTCCTTGATTCTCCTCCCCATCCCTCTGGGATCGGAGGGAGGAAGAAGAGGGGGAGTGAGCAAGTGGCTGCATGGTTCTGAGTTACCAGATGGGCTTGAGCCACAACAGTTATATGTGGTGCCCAACATGGTGCGAGAACCCACGACCCTGAGAGTCTCATGCTCTACCGAGTGAGCACTGGCAGCCTATGAAGGGGTTTAAGCTGCTTCAGAAGTGATTGCCACTGAAGCACAGCTCCTCCTGGCACCCCGGTTGCCTGGCTGGGATGGACGTTCAAAAGGCAGGGTGTCCTCTTCACATCATGCAACCAATGCTACATGGAGTAATTAAGTGGGCCGCACTAATTACACAAAGCAACCACCAGATGGCTGGAAACATTTCTGTGCTCCACACCACTGTACGGAACACAATCTCGGGCCCTGAGAAACATGTCTTGTGGTGACATGGCACCCCAGACAGAATTGGGTCAGACTCATTTCCAGAACAACCTTATTGAAACTTGAATCAAAGAGCACAGCATCAAGCGGGTATATCTCATCCCCTATCAAGCACCAGCCTCTGGGAAAATCAAACAGTACAATAGGCTGTTAAAAACTACACTGAGAGCAATGGGGGGCGGGACTTTCAAACATTGGGATACACATTTACCAAAAGCCACCTGGTTGGTCAACACCAGAGAATCTACCAACAGGGTTATGCTTACAGAGCCCTGTTTAACACTGTCCAGCATCTTCAAAAGGAAAAAAACCTCTCTGGATCTGAGGGCGGAGTAATGGACAGCGCAGCTACTCCAGTTCCAAGTACAGCAGCTACATCACCACCAGCGACAGGTACAGCCACAACTCAAACCCCAGTGACAAGTACAATGGGGCCCTGAGCAACACCAAGCCTTTGAGCAAACTAAACGTGAGATAGTTCGTGCAGTAGCCCTCGGACCAGTCCGGACTGGGCCAGATGTTAAAAATGTACTGTACACCGCAGCTGGGGAGAACCGTCCTACCTGGAGCCTCTGGCAGAAAGCTCCAGGGGAAACTCGAGGTCGACCCCTCGGCTTTTGGAGTCGGGGATACAAAGGATCTGAGGCCAGATACACCCCAACTGAAAAAGAGATATTGGCAGCCTATGAAGGGGTTTGAGCTGCTTCAGAAGTGATTGGCACTGAAGCACAGCTCCTCCTGGCACCCCAGTTGCCCATGCTGGGCTGCATGTTCAAAGGCAGGGTCTTCTCTACACATCATGCAACTGATGCTACATGGAGTAAGTGGGCCGCATTAATTACACAATGAGCTCAAATAGGAAATCCCAGTCGTCCGGGAATTCTAGAAGTCATCATGGACTGGCCAGAGGGCAAAGATTTTGGAAGGTCACCAGAGGAGGAAGGAGTGATGCGTGCTGAAGAGGCCCCACCATATATTGAACTGTCAGAAAGTGAAAAGCAATATGCCTTATTTACTGATGGGTCTTGTCTCATTGTGGGAAAGCACCGTAGATGGAAGGCAGCAGTATGGAGTCCTGGACAACAAGTTGCAGAAACTGCTGAAGGGGAGGGTGAATCGAGTCAGTTTGCAGAAGTGAAAGCCATCCAGCTGGCCTTGGACATTGCTGAACGAGAAATGTGGCCTGTACATTATCTCTATACTGACTCATGGATGGTGGCGAATGCCCTGTGGGGGTGGTTGCAGCAATGGAAGCAGAGCAACTGGCAACGCAGAGGTAAACCCATCTGGGCTGCTGCACTGTGGCAAGATATCGCTGCCCGCGTACAAAACCTGGTGGTCAAGGTACGCCACATAGATGCTCATGTACCCAAGAGTCGGGCTACTGAGGAACACCAGAACAACCAGCAAGTGGATCAAGCTGCTAAGATTGAAGTGGCTCAGATGGACTTAGATTGGCAACATAAGGGTAATTATTTTTGTCCCGGTGGGCCCATGACACTTCAGGCCATCAGGGCAGAGATGCAACATACAGATGGGCTCGTGATCGAGGGGTGGACTTAACAATGGACACTATTGCCCAGGTTATTCATGACTGTGAAACATGTGCTGCAATTAAGCAGGCTAAACGGTTAAAGCCTCTTTGGTATGGAGGACGATGGCTGAAGTACAAATATGGGGAGGCTTGGCAGATTGATTATATTACACTCCCACCAACCCACCAAGGCAAGCGTCATGTGCTTACCATGGTGGAAGCAACCACCGGATGGTTGGAAACATCAGCTGTGCCCCACGCCACTGCCTGAAACACTATCCTGGGTCTTGAGAAACAGATTTTGTGGCGACACGGCACTCCAGAGAGAATTGAGTCAGACGATGGGTCTCATTTCCGGAACAACCTGATAGATACTTGGGCCCAAGACCATGGCATTGAATGGGTATATCACATCCCCTACCATGCACCAGCCTCTGGGAAAATCGAACGGTACAATGGGCTATTAAAAACTCCATTGAGAGCAATGGGTGGTGGGACTTTCAAACATTGGGATACACATTTACCAAAGGCCACCTGGTTGGTCAACACCAGAGGATCTGCCAACAGGGCTGGTCCAGCCCAGTCAGAACTTCTACATACTGTGGAGGGGGACAACGTTCCTGTGGTGCACATAAAGAATTTGCTGGGGAAGACAGTCTGGGTTATTCCTGCTTCAGGTAAAGGCAAACCCACTCGTGGGATTGCTTTTGCTCAGGGACCCGGATATACTTGGTGGGTAATGTGGGAAGATGGGGAAGTCTGATGTGTACCTCAAGGAGATTTGATTTTAGGAGAAAACAGCCAATGAACTCAATTGCATGCAGTTGCCTGCTATGTAATTTTTTTTATATATAGCCCATCAACTAGATGTCTTCAAGTCATCTGCGACTGGCCCTCAGACCATCATCCCAACAAAGAACAAACTTTGATGAAACCAGACGAGTTCTGCAGTAAAGGAACAATCGGCATCAGCAGGCAACGATCCAACACTGCACACAGCCTCCCCTGCTCTGAAAGACTGTTACAAAAGATGGAGCCTGACATCACGGACTGGATGGACTCAGCAGCTTTATAGGGATTGGTCCATGCACTAAGGGATTATATCTCTCCATCTGTGTGTGTGTGTGTATGTATATATATATGTATGTGATGGTATACTGAAAATGTGGGATCTGAGCATGATGTGAATTGTATGGAATAAGGGGTGGATTGTCATGGGTTCAGCAGCAGCAGTCATTTTTCTCCTTCTTGGTAGCTGGTGCAGCACTGTGTTTTTAATTTCGTGCCCGGGAGCAGCGCTGATAACACCAGTGTTTTCAGTTACTGCTTGACAATGTTTTGGTCTGGCCAAGGAATTTGAGTCTCATGCTATGCCGGGGAGGAGGGGGAGCCGGGAGGAAGCAGAGACAGGGTGCCTGACCCAAACTGACCAAAGAGCTATTCCATGCCACAGCAGGTCATGCCCAGGATGTAAAATACTGGGGGTAGGAACCCGGAAGTGGCTCTCTCTCTCTCTTGGCTCGGTCGGGTGGTGAGCTGTTGTATCCTTTTCCCTTGTATTTGCCTTGTCAGTATTATTATTATTGGTGGTAGCAGTGGTAATTTGTATTATATCCCAGTTGCTGGACTGTTCTTGTCTCGGCCCGTGGGAGTTACATTCTTTCGGTTCTTCTCCCCATTTCCCCCCCATCCGAGTGGGGGGGGGGGAAAGGGAGGGAGAAGTGAAATTTACAGCTTAAACCACGACATTGTTTCTCATAAACCATTTTGGGTTTTATTCAGACTTTTTTGCCCCACTTCAAATTGCATAAAAATGTCATTAAATAACAAAGGAAGAGATTCCTTTCCTCCTTCCCAAACCTCCCATGCGAAGTCAGAAATGAGTCCTTATTCAAGTGAAGGAGTATGATGACAAGTTAACACAGTTATTTTGTCTGACTTTCCCAGAGTACAAAGGTAATAGATACAAGAATAAACAACTTCTGCTTTTAATACTACCGGGGATCTGCAAGACAGTATTTCTCTCCACTAAGTTACATATTTTTCCTGAAAGCTGAAGTGTTTGTTGGTAGCTGAAAGGCAGACATCTCACTCTTTCAGATACTCTGTTCACATCTTTAATTCAGTGACAGATAAAAAGTTATTCCCGTTTTAACTTGTTACTCAACCATGTTTCAAATTGGCAAAGCTTAGACAGACATTTGGTAATGCTCCAGACTTCCACTTCTGTTGAAATCAACAGTAAAACTGAGATCAACTGGAACAAGACTGAAGTTATGAAGTAACCTTTAGAACTAAAACAAATAATGTTATAAATATTGGTGGATGGTTAAACAAACTCATGAAAATCTATATATCAGGATAGATGTGCCCTTTAGGGCACAGCTTTGAAATAGCACTTTTAAGTTGGTCGAGAAATACTGCTCCAGCTTGTAAAATTGTTTCACTTTGGAAAGCTCCAAATGTGACAAATCCTCTGCATTTATCTGAACACTAAGATCTATCTTGTACATAAAACTTTTATCTGATGATCTCTCTCCAAAATAACACATAACTCTAGACATCAAAATTTTGTCTATAAAAAGGAAGAAAGGAAATGCAGATACTTTCATAACTTAAGATAAAGCATTATTTTCTGTTATTTCTTCTGCAGTCTTTGCACTCATGGAAATAACTGTAGTGAAACATTTAATGTAAATTATTTGATCTGAGACACTATAACTGGAGAGAGCATGTGCAATGAAAATATTTATAGAAAACTGATATTCAACAGTTTCTAATAAATTTTATATGCATTTCCTAAACACTGATTATAAAAGTCCTTACCTAGCAATAATTTGATTCTTGGCTGTTATAAGATTAATTACAAATATAAGCTCAAAGCATGGAAGGAAATGGTCAGTCACAAGCCATCCTCAAGCTGGAATTCAGCAATAGCATTCAGGAATGTGTTTACCTTGTTCAAGAACAAGGTTCTGTCAAAGGCTGGACTGGTTTTTTCAACTTGAATAGTTGTGGTTTCTCCCATAGAATAAATAAGTTATTGAGTGAATAGCTAATTGTTTCTATAGAATACTTTTGTCGCATTTTATACATATCCTAGCCTCAAAATGCTGGAAAGAGCCAGTTACCTACATGGGGGGAAGGGGGGAGTGAGTGAACAGCTGAGTGGTCCTGAGTTACCAGCTGTGCTTAAGCCACAACAATCCTTTTTGGCACCTAACATGGGGCACGAAGGGTTGAGATAGATCAGACCAGAGTGTGTCAAAACAAATTTGTTATAAGCATTCATTGTATTGGATTAACAGCCACTCATCACAATGTTGATTTATTTGCCCTCAGAGTTGTTGCGCTTAGTTTCATTATGGTGTTCAATCTATGCATTTGTAAAGCATACAAATCTAATCCTGCAGCATCTGAAGTTGCTCGATAAGGTGCTAAAGCCCCCTCCTTTATTTCCCAGTATATGAGGGTCTCTGCTACTGTTAATGGTTTTATTTGCAAATTAGGAGTAGTCATCCTCATTAAAGGGATTTCCATGTCCCCAACTGGCCTGTTGTTCAATATCTGTAATGCTTCAGGCAAATGGTTTCTCCGTGTGTTTATAATTTGCCTCCCCCCAGTTTCTTCAACTGTTCCTTAAGCAAGCCATTCATCTGTTCAATTAATCCAGCAGCTCGTGGATAATACGGAATATGAAATATCCATTGTAGATTGCTCATATCAGCAAATTGTTGCACCTTCTGGTTTTTAAAGTGTGAACCATTGTTGCTCTGAATTTGCAAAGGAATGCCATAGTACAAAATAATCAATTTTAGTGTTTTAATTGAACCATCCTGGGATGCTCATCTACATGGATGTGTTATTAAATACCCAAAGTATGTATCAATGGCTGTACACACATCAACAACCCCGATGGGCTGGCAGAGGACCTATATAATCCATTTGCCAGATTTGCCCTGCTAATTTTGCCCAATTCAATTGTCCTCATACTATATGTGGTACAGTCCTTTGCTGTGAATGTTGGGGCTGTTCTGCTGACAGGCAGGGTATGCCACAACATGACCGCACACAAGCTGTATAACACACACAGTTTATTAAACAAGCACACTAAAGCAAACAAACACACTTGTTGCTGTAAAAGTCGGTCAGAGAAACTCTCAGACTCACTTTGGAGTTTTAGAAAGCAGGCATTCTTTCTTGCAGCACTGAGTGCACATGCATATCATTTCACAAAGGTGAGCGCACCCAATACTTGCTGACAGCGGCTATATATTCAGCATGCTCATGCGTATTCATAGATTTTCTAGGAACTAATTATAACATTCGCATCCTAATTATGCATGTGCTTTCTTGCTGAGTGGGGGTCTTTCGTGGTCATCAATAGTCTTCCTTACTGTGTTTACTGAATGACCTCAGTGCTTGCACGCAGTCCTAGCACCCAGCCAGCAGCTGGTATGTCCTTGCTTCTGTTCCAGTCTCGCTCCACCCTGGGCGTTGCTCTGTCATCTTGAAGGCTAGCATCCATGGTCTTACTTACTGTCTCCTTAGTTGTTATCAGTCCCATGATATTCCTTCCCCCATGTCCTGGTTTAAGCCCCCCCCCACGCAGTTTTACTCACTCACTCACTCCCCTCTTTCTTCCCCCAGTCCCTCGGGGATGGGGAGGAGAATCAAAAGAATGCAACTCCCACAGGTTGAGATAAGAACAGTTTAGTAACTAAGATATAACACAAATCACTACTACTACCACCAATAATAATACAAGAGAAATACAAAGAAAGAGAATACAACTGCTCACCAAGCCTGACCCAGCCAGTGCACCCTCCAACAGTGAACCCCCCAATACCAAAAACCTGACCATGCCATGCACCCCCAGTCCACCACCACACCCTTCCAGGTCTCTGCCCTCCAGCTTCACATCCTGGACATGACGTGCTGTGGTATGGAATAACCTCTTTGGTCAGTTTGTGTCAGGTGTCCTGTCTCTGCTTCCTCCTGGCTTCCCCTCCTCCCTGGCATAGCATGAGGCTCAGAAAGTCCTTGGCCAGACAAAACATCACCAAGCAGTAACTGAAAACACTGGTGTTATCAGCGCAGTTCCCAGGCACGAAATTAAAAAACACAGTGCTGCATCAACTACCAAGAAGGAGAAAAATGACTGCTGCTGCTGAACCCATCAGCCGAACATTCCTTTCTCTCTACATGTTAGTAAGTTAGAACAGTTTGGCCTATTCTACTATGTTAAAGACACACACACTATTGTCAGTTTAAGATTTAAGGTTACACACTAGCATAAACATATATATACAGTAAATAAGTACAATGAAGCAAATCAGAGATACAAGTAAAGTACAGGGGAAAATTAGCAATGCATCAAATCATTACTGCATAGACAGAACAGAAATTAAGAAATGCATCACCGGTTACCACTGATTCATCATGCAGGTCCACACTTCCAGCTGGGAAGCCCTGTTGCAGACAATACGAGGAGTCTCAGGTAACTGGGAAAATTCCTACAGTGTGTCCACCCATAGGTGAGGCTTTGGATTTGGCTACAAGAGGGTCCTGCTTTTATACCCTTAAAAAACAACCAGCTTTATGCCAAACCTGAATATAGATGTACAGAACTGGGATCAGTGGGGAATAAGTAATTAGGGATGGGTTATTTGGGAGGAGACTGGGGTGGAAAAAGAGAGGTGTAAGGACAGTAAAAACAAGAGCCAGGAAAGATCAAAAGGAATAAGGTATGCAATTCATATTACTGGTGCTGCACAGAGGTGCCTGTCAGGCAGCCCTGAGATTCATCACCACAGCTAGGGCAGGAGTTTATAGAACTGAACCTGTTGTTTTGACCATATCACAAACCTCCAGCCTGTTTCCCTGTTCAGGAAAACAGGGGTAGAGGCAGGCAGGCAGGCAGGCTGCTCTTCCTGACCAGCAAGGGGACAGCTACCTAGCACACAAGTCCTGGTTGTTGTGCCTTCTACACCCACCACCAGCACAGGCAGCTGCCTACTTCCTAACAGGCTCTTCAGTTAGCTAGTCTTAAAATTTTCTTTAAGTTTCTGGTTCTTTAGTGGCTTGCTTTCTTTCTGTAGTTGAAAAACTCTAGAAATCAGACTGACAGTGTGCACAATACACCAACTGCCTTATCTGATGAAAGTTGATACCAAAAAGGTTCAAAGCAATGGCCATGTAGGCTCTGTAATTTGCTCACAGACTAACTGCATTCTTCTTCAGCAGTATTTAAAGAGAGCACTTTTTTATAAATCTAAATTTTATTATACAGTATTGGATTTAAGCAGGAGTCAGTGCCATATATTTTCATGATAAGACCATGTTAAAAACATAAAATAACTTGATAAAAAAACTTGAAGGGGGTTTATTTTTCTTTTGCAGTAACATGAAACAGATCCCCTTCCAATTCTCCAGTGATGAACATAATCAATACTTACTTGGTTTCTAATGAACCATTGTAAAATGCTTCAACTTAAAAAAAGAAATTAAATTTGTTTCACATAAAGAAAGCAAAAAAGGTCTGAAACAAGAACTGAATTTGAACATTCCCTTTTAGGGCCTGTGTAAGGCCACAACAATACCACATAGAGCCAAGAATTGCACAGTCCATTCAAAAACAAAACTTTATATGGCAACTGATTTTCATCACGTTATGTAATAACAGTATTACAAACTGAATGAAAAAGCTCTTATCTGGAGGAAGAGGAAAATAATTAAAAACCAAAAAGACATAAAAAAAAAAAAAAAGGACAATGTGCAATTTTTAAGAAAAAAAGCAGGGAAGGACACACCACTTCAGCTGCATGCCTAACATGTACTGTCAGTACAACTCACAACTCAATGGTAAAGCATTATGCAGAAAGAGGAAACTCTACTTTGTTATTCATCTGCATTTTAATTCAGTAAAAAGGTAATCATCCAAGCTTGTGATTCTTTAGCTCCACTTGAAAATAAAATGTGGAATTTAATCCCAGAGGAGTTTTCTTATTATTTACTGTATGGTTTGGATATTCAATATTTAAAATATTAAAATATATATAATATAATATAATATAAAAAATAATATAAAATATTCAAGCTCATTATGTAATTAGTGCAGCCCACTTACTCCATGTAGCATCAGTTGAATTATGTGTAGAAGAGACCCTGCCTTTGAACATCCAGCCCAGAACGAGCAACCAGGGTGCCAAGGAGGAGCTGTGCTTCAGTGCCAATACTTCTGAAGCAGCTCGAACGCCTTCATAGGCTGCCAATATCTCTTTTTCAGTTGGGGTATAGCTGGCCTCAGATCCTCTGTATTCCTGATGCCAAAAGCTGAGGGGTCAACTTCGAGTGTCCCCTGGAGCTTTCTGCCAGAGGCTCCAGGTAAGCCCACTCTCCCCTGCTGCGGTGTACAGTATATTTTTTATACCTGGCCCAGTCCGGACTGGTCCGAGGGCTACTGCATGAACTCTCTCTCATTTAAGTTTTTCAAAGCCTTGTTATTTGTTGCGTTAAAGGGGGAAGATAAACCCCTCACTTTATAAAAGGGGGCCAGGAACAGCCCTAATATACAACTATCAGTCCAAGCGCGTCTGATATCGGATTCACTGATAGTACACAAGCAGTTATAACTATCAGTCCGAGCGCGTCTGGTATCGGATTCACTGATAGTACACACTCAGTTATAACTATCAGTCCGAGCGCGTCTGGTATCGGATTCACTGATAATGCACCACACCACAGGTTGCTCACAAACTCTCACAGCCACACTGAGAGAGATGAGGTTGCAATTTATTGATGCAACAGGTACAGGCTCTTATGGATTGCCGGTGATAAATATTGCCTGCAAAGCACGTGCAAATAATAGTTACATGAATACAAGCGCTTGATAAAGTCAACACAGCATAGCTCTAAAATATACAGGTGGTAGTAAAAGTAACTCTGTAGATTTTCTAAGTTTTCCCAGGGAAGCACTGGATACAGTGCAAGTCTTACCCACAGGCATCCCTATGGGGGGGGAAGAGAGGTCCAGCCCGTCGTCGTGGACCTGTCCCAGGAGTCTGTTGATGTTATCTTCCTTGACTCGTCCACGATGGGTCTTCCCCAATATCCCCCTCTCTCTTGGGTCATTTTATATTATTTTCACCTTCAAGGTGGAGCTTGAGTGACTCTAGTCATACATACCTTTATTTCTATTGGTGCAAACGTCTCTCGCTTCAATTTAAAGGTATATGACACCGAAAATTCAGAGCGCATGCTCAGAGAGGGGTGGTCTCATTTTGGAGGGGGGTCGCATTGGAGATGGGTGTGTATTTTAGCATGTAAATGCATTATAATGACATTATAATGAAGCAAAGTTCACACTGAGGACGGTATTCTGTCAAATGATGACAGGCCGCTGGCTCAGGGTAGCAAGTATGCAGCTTATCAGTCTCTTGCACCACCTAGTTCCCATTTTTGCTGAAATCAGGACAAAGCGTAACCTTGAGATCTCCAACTCTACCCTCCGCCTGTTACAGGAACCGCTGTGAAATGCACATTCCTGGCATACCAGGTGTGACTGCATCCCACCACCCCCCCCCAGAGGCCCTGAGGGTCTGTTTTTCCCCTATGTGTGGAAAATGCTGCATTTCAAATACAAATTTAAAATTATCCTACATTTCCTAATTATTCCACATTATTGCACAGGGTCCATTTGAAATCATTATTCTTCTGGGTCACATGATAGAGAGGGCTTACATTCAGACTGTAATTTGGGATGTGCATTCTCCAGAACCCAACAGCAGCCAAGAAAGCTTGTGTTTCTTTCTTATTAGTTGGTGGAGACATTGCTGTTATCTTGTTGATCACATCTGTGGGGATCTGGCGACGTCCATCTTGCCATTTTATTCCCAAAAATTGAATCTCCTGTGCAGATCCCTTGACCTTACTCCGTTTTATGGCAAAACTGGCCTTCAGAAGGATTTGGATTATTTTCCTCCCTTTCTCAAAAACTTCTTCAGCTTTATCACCCCACATGATAATGTCATCAATGTACTGCAGGTGTTCTGGAGCGTGCCCCTGTTCCACTGCAGTCTGGATCAGTCCATTGCAGATGGTAGGGCTGTTTTTCCACTCCTGGGGCAGTCCATTCCAAGTGTACTGGACACCCCTCCAAGTAAAAGGGAAATGTGGCCTGCAATCTGCTGCCAAAGGAATCGAGAAAAATGCATTGGCAATCACAGTTCTGGCATCACATTTGGCTGTCTTTGACTCCAGTTCATACTGAAAGGAGGACGCACAAAAGCACAAAATGTAATCAGTTCTAAATGCCAAGGATGATACCTCCTGGGGGTTCGAAGAAATATGGAAAAAGTTAACTTCATGGTTACCCAATCTCTCCTGGTTAAGGTAACTGGTTGCAGGAATATTAATGTTAATTGTTTTCATATTGATTACTTGTGGTTTGGTACAATGTTCCTTATGGTACTGTAAACAATCTCTAATAAGATGGCTTTGTAATGGGGTGCATGAGGGTGGTTTTAGGTCCATAGGACCTTAGTACTAAAAGTGTAATGTTAAGGACTGCCAGCGGGTATGAATGTTGTAAACAACTCTCAAAGACCATCATCACCTTTTGTGTACCTACCGGAAACTTGTGTAACCTCATGAATATGGATGTATGCCGGGTGACTGTAAAAGGATGGCCTGTGAGGCAATACGGGGAGACACGCTTGGAGGAGCTATCCCCCATGTCTCCCAACATCGCAATAAAGAATACCTGCTTGTCAACTTGAAACTTTGTTGGCGAGTTCCTGGAGTTTTCTCAGAATCAATACTGGAGTTCTAGCATGTCCGGTACGGCAGCACTCAAGGGTGGTGTGACTTCATTCAGGCCACAATAGTATACTGTTAGTCTCCTCTCTCCGTTAGACTTTCATACTGGCCATATGGGGCTATTAACGGGTGAGCAAGTCCTGCTGATCACTCCTTGGCTCTCCAGTCTATGGATCAGCTTATGGATGGGAATCAGGGAGTCTCGGTTGGTGCGATATTGCTGCCGGTGCACTCTTGTGGTCACAACTGGCACTTGTTGTTCTTCCACCATCAGCACCCCCACAACAGAAGGATCCTCTGAGAGACCAGGCAAGGTGGACAGCTGCTTCATTTCCTGCATCTTCAAGGCAGCTATACCAAAAGCCCATCATGGCAGTCAGGTGAAGTTCCCGATGACTGGAAAAAGGGAAATATAACCCCCATTTTCAATAACGGGAAAATGGATGAGCTGGGGAACTACAGACCAGTCAGCCTCAACTCTGTGCCTGGCAAAATCTTGGAGCAGATTCTCCTGGAAGGCATGCATGCTGAGGCACATGAAAAACAAGGTGGTTGGAGACAGCCAGCATGGCTTCACTAAGGGGAAATCCTTCCAGACCAATCTGGTGGCCTTCTATGATGGGGCTACGGAACTGATGGACAAGGGTAGAGCAGTTGATGTCATCAGGATGATCAGGGGACTGAAACGCCTCCCGTATGAAGATAGGATGAGAAAGTTGGGGCTGTTCAGCCTGGAGAAGAGAAGGCTGCATGGAGACCTCATAGCAACCTTCCAATATCTGAAGGGGCCTATAGGGATGCTGGGGAGGGACTCTTCATGAGGGACTGTAGTGAGAGGACAAGGGGTAACGGGTTCAAACTTAAACAGAGGAAGTTAAGATTGGATATAAGGAAGAAATTCTTTACTGTAAGGGTGGTGAGGCACTGGAATGGGTTGCCCAGGGAAGTTGTGAATGTTCCATTGCTGGCGGTGTTCAAGGCCGGGTTGGACATAACCTTGGACAACATGGTTTAGTGGGAGTTGTCCCTGCCCATGGCAGGGGGGTTGGAACTAGATGATCTTAAGGTCCTTTCCAACCCTAACTATTCTATGATTCTATGATACCCTTCTGGCTTTTGATGTACCCTCTCCTGAGATATTCTATGCCAAGGATGCATGGAGCCTCTGGACCAGTCACAATGGGGTGCTTTTGCCACTTCCAGTCAGGCTGATTTCAGCCTCCAGTGCAGTCAACTCTTGGGATCCTCCTGTCACTCCAGAAATACAAATGGGTTCCACCCCTTGACACCTTGATGGCATCAGGATACACTGTGCACCGGTATCTATTAGAGCCTTGTACTCCTATGGGACTGATGTGCCAGGCCATCTGATCCACACAATCCAGTAAACCCAACTGTCCCCTACCTCCACCTGGCTGGAGACAGGTCCTCTCTAATAGTGATCACAACATTGGTCACTTAAGTCTTGTAGAAAGGGATTAGTCTTCTTTATCACAGGAGCTGGAGTAAAATCATCTCTTCCACTCCATCTGGGAACCTGCTCACCAGAGACTGAAGCCACAGCTTTCATGGGATGATCATCCTTGACCTTTGTTCTCCTCCTCAATTCACACACCTGTGCCTCCAGAGCTGAGGTAGGTTTTCAATCCCACTTCATCATATCTTCTCCATGATCCCGCAGGTAAAACCATAGGGTGGCCCACAGCGTCTACCTCCTATATCTTTTCTCTTGAGCAGTAGGACACCTTTTGTTAATAGTTGAGAAGTGGGTTGGTACATGTGGGAAGCTGGATAGATCAGATAGGTCGTCTCTCAATTGTTTAAACTCCTGGGTCAGGAGTTTTTCCACAGCTGAAATGATGGAAGGGGTGAGATTGTCTTCGAACTCTCGGAGTTGATGAATCATTTCATCCACTGTTGGTGGTACTTTGTCATTCCAGGTTATTGATGCCAATGAGTGGACATATGACGATGGTGCATTCTGTGTAAATTTCCACAACATGGTCACGTACATTTGACTTCATTTGGATGTATGGATGCATTCCCAGCATCTAGCCTGCGATAGATCATCTCTACAATGGGTGATTCCCTCAGAGAGTGGATGCCCTTTTCTAGAGTAGTCCACTTGGCCGAACGACTCATAACATCATCCTTGTATGGAAACCTTTCTTTCACAGCTGCCAAGAGCCACCTCCAAAGGCTGAGGGACTGTTTCTCTTTTGCAATTTCTTTGTCAATTCCCCCTTCCCTAGCAAGTGATCCCAGCTGCTTAGCTTCCCTAAATCTAGTTCGTGACTGTCAGCCCCATTGTCCCAGCATCAGAGCAACCAGGTGATGATGTGCTCCCCTAGATGATGGGTAAAATCTTTTTGCATATACCGTAGCTCAGTTGAGGTCTGGGGTTGAGAAAGTCACCTCTTCTTCTTCTTCTGATCTACATATTAATAACTCTTGTTCAGATGCTGTCCCGTGTAGTAAGTGCATTAGTTCTTCATCTTTCTTCACTGTATGGATTGCTTTTCGTGCCTCTTGTTTGCTTTTCCCCTTGCACACAGAGGCAACCAGTATTGGCATGAACTGGCCCTCTGGTTTAGCTGCAGTGATTATCACTGTGGTTGGACTGGCTGCAGTATCTGTTGTTGGGGTTGGTGCAGCTGCTGTGCTTGGGGGTTGAGTAGAACCAGCAGCTGCACTGTCTGCTGCTGTCATGGTTTGAGTAGCTTCTGAACTTGTCCCTGGGGTTGGTTTAGTTGCTGTGCTTGGAGTTGGAGTAGCTGCTTTGTCTGCTGTAGTCAGAGTTTGAGTAGCTGCTGTACTTGTCATTGGGTGTCCTGGGTTCAGCAGTAGCAGTCATTTTTCTCCTTCTTAGGACCTTCTGCATTGCTGTATTTTTGACTTTCAGCCTGGGAACAATGCTGATAACACCAATGTTTTTAGGCGTTGCTAAGTAACATTTACTCCAACCAAGGACTTTCTGAGTCTCATGCTCTGCCAGGGAGGAAGGGAAGCCGGGAGGAAGCAGAGACATGACACCTGACCCAACCTAGCCAAAGGGGTATTCCATACCAACCCCCTGTGCTTAAACCACAACACTGGGGTTGGTGTAGCTGCTGTATTTGGAGTTAGAGTAGCTGCATTGTCTGTTGCTTTGCCATCAGATCCAGAGACATCTTTTTCCCTTTGAAAGTGCTGGATAGTGTTGAACAGGGTTCTGTAAGCATAGCCAAGCCCCAGCATGTTGCCATGATTTGTCCCTCTCTGGAATGACCAGGATGACAACACACCTCGTTTAAGTATTTTACTAGTTTTTCTGGATTTTGCATTTGTTCAGTGGTGAAGTTCCAAAGCACTGAAGGGGCCCAGTGGCCTAGATACTTGCCCATACTATCCCACACACCCTGCCACTCATGACTGTCCAGTCTCGGGGAAAATCTCTTGGTCCTCCTATGTTGTCATCTACCCTAGACAAGACCCAAACCCAACTCTTCTTAACTCTCGAGACCAGACAAAATGGTTGTGGGTAAAACACACTCTGTATGTGTGTCAACATAGTGATCCCCATCACAATCAGCAGGCAGGTCTCAAGGGTATCTAAAGGCCATTCAAAACCTTCAGAACTCTCAAATGATGCTGTAAATAGTCTGGTGGCGGGGCTGGGAGCATAAGGGAATGCCTCCTTCACAGGTTGACCACCCAAGGAGGGAAAAAAAGATGTGCAATTGCTAAACACTTCCATTATATACCTCCCAAAGTATAGAGATGGTGACCACACTGGGAACACAAGCCAGATCAATTTCATGATCAATGATTCTATTGTATTACAAGTCATTACCATAAACTACAATGAAACAAGAACCTTAGCCCAAGCCCTCCAGCTGATAACCACTAAGACAGCAAATACCGGATCTAAGTAAGGTAGGACATGCTGAAACTGTGAGATCAAGAGCAACAACTTGGAGAGCCAATAAATCAGCATTTTGACGAGTGACTATTAATCCGCAACAATGAATGCTTATCACAAATACCATTAGACACACTCCAGTCAGATCTGTTGTTATCTCAACCCTTTGTGCCCCACATAGGGCGTCACAAAGAACTGTCATGGTTTAAGCCCAGCAAGGAACTCAGAACCACACAGCTGCTCCCTCACTCCTCCCTACCCCCCCTTCCTCCCCCCAGCTCCCCGAGGGATGGGGAGGAGAATGGAAAGAATCTAACTCCCAGGGGTTGAGATAAGAACAATACAGTAACTAGGGTATAACACAAAACCACTACTGCTACCACCAGTAATAATAATGATAAGGGAAATAACAACGGAAGAGAATACAACTGCTCACCACCCGTCGACTGACACCCAGCCTGACCAGAGCAGCGATATGGCCCTTCTGGGGAACTCCACCCAGTTTATATACCGGGTATGATGTGCTGTGGTATGGAATACCCCTTTGGTTAGTTTGGGTCAGGTGTCCTGTCTCTGCTTCCTCCCAGCTTCCCCTCATCCCTGGCAGAGCATGAGACTCAGAAAGTCCTTGGTTGGAATAAACATTACTTAGAAACACCGAAAAACATCGCTGTTATTAGCATTGTTCCCAGGCTCAAAGTCAAAAACAGCTCTGCAGCAGCTACTAAGGAGAAGAAAAATTACTCCTACTGCTGAACCCAGGACACCATGCAGTTACCCACAGTCGTGGTTTAAGCCCCCCACCCACGCAGTCTTACTCACTCACTCACTCACTCCCCTCTTTCTTCCCCCAGTCCCTCGGGGATGGGGAGGAGAATCAAAAGAATGCAACTCCCACAGGTTGAGATTAGAACAGTTTAGTAACTAAGATATAACACAAATCACTACTGCTACCATCATTAATAATACAAGAGAAATACAAACAAAAAGAATACAACTGCTCACCAAGCCAGACCCAGCCAGTGCACCCCCCAACAGTGAACCCCCCAATACCAAAAACCTGACCATGCCATGCACCCCCAGTCCACCACCACACCCTTCCAGGTCTCTGCCCTCCAGCTTCACATCCTGGACATGACATGCTGTGGTATGGAATAACCTCTTTGGTCAGTTTGTGTCAGGTGTCCTGTCTCTGCTTCCTCCTGGCTTCCCCTCCTCCCTGGCATAGCATGAGGTTCAAAAAGTCCTTGGCCAGACCAAAACATTGGTGTTATCAGCACATCTCCAAGGCCCAAAAATCAAAAACACAGTGCTGCACCAGCTACCAGGAAGGAGAAAAATGACTGCTGCTGCTGAACCCATGACAATCCACCCCTTATTCCATACCATTCACGCCATGCTCAGATCCCACATTTTCAATATACCATCACATGTATATGTATGGATCCACACATGCACACAGAGGGAGAGAGATCATCCCTTTGTTCATGGACCAATCCCTATAAAGCTACTGAGTCCATCCAGTCCATGATGTCAGGCTCCATCTTTTGTAACAGTCTTTCAGAGCATGAGAGGCTGTGTGCAGTGCTCACACTTGTGAATAACCTGGGCAATAGTGTCCATTGCTAAGTCCACCCCTCGATCATAAGTCCACCCCTCAGTCATGAGTCCATCTGTATGCTGCATCTCTGCCCTGATGGCCTAAGGTGTCATAGGCCCACCAGGCTCAAAATAATTCACCCTTATGTTGCCAATCTAAGTCCATCTGAGCCATTTCTTTTTAGCCGCTTGTCATTGGGGACTCCATACAGCTGCCTTCCATCTCTGATGCTTCCAAAGCACAGGAGGGGTCCAGTGGACTAGATACTCGCACTTGCCCACACTGTCCCCCACACCCTGCCACTCATGACTGTCCAGCCTTGGGGAAAATCTCTTGGTCATCCCACATTGCAGTCCAACCCCAGTCAAGGCCCACACCCCACTCTGCTTAACTCTCGGTACCAGACAGAATGGTCCTGGGTAAAACACACTCTGAACGCATGCCAACATGGTGATCCCCATCAGAATCAGCAGGCAGGTCTCAAGGGTGCTTAAAGGCCATTCAAAACCATTGGAACTCTCAAATGAGGCTGCTGTACTTGTCACAGGGGCTGGTGTAGCTGCTGTGCTTGCCGGCTCTCTCACCACCAGCTGCTCTTTGTCTGAGTCCAGATCTTCCTCCTCTGCCTTGCTGGTGTAATAAAAACCAACATTGTAAATTTGCTGAGAGTAATGTTAACTGTGTAACTGAAGCAAGGCTGATACAATAAGGTTTGGGTAATTGTTAATTAAGTAAGGCCCATATGTGAAGTTTGGGTAATCATAAACTACAGATGTTCCTTTGTCTTTAAGAAACTGCAGAAACCCCCTTATCTATGTTCCTTTGTCTTTGAGACAAACTGTAGAAGCCCCCTTATCTATGAGACTGTAAATTCCCAAGGACAACTAAGAGGGGGGCAGAAGAAGCAGTAAGGGACATGCGCAGAGAAAGAAGGTAAAACGTTCAACCTTAAAAGTCTGTATAAAGGTCACTGAGGAAGACTCTTACTTCATCCCGAGACCCTCACCCAAGACCACCAGGAGACAGTGCGCATGCGGAAAAGACTTGCGAAACTAATTATCATGCGAAGTGGAAGCAAATTTACCTATTACAACATCTTAGTGAATATGCATGTATAAGCTCTGTAAAAGGAGTGACTGTGTGATCCTTGGTGTGCGTGCTGGCGGAGCGGAGACTCCCCGCGCACCCAGCGCTGTTTGCTTATTGCCTTTCCTATATGAAATTACAATAAATATCCATTTGATTTGGAATTGGTCTTTGAACATTTATAACACTGGGAAGTGCTGCGTGGTCTCCTGCATCCTCATGGGGCTCGGGCTCGCGGGGCTCTGAGGGCGACTGCTGGGCAATGCTCTCGGTCGCCGCGGGGCTGGGCTCGGCCGCCGCCTGCCCCCCCCCCCCCCCGCTCGGTGTCCGCGGGGCTCGGCTCGGGCTCGGGGCTCGGCTTCTCTGCCGTCTCCTCCGGCCGGTCGGTAGCCGCCTCCTCCCGCAGCTCGGCAGTCGCCGGGCTGGGCTCGGGGGGGGGGGGTTCAGCTCCTCTGCCGCCCCGTTCCCGGTCTCTTGATCCCCCGGGCCCTTCTCCCGGGCCGTTTCGGCCGCCGGCGGCTCCCGGGGCCGCCCCGCTGCAGCGTCCCCTCCTCCCTTCTGGAGCTCGCCTGTATTACAAGCCATTTCAATAGAGTACAATGTAACAAGAACCTTAACCCAAAACCCAGATGTGAAAAATGTTAAGATAAGAAATACCAGCTGCAAGTAAAGTATCATATGCTGAACCTGTGAGAACCAGAGCAACAACTTTGAGAGCCAATAAATCAACATTGTGAGGAGTGGCTATTCTGTCTTTATCTCAACCCTTGGAGCCCCACCTTGGGTGCCAAAAAGAACTGTTGTGGTTTAAGCCCCCCACCCACGCAGTATTACTCACTCACTCAC
The DNA here is from genome assembly GCA_017639245.1 of Myiopsitta monachus. Lineage (NCBI taxonomy): Eukaryota > Metazoa > Chordata > Aves > Psittaciformes > Psittacidae > Myiopsitta > Myiopsitta monachus. The sequence continues at coordinate 7,113,839 of CM029940.1, forward strand.
TCACTCACTCACTCACTCACTCCCCTCCCTCTTTCTTCCCCCAGTCCCGAGGGGATGGGGAGGAGAATCAAAAGAATGCAACTCCCACAGGTTGAGATTAGAACAGTTTAGTAACTAAGGTTACTAAATTTACTAGATTTACACAAATCACTACTACTACCACCAATAATAATACAAGAGAAATACAAAGAAAGAGAATACAACTGCTCACCAAGCCCGACCCAGCCAGTGCACCCCCCAACAGTGAACCCCCCAATACCAAAAACCTGACCATGCCATGCACCCCCAGTCCACCACCACACCCTTCCAGGTCTCTGCCCTCCAGCTTCACATCCTGGACATGACATGCTGTGGTATGGAATAACCTCTTTGGTCAGTTTGTGTCAGGTGTCCTGTCTCTGCTTCCTCCTGGCTCCCCTCCTCCCTGGCATAGCATAAGACTCAGAAAGTCCCTGGCCAGGCCAAAACATTGGTGTTATCAGCACAGCTCCAAGGCCCAAAAATCAAAAACACAGTGCTGCATCAGCTACCAAGAAGGAGAAAAATGATTGCTGCTGCTGAACCCATGACACCCATGCTTCATACAGAGCCTCTGAAAACACCAAAGAAACACACTTCTTATGAATTTGTTTTGTTTCTTTCTTTCTGTGCAACTCTGAACCGGACTAGTAATTACAGTCCATGGGATTATGTTTCCAGTAGCTGTTCTCTGCCCTGTCACTGTTTTTCCCCCTCCAAAAGTAGCCTTCATTATCCTTTGAAGCTTTTGACTGTTGCCACACCTGCAACACCATAGGCAGATATTACCAATGTCTACTGAAATCAATTATGCCAGACTGAATAAACACAATGATGAATTTTAAGGCCCTATAAATACCAGCCTAAAAAGGAGCAGAGAAGCCATCAGCAGAACACATTTCTCAACACAGCCATTGCAACCACAAGCTGGGTTAAGGAACTAAAAATGAAGAGTCCTTATGTAAGAGAAAGAAACTTTTGAGCACTCAGATCTGCTCCCCTCAGCAACGGGCCTACTCAAATTTCTATCCCACAAATCCATGAATCACTTCAAAGAGCCGTTTCTGCTCTCTCACATGCCAGGTCACCAATCTGTTCCTAGCAGACTTTCCTCAGGGCTCAGCCTTGCTCGTCTCCTCCTCTTACTTTCTGGGTTTTATTCTTCTTTTTCTCTACCTCAGGGAGCAACTTCCACAACGTATACCCTAAGCTCGCCCACAGAGAGGCCAGGAAGGTAACTGGTTTTTATTGTGTGCCCCTTCAGACACCCTACCCCATCTTCCTCAGCCGAGCACCTGCCATGGCTCCAGAGCCTTCTGGCAGCACCTACGCAACAAGCAGCTCATGACCAAGAGACCACACTTGAGGAAAGCTCCACAGCTGTTCTCCTGGCTGTTATAAACGGGCGAGCTCCAGAAGGGAGGAGGGGAAGCTGCAGCGGGGTGGCCCCAGGAGCCGCCGGCGGCCGAAACGGCCCGGGAGAAGGGCCCGGGGGATCAAGAGACCGGGAACGGGGCGGCAGAGGAGCTGAGCCCCCCCCCCCCCCCCCCGAGCCCAGCCCGGCGACTGCCGAGCTGCGGGAGGAGACGGCAGAGAAGCCGAGCCCCGAGCCCGAGCCGAGCCCCGCGGACACCGAGCGGGGGGGGGGGGGGGCAGGCGGCGGCCGAGCCCAGCCCCGCGGCGACCGAGAGCATTGCCCAGCAGTCGCCCTCAGAGCCCCGCGAGCCCGAGCCCCATGAGGATGCAGGAGACCACGCAGCACTTCCCAGTGTTATAAATGTTCAAAGACCAATTCCAAATCAAATGGATATTTATTGTAATTTCATATAGGAAAGGCAATAAGCAAACAGCGCTGGGTGCGCGGGGAGTCTCCGCTCCGCCAGCACGCACACCAAGGATCACACAGTCACTCCTTTTACAGAGCTTATACATGCATATTCACTAAGATGTTGTAATAGGTAAATTTGCTTCCACTTCGCATGATAATTAGTTTCGCAAGTCTTTTCCGCATGCGCACTGTCTCCTGGTGGTCTTGGGTGAGGGTCTCGGGATGAAGTAAGAGTCTTCCTCAGTGACCTTTATACAGACTTTTAAGGTTGAACGTTTTACCTTCTTTCTCTGCGCATGTCCCTTACTGCTTCTTCTGCCTCCCTCTTAGTTGTCCTTGGGAATTTACAGTCTCATAGATAAGGGGGCTTCTACAGTTTGTCTCAAAGACAAAGGAACATAGATAAGGGGGTTTCTGCAGTTTCTTAAAGACAAAGGAACATCTGTAGTTTATGATTACCCAAACTTCACATATGGGCCTTACTTAATTAACAATTACCCAAACCTTATTGTATCAGCCTTGCTTCAGTTACACAGTTAACATTACTCTCAGCAAATTTACAATGTTGGTTTTTATTACAATTCCCCCCTTTTTCTTTTCAATCCCTAATTTTCTGATTTTAATTTTAAAACTGCTTCTCTGGCTGCAGATAAAATTGCAGTGCCTTCTAATTCATCCATGGGATATTCTTCCTCCTGTTTGGTTAAACCTGTATATTGTTGTCTTAAAATCATGAATTGTACTGTTTCTATTCTGCTTTCTGTAGTTTCGATATAAGTTCCTTGTTCCATGGTCTTATTCTTTCCTAATTCACCTGTTATAATTTTGTTTGGACCCAATGCTTGAGGTACCTGTTTAACTTCTTTTCTAATCAATATTAAACCACCTCTATCTGTTCCAGGTTCACGTATCATCACCCCCCAAGTCTTTCCTATAGTCCAAGCCATACTTTCTGGTTGTAATATTTCCAGGGTTAAATTTTGACAGGTTCCGACATCATTTTACCCCTCCAGCATAGTCGTATGTGGGAGTTCTACAACCCTTGGGGGCTCACTTGACCTTAAGAAACTGGTCTGGATTAGATATTGACCAGGCAGTAGCTATGGTTTTGCAGCCTCAATATGCACAATAAAAATATCCAGGATAATTACAATAGGATTTTCATGGGTTGGAACTTGGACACCAATAAATGGCCTTGCCATTAGTTGCTCCCCAACTCCAGAGATCGTGCTGTCCACAAGCAGATCGAGGATGAGGCTTAAGAGCTCACAATTCGTGACATTAAATTTGGGAGCTCCCGATGTGATAGTTGCATGTATCGTCTGGGCATCTTCTAATCTGACCAATGTCCAGTTAAAAGGTTGGTGGTTTTGATTTCCCAATATATTCTTAACGAGGATTAAGATTAAGAAAACTGGAGTCTGACTCATTGTATAGATGTTCATTCAATCAAATGATAGTAGCTGCTGGCTAATCGCCCGATATCAGAAAATTATGTCTCCACAATAGTATCTCTCTGCCTTCCTTTGTCTACTCCTTTGCAGGGAGCAACAAGGTATTGGTTCTTCTCGGCAGCAGTGATATTCTTCAGGAGCTTCAGGCGTTCTCTACCACACTTATTTTGGCATAACATCTACCATGAGTCTTTATTCCAGATCTTAATCTATCTATCAATTCTCAATACTTGATTAATTTTCCCAGTTATTTATAATTGAGGTCCTTTCCAGGCAAATTCTAAAGTACACTGTCCTAAAAACTTTGTATGATATTAATCTGTCTCATATATTTTCTAATTTTCGGGTGCTGACAATCCCCCATCTGCAAAATAACTCCCCTAAAGTCTAGGCCCTATTGGTGTTTCTAACCCAGTCAAATTACCACATTCAATTCTTATTAATTCTCCTGATTGTTCTATCCGATCCCAGTCGAACCAATTATTTCTACATGTATCGCACCAAAAATCTTGTCCTGACCTGAAAATTACTTCATGATTACAAAGATAACATATAAAAGTAAAATATGGATTACATTCAATACTACGATGGATAGGACACCAATAATTTATAACAGTAATATCTGGACTTATATTAAATGACATAAGTTTTGATCCCTCCTAATTGGAGTTCGTCAAGTTCTCCTTATCTTTAGTTTAAAGTCTCCCGGTTTCGAAGTTACAGTCCAGTCCGTGGATGGCGGTTTAGTTCTGTCCATGGACGGCGGTTTCACTGGTCCTTTCACTTGGGTTGCATGAGTCCATCCTTTTTCTTTAGTTCTTATCGCTGTTTTTTTTTTTTTTCTCTGTTCTGGTGTTTTTCTGGTTCTGGCGCCTTCTGGATTATGGAGTAATGTATCCAAGCAGGCTGCTCCTTTATCTTCACTGCTGTAAACGTAGTCAGTAACATCTGGTACAGTCCGCTCCACTTCTCCTGTACTGGATTTCCTGAAAAATTCTTAACATGAACTGAGTCTCTGGATTCTGAAAGGGTGAATCGGATAATCCAAACCTCTTGCTCTTGTCCCCAATATTCTCTTATTTATTTCTTCTAATTGTTTTCCCAGATTGACCAGAAACTCTCAGAGATAGTCTTCTCCCACTTCCAGAAGACTTTCTCCTTTAAACTGGAACTGATATGGTCTTCCATATAAAATTTTATATGGCCTAGCCTTTTCTTTCGACCGAGGTTTAGTTCGAATTCTTAATAGAGCCAGTGGTAAGGCTTGGTACCAACATAAATTCTTTTCCTGACATATTTTTCTAATCTGTTGTTTTATCAGATGGTTCATCTTTTCTAGTTGCCCACTGGCCTACGGCCTGTATGGAACATGTAGTTGCCAATCGATTTCTAATATTTTGCTAACTTCTTGTAACAATTTTGTGCCAAAGTGCAAGCCTCGGTCGGAAGAAATTGCCGCTGGTATTCCAAAACAAGGTATTATATTGTTTAACAAGGTTTTAATTACTTATCTTGCATTATTTATTCTACAAGGGAATGCTTCTGGCCACCCTGAAAAGTATAATTAACACCAACAAATATAGAAAACCTCCTTTTCTTGGTAATTCGGAAAAATTTATTTGCCCCTGCTGTCCCGGATAACTTCCTCTCCCAGTTGTCCCGATTTGATCTCTACTTTCAATTTTGAGGATTGTTCTTGAGACAGAGCTGACATTGTCACTAATTGAACTATGGTATCTTGTATCAACTTCCATAACTGATTATAAGGGATCACTACTCACCTTATCCTAAATGAGATACTCAAGTTCGAATTAGTTCGGCCTCCTATTTGGATACCCAATAAGGATTCAGTCACAGAAAATTCAATAATCCCATCATTCACTGGACACATTCTTTGTTTCTGTGGCAATTAATTCCAGTGCTGATTTTCAAAAATGGTTAGACTGGTTTTATTCAAAAGCAGATAAATTTGGGTTTTCTTTGGCCAATGGTAGCAAAAGAAAGAGTCATTTAAATCCAAGATGGCAAACCATTTCTGATTATTATTCAATTTAGTCAATAAGGTATACAGATTAGCTACTACTGGATGAATATCCTCTGCAATTTTGTTGATTGCTCTGAGACTTGAACTAATCTGCAACTTCTACTGTCAAGATAGGAGTATTATATTCCAATTCACATTCAATTTAATAATCTATATTTTAAATATTTATCAGTGATTTTTAATTCCCTTTCCCTGCAGTTTTAAGAGATATTGTTTTATTCTAATCGGGCAGGCCCCCCCCTTTTTTATTTCTACTTTAACAGGGAAAGATTTTTTTTTTTTTTTTTTTTTGCCTTACCTGGAACTTCAGATGCCCATACTCCCAGATATACCTGATTAAGGATTTCTTCTATTTCAGGGAGGTCCTCCTGTTTGCTTTTCTGTTGAATTAAAAGATAAACTCAAAACTGCAATTAATTGATCATTTTTAACTCTTAATTCCAATTTGCCTTCTTTAAATGCACCCTAATAAAAAATCGCACCCTAATAAAAATTTTGGAGAATTTGGCATGCATAAAAATTTATGCATTCCTATTTGTTTTCCCAATTTGTACTCTAAGGATTTCAGAAAGAATGCCTCTTTCTTCTTTTCTCGGTGGCCAGTAGCTCCCACATCTGTAACAAATTCTTTTCCCTCTAACACCAAATAAGTTGCTCCTGTATCCACTAAAATTCCACTTTATTTCCTCTATTCCATAGTTTTAATTTAACTTTATCTGCTAGGGTAGATTCCCCAGGTCCATCACTGTGTCTGTCTAGTTCCAATTCAGCCACGGGAGCCACCCCATAGCACTCCCCCCCAGGGCAGTCTCACTTCCAACGTCCTAACTCCCCATAACACGTACACTTCCCCATAACACGTACACTGATCCAGTTCCACAGAAGAAGAGCTCACTTCCCCACCTCCGTTGTTTTGGTGGTTTTTTTTTTTCTCTAACCGTTGCTCCCCCCGCTGTGCAGGGGCTGCAGATGCCTCTGCAACAGCACTTCTGTTTTAACCCTTTCTTAACTCCGAATGTGAATCTGCTGCTTGTTGCCGGTGACAGCAATCTCTTCCTCCTTATCAACATCAGACAGGACAGATGCAGAGGGTGCTCTTCTCGGAGGTACCTGTCATACAAAATTTCCAACCTGTTTTCCTGATTACTGTTTTTTTTTAACTCCAAGTATCTTTCTCCGATATCACAAGCTGAACAACTTCTCTCCATCTTAACTTTCAGTTTTTCCCTGTCCTTTTCCAAAGCCCAAAATTAAGGGATCTGGTGGAGCTACATTAATTTCGCATTCTGTCTGTTACTCCGGGTGGTTTCTTAAAGTGAAAAACATATCTGCATACATTACTTCATCCCATTTTCCTTGCCACCCCAAAAACAACAGTAATTGGAACAATGTATCATAGTTCAAAGTTCCATTTCTAGCCCGTTTTTCCTAACATTCCAAATTATACAAAGGCCACCATTGGCTGCAATATTTTACCAACGTTTTCTTAATTACTGAGCCCCCAGGAGATCCTCCCAGTTCTTTCCAATGTGCTAAAATGCCCCTTAAAGGACTCTTTCTCAAGAACTCTCCACTCTGCCGATTTTCCATTGTCAATCTCACACACACACACACACACACACACACACACACACACACACACACGGGATCCCACAGACACACTCCACAATTACAACACTTGAGACTTTTTATTAAGTCGACTCTTATTTTAACCCATAATTTGAACGATTGTTCTTTTGGGTCGGTTTTTAGGAATTTTATAGTGGCAATTCCCCACACTTGGCTGCCTAGTAAGAGTGTCTTACGGGAGGTACGACCCTTCCCCCCCCCCCCCCCCCCCCCCCCCCCCCCCCCCCCCCCCCCCCCCCCCCCCCGTGAACCCTTTTGTGAAGTGCGCTTTGGTCCTTCACCGGCCAAGTCCCTCGCGGGAAATTGGAACCGCCGTTAGAAGACCTCCACACTCGCGCTTCGGAGCTTTGTCTGCATCCAACCCTGGACTTTGTCTCAAGATGTTTCCAGACTTTTGCCCCGTCTCAATCACACTCTTACATTCATAGGCAACCGATTTCCACCCAACCGAACGAGAGTACACTCTTCATACTCACGACTTCAGAGAGTCTGCGTCCGGATCTTCGTGCACCAGAATTATGGCCAACCATTACTGCAGTTCCCTTTCGGGGCCCAATTTTCTTTGCTTATTGCCTCTCTTTTGTTTGTAGATATCTGAAGATCCACTCTGATCGATACCTTTTCCCGAGCCACACTAACAGTCTGTGGGGCGCCCCTCCGGAAGACTCGGTCCGAGAGACCTATCAGATATCACGTCGGGGTCACCAAATTGTTATAAATGTTCAATGACCAATTCCAAATCAAATGGATATTTATTGTAATTTCATATAGGAAAGGCAATAAGCAAACAGCGCTGGGTGCGCGGGGAGTCTCCGCTCCGCCAGCACGCACACCAAGGATCACACAGTCACTCCTTTTACAGAGCTTATACATGCATATTCACTAAGATGTTGTAATAGGTAAATTTGCTTCCACTTCGCATGATAATTAGTTTCGCAAGTCTTTTCCGCATGCGCACTGTCTCCTGGTGGTCTTGGGTGAGGGTCTCGGGATGAAGTAAGAGTCTTCCTCAGTGACCTTTATACAGACTTTTAAGGTTGAACGTTTTACCTTCTTTCTCTGCGCATGTCCCTTACTGCTTCTTCTGCCCCCCTCTTAGTTGTCCTTGGGAATTTACAGTCTCATAGATAAGGGGGCTTCTACAGTTTGTCTCAAAGACAAGGAACATAGATAAGGGGGTTTCTGCAGTTTCTTAAAGACAAAGGAACATCTGTAGTTTATGATTACCCAAACTTCACATATGGGCCTTACTTAATTAACAATTACCCAAACCTTATTGTATCAGCCTTGCTTCAGTTACACAGTTAACATTACTCTCAGCAAATTTACAATGTTGGTTTTCATTACATGGCTAGGCTTCAAGAGACAAACCTCTAATTAAACAGAACCCAGCTTTTTATTTGCCTCCCAAAAGTGGAATCTAGCTAGGGCCTTGAGATACTGTGCCTGTGAGTCATTTCAGACTTGCCATAGCAACTAGTGCTTTAGGATCTCAGAAGTGGAGCAAAAGGCAAACATGGAGCAAATGGGTACCAATACTATTTGTAACTACAGAAGCCTTAGCAATACATCCTGAAGAAAAATGCACGGGTGCTTCCAGCCCCACGAACCTCGATGACATACTTTGGGAGCCAGGAGAACCCGCGCTGGGTGGAGAGCTTTAGGGGCGCGCTCAAGCGGCAGGATTTCAGGCTCCGAGATGAGGAGGAAGAAAGCCGAGGGTCCTGTTCTTATACACATTGCCGCCACGCTGAGTTCAGCGGTCAGAGCAGGAACCACGGCCAAAGACGTGCAGCCCCTGAACCTGCTTCCTCAGCCCCTCCCAGTACGGCCGCCACGGCAGACAACACAAACCCCCGGACCCCGTGAACTTCCCCTACCGCGCCGTGCCGGAACTAGGTCAGGTGCCCAAAGCGGGTCCAGGAGGTGGTGCCGCAACACCGAAGGGTGAAGAGGGTGGGCGGGTTCCTCCTCTATCGCGGTGCGGTGACGTAAGGCGCTTGCGTGTGACGTTGTAGCGGCTTTCGTCCTGCTCTCGGTCTCGCCGTTTCCTGGCCCGCGTTCGTTTGCTGTCTGCTGCCGCTATGGCGAAGGTGGCTGATACGAAGCTTTACGACATCCTGGGGGTGCTGCCCGTAGCCTCCGACAACGAGCTCAAGAAGGTGGGGTGGGGGGCGGTGGTGTCGGCGCCCTGGCAGAGTGAGTGGTAGCGCTGTGGGGAGGATGGGCTTGCCGCCGGTCAGGGTCCCGCGGGGCGGCTAAGGTGGGCGGCCCCGGGACCGTCGCGCGGAGCGAGGCCGGCGCAGGGAGAGTAGCCTGAAGGCGTTGGCCTGCCTGGTTAAGGCCTGCAGGGGTGTGCCGCCAGGGGAAGGCGCCCGGGGCCGCCGCATTCTACTGAGGTAGTCCACGCTGTGGGGCCGTGGGCACTTGGCGGGTGGGAAGCGCCGGCGTAGCGGGATAGGTTGTGGGTAGCGCCCGGAGGAGAGGGGATCGGCGGGAGGAGGGTGCAGTGGGGCCCGCCCGTGCTGCCTGTGCCGCTGGCGTCCGCTTGGCTCCGGGCGCCGCTCGCTTCGTCTTCGCAGCGCTGCGTCCCTTCCGCGAGGTGAAAACTTGGAGCTGGGTTATCAGAATTATAATTCCCTGAGTCCATTCCATTCTGTAGTGTAGAAACCACTTTTTTCTGGAAGGACTTGATGGCCATTTACACGTAAGGGAGGAGAATTAACTAGGCAGTTTACTAGCAGTGACCTGCTTCTGCTGGTGGGTGGTGCTGGTATTAACTGTGTGTTACCTGTTATGCATGTGGCAACCTAATTCGCACAGGCAATGGCAGTGTTGAAATAGTGTTAGAGGTGGAAGGCATGTGGTGAGAGGGTGGTGCTGTATAACAAATCCAATCAAGTAGAACATTTTTTTTTTCTTTACTGAATTCTCTTAAAGGTATCTGTGTACTGTAAGAATCAAAAACTGACAGCAGTTTTCTGCTTGGATAACCTGTGCTGCTCAATATTAATTTGCTATAAATTAGATGTACCAGGGAATGTAAAGTTTCCAACAGCAAGAAGTTCATATATATCTTATTGTCACATGGATGCTTTATTAATCTGATATTTTAATCTATATAACAGTGTAGAAAAGTGAAAATGAGTAATGGGTTAGTCAAAAGGGGCTGAGACAAACTCGTGAGTTTTAACTTTTATTGAAGTTGTAATATTGTGCCAGTGTAGACCTTGATTCTGGATCTGATTCTGATTAAATAAATAGTGGTAGCTTTCTTTTGGCCCAGGGTAGTCTTAAGAATTTCTTTGAACTGGAATGCTGTTATCAGCAAAGACATGAGTGCTTGCTCTTTAAAAATCAGCATGCAAGCTCCTCTTTAACTGATAACGTTGTGTAGGTTTTCACTTTAATTTTCAGGGTTTGGTGGAGGTTTTCTGTTGTCTTCTTAAACAGGACTCCCTAAAGTGCGTGTGGGAAAATACCTTTTTATTACAGAATATGTACATTTGTGGAAGACTATGCTTTGTTACTGACAGGTAATTTGTCCTAATAAGACCTATGATTTTTGTTCTTTCCACTTACCATAGTTTAGAATACTTGGCTTGTATTAGTAATGTTCTGGGGTTTTTATTAGTTCCTTATTAAACGTTATTTCTTGATTGCATGCAATAGTACGGAGTATTTCAAGCTGATAATAATGAGAAGTAAACTGCAAATACAAAAAAGGAATCTTGTTCCAGTACAGAATGGAAAGTTATGATCTCTGTAAAGCTTTGCGTCTAAAGCTCTCTTAATGTTGTAGTTCTAAAGAGTTGGTTTAGATGCTCAGTTCTACAGAAATAGGGCTGTTGAAAAATCCACTCTAAGAACCACTGTTTCAGTTGTTTGCAGTTTCATCAATGTAGCTTTTTATATGTATAATTTAAAAACCAGACTGTATACCATGTAATTTATTAATATCTGTCCCCAGTTTGTTACTGGGGTGTTGAGGCGGAGTGGGGGGGAGAGCCAAGGTCTTCACTGTCATAAACTCAAAGTGTAGGAAAAGCCTCTGCATGTCCTGTTACTTGCTTTGATCCTCTAAAGTATAAGCAAAATGGATGAAGTACTGCTGTGGAGAAAGTGATGGTCCTGAGAGTCAAAGTACTGGTCAAAAAAAGCATTCTGAAAAATCTCTTCTGAAGACTGGGCTGTAATTCCTCCTGCTGCTTTACAACAATGAAGTTAAATAAAAGCAATGATGTATACACTTCTGCACATGTAACTCATATACTTAGTTCAGAGCGAGAATAAATCTTCCATTATTGATATGTAAGGAAGAATAAAATGTGTGTTGTGAGGATTGACTGATAGAGTTGAATAAGGAGCTGAGGCAGCCATTTTGTTATTAATGTGTTGCTATGATTGAGGTGAAAGACAAATGAGTTGAAACTTTAAACTGTATTGTAGGTTTGAGTAGCTTCTATACAGTAAAGTCATTTTCATTAAAGTCCAGTGTGATTCTTCCTGTAAGTTAATGAAGATAAGCAGGAAAACTGCTAGCTATTGTGCTGTAGTTGTGTTTAAATGCAAGTGCAGTTAGTTTATATCGGTGTCGGATTTTTTTTTTTATGTATGTCAGCATTTCACTGTATGAATGACTTCAAAATACTAATTTTCTCACTTTGCTCTATTAGTATTTTCTTTCTTCCTGAAGATGCCACTTGACTTTCTCAGAAAAGTACTGATTAATCAATATTTAAACTAATTTCATACCTCTTTCAATTAGGCATATAGAAAGCTGGCCAAGGAATACCATCCTGATAAGAATCCAAATGCAGGAGACAAAGTAAGACTCTCTTTTTTTACATTTGCTATTACAAGTAGCATCTAAGGAACCAAATACAGGTGGTGTTACAAGTTGTTAAAAAATAACTGTGAGGGGGAACCCGGTCTTGTCTACTTCTTCCCAACCTCAAAATCTACCAGCATACCTTGTGAAAAAATGCAGCAGTTGGCTGAGTCAAATTGGTTGCTGAGGGAAAACTGCCTGTCTTCATCTGCTGAGATGATGTCAGCTGGCATTGGCATCTAAATAGGTATTTGGAAAAGATAGTAAATTTTCCAACATGGAAGAATGTACGTGCTGAGGTTCTTGAACCTGCTGCAGTATAGAACAGATATGTGGGGAGGTTAAATTAGATTTGTTATGCTAATAGCAATTAAAAATATCAATTAAGTTGACTCAGCTGAATCTCTAACAGAACTGATGTCTAATTGTTGCTTAGAGGTGAGCAGAGATGACTATGAAAGATACTCATTTGGTTTGAGGACAAACACATGAATATATGCATTTTAGTAGGTTGCACAACTGTTAGTGTATTTTAACTGCCTAGCATATCTTGAAGTCTTTGCCATTAGTGTGTAACTAGGTTTTCCTTCCCTGTTGGCTGCTGTGATGTTGTGTAATTGGGGCTCTTCTTTGGTTGGATTGTCTTTTTGTTCTTTGTAAGAAAACCATCTTGTGCTGTCTGCAGTAAAGAAGCAAAGTCAATGAAATTTTGCCATAAAATGTCTTATTTTATGATAAGAGGTAACGCAATAAGCCCAAGTCTGACTTCTAAATCTCACATATTAGAATTAGGTAGGAAACTGTTCTGTTGTGTACCTTCCTAATTGAGCATTTGTGCTGGGCAAGAACCAGTAGTAAAATGCTCCCTTGAAGTTCTAAATTATCATGCACTGTTTTGACTCTGTTCCTCTTCTAGTTCAAAGAAATAAGCTTTGCCTATGAAGTATTGTCAAATCCAGAGAAACGTGAGTTATATGATAGATATGGAGAACAGGGCCTTCGAGAAGGTAGTGGTGGAAGCAGTGGAATGGATGATATTTTCTCCCATATCTTTGGTGGTGGATTGTTCAATTTCATGGGTGGTCAGAGTAGAAGTCATAATGGTAGAAGAAGAGGAGAAGATATGATGCATCCACTCAAGTGAGTATCTTGATACTTGAATTTGTAATTTTCAAGCTTTCCTGATCAGTACTTGACTCTGCTAGTTATATTCCTTATATGGTTCTCAGTTCAGGTATTCTGTGGTCTGCACCTACTTTTCAGACCTGCATGTTGTGTGTAGCCCAGAAGGCAGTCATCTTGAGTAACTTAAGTAACTTACCCTTACAGAACACCTAATACTCTGCCTGGTTATTAGTCTGTATATACTTTGTTAGCATTATTTTCTTGGTTTTGCTCTTTAATTATGTTCAGAAACCCTAATCTGAAAAAGTATTCAGCAATTAAGTATTACTCATGAGCTGGATTCTTACAGAGGTACTAAGGCTCTGGAAAGATTTGCATTTATAGCATAATACCAGCTGGAACTGAAGTGTAAACTGCATAATTAATGGAAAAGCATGTGTGGTGGGTTTGGTTTGGGTGTTTTGTTAGGTTTTGGGGTTTTTTTGGGTGTTTGGTGTTTTTTTTGGGGGGGGGTATTTTTTTTTAATGCCATGCTTGAATATTGCATCTAATTGGGTTTTGTAGCTCTCTGCTTACAGTCATGGTTGGCTTATTTGCCTACTGATCTGGTCCTTTCTAAGTTCTTTCTGAGTTAAGCTTTATCTTTCCTGTGGTTGGCAAGCCATGCTTGGTAAGTCTGTTAACTTTTATATAATTGCTTAGCTTAGTAGCTAGTACTGCATGCTCTATTATTAATTAGCTTTGGTTTTGTTGTTGTTTGTAAACAGTGATGCCAGGCAACCTTTTCTCAATACATGGATTTGATATTTCTATCCACTAACAAACCCTTTTAGGAGAAATACTAAATGGTTTCATAAACTTCTGTCAATATATGAATTATTATTGGAGTTCGATAGTGTATTCAAAGAGTTTGTAAAAAAAAAAAATAAAATAAAACATGAACAGATCTAAAGAATTGAATAGCCTTGGGGACATACTAAGCCCTCCCCACTAAACTATCTCATGTGAAAAGCCTGATACCTTAGTAAGTATTCTGAATGCATTCTTATGTATGCATGCTAAAAATATTGTCAGGACTGTCTTAGAGGGGTGGTTTTCTCACCTGCCTGGTAGAATAAACAAACAAAAATTGACTATGACTAATAAACCCAAAAATGCTAGATCAGCTGGTATTCTATTGAGAAGCACAAGTAATCCTGTCTGGTTTCTTCTGAAACTATGTTCAGGATTGCATGTGTATATTCATATGTATAGAATAGGTTTTTAATGGCTCCTTGTGAAAGCTAAAATGGTGCTTTAAAATCTTTTATTTTAATAGCAGATATAGTCTTTTTATGAAGCTCTATTTTCTTTAAATTTGTCCTAGGCAACTATTCTTATTACATGGGGAAAGCAAGTTGTTAAATGATAACCTAGGAGAAATGCTTTATTTTGTAGAGTCTCTTTAGAAGATCTGTATAATGGCAAGACAACTAAACTACAACTTAGCAAGAATGTCCTTTGTAGTGCATGTAAATGGGTAAGTTTGCTTATATTTTTGAGTTCTCTGGTTGTTTTGTCATATAGTGTAATGAAACATCTCCTATGTCAGATCTGTATTGGTATTGACTCACTGGAGCCTGCTCTAAACCAGAAAAACTGTTGAGCTTGAATGATACTGTTGATGGAGCTAGAACTATTCAAGGGCTTTTTCTGGGGGGAAGTGGGGAGGAAAGAACCTAATTATAATTGGCAGTGCTATTAGGTATGTTAACCTACTGATTTAGAATGGTTTTGGTTATATGTTTCTGGAAGGAAAAAGTTACTTTTCATGCAACTGGTGCTTTCTATTCTAGGCAGGGAGGGAAGGCTGGAGCTGTTCAAAAATGTAATGCTTGCCGGGGTAGAGGTGTACGTATCATGATCAGGCAGCTTGCTCCTGGAATGGTTCAGCAGATGCAGTCTGTATGCTCTGACTGCAATGGAGAAGGTAGCCAAGCTATTCTATGTTACTAAATACATTCACTTGGATTCAACCTCCTGGTTAAATCTCAGAAGGAATATATCCAGGACCATGTTACTCCTATCTAATCAGTTGGGTCTCAGACTGATGTCAACATGGAAAAATCATTTTACTTGGAACAGCAGCAAAATTTACAGTTTTTAACATACTGAAAAGCAGCCTGGAAGCTTGAACAGTAAGGGTTAAAAACACTTAGATGTGAATATTACTTGTTGCTATTACTGTTACAGTAAAACCCAAGATTTTGTTTAGAAGCTTTTTATCATTTTGCAGTCTCCTAACATCCAAGGACAGGTTTTAAGCTTCAAAATGGAAACCAAGTTGGATTTTAACTTCTTCAAATTAAGAAGATACCTTTTCCTAAATTGGTTGTGTTTGGGGGAACCAGTTCAGCACATGACCTGCACTCTGCAATTCCTTTTTAGATCTTCTGCAGTTTGCAGAGTAGTAATGTCACCTTGTGGGTGACTTTCTCTTAACAATACTTGGAAGTTAGTTTATGACTAGTCAAAACATTTAATAAATAATGTTGTCTCTGGCTGTCCTGTTTTCAGTTTACATACTTAACCTACATATTTAGTAGTTTCAACTGTGTCATAATGTATTGCTTTGTTTCACAGAAAGGTGGTTTAAGCTGGCAGGTTTAATGTTTTAAGCCATGTGCATCTGCTTAAAGCAATGTTGGATAAGTACTGAAACTGTATGGTGCATGTGGCCTAGTATTTTGGTTACTCTGTACAAAGCCAATAGCTTCCTTGAAAAATAAAGATGAGATAGAACAGAGGATTTAAGTCATTTTGGTAGTCATTCTTCAGTTTGGAAAAAAGTAATTGTCTTACTAGAGGTAACAGTGTGAAAACCTATTCTGTTTTAAGAGTATAAAAGTCAACTTCATAATATGTCAGAAAATGTTAGATCCCTTCCGTGGGAAAACTTTATGTTGCTTTTGCATGAAACTGTGATTTGACCACCTATCTTGCTCCCATTTTGTATGCAAGACTCGCTAGTTCTATTGATTGCATCTCCATAGTATGGGGTGGTGGTATCCTGGAAAATGGGGCTGTCAGTGAACAGAACCTGGTAATCCTTTTTTGACTGTTATTAACAGAAGTGGAACTAAGCTTCCTAAATTCATTGAAAGAGTTTGGAATTTATTGTGACTTAAGGGAGGGGAGTGTTTCAGTTTGGTTTTGGCTTCATCCTTTCTTCTATAGCTGTCATCCTCTAGCATAACGATGAATGGAAAAGTGGTTTTTAGGAGCAGTAAGTTGAGTGGTGAGGATACTGGAGTCAAATTAAGATTTAAGGAATACTAGAAGCTGTAGATAGTCTTGGTTTTTGCCTTTCTCTAAAGTACTCTTGCTTTTCAAACTTGGTGTATCTTTGTATGTCTTCCCTTTCACCCCCTTTTTTTTCCCCTTCCTCCTCTCCCAGCCGAGGTAAATTGAGCTTAGCTTTCCTCTTATGAGGAATTTGTAAAACAACATCTGAATCACTAGTTGTGTTGCATGAATTCCTCTTTAGAATCAGATGCAGTTATGTGGAAATCTTCAAACTCAAAATTTGTCTGTCTTTAGGTGAAGTAATTAATGAAAAAGACCGCTGTAAAAATGTGAAGGGAAGAAGGTGATCAAAGAGGTAAAAATACTTGAAGTCCATGTAGACAAAGGCATGAAGCATGGGCAAAGAATTACATTCAGTGGAGAAGCAGATCAGGCTCCAGGTGTGGAACCAGGTGATATTGTCCTCTTACTCCAGGAAAAGGAGAATGAGGTAATGCTTTTGAGTTTATATTTTAAAAGCCTTTTATCCTAGTCCTCAATGTAGATGGATGTTCCTTTAAAGTAACTGATATAGTTGCAACTCTGGGGGAGATGGTGAATGGCTTTTAATAGATTTATAGCAAGTAACATGGGTTTCATGGTGAGCCAGAAAACTTTGCAAGTCTGTAGCCAGAGGACATGCAGATTCTGGTGCTTCCTCATGCTAATAAGAGGTAGCTTTCTCAGATCAGCTCAGGCTGACTTTGATACAGTGGACATTGTGAAGAGCCATTCAGGATGTTACCTTCAGTGTGCTTTGCTTGTGACACTAACAAAACGCTAAGTGTTGCTTTCTTTTCAATGTCTTGTGACATGGCAGGAAACTCCTTTTAAAATCCCCATATGGTGCTTTTCTGTCTCTGCTACTGGTGATTCTGGAAATACATCACGGAATAGTGGTGTTATTGATATGCTTAACTGAACAAAGAAATGTGATTATTTTGTACTAGTTTAGTAAGCATAAGCCTTAACATATTTTGGAGTCTATACACAGCACTTTTGAATTAAGTATTGCAAATTACCTTTTCTGTGTTAAGACTCCCATAGGGTAGAGTTGAGGTGACTGCTTTTTTTTTTTGCTTTTGGTGGTCTTGTTTGTGGGGTTTTTGGTTTGGTGGTTTGTTTGGTTTTTTTTTTGGGGGGGGTTGTATTATACTCTGGAAAAATGTTGACTAGAATGGTGGTGTTGGGAAATTCTGTTATGACAAAGAATAGCATTGGGTACAAATTTAAATTCCAGTCATGTATGAGGATATAATGTTGGTTATCTGAAAATTAAGTATTTTGTAAGCTTTTCAAAGCAGTGGCAAGGACTGATAATTTGTTTATCAATTTTACATAGCTCTTTACACGTTCTTCTCTTTTCTGTGATATGGGTTGAAATATGGCATTGCAGTTGATTTTTGACTATGATAAGGGAGAAACCACCTGTAAGCATACAGAACAGTCAGAAGTACATGATGGCATCAAATTCCAGATAGTGGATGCCACTTCTGTTCTAGTCTTCTAATAAGCTACATCTAGTTTTACAGTATTAAGAGTTCTGAAAAATACCATACCTTGTCCTAGTGAGTAAAGCTAGACTGACTTTTAGCAAAGCTTTCAGTGTTTTTAATTTCTCTCGAGGTATGAGTCATGGTTCTGCCAGATTTACTCTGATTAAGACTCCTGAGTGGCTTAAAGACCACTTATGACAGATGTGTACTAATTGATCAAAGCCTTGCTGTAGATGAAGTTAGCTGAAGCAGACATGCATGATAACTAGTTAAATGTTGAGAAACAAATATGTGGGGTTTGTACTCTGATGCAGGGGCAAGTGGTGTCAAACTTTTAAGTTTTGTTTATAGATTGCTTGTATGGAAGATCTTGGGGTTGAGAGAGTACTGCTGCTGTACTGGCCTCCTTGTTTAATTTGATAAGGCAAGCCTCACATGATGTAGTGTGGCTTGCTTTATCTTGGATGACACTTTGATCAAGCACAAAACTTTCCAAGTATGCTATGCTGTTTGAGTTAACAGAATCAAGTTAACTTTGTACAAAGGTGGCTGCTCTGGCACTGAGTTTTAGAATAAATAATTCTAAATAATGAGTCTCAGAGATATGATTATGGTACTAGAAAATGCATCCCCTGATTTTTGTGGTTTAGGTGTTCCAGCGGGATGGGAATGACTTGCATATGAACGCACAAGATTGGACTCATTGAAGCACTGTGTGGATTTCAGTTCACATTTAAGCACCTTGATGGACGTCAAATTGTGGTTAAATATCCTCCTGGAAAAGTAATTGAACCAGGTAAGCTTGACCTGATAAGGACTACTTTGATTATGCTTTTGTGATTCTTTAAAACTTAATCCCATTCTTTTTGTCCTGTGAATTGAACCTAGGCTAGAGGAATTAAGAGAATCGTATAGAGAGAATTGTTCTGAAGAGCACTCTCCAGCTTACTTTTCTTTGAATTGCAGGTTGTATTCGTGTAGTCAGAGGTGAAGGAATGCCACAGTATCGTAATCCCTTTGAGAAGGGTGATCTTTACATTAAATTTGACGTTCAGTTTCCCGAAAATAACTGGATTAGCCTGGAAAAGCTTACAGTAAGTAGTTTTTCAGGCACAGATACGGTGGTCTTATTTGACAGTGTGTGCAAAGCATGTGTGGGGAACCTCACATGCTTGCTTTCAGTGCTTAAATTTAGATGCAAGTATAGTTGTTCTTTTACCATGGTTTATAGGCAACATGTAACTTGAAAATACCCATTGGAATGTTGATTTATGGAACCTGTGTTTAAAAGCTGTGCAAGCGTTAGGCAGATGAGGGCAGGAGGAAGAATCTTCCTGCTGCTATGTGATAAGTTTTCAGAGCACAACTGTATTCACTGATTGCACCTCTGGCTGATATGTGGAGCTGTGGGTTTTCCCTAAGTGGTGTCTTCCAGTTGATTACAAATACTTTGGGTACTTTTAAATAAGTATGTACCTCCAGGTTTTGTATCAGCTTATTAGACTTCTAAACCAAACCTGCTCTGAGGGGAAGTCTTGAAGTTGTGGGAAACTGGTCACTTTATTTTAGCAGTTGTAAATGCAGTACTGAATATACTTATTCTTTTGGGGCAGGAACTTGAAGATCTTCTGCCAGCTAGACCAGAATTTCCTAATGTAATTGGTGATGCAGAAGAGGTAGATCTTCAGGAATTTGATACCACTCAAGGTTCAGGTGGTGGCCAGAGACGTGAAGCTTATAATGATAGTTCTGATGAAGAAAGCAGCCATCATGGACCTGGGGTGCAGTGTGCCCATCAGTAAATGTTTGTCTAAAAAAGTTGCACAAGGATTTTTCTTTCAAATATTGCCTGACTTGTTTTCAGCAATACAGCTGGATTGTATAAGTAATCCAGATGAACCAGTGGACATCTATTGCTGTATGTGTAACTTTTTGAGTTGGTTTATAGTATCTACAGAGTGTAACTTAAACTATAACCACAATCTTACATCTTCATTTTGACTGTGTAACAGAATAAAGCACTTGAAGACAAGACTCCTTTTCACATGGGTTTTAAGTTTGCCCTTGTATCAGTGTTTGATTTTTGCCAGTTTTGTGTAGATTAAGTTTCATTTTTAAATTCAAACTCTACATTGTAACGTTTGTGTACAATTTGTCCTGAGGCCTTGGTATTTGGCTGTACCTGCATAAGCTGCTACAAGTAGAATAAAGAATTTTCATAGCCTGTATCTATTATCTTAGATGCATGGTAAATGGGCTTTGCACATAATGGGTTTAGAGCTGACTGGGAACAATGGAAGAGTAAATTAGAAGTGATTGCAAGTTGTTTGGTTTCAAGTTTTTTTAGGGTTTTTTTGTGTTGTTTTTTTTTCTACCACCTTGTGAACGGCTTCTGAAATTAAAGCAGTTGATGTATAGTATATTTCTTTTGCCTTGTAGTTCTTTCTTTTCCAATGGCTATAACTGTCTTGTCTACCATCTACACAGTCTTTTTGTATACACCTTAGAAACGAAGACACTGAAACTGCTATGAGGTTGCAGTTAGATAACAACTGTGTGCCATATGTAAAAGTTGAAATGAGATATGACTAAACCAGCAGGGGGAGGCTGCAGCCATGTCTTTTTTTACAAAGAAAACACAAGGATATCTTAATTCAATCAGAAGATAACAATCTTGTAATCAATCCTTTTGTAAATGAGGATTATTAAATCCCAACATAATGGTGACTTTACCTTAGGCTTTGAATGGGATGCAAAACCTGATTGAGACTCTCTTCCTCTAGGAAATGTTTCTAGTCATAAACAAATCATTTGCAACAAGGAATGTTATATTTGAGAACTTGTGGTTGCAGTAATGGAAGTCATGAAGAGATGGAGATTAGTGTTTGTCCTGGTTTAAGCCCCTCAACTCACCCAGTTCATTCACTCACTCACTCCCCCTCTTTCTTTCCCCAGTCCCGGGGGGATGGGGAGGAGAATCAAAAGAATGCAACTTCCACAGGTTGAGATAAGAGCAGTTTAGTAACTAAGGTATAACACAAATCACTACTGCTACCACCAATAATAATAATGACAGGAGAAGTACAAAGAAAGAGAATACAACTGCTCACCAAGCCCAACCCAGCCAGTGCACCCCCAACAGCGAACCCCCCAATGCACCACCACACCCTTCTGGGTCTCTGCCCTCCGTGTTCACATCCTGGACATGACGTGCTGTGGTATGGAATAACCTCTTTGGCTAGTTTGGGTCAGGTGTCCTGTCTCTGCTTCCTCACGGCTTCCCCTCCTCCCTGGCAGAGCATGAGGCTCAGAAAGGTCCTTGGTCAGACCAAAACATTACCAAGCAGTAACTTAAAACACTGGTGTTATCAGCACTGTTCCCAGGCCCAAAATCAAAAACACAGCACTGCACCAGCTACCAAGAAGGAGAAAAATGACTGCTGCTGCTGAACCCATGACAGTGTTGTACTTGACAAAAACATTTTGTTGACCTGGAGAAATAGTAAATGTAGGTGGGTTTGTTATTTTTTGCAGTAGTTTACACTTGGTTTGAGCTATTCATAGACTCTTAGAATAATTAGGGTTGGAAGGCTGCCCTGGAGCATCAAGGTTTCCAACCAGCACCTCCCTATTGGTAAGCACGAGGTCAAGCATGGCACCTCTCCTTGTCAGTTCCTCTATTACTGGCAGAAGGAAGTTGTATTCCACACAACTGAGGAATCTCCTGGATTGCTTGGGCTGGGCCGTACTGTCCCTCCAACAGATATCAGGGTGGTTGAAGTTCCCCCATGAGGACAAGGGCCTGAGAGCATGAGGCTGTTCCTATCTCTCTACATTGTTCTGAGCATTTATTATAGGTGCTGGCAACTGACTGGGTGCGCTGGGATGGAATGATTTCCCCCTCCCTCAGCGCATCTAGTTTAAAGCTTTCTTGACCAGCCAGGCAAGCCTCCTACTAAAACAGCTCTTCTCCTTTGTTGTCAGACCAGCTCCACCAGCCTCCAGTAGACCTGGCCTCCCAAACCAAGTCCCATGTTTGAAATACCCAAACCCCTGACTATGGCACTACTGTTCTAACAGTTTATTAACCTGCCAAATCCTCCTAGCCTTTTTAAGGTCTTTCCCTTTATCCTGGAGAATTGATGAAAAGACTACCTGAGCTCCAGAGCCCTTAACCACCTCTCCCAGAGCTCTACAGAGGACTATCCTACAGTCCTTCTTAATGTTCTCTGGGCTACTGCTATCTATATTACTAGCACCCACATGGATGACTAGAAGTGGGTAATAGTCAGTGGGACTTACTAGACCAGGCAGCCTCTCTGCAACATCCCTGATCCTAGCCCCTGGTAGGCAACACACCTCCCTTGAGACTGGGTCAGGCTGACAGATGGGTGCCTCTGTGCCTTTCAACGTAGAGTCCTGTACTACTATGACCCGCCACTTTTTCCTGCCAGCACCAGTAGTGGTCTTCTTCACCGGTGCATCAGCCCATTGTTCATGTGGTGACGTGTGTGTTTCCTTATTAGCCCCCTGCAGAAGTGCGAAGTGGTTCTGGGTGGTTACATCAGATTTAGGAGGAAGCCCCTTGGTTTTAATTGTCCTCTTCCTCCTTTTTTTGTTGGTTTTTTTTTTTTCCATTACTGGTTCCCAGCTTCCTGGGTTAACAGCCTCCTTCTTTCCTCCATGAGCTACGATGGACGCTTGAGGCCCCTGCACAGTTTGGGCCTGGGGCAAGCGGTCCAGCTTCCTCTCAGCTTCCCTAACATCTTTTAGCCTATTGACAGTGTCCCACAGCTCAGCCACCTGCTGCAGGAGGACCTCCACCAGGGCACACCAAGTACAGCCCTGTCCATTGTGCACCCTCCTCAAGAGACCGGTTCAGGCACTCTACACTCTGAGTTCTGCACTGCAGCCTACCCACCCCCTCATCAGCTCTGTCTGGGTGCCTATGCTGGCCACCACCGGGGCAGCCAGAACAGAGCTCCCAGACTGGGCCCTGGTCATGAGGTGCATGCGCACCATGCTGCTCACTGCCCCCACGAAAACTGCCACGCCATGCCCTGGTCGCTCATGGTCCCTGGGGCAGTTTTTCAACCAGTCAAGACTGGTGCCATCTCTCCTGGTGCCACCCCCCGTGAGTCAGCTGCTTGCATCAGCTGAGCTGCTGTCTCCTGGGAAAGTCCAGTTGAGGACTTGAGGCTCCTTCAGTGGCTCTTGCCGCTCTGAATTAGGGCTCCTGGACACTGAGCCTTCCCTGCTCCGGTGTTGAAGGGGTCCTCTCTCAAGCTACTCACCTCAGCAACTGAGCCTTCTCTTCTCCAGGCTGAACAGCCCCAACTGTCTCAGCCTGTCTTCATATGGCAGGTGCTCCAGTCCCCTCATCATCCTCATGGCCCTCCTCTGGACTTGTTCCAACAGTTCCATGTCCTTTTTATGTTGAGGACCCCAGAACTGTATACAGTACTCCAAGCGAGGTCTCATGAGAACAGAGTAGAGGGGCAGGATCACCTCCTTCGACCTGCTGTTCATGCTCCTTTTGATGCAGCCCAGGATACAGTTGGATTTCTCGGCTGTGAGCATACACTGCCAGCTCATGTTCAGTTCCTAAAAAAAAAAAAATCTGTTTTTTCCCCTCAAATTTAATGTGGTGCTTTCAGGGCTGTTAGAACACCAATTTGCAATGATAGACTCCATTTGAGAGGTAGAATGTAGAACGTAGGTACCCACGGAACTGAGGCACCTTCTTGATTGGCACCAGGATCTGGGAATCCACCGCCTTCTGGTCTGACTTGCACTGCTCCGTTATCTCATATTTTTCTTTCTTGGTGTCAAAGATCTCACTTTCCTGGTGCTTGGGCCTCCACAGCCTCTTCTTGAAGTAGGCAGCAGTGAGATGCTTGGGAATTTTTACTCCAGAGATACCCACATTTGTAGATGTAGCAATAACAAATTTCTGATGGGCCTTACACAGAGGGACACGATTGACAACCAAGGGTCCTGTAACAAGCAAAAGGCCAGTATCGAGCTGCTTCAAGAAGACAACATGCTTGCCTCTGTGACAACCGGTCAGCAGGATCAGAACAGTCCCTGGAGTGATGGAGGCTCTGTCATGGGTTCAGCAGTAGCATGAGGGCCACGACAGGCCCTCAGTCACCTCTTGTGCTGGCTGAAGGGCTTCTTGCCATGACTCCAAAGCTTGCGAGGAACATCCTCAGTGGGAAAGTACCTGGGCATTTTGCGGATTTTCACCATGCAGCTGCCTCCATTCTTGTCCTCACCCACCGGTTTGGTGATGGTTGTGCAGGGCGTCTCTCTCTTTCTTTTCTATCCTTGTTACTGGAGCAGTGTACTTGCACTTGTACAGTACATTCCTTGCATATATGGCTGACCAGGAATACCTCCTGATGCCCCAGGCCAAGACAGGGTTCCAGCTGGCTTGATGCTTCTTAACCTTCTTCTCTCCTCCTTCCTTCTGGACTGGCTTCTGCTCCAGTGGCTTCTTCTCACCCGGCTTCTCACCTGGCTAAGGATATAATTCCTTAGTCCGGGGTCCAATTCCTATAAAGTTGCTGAATTCATCTAGCCCATGATGTCAGGCTCCATCTCTTGTAAAAGTCTTTCAGGGCAGGAAAGATGGTGTGTAGTGTTGGATTGTTGCCTGCTGATGACACCACCAATCTTGCCTGATCACTGCTGAGCTTGTCTGGTTTCGTCGAAGTTCAGTCTTTGCTGGGGTGATGATCTGAGGGAAGTCAGGGTCAGTCGATGGTGACCTGATGACACATCTGCTGATGCTGCCGGCTTTTCCCATGACTTTATTCTCCACTGATGGTTATGACAGCACATATCTTATTTTCAAAGCCCAGAGGGGTGGAGATGGGCAACAGCATATAACTGAGTTCATTGGTTCTTTTCCCCCAAAATTAACTCCCCTTGAGGTACACACTGGACTTCCCCATGTGGGAGATGTCCCTGCCCATGGCAGGGGGGTTGGAACTAGATGATCTTAAGGTCCTTTCCAACCCTAACTATTCTATGATTCTTTGTTCCTGAATTACCCAACAAGTATATCCGGGTCCCTGAGCAAAAGCAGTCCCAAGAGTGGGTTCGTCTTTACCTGAAGCAGGAATAACCCAGACTGTCTTCCCCAGAAAATTCTTTATGTGCACCACAGGAATTTTATCCCCCTCTATAGTATGTAAAAGTTCCGATTGGGCTGGGCCAGCCCTGTTGGCAGATCCTCTGGTGTTGACCAACCAGGTGGCTTTTGCTAAACGTGTATCCCAATGTTTGAAAGAAAGTCCCACCACCCATTGCTCTCAATGTAGTTTTTAACAGCCCATTGTACCATTCGATTTTCTCAGAGGCTGGTGCATGGTAGGGGATGTGATATACCCACTCAATGCCATGCTTTTTGGCCCAAGTGTCTATAAGGCTGTTCTGGAAATGAGTCCCATTGTCAGACTCAATTCTTTCTGGGGTGCCGTGTCGCCACAAAATCTGTTTCTCAAGGCCCAGGATAGTGTTTCAGGCAGTGGCGTGGGGCACAGTGTATGTTTCCAGACATCCGGTGGTTGCTTCCACCATGGTAAGCACATGACGCTTGCCTTGGCTGGTTGGTGGGAGTGTAATATAATCAATCTATCTGCCAAGCCTCCCCATATTTGTACTTCAGCCACTGTCCTCCATACCAGAGAAGCTTTAACCGCTTGGCTTGCTTAATTGCAGCATGTTTCACATTCGTGAATAACCTGGGCAATAGTGTCCATTGTTAAGTCCACCCCTCGATCACAAGCCCATCTGTATGTTGCATCTCTGCCTTGATGGCCTGAGGTGTCATGGGCCCACGAGGCCAAAAATAATTCACTCTTATGTTGCCAATCTAAGTCCATCTGAGCCACTTCAATCTTAGCAGCTTTATCTATTTGTTGGTTATTCTGGTGTTCCTCAGTGGCCCGACTCTTGGGTACATGAGCATCTACGTGGCGTACCTTGACCACCAGGTTTTGCACTCGGGCAGCGATATCTTGCCACAGTGCAGCAGCCCAGATGGGTTTACCTCTGCATTGCCAGTTGCTGTGCTTCCACTGCTGCAACCACCCCCACAGGTGGGGTGCATGGATTTGCCACCATCCATGAGTCAGTATAGAGATAAAGTACTGGCCACTTTTCTCATTCAACAATGTCCAAGGCCAGCTGGATGGCTTTCACCTCTGCAAACTGACTCAATTCACCCTCTCCTTCAGCAGTTTCTGCAACTTGTCATAGGGGACTCCATACAGCTGCCTTCCATCCCCGATGCTTCCCCACGATACGGCAGCACCCATCAGTAAATAAGGCATATTGCTTTTCACTTTCTGACAGTTCATTATATGGTGGGGCCTCTTCAGCACGCATCACCTCCTTCTCTGGTGACATTCCAAAATCTTTGCCCTCTAACGAGTTATCGTGGTTTAAGCCCAGCCGTAAATATGCCAGGTAGCTAGCTCGCTCGCTCACTCCCCCCACTTCCTTCCCCCGCTCCCGAAGGGATAGGGAGGAGAATAGAAGGAATGTAACTCCCACAGGTTGAGATAAGAACAGTCCAGTAACTAAGGTATAACACAAACTACTGCTGCTACTACCAATAATAATGATGACAAGGGAAACAACAAGGGAAGAGAATACAGCCGCTTACCACCCGCCGACCGATACCCAGCCCGACCCACCAGTGATCTAATCCTTCCGGGTACCTGCCCCCAGTTTTTACATCCTGGGCATGATGTGCTGTGGCATGGAATACCCCTTTGGCTAGTTTGGGTCAGGTATCCTGTCTCTGCTTCCTCCCAGATTCCCTTCCTCCCTGGCAGAGCATGAGACTCACAAGTCCTTGGTCAGAGTAAACATTGCTTAGCAGCAACTAAAAACATCAGTGTTATCAGCGCTGTTCCCAGGCTGAAAGTCAAAACACAGCACTGCACCAGCTGCTCAGGAAGAGAAAAATGACTGCTACTGCTGAACCCAGGACAGTATCCACCCCTTATTCCATACCATTCATGTCATGCTCAGATCCCACATTTTCAATATACCATCACTCTTATATATATACATATATATATACACATATATATATGCATACACACACACACACACAGAGGGAGAGAGATCATCCCTTAGTGCATGGACCAATCCCTATAAAGCTGCTCAGTCCGTCCAGTCCATGATGTCGGGTTCCATCTCTTGTAACAGTCTTTCAGAGCAGGACAGGCTGTGTGCAGTGTTCACACTCGTGAATAACCTGGGCAATAGTGTCCATTGCTAAGTCCACCCCTCGATCATGAGTCCATCTGTATGTTGCATCTCTGCCCTGATGGCCTGAGGTGTCATGGGCCCACAAGGCTCAAAATAATTCACCCTCCCCTTCAGCAGTTTCTGCAACTTGTTGTTGGGGACTCCATACAGCTGCCTTCCATCTCCGATGCTTCCAAAGCACTGGAGGGGCCCAGTGGACTAGATACTTGCCCATACTGTCCCACATATCCTGCCACTCATGACTGTCCAGCCTCAGGGAAAATCCCTTGGTCCTCCTTGATCGAAGTCTAACCACAGACAAGGCCCAAACCCGACTTTGCTTAACTCTCGGGACCAGACAAAATGGCCATGGGTAAAACACACTCTGTATGTGTGCCAACATGCTGATCCCCATCACAATCAGCAGGCAGGTCTCAAGGGTACCCAAAGGCCATTCAAAATCGTCAGAACTCTCAAATGAGGCTGCTGTACTTGTCACTGAGGCTGGTGTAACTGCTGTACTTGCTGGCTCTCTCACCACTAGCTTCTCTTTTTCTGAGTCCAGATCTTCCTCCTCTGCCTTGCTGGGAAATGCCGTGTGGTCTCCTGCATCCTCCTGTGGCTTGGACTCACAAGGCTCGGTGGGCGGCTGCCACGGGATGCTCTTGGCCGCTGTGGGTCTGAGCTCGGCTCCTCTGCCACTTCCTCCCGCTGCTCGACCGCCCCGACCTTCTCCACCGGTAGCTGCTCCCTCCTGGCCTCCTGGTCCCCGGGGATGCTCTCCTGGGCCGGTTCGGGCGCTGGCGGCTCCCGGGGCTGCTTCCCCTCAGCTCCCCACAGCCTCACAAAGATGGCCAAGACAGTGAAGAGCAGCAGGATTGCCAAGTACAAGTCTATGGCCACATCCATCCCGCCCTGCTGCCGGAGCCTGCCCATATTACAAGTCATTACCATAAAGTACAATGAAACAAGAACCTCAGCCCAAGCTCCCCATCTGATAAACTCTGAGACAGCAAATACCATCTGTAAGTAAGGTATGACATGCTGAAACTGTGAGATCAAAAGCAACAACTTTGAGAGCCAATAAATTAGCATTGTGATGTTTGACTATTAATCTGAAACAATGAATGCTTGGAACAAATACGATTAGACACACTCTGATCAGATCTGTCGTTATCTCAACCCTTCGTGCCCCACGTTGGGCACCAAAAAGTACTGTCGTGGTTTAAGCCCAGCTGTAAATCTGACATGTAGCTCGCTCGCTCACTCCCCCATTCCTTCCCCTGCTCCCAGGGGGATGGGGAGGAGAATGGAAAGATTCTAACTCCCACGGGTTGAGATAAGAACAGTCCAGTAACTAAGGTCTAATACAAACCACTGCTGCTACCACCAATAATAATAATGACAAGGGAAACAACAAGGGAAGAGAATACAACCGCTCACCACCCGCAGACTGACACCCAGCCCGACCCAGCAGTCGTCTAACCCTTCCAGGTCCCTGCCTCCCGTTTTTCCATCCTGGGCATGACGTGCTGTGGCATGGAATACCTCTTTGGTCAGTTTGGTTCAGATGTCCTGTCTCTGCTTCCTCCTGGCTTCTCCTCCTCCCTGGCAGAGCGTGAGACTCAGAAAGTCCTTGGTCTGACAAAACATTTGAGCAGTAACTAAAACCATCTGTGTTATCAGTGCTTTTCCTAGGCTGAAAGTCAAAACAGAGCACTGCACCAGCTACTAAGGAGAAAAAATGACTGCTACTCCTGAACTCAGGACATGATGAACCCATGATGACTTCTAGAATTCCTGGACGACTGGGATTTCCTATTCGAGCTCATTGTGAAATTAGTTCAGCCCACTTACTCCATGTAGCATTGGTTGAATTATGTGTAGGAGACCCTGCCTTTGAGCATCCACCCCAGCACGGGCAACCGGGGTGCCAGGAGGAGCTGTTCTTCAGTGCCAGTCACTTCCGAAGCAGCTCGAACCCCTTCAGAGGCTGACAGTATCTCTTTTTCAGTTGGAGTATAGCCGGCCTCTAAAAGCTGTGGGTTCTACCTCAAGTTTCCCCTGGAGCTTTCTGCCAGAGGCTCCAGGTAGGACCACTCTCCCCTGCTGTGGTGTACAGTACATTTTTTACATCTGGACTGGTCCAAGTGCTACTGCATGAGCTATCTCTCATTTAATTTGTTCAAAGGCTTGTTGTTGCTCAGGGTCCCGTTTGAAATCATTCTTCTTCCAGGTCAAGAGACAGAGAGGGCTTACATTCAGACTGTAATTTGGGATGTGCATTCTCCAGAACCCAACAGCAGCCAAGAAAGCTTGTGTTTCTTTCTTATTAGTTGGTGGAGACATTGCTGTTATCTTGTTGATCACATCTGTGGGGATCTGGCGACGTCCATCTTGCCATTTTATTCCCAAAAATTGAATCTCCTGTGCAGATCCCTTGACCTTACTCTGTTTTATGGCAAAACTGGCCTTCAGAAGGATTTGGATTATTTTCCTCCCTTTCTCAAAAACTTCTTCAGCTTTATCACCCCACATGATAATGTCATCAATGTACTGCAGGTGTTCTGGAGCTTGTCCTTGTTCCACTGCAGTCTGGATCAGTCCATTGCAGATGGTAGGGCTGTTTTTCCACTCCTGGGGCAGTGGGTTCCAAGTGTACTGGACATCCCTCCAAATAAAACCTAACTGTGGCCTGCACTCTGCTGCCAAAGGAATTGAGAAAAATGCATTGGCAATCTCATTTCTGGCATCACATTTGGCTGCCTTTGACTCCAGTTCATACTGAAGCTCTAGCATGTCCGGTACTCAAGGGTGGTGTGACTTCATTCAGGCCACGATAGTCTACCATTAGTCTCCTCTCTCCGTTAAGACTTTCGCACTGGCCATATGAGGCTATTAAAGGGTGAGTGGGTCCTACTGATCACTCCTTGACTCTCCAACCTATGGATCAGCTTATGGATGGGAATCAGGGAGTCTCGGTTGGTGCGATATTGCTGCCGGTGCACTCTTGTGGTCACAACTGGCACTTGTTGTTCTTCCACCTTTAGCAACTCCACAACAGAAGGATCCTCTGAGAGACCAGGCAAGGTGGACAGCTGCTCAATTTCCTCTGTCTCCAAAGCAGTTATACGAAAAGCCCATCAGTACCCTTTTGGATCTTTGAAGTACCCTCTCCTGAGGTAGTCTATGCCAAGGATGCATGGAGCCTCTGGACCAGTCACAATGGGGTGCTTTTGCCATTTTCTCCCAGTCAGGCTGATTTCAGCCTCCAGTACAGTCAACTCTTGGGATCCTCATGTCACTCCAGAAATATAAATGGATTCCACCCATTGATAGCTTGATGGCATCAGAGTACACTGTGTACCGGTAACTACTAGAGCCTGTGGGACTGATGTGCCAGGCCATCTGATCCACACAGTCCAGTAAATCCGATTGTCCTTCTCCTCCACCTGGCCGGAGGCAGGGCCCACTAACAGTGATCATTAGACTCTCCACTTAAGTCTTGTAGAAAGGGATTAGTATTCTTCATCACAGGAGTTAGAGTAAAATTAGCTCTTCCACTCCATCTGGGAAGCTGCTCACCAAAGACTGCAGCAGCAAGTTTCTTGAGAAGATCATAATTGATCGTTCATTGTTTTCCTCTTCAGTTCACTCACCTGTTCCTTCAGAACTGAGGTTGGTTTTCCATCAAAGTTTTTCGTGTCTAATCTGTGATCCCACCGGTAAGACCATAGGGTGTCCCATTGCATGTACCTCCTATACCTTCTCTCTTGGGTAACAGGACGCCTTCTGTTAATTGTGGTGGGGGGCTACGGCAGGCCCGTGGATTCCCTGACTGAAGGCATGAAGTTAGAACTCAGTCTTGAAGATTTTAATGTGTATCCATGAGAAATAAGGCACCAAAGGCATCTGAGTGGGAAAGTAGAATGCATCTGGAGGGGCGAGTCAGATAAGGGGAGTAACTAGCTACAAAGAAAGAACTTGGCAAGATAACAGACTTTAGTAATGCGGTAAAGGGTCATCCAATAATGTGCTGTCTGCTAACTGATGTAACCAATGGCTAAAAGACACATGTATGTTAGAAACTGTATATAAGTAAGGGTTTGCAATAGTAAGAAGGAACTTCTACTTAATCACCAAGAAGCATGTCACATGTCGTTTGTCCATCTCAACCAGCGACATCTGGTGACCCCGACGTGATCACCCAAGGCATGATCGGACTGGAACTTAAACTTAAGAGAGAAAAAAAAAAAAAAAAGAACGGTGGAGGATAGCCCTGGAGACGGAGCCCAGCGTAGCATTGAGAGCAGTGGGGTTCTGCATGGCCGGCCTGATTTAAGACACCTGGATAGGTGAGCCGCTGGGGACATGGGAGCCTCTTTAAGTAGAGGGATCAGTGGTATTGACCATGGGGACAATGATGTTACAAAAGCAGGGGGTGAACGTAGACGAACTACTCCCCTGAAATATGCTATTATGGAATGAGAAACAGGCTCAGACGCTGCTGATAATGTGGCCGTTGCTCTTTGAGACTTTAAAATCATTTAAAGAGCAGCAAGACAAAGCGGGGCCGTTAGCCCCCCCTTAACGATCAAAGCGCAGGCACATCAGCCCCCCTTACGATCAAAGCGCAGGCACCCATGGCGGGGAAGGATTTCAAAATAAGAGTCCTCCAACTGAAGGGACGGAGCTTCTCTCCGTGTGACTGTGCCCCCGGCCCCTGTTGTGCAGCTTGATGTGCGGCGTAAAGAACCATCCAGAGAGCCCATAGTTGAGTGTAAAATCCCGGGGGGAAGAAGATAAAGACACTAGGGGATGATTCTGATTATGAGATGTATGGTCCAGGTGCCCCAGCTACAGCTAATAGACAATACAGGTCCCAGACAGTCACTGGTTCATACCCCTTCTAATCCTGAAAAAGAAGTGAAGGGACCAGATTACCCTGTTTCGGAGCCTGGTGCCCCCTCCCCCCCCCCCGCCCCCCTCCAGAACCTCTGCCAGTTGCTGACGTACGGAATGACTCCACAACTTTATCCAGTTGTAAAGTAGGTATGTTTATTCAGCACTTGGGTGACATGGGGAGTAGCCTCCAAAGAACCATGCCCCCCTTTCTCATATTTTGGGTTACATTTATATTGCGTTCTTATCTTGTTGCTACATACTTTGCTTGTTCATTTTTGCAGAATCATCATGATGTGTTCAAAGCGAGGCGGCAGTATTCTAAGCAAACGTTATGCTGAGTCATTCTGACACTGTATACATGAACTATGCTTATTCACTCTTACTTTACATTCTACACTTTGTTTAGTTTGTTAAGATGTGTTCGGTTCTAATGCACTGCCTTGGTTCATTTCCCCCCTTTTCTTCCTTATGTCCTTTTCCAAGGACTTTTATTTTAAGCATAGTCTAACACATTTTATGCATATACCTATAAGCAAGCTAAGCCCTATGAATATTAGTATTCCTAATAAGTTATACCTAATCCATTTGATCCATTCACCTGTAAAGAGGTATGGTAACCAAGAGGTGATTTTATCCCAGAATTCTGTAAAAACCCCAAGAAGTGTTATCTTGGGTTACTTGGTGCAAGAGATGTAACTGGGTTCACATTATTCTTAAATCCTTTCTATTTTTCCTCCTTTATTCACGTAAGCGCAACAGCTTGAATTTACTACTATACATACTCCTCCATGAGAGGCTAACATCATGTCTAAGGCCATTCTATTTTGTATTACCACTCCAGAAAGTTGGCTTACCTCTCCCTGTAATGTCTGGATGGCATCAATTGTAGTATTACCTATTTCCTCTATAACTCCTGATATGTTTATGATGGCTTTTCCAATTCACTTATTCCTAGATGTGGAATGAACCATCAGACGAAGGAATGGAATTCTGTCGGTCAGGTTACAAGGGGATTTGCATTTCTTTCATACATAAATATGACTTCCTCATGAGTTTTGTCATATAATTGTTTAGTAATCTTTATCTCAGGTATTACAGATCCTAGTGTACATGCCCCTTTCCAAAAGGGAGGTAATTGCTTTAGAGCTTTCTTTCCATCACAAAACCAATATAGTTCTTTCTTGGGAACATGCCAATAAAAACTGGAGTATAGTCGTCTTTGATATGACCCATTTAAGGTGACGTTCTTATCGCATTGGTAATATTCCCCTACTGAATAGTTCCCTACTTGACTTTTCAAACATCGTACCGACTCTGTGAGCAACAGTGTGCCCACTCAAATACTATTCCCTGTCCTCTAAGCTCTGATTAAAGAGAAATTTCTCAGGTTTTTCCCATAACGTTTGCCAATTTGTGTCGTTATTATATGATGGTATAGGTACTCCTATTATGGTCAAATTTTGTTTGTTACTGTGTTCAGAGAATTTGTGACAAATCCAACAATCACTTAGATTTATGGCCATGGCAACTTTGGTCATTAAAGTCACATGAGTGTTCTTTTCCCATTGATCTGGCCACCCATGTGATATTTCTCTCCGTTTTCTAGATGACCTTATGACTGATAAAGTTATTGTTTTATAATCTATTCCTTGTCCTTTAACTTGTATCAGGCACCGATATTTTCCAAAATCTTGAGTATGAATATTCGTGATTATTATATAAGCTAATCCTTCAAATAAAGACTGTCCATTACCAGAAACTCTTCCCCTAAAGGATTTATCCTGTTCCTTCCACTGTTCTTTCCCATCTCTCAGAAGATATACATTTTGGTCTTGTTCTTGTCCTGTTCTTTTGAGTTTATCCCAGCTTACTGAGTATACTCCCAGGTCCCAGACTTGAGTTTTAGTAAATGTACACTGTAGTGTTACCGCTTGTCCCTCTTTGACATAATAATTAGAATGTGGGACCCATACCTCAAACCGGACACTGATTTCCGCCAAACACATACATATTACAATTTGTCTGAGTCCTTCCCTTATGCCAGTCATTGTTGTCTTTGTAGTCGGATTTTCAACGGTTCGCTGGGCTGGGCTTTTCCACTTGGCTGGAGCTTTCTTTACACGGGTATGATGATCCAGGTGTTTTGTTCTCGTATCTTGATAGCCGTGTAGGAGATGAGTGTCACCTGAAACGGTCCTTCCCACTGTGGCTCCAAAGTCTTTTCTGTAAGAGACTTAACATACACATCATCTCCTGGTTGAATGTTATGTATCAGACTATCCAGACCCCTACCCCTTATGCCTACTACATGTTTCCTAATTTTATTAAGTTGTTTACTTAATTCTATCATGTAAGAGGTCATTATTTCATCTCCTACTTGTGCACAAATTCCTCTCTGGA
Source organism: Myiopsitta monachus (assembly GCA_017639245.1). Taxonomy (NCBI): domain Eukaryota; kingdom Metazoa; phylum Chordata; class Aves; order Psittaciformes; family Psittacidae; genus Myiopsitta; species Myiopsitta monachus. The sequence goes on from CM029940.1 coordinate 7,148,163, forward strand.
TTTCATATGGTTGTCCATATAAAATTTCAAAGGGCTTAATCCTTCCTTCCCTTTGGGTTTAGTCCCTATACATAATAATGCTAGAGGAAGGGACTGGGGCCATGGTAATTTTGCCTCTTGTCCTAATTTTACTATCTGTTGTTTAATTAGATGGTTCATTTTTTTCTACCTGTCCACTTGATTGTGGCTGATATGGGGTATGAAGTTGCCAGTCAATACCTAAATGGTGACTAATTTTCTGTATTATTTTTGATATAAAATGTGGTCCTCGGTCTGACAAAATAGTGGCTGGTACCCTGAACCATAGTATAATTTCCTGCAATAATATCATTGCTACTTCCCGAGCTTTAGCAGTCCTGGTCGGGTATGCTTCTGGCCATCCTGAAAAGGTATCTGTAAATACTAACAAATATCGATACCCCCCTTTTCTGGGAAATTCCGTAAAATCTATTTGCCATTGTTGCCCAGGTATATTGCCTCTTCCAATTTGACCTACTTCTGGTGTGGGACCTATTTTCGGATTAGTCTGGAGGCAGAGGTCACATCGTTGTGTTACCTGTTTTACTATAGTATATAAATTTCTAGCTATAATTCCTCGTATTAGATATTTATATAATGTTTCTGCTCCCCGGTGTCTCTTTTTATGTTCCTCCTATACAAAGTGCCATAGCATGTGGGAAGGAATAATTACCTTACCCTGTGGGGTTTTGGCCCATCCTTCTTTGTTGTATGATCCCTCTAAGTCTGCAATAAGTTTTCAGTCTTCCTGGTATATCCTGGTTCGTTCTTTGAAGTTATCTGCCTCTCAGGGACTAATGCCCCTTCAGTCTTTACCTGCCCTCTAGCTGCCTGTTTTGACTCCCTGTCAGCCAGATCATTTCCTTTTTCCAAATTTGAGCTTACCTTTTGGTGTGCCTTAATATTCATTATCGCTAGCTTCTCAGGAGCTGTATAGCGTCCAATAGTTTCAATATTTCTTCTGCATGCTTGATGTTTTTCCTTGAGAATTCAGTAATCCTCCTTCTTTCCAGATTGTTCCATGCACATGTATGACTCCAAAAGCATATTTTGAGTCTGTATATATGTTCACTACCCTTCCCTGGGCCAATTCCAGAGCTCGGGTTAGTGCTATTATTTCAGCCTTTTGTGCAGAAGTGTTCATAGGTAAAGCTCCAGATTCTATCACATCTTGCTCTGTGGTAATAGCGTATCCAGCATATCGGTTACCATTCAGGACATAGCTGCTTCTATCGGTGAACCAGGTTTCCCCATCCTCTATGGATTGTCTTTCAAATCTGGACGACTCGCATACGTGGCTTCAATGGTTTCTAACAATCATGATGTATTGGTTCTCCTTTATTTCCACTGAGAAAAGAAACTGGGTTAACAATGTTAGTTACTATAATTTCCACATCGTCTGTTCTATCAATGTGGCTTGATATTTCAAAAACCTTTGTGGGGAGAGCCAATGTCCCCCTTTTGCTCCAGTACTGCTGATACTGTATGTGACACCAAAACAGTCATTCTTTGTCCCAGTGTAAATTTCCGGGCTTCCTGTATGTTTAACATTACGGCCACAACTGCTCGTAGGCATCCAGGACAGCATTTCACAGTTGTGTCCAGCTGTTTAGAGAGATAAGCAACTGCTCGTCTATATCGGCCAAGATCCTGTGCAAGTATCCCCAGAGCAATGCCTTGTTTCTCATGAGAGTAGAGGAGAAACGGTTTACTCACATCTGGCAATCCTAAGGCTGGGGCAGACATTAAAGCCTTTTCAATGATTTAAAGGCTTGTTTAGCTTCTTTATTCCACTCGAGGATTTTATGGTTGGTAGTCATTAGCTCATACAATGGCTTGACCAATAGTCCATAGTTATAAATCCATAGCCTGCACCAGCCAGTCATTCCTAAAAAGGTCCGTAATTCCTTTACTGTTTTGAGGTTTCTGAGTCTGGCATATTGCTTCTTTTCAGGCTTGTCCCAAAGTTCTCTGCCCTGCACTGATCTCATAGCCCAAATAATTCACTGTTTGTTGTTTTATTTGTGCCTTTTTCTTGGATACTCTATATCCTTGTAGCCAAGGAAGTTTAATAAACTTATTGTCCATTTTGTACATTCCGTTTCTGTCTTGGTGGCTATAAGGATGTCATCGACATATTGTAAAAGTTTTCCTTCTTCAGATGGTGCTTCCCATACTTCTAAATCTTTTGCCAACTGGTTGCCAAATATAGTGGGACTGTTTTTGAATCCTTGTGGCAACACTGTCCAGGTAAGCTGTGTCTTTCAACCACTTTTAGGGTTTTCCCATTCAAAAGCAAAAAGCTTCTGACTGGCATCATGGAGAGGGAGGCAAAAGAAGGCATCTTTTAAATCTAATATGGTAAACTGGGTTAATTTGGGGGTTAGTGCCAATAACAGAGTATAAGGGTTTTGCTACTATGGATAAAGATCCTCAGTTAACTTATTTGTTGCCCTTAAGTCTTGAACTATTTGATAAGTCTCGAACTATTTGATAAGTCTCGAACTATTTGATAAGTCTCATCTGGCTTTCGAACAGGTAATATAGGAGTATTAAATTGAGATTCACATTCTCTTAATAGCCCTAATTGTAAAAAATTTCCCTATTGATCAGCTGGATTCCCTCTTTGTCTTCCTTTTTAAGAGGGTACTGCTTAATTTTTACTGGTTTTGTCCTTCCTTAATTTTAGCCTCCATAGGGAGAGCATTTTTGGCTTTTCCTGGTAGTCTGTAGCCCAGGCCCCTGGGTATACTTAGTCCCAGATTTTCCAAGTCAATGTTCCCTTCTAAAGGGAGGTTAGTCAGGGCGAGACTTAGGAGTTGAATATATTGTTGATCTTCTACCTCCAGAGTAATCTCTCCCTCCTTGAATGTAATTTTGCTCTCAATTGCTCTAGCAGATCTCTTCCTAATAGTGCCTTTGGGGAATTTGGCGTATATAAAAATTTGTGAATACCCCATTGTCTTCCCAATTTATATTCTAGGGGTTGGCAAAAGTATGCTTTTTCACTTGTCCAATTGCTCCTTTTACCACTACATAATCATTTCTTATAGGCATTAAGGCTTGATTTAAAACTGAATATGTGGCCCCTGTATCTACCAAAAACTCTACCTCTTTTTCCTTCCCTAGCTTAATTGTAACCAGTGGATCCGCTAGGGTAGTTTCCCCAGGTTCCCATCAGTCTTTCTTCATGTATGCCACCATCTTCCCTTTCTGGTCCTTTCTTTTATTTTTAGGGCACTCCTTCTTCCAGTGTCCAAAGCCTTTGCATATAGCACATTGGTCTCTCCCTAATTGGGAAGGGTGCCCTTTCTTCTCTTCCTGGATTACATCCATAATTCTCTTTTGTCCTTGTCTGTATCCTTCTTCCTATTACTAAATATTCGTCATGCCTCATCCAACAGAACCTCCAGGTTCCTACTTTCTGCTGTTCGTAGTTTCTGAAGCTTACGCCTAATGTCCGTAGCAGATTGTCCCAGAAATAACAACACTAACTGTTGTATTCCTATCTCTGATCCAGGATCTAAGGGGTGTTTTCGGCACATAGTTTCTCTTAATCTGTCTAGAAATTTGGAAGGAGATTCTGTGGGGCCTTGCTTGATCGCATATAGGGACTGACCAGTTTATAGTCTTAGAATAGCCCTTTCCATTCCTTTTATTATCCAACCTTGATATCCCTGTAATCTATTCATATGCTCTGATCTATTCGGATCCCATTTTGGGTCTTGAAGAGGGAAGTATTCTCTTGCCTCTTCCCCTTTAATCTTATGGTAATCTTCTGCTAGGTCCCCTGCTGTCTTTAAACCCAGTTGTTTCTCTGTTTCTGTCATGTATTCCAATAACAATTGTATATCCCCCAGTCAGGGTTATGCTGTTTCACTATAAACTGGAAATGTTAGCTACTCCAACTGGGTCATTTCTATAATCTTTTACTACTTTCTGCCATTCTCCTAAATCTGTTGTGGAGAAAGGAACCTTAAGTATCACAGTTCCTCCATCAGAGCTTGCTGCTTCCCTAAGGGGAGCTTGCAACACTGTTACTGCTGTTCTGCTTCTTGTATGGCTAGAAACAGGACTGCCTGGGGAAGTCAGGGTTCCGTCTGAACCCACGTCCCGAGGCTGGGGTGGTGGCTTATATAGGTCAGTTAAATCCTGTTCTGAAACCTGTCATATTTTATCTTCCCTATTACATTGCGGCCCAATGCTACAGCAGAACAACATCGCTTTAATTTTCCTTTAGTTTCCCTTTCTGTTCTCATTCTAAGGCTAATACCATGGGATCTTGTGGAGGTATTAAACCACAGTCTTTTTTGCCATTCCAGGTGATTCCGGAGGGTAAAGAACATGTCTGCATATGAAGAATCATCCCTGTTTGCTTCTCGTCTTAAAAATAGCATCAGTTGCAGTATCATATTATAATCCAGTGATCCATTCAATGGCCATTTTGCTCAATCTTCTAATTTGTATAATGGCAACCACTGGTTGCAATATTTAATCAAGGTTCCCTTGTTTTCTGTTCCTCCGGATCCCGCTATCTCTTTCCAGTGTACTAATATACACCCCAAGGGGCTCTTTTTAAGTATACCTCCTGTTTATTTCCCATTCTGAATTTGTTACCAAAAACTCTAATATAGATATTCCAATCCTTCTCCTAATATAGTGTTGAGATCCCGATCCTGCAATCAACCACAAAAGAAATATACACAGCTTATTAATATTAATACCATGATATCACTGTGTCCATTCAAAATTTTGAATATCCTTACTTACCCTTTCAAGTCGGTTACACCTTTGTTTTGTCTATCCCCTCGATTTTTTCTCACACTGTCCCTTAACTCTTTCCCAATCCTCCTCCCATACGTCCCAGGTGTCCAGAACCAGACTTTCTTTCCTGCACACTAATTTCAGTATTTTAGTGGCCTGCTGGTCTTCCCTCTGATTGTGGAAATCAAGAGCTGAAGACTGACACTTAGAGCACTCTGCCCTCCTCCTTCTAGACAAACAATACCACTTTTTCCTACAGTTTTCACATTCCAGTAATACCCAGGCCGAATGCCAGCTCCCGGTGAATTTGTGAGCCTGAGTTATTCCACGTGCAAGGCAAGGGATTACCCCAATATGGCCGCCGACTCTGGGTGGTAGACTTAAAATGTCAGGTAGGTCGGTCTATCACTGGCTGTTCCCAATCTAAGGCCACTACTTGATTGATTGGGGTTAAATATACTCCTTTTAATAGGATTCGGTCCCGGTCCCCACCTTACCCAGCCTCCTCCTTCGTTCAGATATTCCCGAGGTTCAAGCCCAAACCACTTGAGGAGAGATTTCCTATATTCCGCCAGTGTTGACTAGATGCTTTAAGCGTTCATCTCCAGCCGGCTCCTTGCGGAGAGCACGGAACTGTGGATTGGAACTCCACACTCGCTTCTCAGCCCTGCTGCATCTCATGCACACATTCACTCCAATGTTCTTATTCTCAGGTATTTATAGTGAAACAATTAATTCTTACCCCCGCAGCTGCCAATGTGATCTGGATACTTTTCCAAGATTTTCAAAAGGCCCGCTTACCCTTCTCCTGCTTCTTATACAATCATTAGCAGGTCCGTCCTGGCTCCTGATGATAGGATGCAGCAGTAGCCTGGTATTTGCCTGATCTTGTCCCCAAGATCATAGCAAATCCCCCTCTTACTAAATATTACCCTGTTCCACCACCAAATAGGGTACCCTCCCAAACAGGGACTATGCTGTACACCAGATGTCTCTGCGCAATTTACCAGCTGCCCTGGCCATGGCCCTTTTTAAACATACCGTTTCTCCGCTGATTCAGGAGGTTGTTGTCTACTCCTGCAGTGAGTAGATGGGAGTGCCGGCTCCTCGGAGGAAAATACTTGGGGCGCGCCTAGGGCATCCGCTCCACAGACGATCCCACAGCCAAGCAGAGAACCTCCTGCCTGGCTCGCCAAACTGACGTGTGGAAATGACTCCACAGCTTTATCCAGTTGTAAAGTAGGTATGTTTATTCAGCACTGGGTGACATGGGGAGTAGCCTCCAAAGAACCATGCCCCCCTTCTCATATTTTGGGTTACATTTATATGCGTTCTATCTTGTTGCTACATACTTTGCTTGTTCATTTTTGCAGAATCATCATGATGTGTTCAAAGCGAGGCGGCAGTATTCTAAGCAAACGTTATGCTGAGTCATTCTGACACTGTATACATGAACTATGCTTATTCACTCTTACTTTACATTCTACACTTTGTTTAGTTTGTTAAGAATGTGTTCGGTTCTAATGCACTGCCTTGGTACAGTTGTTGCCTCAGCTGCGAAGACTGAGGACGAGGATGAAGATGATCTTTTTGACCTGGTCCCTGTTAATCCCAAGAAAGAGCCTACTCTCAGATCACCTGAAACCTGCGGGAGGAAATGTTTTAGTTTGTCCTGGTTTAAGCCACCCACCCACGCAGTTTTCTCACTCACTCACTTCCCTCTTTCTTCCCCCAGTCCCGGGGGGATGGGGAGGAGAATCAAAAGAATGCAACTCCCACAGGCTGAGATTAGAACAGTTTAGTTACTAAGTTATAACACAAATCACTGCTGCTACCACCAGTAATAATACAAGAGAAATACAAAGAAAGAGAATACAACTGCTCACCAAGCCCAACCCAGCCAGTGTACCCCCCAGCAGTGAACCCCCCCAATCCCAAAACCTGACCATGCCGTGCACCCCATTCCACCACCACACCCTTCTGGGTCTCTGCCCTCCAGCTTCACATCCTGGACATGATGTGCTGTGGTATGGAATAACCTCTTTGGTCAGTTTGTGTCAGATGTCCTGTCTCTGCTTCCTCCTGGCTCCCCCTCCTCCCTGGCATAGCATGAGACTCAGAAGTCCTTGGCCAGACCAAAACATTGCCAAGCAGTAACTGAAAACACTGGTGTTATCAGCGCTGCTCCCAGGCCCAAAATCAAAAACACAGCGCTGCACCAGCTACCAAGAAGGAGAAAAAACAACTGCTACTGCTGAACCCATGACAATCCACCCCTTATTCCATACCATTCACGTCATGCTCAGATCCCACATTTTCAATATACCATCACATGTATATGTATGGATCCACACATGCACACAGAGGGAGAGAGATCATCCCTTAGTGCATGGACCAATCCCTATAAAGCTACTGAGTCCATCCAGTCCATGATGTCGGGCTCCATCTTTGTAACAGTTTTTCAGAGCATGAGAGGTTGTGTGCAGTGTTCACACTTGTGAATAACCTGGGCAGTAATGTCCATTGCTAAGTCCACCCCTCGATCAGAAGTCCACCCCTTGATCATGAGTCCATCTGTATGCTGCACCTCTGCCCTGGTGGTCTGAGGTGTCATGGGCCCACCAGGCTCAAAATAATTCACCCTTATATTGCCAATCTAAGTCCATCTGAGCCATTTCTTTTTAGCCGCTTGTCACTGGGGACTCCATACAGCTGCCTTCCATCTCTGATGCTTCCAAAGCACTGGAGGGGTCCAGTGGACTACATACTCGCACTCACCCACACACCCTGCCACTCATGACTGTCCAGCCTTGGGGAAAATCTCTTGGCCATCCTGGATTGTAGTCTAACCCCAGACATGGCCCACACCCCACTCTGCTTAACTCTCGGGACCAGACAGAATGGTTGTGTGTAAAACACACTCTGAATGCATACCAACATGCTGATCCCCTTCACAATCAGCAGGCAGGTACCAAGGGCACACAAAGGCCATTCAGACCCTTCAAAACTCTCAAATGAGGCTGCTGTACTTGTCACAGGGGCTGGTGTAGCTGCTGTGCTTGCCGGCTCTCTCACCACCAGCTGCTCTTTGTCCGAGTCTAGATCTTCCTCCTCCGTCTTGCTGGGAAGTGCTGCGTGGTCTCCTGCATCCTCCTGTGGTTCTGGCTCGCGGGGCTCTGAGGGCGGCTGCTGGGCAATGCTCTCGGCCACTGCGGGGCCGGGCTCGGCCGCCGCCCCCCCCCCCCCCCCCCCCCCCCCCCGCTCGGTAGCCGCGGGGCTCGGCTCGGGCTCTGGGCTCGGCTTCTCTGCCGCCCCGTTCCCGGCCTCTTGATCCCCCGGGCCCTTCTCCCGGGCCGTTTCCGGCCGCCGGCGGCTCCCGGGGGCTGCCCTGCTGCGGCTTCCCCTCCTCCCTTCTGGAGCTCGCCGGTATTACAAGCCATTTCAATAGAGTACAATGTATCAAGAACCTTAACCCAAAACCGAGATGTGAAAAACTTTAAGATAAGAAATACCGGCTGCAAGTAATGTATCATATGCTGAACCTGTGAGAACCAGAGCAACAACTTTGAGAGCCAATAAATCAACATTGTGAGGAGTGGCTATTCTGTCTTTATCTCAACCCTTGGAGCCCCACCTTGGGTGCCAAAAAGAACTGTTGTGTTTTAAGCCACCCACCCACGCAGTTTTCTCACTCCCCTCTTTCTTCCCCCAGTCCCGAGGGGATGGGGAGGTGAGTCAAAAGAATGCAACTCCCACAGGCTGAGATTAGAACAGTTTAGTTACTAAGGTATAACACAAATCACTGCTGCTACCACCAGTAATAATACAAGAGAAATACAAAGAAAGAGAATACAACTGCTCACCAAGCCCAACCCAGCCAGTGTACCCCCCAGCAGTGAACCCCCCCAATCCCAAAAACCTGACCATGCCGTGCACCCCCATTCCACCACCACACCCTTCTGGGTCTCTGCCCTCCAGCTTCACATCCTGGACATGACATGCTCTGGTATGAAATAACCTCTTTGGTCAGTTTGTGTCAGGTGTCCTGTCTCTGCTTCCTCCTGGCTCCCCCTCCTCCCTGGCATAGCATGAGACTCAGAAAGTCCTTGGCCAGACCAAAACATTGCCAAGCAATAACTGAAAACACTGGTGTTATCAGCGCTGCTCCCAGGCCCAAAATCAAAACCACAGTGCTGCACAGCTACCAAGGAGGAGAAAAACGACTGCTACTGCTGAACCCATGATATAGTTGCACTTGATAACGCTGAAACTCCAGAACACATTTATGAGGAGCCTGTGCACGTTCATCAGACTGTTGCTGCTGCTCCTGAGATTCTGACGCCTGATAATTCTGATGCTGACCTGGATAGTCCTTTTGACCTGGGGCCTATTGATCCAGAAAAGGAGCCTGATTTATATCCCCCAGATCCTCATGATAAATGGGCAGCTGTAAAGGGAGAAGCGAGATGGGTGAGGGATTCAGATGTATTGTGTGCTTTCATGGTGGTGTATGTGCCTGATTGAGACCTGCAGTCGGAAAGGTCTCTCATATACTCTTATCAAAAGATATCAAGTGAATGATAGCGGACCATAGACTTGGAACCCCATATATAACTCGTTTTATGTAGTCTCTCTGTATACTCATGTGCTAGAGGTTGGCAAATATAAGTATGTCTGTGTTTCTACCGACCCTTGCAGACCTTTATAGATACTGCTGGCCACCTGCATCGGAATGAGTGTGCAATTTTGGTCAGTATGAAAGCCCAAGCGTCATGTGATGGGGGGGGTGGGGCAAAGTCTCTGCAGGGATGCCCACTGAGATTGAGCCTGCCACCTTGCACTGCTATGATGCTGCTCGGAACTGGTTTCCTGATTGTCTTCACAGGGTTGTTGCACCACGTTCTGTATGTGGGACTGTTATAAATTGAGACCACAACAGACTAGAATCCAATTGGAATTTATTAATTATAGCAAGTAGAATATGAGCAAAAGCAGCGCTGGACGACAGGGGAGTCTGCGCTCCGCCAACTGTCGCACTAAGCAATTTAAACAGTCCCCTTTATACATCTTTCCTTTCATGTTCTTTGAAGTAGTGGAGGTACTTTGCGCATGCTTCAGTTGTTGCTAGGGGGTCGTTTTCTGCTTTCTGGGGCCGTTTGAGTGAGAAGTCCTTTTCCCTTGACCTCTCACTCATTTTTCTTTTACTTGTCATGTTTCTGCCGTGCTGGTTCCTGGAACATCTGGTGCTTATCTTATCTTGCTCAAGTGGTGTTTTATGGGCTGTCTTGCATATGCAATTATCCTTACCTTACAAGTGGTGTTTTATGGCTGTTTTAGCTTGCACATGCTATTTCCTTATCTTATCTTGTACTAGTGGTGTTTTATGGCGGTTTTAACTTGCATATGCGATTTATCTTACACAAATGGTACATTGGGCTTAACATGAATCTTAATAAACAATACCCTAGTCCATAGTTTCTCACAATTCCCCCTTTTTCTTTTTATTCTATATTGTTTATTAGATGCTGCTTTCATTCTCGGCACTGCAAGTAAACCTTTTTCCACAATCCCAACAGTTATCATAACACTCACAAGGTAATATTTCACAATTACAATCATAATTTCTATGCGGCATAACGCATTCACAACAATCTTCATTAACAGATACACTCTTATACTTTGCCCTAGTCATCGTAGTTAAAATAAGTAATTCAGCCATGTCAAATCGTTTTCTTAATAAACGTAAAATATAGCGTAATATACAAGGCCCAAATGTAAGTCCCAGAATCAACAGAATAAGTGGTCCCGCTAAGCAGACAACAAAGTGGTTAGCCAAGGTGAAACATTAAACCAGTTTTCATACCATGACCTGCCCGCCTCACGATCCTTTTTTCGTTGATCTAACCTTTTTGGAGTTCAGCCATGGTGTCCTGGACTACCTCCCGTATGATCAGCAAAAGAACAACATTCCTCATGAGAGCTACACATAACCCTCTTCCTTTAAGAATAATAGATCTAATCCTCTTCTATTCTGCAGCACTACTTCTGATAAAGACTTTACTGAAGTGCTAAATTTTGAATAGATTGTTCTATTTTTGTTAAATCCTCATTTACAGCCATTTGCAAATTTTTAATTCTTGACCTTTTACTAGGGAGGCTATGCCTGTACCTGCTTCAACTCCACCTGCTATCAGCAGTGTAGCTAGGGTTACTACTGTAATTGGCTCTCATTTTTGTCTATTCAGGTCTCCTTCAAAGTGGCGTAATATCTCCTCAGAAGTGTGATAGATTAGACGGGGAACAATAATTACCTGTACACAAAACTGAGATTGATTAAACACGTTTAGGGATAGACAAGGCGTAAGTCCGATGTTTGAACTGGATTACTGACTGTCCATCCCATTGCTATTGTTTCACACCCCCAGTATCGGCAATAAAAGTGTCCTGGGTAATTACAATAAGATTTTCCGGGATGTGAACTCGGACACCAATAGGTACCTCTGGCATTAATTTCTTGAGTTCTTTTTTCTGCCCAGGAATATGAGCCGTGGCAGTCTCCCCAAATCACCCCCCATTCCAGGTCCTAACAGGTCACAGTTAGTAACGTTTGTAAAAATTGGTTGTCCTGTTCCATTAAAGGTCGTAATTACCTTGCTCAAATCTACCTGGATTAATTTCCATTGCATAGGTTCATGAGGATTTCCAGCTTTTGTTGGTAAAAATTAGTAAGCATAAAGCGTACAGGAAAAAGAGTGTTTTTGGAGGGTATTGTGTTTGTTCTATATTTGAGTTTTTACCAGTCCTGTGGAAGTTTAGCCAAGGCTGCTTGCACGTCCCAAGTCGCAGGCTTTTTCCTCCGGTGGGTTTTTCTCCTCTGCCTCGCCCGTCAACTGGGTTGCAGCCAGACACGGGGGTTGCCATCTTCTCGGCAGCAAGAGTCTCTGGTAGGAATATGCCTTTTGCAACTGGTTAGACGGTTATGCGGGTTAAGGTTTGGCTTTCACCATATACCTGTTACACCTTATGGCTACTACTTCCAGTCTACACTGGACTGCAACGATGCCGAATCGTTTAAGAGCCCAATTCGTAAAATCACGCTCACTTTTGTAGCAAATACTACAACCCCTCGGGGAGGAGTTCCCTCCTTGTAATGTTGCCACTATTTCTCTCGACACTTTATGCACTTAAAACATTCAAACAGATAAGTTTCCCACACTTGATTCGTGCGTTAGAGGTGTAATTTGCGACATATAATTAACACATCTCATATAGCTAGCACACCCCTCTTCCACACTTAACTATTTTCCACAAATAATATATAATCAAAGAAACGATTAATGCAAACAATATTCCTATTACACACTGGATACCAAAAGGTAGATCTAAGAAATACGTAAAAACAGTTTGTATCATTATTTATCGTTTAACACAAGCCTGGTGTCTCCGGGTGAGCTGACAACCTTCCACTGTGGAGGATTTACTGGTCCTTTAACACGACTGGCATGTGTCCATCCGCACTCTGCAGTGCGAATAGCTGTCTCTGTGGTGAGTAGAACAAGGTAAGGTCCCTCCCAACTGGGTTTTAGGGTTTCTTCTTTCCACGTTTTAACCAATATCCAGTCCCCAGGTTTAAGATTGTGAATCTTTAAGTCCAACGGGGTCGTTGCACAATCAGTCCCCGTTCCCAAAGCTTGTTATGATGTTCTGCTAATTGTGAAACATACTCATTAATTACACGGTCTCGAATTAAAACATTTGTTTGTGGACTTTCAATTTTATAGGATATTCCATACACCATTTCAAATGCCGATATTCCTACATCTGCTCGGGGTCTGGTTCTAAGAATTAATAGGGCCATGGGTAGGTACTTAATCCATGATAATTTAGTTTCTATCATTAATTTAGTCAAAATAGTTTTGATTTCTCCATTCATCCTTTCAACCTTTCCCGAACTTTGTGGATGCCATGGTGTATGGTATTCCCACTTAATACCCAAACTTTCTGTTAGATCTTTAACAATTTTTGACACAAAGTGTGTTCCTCTGTCCAAGTCAATTACTTCAGGTACTCCATATCGAGGTATAATGTGTTCTAATAACGCCTTGGTAACTTGATTAGCAGTTGCCCGGGAGGTAGAAAAAGCCTCGACATAATGTGTTAAATGATCCACTATTACCAATAAATATTTGTAACGCCCTACCCTAATAAAATTTTGGAGAATTTGGCATGCATAAAAATTTATGCATTCCTATTTGTTTTCCCAGTGGCCAGTAGCTCCCACATCTGTAACAAATTCTTTTCCCTCTGATTTAACACCAAATAAGTTGCTCCTGTATCCACAAAAATTCCACTTTATTTCCTCTATTCCCTAGTTTTAATTTAACTTTATCTGCTAGGGTAGATTCCCCAGGTCCATCACTGTGTCTGTCTAGTTCCAATTCAGCCAGGGGAGCCACCCCAGGGCACTCCCCCCCAGGGCAGTCTCACTTCTAACATCCTAACTCCCCAAAACACGTACACTTCCCCATAACATGTACACTGATCCGGTTCCACAGAAGAGCTCACTTCCCCACCTCTGTCAGAGAGCCCTCCTCCACCTCTGTTTTACTTTTTTTTTTTTTTTTTTTTCTCACCATTGCTCCCCCCCCCCCCCCCCCCCCCGCTGTGCAGGGGCTGCAGATGCCTCTGCAACAGCACTCCTGTTTTAACCCTTTCTTAACTCCGAATGTGAATCCGCTGCTTGTTGCCAGTGACAGCAATCTCTTCCTCCTTATCAACATCAGACAGGACAGATGCAGAGGGTGCTCTTCTCGGAGGTACCTGTCATACAAAATTTTTCAACCTGTCTTCCTGATTACTGTTTTTTTTTTAACTCCAAGTATCTTTCTCCGATATCACAAGCTGAACAACTTCTCTCCATCTTAACTTTCAGTTTTTTTCCTGTCCTTTTCCAAAGCCCAAAATTAAGGGATCTGGTGGAGCTACATTAATTTCGCATTCTGTCTGTTACTCCGGGTGGTTTCTTAAAGTGAAAAACATATCTGCATACATTACTTCATCCCATTTTCCTTGCCACCCCAGAAACAACAGTAATTGGAACAACGTATCATAGTTCAAAGTTCCATTTCTAGCCCATTTTTCCTAACATTCCAAATTACCATTGGCTGCAATATTTTACTAACATTTTCTTAATTACTGAGCCCCCAGGAGATCCTCCCAGTTCTTTCCAATGTGCTAAAATGCACCTTAAAGGACTCTTTTTCAAGACCTCTCTACTCTGCTGATTTTCCATTGTCAATCTCACACACACACACACACACATACACACACACACACGGGATCCCACAGGCACACTCCACAATTACAACACTTGAGACAGAGACTACAATTCTATCAAACAAACAACTAATAACACAGTCAATAACTAATAACAGTCTGTCACCAATATCAAATCACAGGACCAAAATTATCATTGTAAGAAGCCACAACATAAGTCAAATACCAGTAAAATCCAAAGGCTTTTTCCTTAAGACGCCCACTGCGTCTTCTGAGTGTATACCAAACGGACGCTAGCAGCCGGGTATACGCCTTTACCCACGAGATTTCCTATCTCAATTTACGGAAGGCTTCCTCACCATGCGTACGCTTACCAAACCAATTTACCAAACCAAGATGCCCCCTGCATCTTACAAATTATGTAAAAGAAAAGAATACCTTTTATGAAGATGGTCTTTGTCTGCTCCCCAAATTTTAATACAATAATGAACCATTTTTTACGCTTTTTCCTTCTTTTTTTTTTTTTTTGTTTAGTTTTTTTATTTCATTCAGCGGATAAAGTCTAGCTCCCGGTCTTTCTAGCCACACTTCCGCATATTGACTTTCCTCCGGGTTAAGGGGTTTTTTATTATTAACCCAGAGGTTTAACTGTTGCCTTACCCATTCTTCTTCTGACCCGTAGACCGGCCAAAAGGCATTTTTAGAAATCTTCTTCCCTCCCCATATCTTAGTACAATATTTTATCATCTTCTGCTTATCTTTCCCTAGGGTTCCAGGGAAATATCTCCAATTGTCTAAGATATATGCCAGAGGGGTATTCTTAGGTACAGTGGGTACCCTCCCCATGGGAGTCGAAGGCTTGCTGCCCTTCGCCCCCATCTTCTGGAATATCCACAAACACACACTCTCCCCCCCTTGTTCCTGGCCCAGTCCCTCGCGGGAGGTGGGAAACGCAGTACTTAAGGGTCCACAATCGCTTGGTTCAGTATGTCGAACCTCTCATTCGCTATATTCCAGGAAACCCAATCCCGCCCGAACGGTAAACCCGCGAATAAATTCGCAATATACTTACGCGTCCTGCGTCTTCGTCCGGACTTCCGTGCACAGAATCTGTATGGGATTTTACCGGTTCCTTTTTGCTCAGTATTCTAGAATTTAGGTTCGTCGGTGAGGTGGCAGTGAGCTGTCGGTCGCGGGGCCGCGGACTATCGCGGGGCGCCTCCCCGGAGGACCAAAGCTCACCGTTCCTTATCCGAGTCACGGCACCAAGATTGTTATAAATTGAGACCACAACAGACTAGAATCCAATTGGAATTTATTAATTATAGCAAGTAGAATATGAGCAAAAGCAGCGCTGGACGACAGGGGAGTCTGCGCTCCGCCAACTGTCGCACTAAGCAGTTTAAACAGTCCCCTTTTATACATCTTTCCTTTCATGTTCTTTGAAGTAGTGGAGGTACTTTGCGCATGCTTCAGTTGTTGCTAGGGGGTCGTTTTCTGCTTTCTGGGGCCGTTTGAGTGAGAAGTCCTTTTCCCTTGACCTCTCACTCATTTTTCTTTTACTTGTCATGTTTCTGCCGTGCCGGTTCCTGGAACATCTGGGGCTTATCTTATCTTGCTCAAGTGGTGTTTTATGGCTGTCTGCATATGCATTTATCCTTACCTTACTAGTGGTGTTTTATGGCTGTTTTAGCTTGCACATGCGATTTCCTTATCTTATCTTGTACTAGTGGTGTTTTAACTTGCATATGCGATTTATCTTACACAAATGGTACATTGGGCTTAACATGAATCTTAATAAACAATACCCTAGTCCATAGTTTCTCACAGGACTGTGTAGTGGGAGTAATGATTGTCTGGGTTTTGTGTTTCAAATATTGTAGTTGAGTGGAGTGTGCTTGTGGGACCCCATGCATGTGTGTGTGCGTGCTGAGGAAGACGGTGTTCTGTGTAATTTTGTTATCGGATTCGCGTAAAAGTTTTTAATGGGTAGTGAAGCACGGACTCAGACTCTACAACTCAAGGAGAGTTATAAAGCAGGTATGTTTATTACGGCACCGGGTGCAAGGGGGATTGCTCCTCCTAACTTGCACACCGAGGGGTTAAGCAAGCAGATATTTATTACACACAACCATGCATATTCATTACAATTAGTTTAGGTACTCATTATCATAAGTCTCCTCTCTTTTGGCACTTGCACACTGACCTCCGGTGGTCGTGGGCAGGGGTCTTCAAGATGAAGTAAGCAGTCTTCCTCATGGTGCACTTTTCACCTTTGCACAGTTGGATGCCCCAGTAACCACAATTAGCTGAAACCAGCTGTATCTGCAAGTTTCTGATAGCTGGCAAAGATTTAGAACAGTGTGACCTTCGTACAAAATTTATTGCAAGCAGGACAGGATAGGCAGACAAGGAGTATCCTAAGCTAGCAGATGTTCGGGAGTCAGTGTCTCCAAACTAAGTGATAAATTAGAAGGATGGTAGGAAAGAATTCACTCATTAGAAGGATAAAAAGAAATAATTCACTCTTGTTAGTAAGACTACTAAATTCTGTTATCACACCACAGACTTACAACACAAACCTTATTCTCTATCTTAGACCGAAGTTAAAAGTATTTTAACCCTATGTTTTCAAGTGAAAGGAGGACGCACAAAAGCACAAAATGTAATCAGTTCTAAATAAGGTTATGGCTTTGTAATGGGGGTGCTTGAGGGTCGTTTCAGGTCCATAGGACCTTAGTGCAAAAAGTGTAAGAAAAATAAAATAGAAAAACAGGACCTGGGGATGGGCAGTTAAAATGGCTGATGGGTGGAGGGACAGGGTGATTGCTAAGTTAATGAACCCATTAAGTTGGTGTAAACATCTACTGGGGAGTATCCGGGACCAGCAGATGTCCGGGGAGGGAGCAGTGAAACTATCAGTTCAACAAAAGGACAGGATGATTGCTAAGTCTAATGTTAATTAAGCTGGAGCCCCAAAGACTGCCAGCGGGTATGAATACTGTAAACAACTCTCAAAGACCACCATCACCTTTGTGTACCTACGGGAAACTTGTGTAACCTCATGAATATGGATGTATGCCCAGTGACTGTAAAAGGATGGCCTGTGTGGCAATACGGGGAGACACGCTTGGAGGAGCTATCCCCCGTGTCTCCCGGCGCCGCAATAAAGAATACCTGCTTGTCAACTTGAAACTTTGTTGGCGAGTTCCTGGAGTTTTCTCCGAATCACAAGGCACTTGCTTTCCTTATATCAGGTAGCAGATTAACATTTCGGGCAAGAAAGGGTTAATACAAAAGTGCGGTTGCCGGCAGGTATTTCTGTCAGTGTCCCGGTTTAAGCCTCTAAGCCACTCCCCTCTCTTTCTTCCCACCAGTCCCGGGGGGATGGGGAGGAGAATTGAAAGAATGCAACTCCCACAGGCTGAGATAAGAACAGTCCCGTAACTAAGGTATAACCTTGACTGGCGTAAGCATTACTTAGAAATAACTAGAAACAACAGTGTAATATCAGCATTCTTCTCAGACTAAAGATGAAAATACAGCACTGCACCAGCTACTAAGAAGGAGAAAAGTAATTGTTACAGGTGAACCCAGGACACCCTGCTTTAGCTTGAACCCTTTACCCCTTGTCCTATCACTACAGTCCCTGATGAAGAGTCCCTCTCCAGCATCCCTGTAGGCCCCCTTCAGATATTGGAAGGCTGCTCTGAGGTCACCATGCAGCCTTCTCTTCTCCAGGCTGAACAGCCCCAACTTTCTTAGCCTGTCTTCATATGGGAGGTGCTCTAAGCCCCCTTATCATCCATGTGGCCCTCCTCTGGACTTGCTCCAACAGCTCCATGTCCTTCTTATGCTGAGGACACTGGAATTGCACACAGTACTCCAAGTGGGGTCTCATGAGAGCAGAGTAGAGGGGCAGAATCGCCTCCTTCGACCTGCTGGTCATGCTTCTGACATTAGAATCATAGAATCATAGAATAGTTAGGGTTGGAAAGGACCTTAAGATCATCTAGTCCCAACACCCCTGCCATGGGCAGGGACATCTCACACTAAACTATGTCACCCAAGGCTCTGTCTAACCTGGCCTTGAACACCGCCAGCAATGGAGCATTCACAACTTCCCTGGGCAACCCATTCCAGTGTCTCACCACCCTTACAGTAAAAAACTTCTTCCTTATATCTAATCTAAACTTCCCCTGTCTAAGTTTGAACCCATTACCCCTTGTCCTATCACTACAGTCCCTCATGAAGAGTCCCTCCCCAGCATCCTTATAAGCCCCCTTCAGATACTGGAAGGCTGCTATGAGGTCTCCATGCAGCCTTCTCTTCCAGGCTGAAGAGCCCCAACTTTCTCATCCTATCTTCATACAGGAGGTGCTCCAGTCCCCTGATAATCCTTGTGGCCCTCCTCTGGACTTGTTCCAACAGTTCCATGTCCTTTTATGTTGAAGACAGTAAAGAAT
This sequence comes from Myiopsitta monachus, assembly GCA_017639245.1. Taxonomy (NCBI): domain Eukaryota; kingdom Metazoa; phylum Chordata; class Aves; order Psittaciformes; family Psittacidae; genus Myiopsitta; species Myiopsitta monachus. Next base: position 7,166,687 of record CM029940.1, read on the forward strand.
TTCTTCCTCATATCCAATCTAAACTTCCTCTGTTTAGTTTGAACCCATTACCCCTTGTCCTATCCCTACAGTTCCTCATGAAGAGTCCCTCCCCAGCATCCCTATAGGCCCCCTTCAGATATTCATTCTGATTCAAAACAATTTACTTCCCTGCACCAAAGATAAGGCCATTACTATTCAATTGCAATAGAGAATTGACAGGAGTATATTTCTTACTCAGCAAGGGACAGAGAAGAATAGATTATAACAGGAATTGAAACTTGGCTGTAGCTTTGTGAACCTTTGTGAATATGAGATAGAGAATGGCAGGAGAGACACCAGAGCCATCTAGAAGGAAGAATTTATGCTTCTGCCCCCCTCCCCATGCAATTACCAAACTGCGCATGCTTATTAAAGTGCATTTATTTTTACAGAATACCTGTGTGCCGCAGTTCTCCCCTTCCTGTTCCTCCCTTGCCCTATTCCTCCCTCCAATTTATGCTGACCAATTTAGGCTTAACTTCAGAAGAGTTAAAGCACTTTGAATCTGCATTCATGACAGTATCTCACATGAAAACCTGAGACTAGGTGTCTGAATATTTTTATGTAAGCTTACTAGTTTAAGCTTACCACTAGGTTATGAATATGCTGTACTGTATCTTGATTTAGTAGTTGCACATCAATATTATGGAGGTCTCCATCAGCCATACAGTGTCCACACATTAAGAGAAACATTTTTAAGACAAAAACTATTCTGATAGTTTTTACTTGCATGGCCAACTTTTCTAAGAAAATCATGTGCTTCCCTGCTACACTGAAAAACTTGAGCAACCATTTTAACTTCTGTTTAGCAGTAACTCATTTAGGGATAGCAAGAGCCATCACTCTCAGACTATTCACAATTTATCAACTACTGTAAGTTGAAAATGGTTTTTTTTAAACCCCAAACAAATAAGCTTTATGCCTGTCCATCAGCCAGATGAATGTTTACAAACAGAAGTTTTATCTTGAGATACTGATTTACTTCTTTGTAACATTCCCTGAACTCTTCCACTGGTAGGTACAGTTCCTGAGACAGTCTGTTGTAATCCAGCACTAGAATACAATAAAAATGTTACCCTGAGGGTAACTTCCTATGCTCTGCAGGAATATTTCAAGCATGAAGCAAATGCAAGTTAAGAGCAAACATCCCTAATAGAAAGGCAGTCATGTTTAAGTGCTTCCAGTTCTGCCAGAAGACTACAGGAAGTCCATCCATCAGCAGCATGTACTAGCACCACTCGGTAACATTCTATAACCCTGAAACACTGCAGTGACCTCTGAAGCCTGTGTACAGGCCAGTAAGCAAGCTGACATTTGCACCACTTGGTAACAAGAATATTCACTCTCCAGTATCAACAGTGAATGCTTACAGGTTGGAAAGAGGAAACTTCATGCCTCTGGGCTTAAGATAAGGTATGTGCTGTATCTGTCTACTACAGAGGGAGATACTATGAAATATCGAAGCTGTCAACTCTGACAGGTACAGGGCAAGCCTTGTACCATACAAAATTCCTAAGCTTATTTCATGATACAGTTGTTCATATTCCACTTAAAAATGTAAGATTTGGGTATGTTCTACATGGAAATGAACCTCTGATATTTATAGCAGGCCAAGGTGAAACTAAGCCACTTGCTGGTTTCATGACCCATTTAAGTTCTCCATCCCTCTACTTCAGCTGATGACTTCTGCCAAAACCAAACTCTGTAGCGTGTGGGGAATGATAATAACTGAAAACCTTAATGGTTCAATATGCAAAGAACTGATTGTAAGTTTATGTGATTGGGGGTTGGGGGGGTGATTTTTTTATTTTTTTTTTTTAACACAGAGGTATTTGTGACATTTTAATCAAGTTTGGGCTCTGAGAATTAGTTTAAGCTGTAAAATATACCTTCACACAACAGTGAGTGGGAGTAGAATTTATATTCTAAATCGGTTGGGTTTTTGGTTGGTTGGTTGGTTTTTTTTGAAGCTGGCTTAGTTACAACATCAAATCCTGTACCTCTGTAAGAACCTAAGTTAACACCCACACTCAGAACAGGAGGTGTGTGACTGGTTCATATCCCCACTACCAAATTTAGTGGCAGACTGTCATGGTTTAAGCCGTAAATCACGCAGCCTGCTCACTCGCTCCCCCCCCTTTCTTCCCCCCCACTCCGGGGGGGGGGGAATGGGGAAAAGAATCAAAATGTAACTCCTACGGGTTGAGATAAGAACAGTCCAGTAACTAAGGTATAACACTAATCACTACTGCTACCACCAATAATAATAATGACCAGGGAAATACAAGGGAAGAGGATACAACTGCTTACCACCTGATACCAAGCCCGACCCAGCAGCGAACCCCCCTCTTCCGGGTCTCTGCCCTCTGTTTTTACATCCTGGGCATGACGTGCTGTGGTATGGAATAACCTCTTTGGTCAGTTTGGGTCAGGTGTCCTGTCTCTGCTTCCTCCCGGCTTCCCCTCCTCCCTGGCAGAGCATGAGGCTCAGAAAGTCCTTGGTCAGACCAAAACATTACCAAGCAGTTAACTGAAAACATTGGTGTTATCAGCGCTGTTCCCAGGTCGAAAGTCAAAACCACAGCGCTGCACCAGCTACCAAGAAGGAGAAAAATGACTGCTACTGCTGAACCCATGACACAGACCATGAAGACCTATTAAATCTAGATTAATGATGATTGATATTAATGTAGATCTATAGTGTCTTGGTATTTAACAAAGTTATTTATTAAGAACAAGCCAAAAAAACCCTTACCTTTAAGATATCTTTGTGGTGGCTTTGAAATTTGTGGTGCTACATTCATAAGTAAGAGACTTAACAGCCTAAGTCACATCTGAAGAAGAGTGAACAGACCTAATTAAAAAAAAAAAAAAGATAGAAGTGGTTATTGTTTTCGTTTATTTCTTTTATTTCCTCATCTACTTCTACTGTAGCATTTTAGCTAGGATGAAGGCAGACAGCTAAGTGGATTAGAGAACGTTGAAGTGCTCTACAAGAGGCATAGTGTATATACATGTGTCATGGGTTCAGCAGTAGCAGTCGTTTTTTTTCCGTCTTGGTAGCTGGTGCAGGGCTGTGTTTTTTGATTTTGGGCCTTGGAACTGCGCTGATAACACCAGTGTTTTCAGTTACTGCTTGGTAATGTTTTGTCTGGACAAGGATTTTCGGAGTCTCATGCTATGCCAGGGAGGAGGGGAGCCAGGAGGAAGCAGAGACAGGACACCTGACCCAAACTGACCAAAGAGGTTATTCCATACCACAGCACGTCATGTCCAGGATGTGAAGCTGGAGGGCAGAGACCTGGAAGGGTACGGTGGTGGACTGGGGGGTTCGCTGCTGGGGGGTGCACTGGCTGGGTCGGGCTTGGTGAGCAGTTGTATTCTCTTTCTTTGTACTTCTCCTGTCATTATTATTATTGGTGGTAGCAGTAGTGATTTGTGTTATACCTTAGTTACTAAACTGTTCTTATCTCAACCTGTGGGAGTTGCATTCTTTTGATTCTCCTCCCCATCCCCCCGGGACTGGGGAAGAAAGAGGGGGAGTGAGTGAGTGAGTGAGTAAAACTTTGTGAGTTTTAGAGGCTTAAACCACGACAACATGTGAAGAAGCCCTCCTGAGGTAGACATGATATAATGGGACCTAACATAGGGGAATGAAAGTCATTTATGTTAGTAGGTAAGAGAGGGCTGCAATACCCGAGCTGGATATAATTAAGGTAGCACCCACAGCTTTCTATTTGAGTGTGCAAAGTTTCCTGGGAAGTTTCTTTTTCAGCAGGAAGTAATTTTTCTAATTAGTTCTCAGGATATTTCTCCTGTGTGGTTGACCTGAATCCAGAGAACAAATTTTTCCAGTTTTGAATTTTAACTCAGTTCACAGAAATCTTGATGACAGAAATATACTTCACTATTCCTCTAATCTTCCTTTCCCCATATGCATTTTGGAGATATTGTAAGGGCATGTGGGTTTGGCCCAGCATTAGTGTATTTGAATAAAAGCAACCTTCAAAGACTGAGAATTCATAGACTTCCCCAGGCAAAGCAGCCTTCTCTAGTTAGATTTTGCTGAGTCAAAAGCTCTGTAATCCCAATTTAAGAAAGCAATAAAAATTTCTTTAGGCACATTAAGCACTCATAGGATGTTTAACTTGCACTTCTGTGAAGATAATTTGAATGTATCAAGTAAGTGTCAGTGGATACAAGTATGCACACTGGAGCTGCAGGTGTAGCAAGAGCTTCTAAAAAAATTTCATGCAGATATCCACCAAGTTTTTAATTCATTAGATCCTATAGTGAGACTTGAATTTGGTCCATCATGACTGTAAGCAGCTTTAAGGCATTTTTGCAAGCCTGCATTTCCCTACTAATGACACCTTGTCGTGGTTTAAGCCCAGCTGGTAACTCAGAACCATGCAGCCACTCACTCACTTCCCCCCCTTCTTCCCCCCCCACTCGCAGAGGGATGGGGAGGAGAATCGAAAGAATATAAATCCCACTGGTTGAGATAAGAACAGTCCAGTAACTAAGGTATAATACAAAAACTATTACTATTACCACCAATAATAATAGCAATAAGGGAAATAACAAGGGGAGAGAATATAAAACTAAAAGGGGAAAGGGAAAAAAACCCCAATAAACATGAGTGATGATCATCACCCACTGACCAATACCCAGCCTGACCCAAGCAGCGATCTGGCCTTCTGGGTAACTCCCTCCAGTTTATATACTGGGCATGATGTGCTGTGGTATGGAATACCCCTTTGGCTACTTTGGACCAGGTTCCCTGTCTCTGCTTCCTTCTGGCTTCCCATGCCCTTTCTCACTTGCAGAGCATGAGACTGAAAAGTCCTTGATCAGGGTAAGCATTACTTAGCAACAACTAAAAACATTTGTGTGTTGTCAACATTGTTCTCAGGCTAAAGATGAAAACACAGCACTGCACCAGCTACTAAGAAGGAGAAAAATAACTGTTACAGCTGAACTCAGGAGACACCTCCATTTCAGCTATGTAATAATTATTACAGAACAATTCATTACTCCTAACAGAGCAAGAGGTTTCCCTTACAGACTCTCTTCCATTCAGTATTGTTTGGAAATTGATACTGATATCACAGATTCAGACTGTGCACCATTCAGTAAGTGAGAGGTACCACCACATCCCTTCATCAGCTACAGGTGCTTTTTTTGTTCAGGTTCATATCACTACAATGCATCTGAGTCAGGCTTTGGAAGACATCTTTATCAGATGTATTCATTTTGGTCTCAAATCTCGGCTATTTCATTTGAAAGCACTAATTAAAATTAATTAAAATTAAAAAACATTTCAGCATTAATAGATTCAGGTGAGTTAAGCCATCAAAGATCAGTCTTACCTAGAAAGAATGTTCAGTTTGCCATTTAAACCAGACAACAATGAAACCAATGACTTTGGTTTGGAAATCTGAAAATTCATATGTAAGACTGCAGTTAAAAGAAGTGCCATTTTAAGACAAAATTATAGATATTTCCAGGGAGCAATACTGTAAGAATTCCCTGGCGGAAAAAAACCCCAACACTTAAGCCCCATAGTGCTGCCTTTTATAAAGTTCTACATACACATAAAATGTCAAGTTTCATAATGCCAAAAGTTCATCTTGAAGTTCTGTACAAACAACCACCTTTGTATTATACACCCTTACAAATTTTAAGCTCTCTTATAATTAATGCCTGTAACTCCACATGTAATCTTTTAGTCTTTGTTGTCATCTTGCTACATACTTCAGTGTCTGGCTGAGGCACTACATTTCATAGACAAAATTAATACACTTGTGCTATTTGGTTTAGAGATCAAGGTGGACAAGAATGCACAAGTCATTTAAATACATAAAAGCATGTATTAAATCATGAAATTGAGGTTGGTTTTGTTTTGTTGTTTTTTTTTTTCTTTTTTAAATCAGAAAAAAATGGTTCCTCAAACCATCAAGACATACAAGTCAGGAGAGAAAAACTATGCCAGTGTTTGTAAATCTATGTGAATTAGTTACCAGAAGTGCAGATATCGTATTTCATTATGAAATTAATTTACTACACATTTTAGCATTGCTTAGCTTAAAATACATTGGATTTAAAACAATTGATTTTCAAACAAACAGCATGCCATTGGCCTGTCCAGTCATGAATCTTGCAGGGTTCACAGCAGGTCAGAACTGATAAAACCCTTATATTGTTTGTTCAGAATAAACTTACTTTTTAGGTGTTTTCTTTGCAGAAATATGCTTGGCATCTTCATATTCAACAATTGTAGTTACCTAATTAGAAATACATTAGAAAAACAAGGAAAATAAAAAGAAGTTTCATGAAGAGCACAAAAGACCACTTCAAACTCATTTGTTTGAAGCCTATTTGCCTACTGACATCTACCTATCAGTTCTGCTGTCTGATGACCATTCACCTGGATCAAGTTGAAAGCAAACTATGTGTGACACACAGCACAGTTAGAAGACACTAGATACCCCTTCAACCCCAGACAAATAGAATTACTTTCAGTGCCAGCATCCTTCTTATTGCATATTTTGGAGTATGAAGAGAAATGGTATTTTCCTTACAAACCTCAGTGTTTGTAAGGAAAACACTGAGGCAGGAGGGACCTATGAGAAAATAGGGGTGACTCTCCTAGCTCTTCTGCTATACTGTAAAGTACTGACAAGTCACTTAAATCTCTCTCTTTTCACCATTTTCAGTGATAAACCCAAAGGGCAGGAACTCTTATCTCATGTTTTAAAGTACCTCAAGAGTAGCAAAGCTCATGATCCTCCACGCTGAATGCTGAAGGGACCTGTATGTTACACTTCCAGTAAGACACTTCTCCCTCTTGTACCCTTCAGGCTTAACATTCACTTCACAAATGCTCAGTTCAAACCAGTAAAAAGAAGAAAATGTAAGAACCAACCAACTATTAATGTATTGACTTGCCTTTTTTGCTGTTGGTCCTCACCAGTTTTGGATTTGCTCTGTCTTCCAGAGAGCAGTCAGTCTAAAAACAAAGTTTATCCAACAAGGGAAAGTTAGCAGATTTTGCCCAGAAATGCCTATTATCCTACAAAAGGCAGTCAACTAAAAGTGATGGAAGTGGAATTGGCTAAACACCAGTTTATTTTTTCAGAAACATCTGGATTTCTGCCTGCAGATGACCCTAAAGCTGTATGTAATGTTCATAACTACACCATGGCTGGTTGTCTAGCCTTCTTGTACCATCTTCTCTTTAAACAGACAGCCAAACAAAAACATTCATCTGAAATGTTTACAGCAGGGAGAAGACTTCTATTCTGTAAGCTGTGGTAAAATTTGAAAACACCACTTACCACTGCAGCAGCAAGAGCCACTTCCTCACCTCCTTGCAAATCTGTAACTCAAGAAAGTACACCTTATTTATATACTACTACTTGCATAATTACTATCTGCAGGTTCTTATCTTATGTGCTATGAAGCTGAGCAAGTAACTCAGGATTGCAGTTGCTTAAATAGCTAACATTAGCTAGCAGGTATGTTGCATTTGAACAAGATTCAAGTCTTGTAGGATAGTCACTCCTACAAAGCAACAATGAAAATCTTAGGCCATTTCAGTATGCCTGATCTTCGAAAGGATACTAAGCGTAGTCACACAGTATATAACCTTGGTTTAAAGAATCAATTAAGAACTCACCAACAAAGTTTTCAAGTTGACAAGCAGGTATTCTTTATTGCCGCGCCGGGAGACACGGGGGATAGCTCCTCCTAGCGTATCTCTGCTACACAAGCCGTCCTTATGTAGTCACTAAGCATACATATTCATTACATACATGCATATTAATGGTTTATGTATTACATCATTTTTCTAGAAAGTTTCTCCTGCATGCGCACAAAATGGTGCATGAAGTGGTCTTCGGGGGTCGTTACTTCTTCCAACAATCTTCATCACTTGGCCGTTCCTTGAACTTTCGTCCTGCCAGTCTTTGAAGCATGCGCAGTAGATAAATGCTTATGCCAGCTTAATTAGTTTAGTAACACCACTGACATAATTGAATGATTTCTCCCTGTCCTTCTACATATCAGTTAACTCAGCTACAACTCATCCTGAACATCTGCTAGTTTCAGATAATCTTTATCTGCACATTCTGTTTTGCTTACCATAAATTTTGTACAAGGCTACAAGGTCCTAGAACTACATCAACTACAGTCATTTATCTTATACAAGGATGATCACTAAGCAGAACTAATTTACTTACTTATAATAGATTATATTTCAGCCTATATTTCTCTATTTCAACCTGAATTCCAAGAAGAAAATCCCCTATATGCTGCACGGCTAAAAGCTAATGCTTTAGGCAGAAGTTTTCAAGACATGACTCAAGTTTGTCAAGAGTCTTATGTTGGACCTTTGTGGACCCCCTGCAATTTCCAGCTTCAAGATAGATTCCAAAATCATCAGTTCTTACCAGAATATACATCTGATGCTGACTGTGTACCACAGCTTTAACTACTGCATAAACGTGAGGTTAAAACTGTCAGGAAAACCTGATTTTGATAATAGAGTAGCTTGTGAGGCAGAGTGAAGTTTAAAGCTTTATTCAAATAAAGGGAGATCCCCACCAGACACACCTAGTTCAGGGTTCTCAAATTTCTTAGTGTCAACACTATATTATACCTATCCCATCCCCAGGATCCCTCCATTTTCTCCTTTGTCTTAGATACTTGGGGGTTACAGCTACCCGGTCTGCCTATAATATTCTATTCTGCTTTCACAAGCTGCAGGCTAACAAAAAGCAGAAGTCTAGCAATGCTTAGTAGTCATATTGCCACATTGTCTGCAGAAGTTATTTTCTGTGAGTAAAGCAGTTTCTGTGCTATGCTTAGCCTGGAGAAGAGAAGGCTGCATGGAGACCTCATAGCAACCTTCCAATATCTGAAGGGGCCTATAGGGATGCTGGGGAGGGACTCTTCATGAGGGACTGTAGTGAGAGGACAAGGAGTAACTGGTTCAAATTTAAACAGGGGAAGTTTAGATTGGATATGAGGAAGAAATTCTTGACTGTAAGGGTGGTGAGGCACTGGAATGGGTTGCCCAGGGAAGTTGTGAATGCTCCATTGCTGGTGGTGTTCAAGGCCGGGTTGGACATCGCCTTGGATGGCATGGTTTAGTGGGAGGGTGTCCCTGCCCATGGCAGGGGGTTTGGGACTAGATGATCTTAAGGTCCTTTCCAACCCTAACTATTTTATGATTCTATGATAGAGTCTGTATGTCACTTTCAATTATTTTAAGTGAAGGTTTGGTTGTTTTTTGTTTGTTTTTTTTTTTTTAAATCCTGCTAAATTTAAAGCCCTACTGGACACCCCTCCAAGTAAAATGAACTGTGGCTTGCACTCTGCTGCCAAAGGAATTGAGAAAAATGCATTGCCACTATCAATCGTGGCATGCCACTTGGATGGCTGCCTTTGACTCCAGTTCATACTGAAGCTCTAGCATGCTCAGTAACGGCAGCACTCAAGGGTGGTGCAACTTCGTTCAGGCCATGATGGTCGACTGCTAGTCTCCACTTTCCATTAAGACTTTCGCACTGGCCATATGGGGCTGTTAAAGGGAGAGCAGGTCCTACTGATCACTCCTTGACTCTCCAATCTACGGATCAGATTATGGATGGGAATCAGGGTAGTCTCGGTTGGTGCAATATTGCTGCCGGTGCACTCTTGTGGTCACAACTGGCACTTGTTGTTCTTCAACCTTCAGCAACCCCACAACAAAAGGATCCTCTGAGAGACCAGGCAAGGTGGACAGCCGCTCAATTTCCTCTGTCTCCAAAGCAGCAATACCAAAAGCCCATCGGGTACCCTTTTGAGTCTTGGAAGTACCCTCTCCTGAGGTAGTCTATGCCAAGGATGCATGGAGCCTCTGGACCACTCACAGTGGGGTGTTTTTGCCATTCCCTCCCCGTCAGGCTGATTTCAGCCTCCAGTACAGTCAACTCTTGGGATCTTCCTGTCACTCCAGAATAGAAATGGATTCCACCCCTTGACAGCTTGATGGCATCAGGGTACACTGTGCACCGGTATCTACTAGAGCCTTATACTTCTGCGGGACTGATGTGCCAGGCCATCTGATCCACACAGTCCAGTAAATCCGATTGTCCCCTACCTCCACCTGGCTGGAGGCGGGGCCCCTCTAATAGTCATCTCAACATTGGATACTTAAGTCTTGTAGAAAGGGATTAGTCTTCTTTATCACAGGAGCTGGAGTAAAATCATCTCTTCCACTCCATCTGGGAACCTGCTCACCAGAGAACTGAAAGCCTCAGCTTTCATGGGATGGTCATCCTTGACCTTTGTTCTCCTCTTCAATTCACGCACTCGTTCCTCCAGAACTGAGGTAGGTTTTCCATCCCACCTCCTCATGTCTTCTCCGTGATCCCGCAGGTAAAACCATAGGGTGGCCCGTGGTGTATACCTTCTATAACTTCTCTCTCGAACAGTAGGATGCCTTTTGTTATTAGCTTTATTTCCCTTATCATTATTATTATTGGTGGTAGCAGTAGTGATTTTTTGTTATACCTTAGTTACTGTATTGTTCTTATCTCAACCCATGGGAGTTATTCTTTTGATTCTCCTCCCCATCCCTCTGGGAGCAGGGGGAGGAAGGGAGGGGAAGTGAGTGAGTGGCTGCACAGTTCGGGGTTGCCAGCTGGGCTTAAACCTCGACAATAGTGCAATCCACCAAGTGCTGCTTCAGTGACATAGGAAATTGGAGAACTATTGCTTTTTTTTTTTTAACATGTGCTTTATTTTTTGGAAGTCTCCATACATCTGAAGTACCTGTAGGAGAATCAAACTTAGAAGCATGCATTTGAAAGTAAGGATTGTCTGTTACTAACGAAAATATTTCAAAGACATTGAAAATAAGCATCTTTTTCTTAGCTTTACAGGATTGTTCCACAAAAATGTACATTAACCTTATCTCAATACATACAAATATTGTGGATGGATAATAGTAATCACCACCCTTCCATATAAGATGAATCAGGAACAAATAGTTTATCCTTTCTAATGTCAGAACATAAAAGGCACCATAATAGAATGTTTAGAAAAAACTCGATTTATGATATTATATTTGATTTAAAAGTGTAAGAATTGCTGTCCCACCTAAAAGCCTTTCACACCTGTAAATTATTAGAAACTTGTAAACCTTTCATTTTTTTCCACAAGTATCAGGTGCAAATGCAAGGCGAATATAAAATCTGTTGACTTATTAGATTACAAACACTATCCATGAAATAGCTGCAGTTACAAAAATATAAAAAAAAATTCTAACTCCTGTTGTTAGATCTTAGCTTCAATCTACGCTGCATTACGAGTCCAAAGCCAGATCTGATTTAGGACACATTCCTAGAACAGGAATGTGCTGTTTGCCTTATTTTTACATCAATATTCTGACCTCTTAGTATGGTTTTTGCTTTCTGAATTTGTTTTATTAGTGCATATTAAGGATGTAGAGAGGGCTAACAGATAAAAGGTTGTATTTATCAACAGATAGTAGCAACATAAGTGTTCTCAGCCTGCTGACCTCCAAAAAGTCCATTTCTACATGGATAAAAGGATATTTTTTTTGTTGTTGTTCCCTAAGCCTCCATAGTAGCTTTGTCTAGCAGTGTGACATTTCATTTATGAACCTGGAACCACTGATAGGTGACTGAGAAGTACTAAATTCTTCTCACAGACTTCAGTAAAGAACTGTGAGAAGTACACCAGCTGCTAATGCTATGTCACAGACCAGTGGCTGCTGTTGCAAGGACAATTATTGGCAACATCTCATCTTGCACACATAATAGATTGGCACAGGCTTTATCCCTATGGTGATTCTCTAGCCTTTGGCTTTAGTAACCTGGATCAGCACAGGAAGTTGAACCAGCTACAAAGGCAGCCTAACAAAGTGCTAGTAGACATAAAAACGAGTTTTACTTCTAAATAATAACTTAAAAATAATGACTAGATTAAATGAGACATTCTTAATGATTAAACGTCGTAAATGCTGAGCCTAAGGCCTGACAAATTCTAAGCCTTTCATGGCTGAATACTGGAAACTGTCTTCTTTCAGTCCTTTATCAGTGCTAGAAGAAGGTGTCCGTCTTCCAAATCTAGAGAAACAGAAGCCTTCTTTTGTTGTGCAGGGAAACTGCATAGATTAGTAGAGCTGTACTCCTAGATGGCGACCTTTTTTTAATACTGGATTTTAATAAGCACTCAGGGTCATCAGCCAGCAGTATGACTGTGGAAGATTTAAGTGAGCTGTACTACTGTCTTGCACCAAGCATAAAGATATTTTCCTTTAAATACCTTTTCCTTCATTAGAAAGCACCCCCCAGCCTCTCTCCTGCTAAAGAACATTTGTTAGTCCTTGCCATTCAAGCAGGATTTTGGCCAGCTAATGGGTCTCTTGTGGTTCCAAACAAATGGTGTTCAATGTATAAATAAGATATGAGTTAACAGGGAGACTCATGGAGTTGTTTATGAAAGGAAGTGTTCATAGCTCTTATGCTGGGATAGCATGTTGAACAGCATGAACAAGAAGCTAATATTTCCTCATCATGTTTTGGTTTCATAAAAATAGAGTTCAAGGAGACACCATGTTCACTCCTCTGATCAGAACTGTATGTTCCAGTCAGATTATGTTGCGATGGCAGGATTTCTTTTAACAGAAGTTCAAAGGTATCTGTACACATCTGTCAAAGATTTTATTTTTTTTTTAATAGCAAACTGTACCTACATTCTTAATCGGATTTGGAGAACACTTCATATATAACATCACCCAAAAAAAAAAGCAACCCCAGAAACAATACCTATAACGCAGGCTTTTGAATTTTTGTTTAGTAGAATTTTAAGATGGGAAATGTTCCTAGCTAAACAATTGCTCTTGGCAATTTTTTTTTTTTGTCAAAAAAAACCCCACAACAGTAGCATTTTTAATGAGCAACTCCTTTCCCCAGCCCTATTGAGTCCAAAAGTTCATGAATATAGCTTTGAGTCAAGGCACAAAATCCTTTACTGACACTTTCTTCTCATCACTTTCTTCACGTTCTGCCCTTTCCCTTAAAAAAAAAACAAAAAAAAAAAGGTGTGTAACAACATCTTCTATACTAGACATTAAATTTAATAGTCCAATTAGTTGTAGCAGCATTGAAATTGGTTCTACCTATTTTGAATTTAGTAAATTAGATGAACAGCAACATTCTCCGCATATTTTTGTTCATTTTCTGCATTCACCATGAAGGGGAGGGGATGAGGAGAAAAAGCCACAGTAGTTTCATGCCTATTTTTCAAGAAACTTTATGTGGAAGTCTTTCATTTTCTCCAGCAGGACCTTCAGCTTCTCAGCTGGAGGAAGGATGGTCATTCTGAAAAATAAAATTTTAAAGAGAAAAACAAACCAACCCACGTTATCTTCAAAAAAAACTAAACTGTGATCTTTGCACAGATCTTGATTAATCTCAAGACACATGCAGAAATATGTTAAGTTTAATATCTGTTTTGATGCGATTACCTTATTTCCTGCATTTATGCTCTAATTGAACTACACTATGTTGTGGTTTAAACCCAGCTGGCAATTCAGCCACGCAGTTGCACACTCACTCCCCCCCCTTCCTCCCCCCCACTCCTGGAGGGATGGGGAGGAGAATTGAAAGAATGTAACTCCCCGGGTTGAGAAAAGAACAGCCCAGTAACAAAGGTATAACATAAATCACTACTGCCACCACCAATAATAATAATGATAAGGGAAATAACAAGGGAAAAGATACAACCGCTCGCCACCCGCTGACCCAATACCCAGCCCGACCTGAGCAGTGGCCTAGCCAGTACGGGTAACTGCCCCCAGTTTAGATACTGGGCATGAACTCTTTGGTTAGTTTGGGTCAGGTGTCCTGTCTCTGCTTCCTCCCGGCTTCCTCTCCTCCCTGGCAGAGCATGAGACTCAGAAAGTCCTTGGTCAGTGTAAACATTACCGAGCAGCAACTAAAAACATCGGTGTTATCAGAGCTGCTCCCAGGCTGAAAAGTCAAAAAAAACGCAGCACTGCACCAGCTACTAAGAAGGAGAAAAATGACTGCTACTGCTGAACCCAGGACAATATCCACCCTTATTCCATACCATTCACATCATGCTCAGATCCCACATTTTCAATATAGCATCACTCTTATCTCATATATATACATATATATATACATACATAGAGAGAGAGAGAGATCATTCCTTAGTGCATGGACCAATCCCTATAAAGCTGCTGAGTCCATCCAGTCCATGATTTCGGGCTCCATCTCTTGTAACAGTCATTAAGGGCAGGAGAGGCAGTGTGCAGTGTTGGATTGTTGCCTGCTGATGATACCGCAGAACTTGTCTGGTTTCATCAAGTTCATTCTTTGTTGGATGATAGAGAGAAGTCAGGGCCAGTCACTGGTTACCTGAAGACATTTGGTTGGTGGGCTATAAAAGTACTACATAGCAGGCAACAGCATACAATTGAGCTCATTGGCTATTTTCTCCTAAGATTAAATCCCCTTGGAGTACACATCGGACTCCCCCATCCTCCCGCATTACCCACCAAGTATATCCAGGCCCCTGAACAAAAGAAATCCCACGAGTGGGTTTACCTTTACCTGAAGCAGGAATAACTCAGACTGTCTTCCCCAGCAAATCTTCATGTGCACCACAGGAACTTTGTCCCCTTCATAGCAGCCTTCCAATATCTGAAGGGGGCCTATAGGGATGCTGGGGAGGGACTCTTCATGAGGGACTGTAGTGAGAGGACAAGGAGTAACTGGTTCAAATTTAAACAGGGGAAGTTTAGATTGGATATGAGGAAGAAATTCTTGACTGTAAGGGTGGTGAGGCACTGGAATGGGTTGCCCAGGGAAGTTGTGAATGCTCCATTGCTGGTGGTGTTCAAGGCCGGGTTGGACATCGCCTTGGATGGCATGGTTTAGTGGGAGATGTCCCTGCCCATGGCAGGGGGTTTGGGACTAGATGATCTTAAGGTCCTTTCCAACCCTAACTATTTTATGATTCTATGATAGAGTCTGTATGTCACTTTCAATTATTTTAAGTGAAGGTTTGGGTTGTTTTTTGTTTGTTTTTTTTTTAAATCCTGCTAAATTTAAAGCCCTACTGGACACCCCTCCAAGTAAAAATGAAACTGTGGCTTGCACTCTGCTGCCAAAGGAATTGAGAAAAATGCATTGCCACTATCAATCGTGGCATGCCACTTGGATGGCTGCCTTTGACTCCAGTTCATACTGAAGCTCTAGCATGCTCAGTACGGCAGCACTCAAGGGTGGTGCAACTTCGTTCAGGCCATGATGGTCGACTGCTAGTCTCCACTTCCATTAAGACTTTCGCACTGGCCATATGGGGCTGTTAAAGGGAGAGCAGGTCCTACTGATCACTCCTTGACTCTCCATCTACGGATCAGATTATGGATGGGAATCAGGGAGTCTCGGTTGGTGCAATATTGCTGCCGGTGCACTCTTGTGGTCACAACTGGCACTTGTTGTTCTTCAACCTTCAGCAACCCCACAACAAAAGGATCCTCTGAGAGACCAGGCAAGGTGGACAGCCGCTCAATTTCCTCTGTCTCCAAAGCAGCAATACCAAAAGCCCATCGGTACCCTTTTGAGTCTTGGAAGTACCCTCTCCTGAGGTAGTCTATGCCAAGGATGCATGGAGCCTCTGGACCACTCACAGTGGGGTGTTTTTGCCATTCCCTCCCCGTCAGGCTGATTTCAGCCTCCAGTACAGTCAACTCTTGGGATCTTCCTGTCACTCCAGAAATAGAAATGGATTCCACCCCTTGACAGCTTGATGGCATCAGGGTACACTGTGCACCGGTATCTACTAGAGCCTTATACTTCTGCGGGACTGATGTGCCAGGCCATCTGATCCACACAGTCCAGTAAATCCGATTGTCCCCTACCTCCACCTGGCTGGAGGCGGGGCCCCTCTAATAGTCATCTCAACATTGGATACTTAAGTCTTGTAGAAAGGGATTAGTCTTCTTTATCACAGGAGCTGGAGTAAAATCATCTCTTCCACTCCATCTGGGAACCTGCTCACCAGAGACTGAAGCCTCAGCTTTCATGGGATGGTCATCCTTGACCTTTGTTCTCCTCTTCAATTCACGCACTCGTTCCTCCAGAACTGAGGTAGGTTTTCCATCCCACCTCCTCATGTCTTCTCCGTGATCCCGCAGGTAAAACCATAGGGTGGCCCGTGGTGTATACCTTCTATAACTTCTCTCTCGAACAGTAGGATGCCTTTTGTTAATAGCTGAGATGTGTGCTGGTACACGTGAGGAGTTGGATAGATCGTCTCTCAATTGTTTGAGGTCCTGGGACAGTTTTCCATACCTGAAATGATGGAAGGGGTGATATTGTCTTTGAAATCTTGGAGTTTATGAATCATTTCATCCACTGTTAGTGGTACTATGTCATTCCAGGTTTATGTGTCCAATGAATTGGCATATGATGATGGTGCATTCCGTGTAAATATCTGCCACGTGTCGTACGCATTTGACTTCATCTGGATCTATGGGTGCATCCCCGGCGTTCGGCTTGGTGTGATAGATCATCTCTACAATGGCTGATTCCCTCAGAGACTGGATTCCTTTCTCTAGAGTAGTCCACTTGGCCGAACGACTCATAACATTGTCCTTGTATGGAAACCTTTCTTTCACAGCTGCCAAGAGCCGCTTCCAAAGCCTGAAGGACTTTTTCTCTTTTGCAATTGCTTTGTCAATTCCCCCTTCCCTAGCAAGTGGTCTCAGCTGCTTGGCTTCCCTACATTCCAGTTCGTGACCGTCGGCCCCATTGTCCCAGCATCGGAGCAACCAGGTGATGATGTGCTCCCCTGGTTGATGGGTAAAATCTTTTCGCATATTCCGTAGCTTGGTTGAGGTCCGAGGTAGAGAAGTCGCCTCTTCTTCTTCTTCATCATGTGATGATGACTCCTGGTCAGATGCTGTCTCGTGTTGTAAGTGCATTGCCATTGCTTCTTCAACTTGTTCCTTCACCTTTCTTGTCTTTTTTTGGCTTTTCCCCTTGCGTGCAGGTATATTGGTACAAGTTGGTCCTCTGCTTTAGCTGCAGTGATTATCACTGTGGTCGGAGTGGCTGCAGTACCTGTTGTCAGGGTTTGGGTAGCTGCTGTACTTGTCCCTGTGGGTGGTGTAGCTGCTGTGCTTGGGGCTGGAGTAGCTGCACTGTCTGTTGCAGTTGAAGTTTGAGTAGCTACTGTACTTGTTGCTGGGGCTGGTGTAGCTGCTGTGCTTGGAGCTGGAGTAGCCATGCTGTCTGTTGCTTTGCCATCAGATCCAGAGACATCTTTTTCCCTTTGAAGGTTCTGGATAGTGTTGAACAGGGCTCTGTAAGCATAGGCCAAGCCCCAGCATGTTGCCATGATTTG
Organism: Myiopsitta monachus; assembly: GCA_017639245.1. Lineage (NCBI taxonomy): Eukaryota > Metazoa > Chordata > Aves > Psittaciformes > Psittacidae > Myiopsitta > Myiopsitta monachus. The sequence continues at coordinate 7,184,162 of CM029940.1, forward strand.
TCCCTCTCTGGTATGACCAGGATGACAACATACCTCGTTTAAGTGTTTTACTAGTTTTTCTGGATTTTGCATTTGGTTAGTGGCGAAATTCCAAAGCACTGAAGGGGCCCAGTGGCCTAGATCCTTGCCCATACTATCCCACACACCCTGCCACTCATGACTGTCCAGTCTCGGGGAAAATCTCTTGGTCCTCCTATGTTGTCATCTACCCTAGACAAGACCCAAACCCAACTCTTCTTAACTCTCGAGACCAGACAAAATGGTTGTGGGTAAAACACACTCTGTATGTGTGTCAACATGGTGATCCCCATCATAATCAGCAAGCAGGTCTCAAGGGTACCTAAAGGTCATTTGAAACCTTCAGAACTCTCAAATGATGCTGTAAATGGTCTGGTGGCGGGGCTGGGAGCATAAGGGAATGCCTCCTTCACAGGTTGACCACCCAAGGAGGGAAAAAAAGATGTGCAATTGCTAAACACTTCCATTATATACCTCCCAAAGTATAGAGATGGTGACCACACTGGGAACACAAGCCAGATCAATTTCATGATCAATGATTCTATTGTATTACAAGTCATTACCATAAACTACAATGAAACAAGAACCTTAGCCCAAGGCCCCTGGCTGATAAACACTAAGACAGCAAATACCGGCTCTAAGTAAGGTAGGACATACTGAAACTGTGAGATCAAGAGCAACAACTTTGAGAGCCAATAAATCAGCATTTTGACGAGTGATTATTAATCCAAAATAATGAATGCTTATCACAAATACAATTAGACACACTCCAGTCAGATCTGTTGTTATCTCAACCCTTCGTGCCCCACATTGGGAGACAAAAAGAACTGTTGTGGTTTAAACCCAGCTGACAATTCAGCCACGCAGCTCGCTCATTCCCCCCCCTTCCTCCCCCCAGCTCCCGGAGGGATGGGGAGGAGAATGGAAAGAATCTAACTCCCATGGGTTGAGGTAAGAACAGTCTAGTAACTAAGGTATAACACAAATCACTACTGCTACCACTAATAATAAAAATGATAAGGGAAATAACAATGGAAGAGAATGCAACTGCTCATCACCCGTGGACCAATACCCAGCCCGACCCGAGCAGTGATCTAACCCTTCCAGGTAACTGCCCCCAGTTTATATACTGGGCAAGACATGCTGTGGAATGGAATGCCTCTTTGGTTAGTTTGGGTCAGGTGTCCTGTCTCTGCTTACTCCCTGTCATGGGTTCAGCAGTAGCAATCATTTTTTCTCCTTCTCGGTAGCTGGTGCAGCGCTGTGTTTTTGACTTTCAGCCTGGGAACTGCACTGATAACATCAGTGTTTTCAGTTACTGCTTGGTAATGTTTTGGGCTGACCAAGGACTTTCTGAATCTCATGCTCTACCAGGGAGGAGGGGAAGCCGTGAGGAAGCAGAGACAGGACACCTGACCCAAACTGAGCAAAGAGGTATTCCATACCACAGCACGTCATGCCCAGGATGTAAAAAACTGTGGACAGGAACCCAGAAGCTCTCTCTCGGCTCGGTCGTCGGGTGGTGAGCAACTGTATCCTCTTCCCTTGTATTTCCCTGGTCATTATTATTATTGGTGGTAGCAGTAGTGATTTGTGTTATACGTTTGTTATTGGACTGTTTGTTCTTTTCTCAACCCGTGGGAGTTACATTCTTTTGATTCTTTTCCCCATTCCCCCCCCTCAGAGTGGGGGGAAGAAAGAGGGCGGAGTGAGTGAAGGGGCTGCGTGATTTACAGCTTAAACCACGACACTCCCAGCTTCCCCTCCTCCCTGGCAGAGCATGAGACTCCGAAAGTCCTTGGTCAGAGTGAACATCACTGAGCAGCAACTAAAAGCATCGGCATTATCAGCGCTGTTCCAGGCCGAAAGTCAAAACCACAGCACTGCACCAGCTACTAAGAAGGAGAAAAATGACTGCTACTGCTGAACCCAGGACAAGCATTAAACAGTTTGTTTCAATTGGTTAATATACAGGAATTCAGGAATTGTTATTTTCTGTGGAGAGATAAAGAAGGTTATCAGAAATTACAGCAATTTATTTTCCATTTTTGCGGTAGTTCTGCCAATGACATATATTGTTTGAGCTTTAGGTGGCAGGCAGTTTTGAGTAAATACACATTTCTTTCTCAACTGAAAATGTAATTCAGAAGCATTAAAACAATGCAACATCCCACACTGCAGTTTTTTAGTCCATTTTTGGTTTCGTTTATTTTTTTCTGCAGATTGAATATGTATGTAAGACCTACAGCACAAAATGTTTTTCCCAGACTTGGTACAGGCATGGACTTGCACTAGCTTGTTCCTGGAGCTGCATGCACCCAGATACCCAATACAACTATCTGCATTGCAGAGCTTTTCACAGCTAAAGTTACCCTCTGCTACTTTGCTTCAGAGCAAACAAGACTAAAATCAATTATAAATTCTAGCTATCCAGTGGCTCATCTGGCGTAAACTCCTGTTTTTTTGGAAGCAAAAGTAGTAGAGTTTATGTTCACAGTTTTGAATTAGAAGATTTAGTCGAATATCTTGTTTTACTAAAGTGAAGAATTATTGTCCTTGGTTCAGCTGTGAAAGATATTTTTCTCCTTCTTAGTAGCTGGTGCAGTGCTATGTGTTTGACTTGGGTTTGAGAACAATGCTGACTGATAACACATCAGTGGTTTAGTTGTTGCTAACTAATGCTTATGCCAATCAAGGACTTTTCAGTCTCTCATGCTCTGCCAGTGAGGAGGGGCAGAAGAAGCCAGGAGGAAGCAGAGACAGGACACCTGACCCAAAATACCCAAAGTGGTATTCCACACCACAACATGTCATGTCCAGTATATAAACTGGGGAGTGTCACCAGAAGGCTCAGATCACTGCTCGGGTCAGGCTGGGTATTGGTCAGCGGTGGTGGGAGCAATTGTATTGTGCATCACTTGTGTTTATTGTTTTCTTTTCCTTTTCCCCTTTTATTTTTATATTCTCTCCCCTTGTTATTTCCCTCATCATTATTATTATTAATGGCAGTAGTAGTAGTTTTGCATGGTACCTTAGTTATTTGACTGCTCTTAACTAGTGGGATTTACATTCTTTTGATTCTACTCCCCATCCCTCAGGAGCTGAAGAAGAGGGGGAGTGAGTGAGCAGCTGCGTGGTCCTGAGTTACCGGCTGGGCTTAAACCATGACAGTCCTTTGTGGCACGCAGTGTAGGGCACAAGGGGTTAAGATAACAACTTGTTAAGATAACAACAGACCAGAGTGTGCCAAAAAATATCTGTGATAAGCATTCAGTGTTTTGGATCAATAGTCACTTATCACACTGTCGATTTATTTGCTCTTGGAGTTGATGTGCTTGGTCTCAGAGTTTCAGCATGTCACACCTTACTTGCAGCAGTATTTGCTGTTTCAGTGCTTATCAGTTTTTGGGGCCTGGGCTAAAGTTCTCATTTCGCTGTACGTGATGGTAATGACTTGTAATCCAATAGAATCACTGATCATGAAATTGATCTGGTATGGGTTCTCAGTGTGGTCATCACCTCTATACTTTGGGAGGCATATAATGGGGCCCTGAGCAATAACAAACCTTTGAACAAATTAAATAGTTCATGCAGTAGCCCTTGACCAGCCCAGATGTTAAAAATGTACTGTACACCGCAGCAGGGGAGAAACCGTCCTACCTGGAGCCTGTGGCAGAAAGCTCAAGGGGGACACTTGAGGTCGACCCCTCAGCTTTTTGGCGTCAGGAATACAGAGGATCTGAGGCCAGCTATACCCCAACTGAAAAAGAGATATTGACAGCCTAAGAAGGGTTTTGTGCTACTTCAGAACTGATTGGCACTGAAGCACAGCTCCTCCTAGCACCCTGGTTGCCCGGGTTGGGCTGGATGTTCAAAGGCAGGGTCTCTTCTACACATCATGCAAACTGATGCTTCATTGGAGTGAGTGGGCTGCACTAATTACACAGCGTGCTTGAATAGGAAATCCCAGTCATCCAGGAATTCTAGAAGTCATCATGGACTGGCAAGAGGGCAAAGATTTTGGAATGTCACTAGAGGAGGAAGTGATGCATGCTGAAGAGGTCCCACCATATAATAAACGTGAAAAGTGAAAAGTGAAAGTGAAAAGCAGTATACCTTGTTCACTGATGGGTCCTGCCTCATTATGGTAAAGCATTGGAGATGGAAGGCAGCTGTATGGAAACCCCTATGACAAGTTGCAGAAACATATGAAGGAGACAGTGAATCGAGTCAGTTTGCAGAGGTGAAAGCCATCCAGCTGTCCCTGGACATTGCTGAATGAGAAAAGTGGCCAGTACTTTATCTCTCTACTGACTGATAGTGGCAAATGCCCTGGGGGGTGGTTGCAGCAATGGAAGCAGAGCAACTGGCAACACAGAGGTAAACACATCTGGGCCGCTGCACTGTGGCAAAATATCGCTGCCCAGATGCAGAATCTCGTGGGGAAGGTATGCCACGTAAGTGCTCATGTACCAAGAGTTGGGCCACTGAGAAACATCAGAACAACCAACAGAAGGATCAAACTGGTAAGACTGAAGTGGCTCAGATGGATTTAGATTGGCAGCAACAGGGAGACATTATTTTTAGCCCCATGGGCCCATGACACCTCAGGCCATTAAGGCAGAGATGCAACATATAGATGGGCTCATGATCAAGAGGTGGACTTAACAATGGACCTAAAGTCCAGGATGATGGCTGAAGTACAAATAGAGGGAGGCCTAGGCTGATTGACTATATCACACTCCCACCAACCCGCCAAAGCAAGCGCCATGGTGGAAGCAACCACCAGATGGCTGGAAACATATGCTGTGCCCACACCACTGCCCGGAACACTCTCCTGGGCCTTGAGAAACAAGTCTTGTGGCGACATGGCACCACAGAGTGAATTCAATGAGACAGTGGGACTCATTTATGGAATAACCTTATATACACTTGAGCCAAAGAGCAAGACATCAAGTGGGTATACCACATCCCCTATCATGCACCAGCCTCTGGGAAAAATCAAACGGTACAGTGGGCTGTTTAAAAACTACACTGAGAACAATGGGTAGTGGGACTTTCAAAACATTGGGATACACATTTACCAAAAGCTATATGGTGGTCAACACTAGGGGTCAACACTTGCCAACAGGGCTGGCCCAGCCCAATCAGAACTTCTACATACCGTAGAGGGGGATAAAGTTCCTGTGGTGCACATGAAGTATTTATTGGGGAAGACAGCCTGGGTTATTCCTGCTTTGGGTAAAGGCAAACACACCTATGGGATTGCTTTTGCTCAGGGACCCGGATATACTTGTCGGGTAATGCAGGAAGACGGGTCCGATGTGGACCTCAAGGGGATTTAATTTTGGGGGAAAGCAGCCAATGAACTCAATTATATGCTATATAACACTTCTATAGCCCATCAGCTAGATGTCCATTTCCACCGCTCTGGGCTTTGAAAGAAGATATGTGCTGTCATGAACATCAGCAGAGAATAAAGTCATGGGAAAAGCCATGACTGAGGAAAAGTCCTCAGGTCACCATCAACTGATCCTGACTTCACTCTGATCATCACTCAAAGAAAGAATGAACTTTGATGAAACCAGACAAGCTCAGCAGTGACCAGACAAGTTCAGCAGTGTCATCAGCAGGCAACAATCCAACACTAAACACCATGTCTCCTGCCCTGAAAGACTGTTACAAGAGATGCAGCCTGACACCATGGACTGAATGAATTCAGCAAACTTCATAGGGATAGTCCATGGACTAAGGAATTATATCTGTGTCTTTGTGTGTGTGTGTATATATATATATGAGAGAAAAAGTGATGATATATTGAAAAATGTGGGACCTGAGCATGACGTGAATAGTATGGAATAAGGGGTGGATACTGTCATGGTTTCAGCTGTAACAGTTATTTTTCTCCTTCTTAGTAGCTGGTGCAATGATGCGGTTTTGACTTTCAGCCTGGGAACAACGCTGATAACACACCAGCGTTTTAGTTGTTGCTAACTAGCGCGTACTCCAATCAAGGACTTTTCAGTCTCTCATGCTTTGCCAGTGAGGAGGAGCACAAGAAGCCAGAAGGAAGTAGAGACAGGACACCTGACCCAAACTAGCCAAAGGGGCATTCCACACCACAACACGTCATGTCCAGTATATAAGCTGGTGGGAGTTACCTGGAAGGCCCAGATCACTGCTCAGGTCAGGCTGGGTATTGGTCAGCGGGTGGTGAGCAATTGGACTGTGCATCACTTGTGTTTATTGTTTTCTTTTCCTTTTCCCCTTTTAGCTTTATATTCTCTCCCCTTGTTATTTCCCTTATCAGTATCATCATTAGTGATAGGAGTAGTGGTTTTGTATTATACCTTAGTTACTGGACTGTTCTTATCTCAACCTGTGGGAGTTACATTCTTTCGATTCTCCTCCCCATCCCTCCAGGAGTGGGAAGGGAAGGAAGAGGTTTGGGAGCGAGCAAGCGTCTGCGTGGTTCTGAGTTACCAGCTGGACTTAAACCACGACAATTATTCAGCATGTTTAAGGAGCAGATTTATAGGGAAGATAGTGCATTTTTCATGCAGTTTCTCTGTATGGAAACACTGTTTAAACACACACTCACACACACCCCTCAAAAGAAAGCAGGGCAATTTTTGTAATGCCTTAGGCAACTTTAAGATTAGAGTATTAGCTATTATTATTGTTTGTATTCATGGAGAAGGCATTTAAAATGTCAGTGTATAAAAACAGAATAAAACTATGTCAGCAATCTGTGAAAACACCGTAAAAGCCTGAATAGCTCATCTAGCAGTACAAGTCTTTGACCTAGTTGTCAATGCACAGAAAATGTCCAATAGAAAGACAACAAACTGAAACAAAAATCCTTATATTTGATCAGAAGAGAAAATACTAGCATGGTACTGAGCTTATTACAGTTTTTTTGATTTTAAAGAAACAGAAACTGTACCTGAAATGGTAGCTTCCTTCTTTTTGGCCGAATCCACTTCCAGGTACAACACATATTCCAGTCTCTTCCAGAAGTTTCATGCAATAGAACATATCAGGTGCCATTTTATGAACCTAAGGGAATGAATGCTTTTTAACTGAAACCATGACACTACTGAAGTAAAAATATTCCAAATATATAGAATTTTATTACTGTTTTTCTTCCTGAATCCTTATCTTACAATATTACTTTCTTATTCTGTTTACTAAAGAGAATGAAGAGCAGTTGCTAGTAGGACAGCTCACACTGTGAATTAATAGTATCTCATGGAGGAACAAGGCTCAAGAACCTAAACAAAACACTCACTTCAAAAGAAAGGTTTTAGATATTCTTGATTCTCCTTGACTTGCTTGTATCTTTTTGTCAAATGTCTCAAAATTGAACTTGTAAAAATCTAAGCAACTGACATTTCATGAGATGATAATTTGAGAGCTGTGTTCCACTTACTATTTTTTCCTCCTGAATTATCTACTGACTAAAAGTCCCCTGATTAATAACTATGGAAGTTCTTAAATAGATGCAGGTTATATGTCTAATCAAATAATCAGCTGAAAACTAGTCCTATTTATCCTCAGCTAAGCTGATAAATTTCCTTTAAAAAATATTAGATGTTAGGGAATACAGCTCTAGTTAAGATCAAAAAGACTTGTCATTCAGTAACATAGCTTACTGGCCCAAATACATAAAGGTAAAATTTGTAAGAAAGTTTCCTTCCCTCTTTCCCACACTTCCTGAATGGGGCTTCTTTTGCAGGGTCAGTAGTACACTTTCACAATGCCCATCACATGTCCTGACCTGCCTAACCCAGGCACAGGCAGCAGCTTGGAATTTGCACAGGTCCAGCTACTTGCCCACCGTATGACTTAATCTATTTAACACTAACATCCTTGGGCAACATTCTCAACCTGGAATCCTTACCACTGTGATGAAATGCTCAGTTTTGTTTTCCTCTCTTAAAATAAAGGTCATGTTATATTTAAGATGATACATAGTCAATGAAGTACTGCTTTTGTAACTATATGAGCTTACTCTACCTCTGGAATAAAAATTCATCATTAAAAGTGGCAGGCACAAGTGTGTGAAGGTTAAAATGGACTGGGGTAAAAATGGCTGGCTGACCTTTGCTTCCTCAATGGCTTTGGAAGGAATAAAGATCCGTGGGAAAGCATACATAGCTCCTTGAAGTGGATTGCAGTGCATTCCCGGTATCTTGTTAAACATGTCTTCTGTTAGTTTGGCTTTTTTGGCAAGATTGTTCAAAACAGACTCCTTCTCCTGTTTAAAAGGAAGGTGATCAGTTTGATATATTTGAAGTGGCAATAAAAACGTCAGAAAACCTATGATGATTCAAGAAGCCTCCTCTAATTAAGCACTTTCAGGGCTTTGCAGAGCTATTAGAGCAAATGATGTTCCTAATTCCAGTCATGCTCTTCAAGACATCAATGCAAAAATGCATTAGCAGGATACAACTACAAAGCATTGTAGATAGCCAATAACTTGCAGAAGTCTCTTATTTGCAAGCCCTCTTCTTACATTCTTCCTTCTGAGCATCCACTCTTGGCTATTTTTTGAAATCAGGTTAGCTGAACCTTTGATCTGACTCAATACTGTAATTTCTTAAGGCAGATTCAGTTTCATTTTTACAAGTGAGAAACTCTATGTATAGTTTAATACAGAATGTCATGTTGTTCAGTTTATAGAGGCACTGGATACCTAAGAACAAGGCTGATTTTACAAGTTTATTTGAACTTACATTCCTGTTTAGATTTTAGTAAAAGCAAATCTTAGTGATTCCTATGTCTTGCTAAACACAGGAGAGAAGTTCAGCAAGAAAGCTGATCTGATAATGCCTTCTTAGCTTTTGGTTTTTTGTTTTTTTTTTTTTGCTTCTTAACAAAGGTACTGTAAAAGGAATAAAAAAACTTTGAAAGGTAGTCATATTGAGTTAATTTAAAATACCCTGCAGAGTTCTGTAAACTGGTGTTATTACATGATTGTTGGAGAAGAAAGGAAAGGAGTCTGGTCTCTGTGCATGTTTTGAGTTTACAGTACTTAGGTTTAGGAAATGCACAAAAGAACAAGAATGTTACTGCTGACCTTTATGAACTGTGAATAAGATTCTTCTCCAGGTATTGGAGGATTCACTACAACATCCATTGCTGCTTGTCCTGAGACTGGAGGACAAAGGCGAACAGAAAGCAACTTAACAAGCTGTCCTTTAATTTCTGGGTGCAAGTTAAGGACCTCCATGTAACCTCCTCTGTAGCCACATCTGTGATTAGAGTGAACAGATCAGTTAACCTCAAGTGTTAAAGTACTGGAAAAGCAATGAAAGTGACTGCAGAAGTGGAAAGACATGAGGATTTTACAGTACGTAACACACAGATTGTTGAAACAGCTGCTATGCTGATGTTTTAAGATGGAATTAAATGATATGTCATTAAGCCCTGGTATCCCATCCAGAGAAGGTGGTGTACATGCAGCTTCCCCGTTAGGCAAATTAACGATTAATGTGGACTATTCACTCTTAAGAACAAGAGCACATGGCTGTAGCAGTATTCATTTAATCAGAAAATTCTTTTTCTTTCATCTCTTCCTCCCCAGAACAACCAAACCCAAACATTTGTAATATTAAACATCCCAGTGATTCTTGAGCTGTTCCCTTGACTGTTGGAGACCGTATTTTCCTTTATCACAGGTCCAGTTTAGGACTGTAGGATTTCATTTTTGTGGAACTGAGGCATTAGTTGTCTGAAATAAATATATTTATTATTTGGTACTTTGAAAACCACTGAGCTAATCCATTACTCTGTGCTTTAAATGCTTGTTTTCCTTTTCTTAATTGTTTTTAGTTAAAATTATAAACGACGGTGGATTACCTTCAGGTCACTAACACGAACGGCCATCCAACCAGATTAATGAAGAAGATGAAATATAAAAAAAAAAAAAAAAGCAGACTTACTCGCCCATGTATCCCTTAGAGGTGGAGTGAAAAGAGGCCAGCTCAACATTGTTATAGTACTCAGGTCCCATCTCGTACAGAATCTTTTTGAAAGAATGAAACTGGCATCCTTCAGAGTACACATTGTCCTGGTAAACCTGAACAGTCAGAAGACATTAATGTGCTCTGTTCCCCAACTAAAGATAAAAGATGACCTTTTAGAGAGCCAGGTCTGAAGAAACAGTGGTAACACTCAAAACTTAAAGCCATTAAAAACACAAGGTTCTTTGTTAAATAATAGTTACTGTAATGATGCATTTTATCTCATATGGCCATACTTAATAGTTTAGCCTTTGGAAGAACAGTGAGCGTCTTTGTATAACTTAACCTTTGCTTGTATTTTTTAATTGATTTTTCTTCTGCTTCTTTCATTTGAAGTAGTCTGAGTATCACATAGGTTTCTAGGTCAGTTCCAGCAAAGTTACTTCTTGTGTCCCCTTGCTCATTTCTAGTTCAAATCCAGATTAAGACACCTCTCATATTAATCCTCTGATATTAAGAATATTGCATGTTTGTTCATGGATTAAAATGCTAACAGAGAATCTGTTCCCTGTACTTAAAAAACACCAGTACCACACATGGAAAAAAATTACACCTCGTATGTGCAGTCTTATCTGTGCTTTAGGGAGAACAGAATATTCCATTACCTCATCAGCCAGAAGAAAAAGTTTCTCTTCCCAAGCAAAGTGTATCACATCTTCAGTGCACTTTCTGCTTTGCACCTGTCCTATGGTTTGATTTTTAAAGCAAGAAGAAAGTTAGTGGAGCATTTATATATACACAAATCTTTTCACCCAGACCTAGTTAGACTATTGGCTTTTCAGTAAGATAACCTTCTTTCTCAGAAAATTGCTACTGAAATGTTATAATTCAATTTACTAAGTGTGAAATTAAGGAACATTTTTGGAGGAATTATGGTTCAAGGTAACTTAGTCCATCTCAAGCAAAGAAAGTGTGAGATACAGTAATTTAACTTATTAAGAGTACTCTGTGTATAACTGACGATTTGAAATACACATATGATGGTTAAGTGGGAGCTAGTTTCTCACTAAGCAACCTCAGCTACTCAAAAATCTAAATTATTCTGAGGGAAGCAGTGGTTGCCACTGAGTTCAGAGTGTTTAGTCATTGCCTTTCAGTGGCAAGAGGCTATAGGCCATGCCAGAGACAAGATCTTTGATAAAGACCAAAAGTGACCAAGTGATTCCACAAGTCTGCAGAAGTTCACTGGAAGCAGTGGCTTCAAATGGGATCCAGTGAAGTGAACCTGCTCCCTCCTGTCTTCCCAAATCCCTGGAGTTCCATGACACTGAAAATAAGTTTCTAAAAGTAAGACATGCTGTCCTACTTAAAGCACTGATCTTTACAATTCAGCTTTACGTATTTCATAGGTATTTAGAATTTGCCTGTGATGACAAATGAATGGAAGAAGGAAAAAACCCCAAAATGGTGATAAAACCCATCCATTAACCAAAATTGCTACAGACCTGTGGGATTTCCAGGGTTGATGATGCAGAGGACTTTTGGATTGCAGTACGCCTTAGCTTCCTTCAAGGAACGGCGAAGTTCATTCACATCTAGAGCCCAGCAATTTTCTTCATCCAAATAGTAGTTCACCTGGATAGCATCTAGGTCAGATATGGCTGCTGAATATAAGGGATACTGTGGTATAGGGATCATCACTCCTGTTCGGGATTTTCCACCTCCTGAGACCAGGATCTTTAAAATGGTCTGGGGAAAAAGTAGGAATAAAGAAGAAAAAAAGTCACACACCAGAATTAGTAGTATAATCTAGAATAAGTTACTGATCTTCCTTCTTAAAAAATCTAGAGTTGAGGTATTTAGAAGCATACAGTCATCTTCTTATATCAAAGGGCATTTATTTATTTCAAGTTAAGCTACTGACTGAGGGAGGATGGTCTAACTCAGCTTAATGGAATTCCTCTGAATGTCGTGGCTTCTAAAGATCATGTCTGATCAACTACAAAATTTAGGAAAAACATTCTGAGCATAAGCCAGAGGGAAAATTGGGAACAGGAATATCAAGATCATGATTTTTCTACTGTCCCCAGTTGTAAGCAACCAACAACAAAATCAGCCAGCTCTTGCTTGCTGCCTTCCACTCATCTCACTAACCACATGAGGCCAGTAAATAAACCCAGAAATTAGAACTAGGGCCTGTGGAGGTTCTCCTTTGGAACAGAGACACAGAGATTAGGAGCAATTGTGGCCAGATGGGAATAAAGCTAGAGACTCACATTATGGTTTCATTTTCAAGTAACTGAAGAGACCAAAAGTCCACATGTCTTGGGATGGAAAACTAATGTATCATATGTAGTTTATATTCAGAAGATACAGTTAGAAATGCTTGTCCAGAGTATTTGCCTGTGCCCAGTGACTGTGTGTCTGTGTAGGTTCTTTACATGTGAATTAAATAGAGTTCATTTGGTGCAGGAATGGAGAGATTTCTTGCCTTTATAATCACGGGAGAACTCCGAAGTACAGTTCAATCAAAACAGATGTCCTTATCATTATGTAATTGACAGCATAAAACCAAAAAATATCTCTTCAGATATAACAGCAGTATACTTGAAGTTTCTTCTTGGTTCTAGAACAAAA